>CM052886.1:92670492-92830087 GCA_028534135.1 Potos flavus
GTGTGTGTGTGTGTGTGTGTGTGTGTGTGTGTGTGTTAGTGATGGCGGTGATGAGGGGTGCATGGGAAGGTTTGGTGCAGAAATACCTGCTTCTGCTCCCTCTTCTAGTCTAGCTTTTCCATAATTAGGAACAGAGAAGAAGAATTAAGGGGGCAAATCTTCTTAAGCAACTGATTACATGTAGGTGGTAGGAAGATTTCTTACTCTGGCTCAAAATGGTCCCACGTGCTACTGAAGACACCCACCATTGGTGGGGGTCTCCACATAGATGATGGAGGTAGTTTGCTGAGCATCACCTCAAAGAGATCGACCCTCAGTCCCATAGCATGTAGGTTGCTAGGTGGGTTGTAGCCTCCCTTGGCCACTTTAAACGTTGGTTGCCTGTATTGCACCTCCTCCGTTACCCATCCTGTGCCTCCAGTGGAACTAGGGGAATTGCTAAGGTCTCCACTACTCAGAGAGCTACAAGGGCCCACAGAAAGTTGCCACTACCCTTTCCTCCAAAGCCACACTACACTCAGTCCCTTGTCATTTGCTGATATCAGCCACTCCAGCAGCCTTCTAGCACTTTCTGGAATTGGTAGACCTCAAGTAGCCACCAGACTCTCTGTTTACACTCACAACCGCAGGGCATGCACACACATCACACTCTCCAAGAAACCTCTCACCATGCACTAGATGACAGCACGAGAATGGGCTTCAGGATTTGCAGCTCAAAAACCTCCCAGCTGCTCTGTGTAAAGAATCCTTTAGATAATCACCAGCCACCACCTGGCCCCTGAAAATTCCCCATTTTTCTTTCTTGAATTTAGAAACTTGATGGTTTTCTTTCAGACTGTGTTACTGGTATTGTGCAAGTTAAGGGGGCCTTCAGGGTATTTTGTGCTGCTTTATCCCAATATGGGGCAATTCTGAGGCAATGGGAAAAGTCTCAATCTTTGTTTCAAATATAGTACTATTGACCCTTGAACAATGTGGGGGTTAGAGGTGCTGACCCCTTGCATAGTCAAAAATCCACATATAACTTTTGAGTCCCCAAAAACTTAACTACTAATGACTATTGACTAGAAGCCTTAACAATTACATAGACAGTCAATTTATGCATATTTTATATTTTAAATATATTACCACTGTATACATATAAAGTAAGCTAGAGAAAAGAAAATGTTAGTAAGAAAACCATAAGGAAGAGAAAAAACATTGAGAGTACTGTATTGTTTTTATCCCAAAAAAGTCCACATGTAAGTGGACCCACACAGTTCAAATCCATTTTGTTCAAGGGTCAACTGTAATTATAAAGGCCGAGCACTATAATTTTATATCAGATTCATTACAAATAGAATGCATTATAAGTAGCCCAACTTCCTGTGTGCACTTTTTAGCTTTCACTATTCTTTTGACTTTTGTTTTCCTGTATGCAAAAAGAACCTCCCGGGTATCTTCTGTGAGTCTATTCTACCAACTCAGAACCTTCTGGAAAGTTTCCACAAATTTAGTTTAGAAATGTAATTATTATGCCACTATGAAAGCTGTTTAGGACTCTCAGTGACAACAGATCATTCTCCTCTATGAATGGGCATTGTCATCATCTCGAAGTGATCTCCATAAGGAATTTTTCTCTATTTTGGCATATACTTGAATTCTGACCATACTTCAATAATGATAAATACTATAATATAAACCTAATACACAAACCAACACACCTAGTAATTTAAAAAATGACAATAAGGGACTAAATATGTCATTTTCTGAAATAAATAAGAGCTTAAAGACTTAACATCAGCTTTTAAAATCTATATTGACAGGCATTTTGAAGAGCCTGGGGCAACCCTCTTTATGGTTTTACTTTTTAAGCAGAGAAGTAGTAAAAAGTCTGTGACATTTAATTAAGTTCCTTTTCCATGGAATTACCACTGTAGACCTTTTAATATGGACACTTAATCACTACCTTAGGCAGACATATTTTATTGCCCCAAATCTGAAATGAATTTTAATAAAGATTCAAGAAGTAGCTTTGGGGAATTTGGACAAATTTGATGAGAAAGGAAAGAAAAAAGAACCTCATGATAAATAATGTATGGTTTTCCTGCTCTCTTTAGACTGGTTTGTGCTGTATTCATTCCCTTTTTTCTTCTTCCTTTCCTTTATTGATTTACATCACTGTATTAGTCAGGGTTCACCAAAGAAACAGAACCAGTATCTAGATACAGTAGACCCTTGAACATTGCAGAGTTTAGGGGTGCTGACCCCCATGCAGTCAAAAATCCATGTTTAACTTGAGACTCCCCAAAAACTTAACTACTACTAGCCTATTGTTGACTGGAAGCCTTACCGATAAAATAGTCTATTCACACGTATTTTGTATGTTACTTTATTATAAGCTCTTTTCTTACAATAAAGTAAGCTAGAGGAAAAAAAAATGTTATTAAGAAAGCCATAAGGAAGAGAAAATACATTTATAGTACTGTATTTATTGAAAAAAATCCACACATAAGTGAACCCATGCAGTTCAAATTCATGCTGTTCAAGGGTCAGCTGTATACGGAAACATTATGGAATTGTTTCATGTCATAATGGATGCTGAGATTTCTCACCATATATAAGCTGGAAACCCAGCGGAGCTCATGGTAGAGTCCCAGTTCAAATCCAAACACCTGAAAACTAGGAGAGCTGATTGTGTAAGTTCTTGTCCAAGTGCAAAAGACTGATGTTCCAACTTGAAAACACTCAGGCAGAAAGAGTAAATTATCCCTCACTCTGCCTTTTGTTCTATTCAGACCTCCAGTGGATTGGATGAGGTCTGCCCACATTGGGGAGGGCAATCTGCCTTACTCACTTTACTTACTTAAATGCTAATCTCATCCAGAAACACTCTCACAGACACAACCAGAATAATGTTTAACCAAATATCTTGACATCCCTGGCCCTAGTCAAATACGCATAATATTAACTGAAACAATGAAACTAAGATAATACTTAAATGGCCTCTGAAATAAACACAGAACATACTGGTGGAGACAAATAAAAACATCTGTCACCCACACAGATATTTTGTATACATAATACTAAATATTCAGATATTTAAATATATTTGAAAATTTAACAAAATTTCGCCATTGTTATCCACATTTTGGTACAGCATAGCTGGGACACTGGACACGAACAAGAGAGAAGTATCATATTAATGCTTGTGAATCCAGGATATTCTGAAATAATCACAGATGAGTACTCTAGATACAAAGTAGTTCAAAATCTGGTCCGGCGATAGCCTACAATAGAATTACCTGATATTGTTTAAAATGCAAGTTTCTGAGGCGCATGGGTGGCTCAGTGCGTTAAACCCTCTGCCTTTGGCTCAGGTCATGATCTCAGGGTCCTGGGATCGAGCCCCGCTTCGGGCTCTCTGCTCAGCAGGGAGCCTGCTTCCACCTCTCTCTCTGCCTGCCTCTCTGCCTACTTGTGATCTCTCTCTCTGTCAAATAAATAAATAAAATCTAAAAAAATAAATAAAATGCAAGTTTCTGAGCTCAATCTACAGAAAAATTATTCTGCAGAAAAATGTCTGGGGAAAGGGCATTAAAAGCTACATGTTAACAACCTCTGTAGCATCAGCTTCCTCAAGCGTGCTCAGATTTGAATCTCTGCCTACGTACTCTTTCTTTGAAGTAATCTGAAGTAACTGGAGTCTAAAATTAGGAAGTAGTGTAGAAGGAAGGAATTTGGGCTCTCTTTGGTTTTGAACTCTGGGCCCACTACTGATGGTAAAAGTGATTTCCAGAGGAACATCCTCTATCTTTATCTTCACAATCTGGTCCAGAATTAAAGACATTTTCCCCACAATGAGTCATGATTTCATCTTATCAAGCACCAGTTCACCATGAAAGTGCAAAATCTTTTCTCTGAATTCTTCTGTTTTACTAGAGGAAAAAAAAAAGTTGCTAAAAAAAAAAAAAAAAAGAGCAGAGCATCACTTCAGGTTTTGGAAATGAGAATTGGGACTACAGGTCACCCAGATTGAAAAGAAGCTAAATAGTGTGCAATACTTGTTCTCATTAGAAGAATGAGTAAGATTTTTCTTGGTGGGGAAAGTCATAAGAAACAGTGTCCCAGTGGGGAGCATCATCAAATGAAGTTCACGGAACATATACCACCAGGATCCTCCACTAATAATAAAGTCTACTTGTGCCAACTAGAAGAAAGGAAACTCGTTGAAACAGACAAGAGCTGAGTTAATTATCACTTACAGGAGAAGCCATTGTTTTGCAAAACTGTGCTTGCTGAGTCTGAGGTTTAGTTCACTGCTGGGCAAAACTACTTGCCTCTCTTTAGAAAAGTCACAGAACAGAGACATCCCAAATTATTGCAACTGATGATAAAATGTCAGAGCTTAAAAATGACCAAAGGAAATTCCATGGAAATTCTTGGTAAGTCACTAGATATGTGTAACAATTTCTAAACAGAAACAATTTCTAAATAGAAAAGAAATGAAATTGCATTAGAGATATTTCCCAATCCTATCGTCTCCAATACAATATACCTAAATATCTCCAACAGGGAATTTAATACAGGGGATTAGGTACAAAGATCCTGGAAAAACTAGAAGATCAAAAACAGAAGGAAGGGCCTGGAGGGGCAAAAAGTAGGAAGGCATGATATCCAGAGACGAGAGGCTGCTATTATTTCTGGGCTGTAGCCACAAGCTTACACTTTGGAGACGCTATCATAGTTGATTCTGGATCTACCAGAATTGCCACCTTGATCAGGGCTGAAGCCATGAAACCCGTCTGATATCTGTCATTTCTGGAGCCATTATTGTATTAACACCTCTACTACTGGGAAAACAGTCACCAGAAACCATAAGGAAGGAGAAAACCACTTCTCCCCTTCCTCCTACTTTCCATTCTTCCACTAGTGCCTCTGTTTCTATAAGGTCAGTTTTTTTGTTTGTTTGTTTGTTTGTTTGTTTTAATTCTACATATAGGTGAGAACAAACACTATTTGTCTTTCTGTCTCTGACTTATCCCACTTAGCATAATACCCTCAAGGTCCATCACGTTGTTACAAATGGAGGATTTTCCTCTAAGTACAGTGTGGTTTTTGTTAATTCTCTTCTTTGTAACCGTTTTTTTTCAGTCTGTATGTATTTTTTGGCGGTAGGTTATTGAAAGCATACAAGCCTTTTTTCTTACTATGTCTTTATAATTAATTTATATCTGCCATCATAACAATGATCTCCTTCTGTATTCCAAGAGTTTATTAATAACATTTGCTCATATTATAGTTAAAGCTTTTCAGTATTTTTGTACTTTTTGTACATCTCTAAATTCATCATGGATTTAAATAACCAAATAGCATGTCCTTTGGTGAGTGAATTAAATAATTTTATGTTCTTTAAAAAAACAAATAGAGGATTTTCTTCTTTTATAATATTCCATTATATATCTATATCTATATCCATATCCATATCTACACACACACCACATTTACTTTAACCATTCATCCATCAATGGACACTTAGGTTGTTGGCATGGGTTGTTCAGATTGAATTCTTTCTTGCCTGATTTCTAAATATTGAATTGCCTCAAGGTTCCGTCCAGGGATCTCTTTGATATTTCTCTATATTTATTCCCCGGATCTCATCCAACCCTTTGACCATTTATATATTAATTATTCCTATAATTAATTTCTAACCCAATCTTTTCTCCTGAACTCAATGCACAAATCCAAATGTCTATCTGGCACTGGACTTAGATGTCTATTAGGCATCTCATATTTAACATGTCCAAAATCAATATCTCAATCCTGCCCACCCAGATGACCCACTCTCCAGACGTACCAAGTCTTTCCCAACTTTCTGTCCTCACTATGCATGTGGTTGATAAGGCTCAAAACCTTGACATTTCTTTCACAATTTCACATCCAATCTATCAGCAAATTTAGTTGGCTTCACCCTCAAATATACTCTGTATCTGCCATGTCTCACCATCTTCACCGCTCTCATCTTAATCTGAAGTACTATCATATTCTACCTGGACAGACTACTGCTGTAGCCTCCTTATTGGTCTCCCTGCATACACTCCTCCCAGAGTCATCAGCTCAAGTTATTTTCTCCAATTATTCTGATCACCTCTATCAGAACTTCCACAGCCCTATGATCTGGCCCCCCGATAAATCTCTGACTTATTTTCCTATAGTCTCTCTCTCTCATATTATGCTTTAATAACATTGCTCTTTTTGCTGTTACTCTAACATGCCAAGCATATTCCCATCTGGAGCCCCATACAACTGCCCAGAACATTCTCCCCTAATGGCTTATATCCTCATCTCATGCAAGTCCCTGCCCCAAAGCCACCTTCCCAAACAGGCCTTTCTTGGTCACTTTACCAAAAACAGTGTCCCCTCCCCCTCTCAGTTCTCTTATCAGTTACATTTCATAATACTATGTCAGGCAAGGTCCAACATGGGAAAAGGAGCCCACACTACGTGGTCCAAAAGAAGAACTATAATATAAGGAAGTAGGAACAAAGGTGTTGAAAGAGGCAGCACAAAGATTAGGAAGAACAGGCTGCTAGACCCTTAGAGCCAGAAGAAGAAAATAACGAATGGTATCACCAGAGCCCAAGAGCTGCCCCTGAGAGGAGGGTAAAGGGTAGATTCACAAAATGGCTCACCTAGAGAGCTGGAGAGCCTTATATAGAAGACACACAGCCATTATATGATGAACTGCCTGAAACAGAGAAAAGTGAGGAGAAATGCCCTGGATTTTCCTTGCCTCTTGCCCTCTACTTTCTTGTGAGAGCCTCCCTTTGGCCAAAACCAGCTGAAGGCCAGAGGTCAAGGGACCCTCAGAAATGTATTTTCCAGGGGAACGTCTGGGAATGGATCCAAGAACAGTGAACAGTGAGCAAGTGAACAGCACAAATATGAATCACTACTTAATTTTATTCGTGCATTCAGCTACTTATTTTTGTTAAAAATCTGTCTTTCCCTTTAGAACATAAGCTCCATAAGAAGATGTAATTTGTCAATTTTGGTCTCTGGCACACTGCACTGTGAATGCACACTTATACATAAGTGGGGGGTGGTTATTTTTAAATCAAAACATTTAGGACATGCCCTTCCATCCAAAGTCTCTATGAAGGTCTCATTTTCCTTCAAACCCTCTTGATATCATGTAGCCTATGATTATCTCTGACCAAGAGAGGACTACATGTCTCTTAGGATAAGGGATATTTAGGGAAGAGACACTAAGGATTGGGAGAGAAGGCTATGAATAAAGCCATACCAGAAAATAGAAATGGTATAGAGTCACAATGAGTTGGCAGCTCACAAGGGATATCTTGTTTTAGAGAATGAGAAGAATTTCTAGTACAACTAAAAGAATGTATTTTTCAAACACATTCTCTTTATTATTTATATGAAACATGGAGGAAGAGAAAATTGACTTAGACTGGAAAGCTTTTTCTAAAGTGTTTTATCAAGTAAAGAGCTTGATTTAGATTATTTAGGGGGAACTAGGAAAGAAAATAACTGTCTGACAAATGAGAAATAAAGCTTTGCTTTTAGGAATATAAATGTTCACAAGCAGTACGTCTGCCTCTGTGCTGTGGTTGTCCACATTACAGAGGACTGGCAAATACAGGTCTGAACTGCTCAGTTCACCATCCTGTGCAGGGGGCTCTGAGTAGCTCCAGATGGCAGCAGATACCTTGGATGGGTGAGACAGGTAGCAAAGAGTATCCCCTCTGCTGCCCCACAATATCGTAAAGTGAACAAATGATAAAAGCCAAATACCAAAATACTAGTTAATTAAGCAAGATGACATACTGTCAAAGTCTGCAACCAGGAAAGTCTAGAGAAAATGGAAGTGCTTTATACATTCAGTAAACAGCAATGGCAGGAGTGTCGGTATCTTAATTATCTCCCACTCAGGGCTCACTGCTTCTGGTCAGATTCCATGAATTTCAATTAGTTATTAATGAACTTCTAAAAGCAACTAATTACAAAAGCATTTACTTACATTGTAATAGCAACTTATCTCAGAGTGCCCCCGAAACATTGGAGACATAAGTTTAGAATGTGAATCTGGCATTTCCCTGGCCAGGTCAGAGCTGGGGATTATGATACGTGTATTAGGGTTCTCCACAGATACAGAATCAAAAAGATATACATGAGATTTATTATAGAAATGACTCCCATGATTACAGAGTCTATGTCCACATTCTCCCCTCTGCTGGTTGGAGGATCAGGAAAGTCCTTGTGATATAACCCAGTCCAAGTCCAAGGGCCCAAGAATTAAAGGGCTGATGGTGCAAATGCTAGTCTGAGTCTGAAGACCTGTCCTAGGTCAGGAAAAGTTGACTGTCTAACCTCAAGCAGAGAGACCTACTGGAGGAGCTCGTGTAGGGAACGTAATGGCTACGTGAACTGAAAGCAAAACTCCCTGCTGTGTCCTTGCAATGTATGTTTCCAAACTAGTAGTCATTTCAAAGACATAACCTTGAGAAAATAAGGTGTGGTTGAGATCATCTAAACTGTGTATGTGACTGAACTCAGTTAAGTCCTCTATATAAACTTTTAAGATTCTGCGGGGTCGGGTGTAGAGATCGATTAGTCTTGTGGCCGTCCAAGATAAGCCTCAGATATAAGTTCCCTTGCTTATTAAAATTGCCACCTGCCAGTCTAGACTGCCTCTTTCTTTGATGTCTCCTTGACCTCCATGTATGGGGGCCAGTTTGCAAACCAATATGGTGACTGTAGGTGATCCTACATGGCAGAATGAGCTTGTCACTGACAGCTCCAGTTGTTTCTAATCCACAGATGCCAGGAATGAGTCCGCAGCCTCTGTTTTTATTTGTTTGTTTGGTGGTGGTGGTGGTGTTTTCTGAGATGATCATGTAATAGCCCACCCTTGGACAGAAAGATGTCATAAATGTTTGGGATCAGAAAACCAGGTATTGTTCATTTTCCTTTGCTTTATTCAGCTTCCAGGACCTAATGTCAAACCAAAGACATGTTTTGATGGAAAGATAAAGAGGTGGTTGACAAATAAATAAAAACCTGATTAACATAAAAGGCAAAGCAAACTTCTTTAAATAAATAGAACATGTATCTCTGTCTCCCAGACAAATTCCAAGTACCTGGGCAAACTTGGAATGAGTGTGTGTGTCTGTGTGTCTGTGTGTCTGTGTGTCTGTGTATGCATGCCTGTGTGTGTACATCCTTGCCTGTGCAGTGCACTAAACTTCACCATGACATCTCAGCTATTCTTCTAGCCACACCATCAAGCTCTCAATAGATCCCCCCATTCAAAGGAAGAGACCCTCAGAACAAAGGAAGCCATTGTCTTCTGGTGCAATTTTAGAGAATTTAATACCAGATGATATCTTACAAACCATATGGTGCACAATTCTAGATGTGAATATCAAAAGTAAAGTGACTACTTCCATCCCATGTGACCGGAAAGAGGTAGAGCAATTTTTTCCCAGTTGAGGAGGATGCTGAACCAGATCGTCCCACTGCAGTAGCCATGTCTCCCATGTGGAGAGAAGGTGCATCCCTAATGTTCCAAGGACAATTTCTGTTTTGTGTTCTGGTGTGACCCGCACTAGGCTTGCAGTGTTGCAAGGCAGCCAACATAAGAACCCAGCAGGCATAAGAGTTACGCAGTCCAATTACTCATCTACATCTCCGTTGTTAACCTCTTGGCCCAATCAGTCAATTGTTGGTACTTGTTTATTCATCTGTAAAAAGGAGGAATGATATCACTGATTCGATTCAAAGAGTCCTAGAGATGAAATAATGAAGAGTGAGAATGGCATAGTAATTGAGTTTGACCTATAAGCTAATAAATCATTATCAGACAATCAAGGATAACAAAAATATTTGTCATTTGGCTTATAATAACTGTTTTCTTAGTTTTAAAGCCCTGACCTCCAAACCAAAGAATACTGCATTTTAACACTAGAAAATCCTAAAGTCTTTAAAATTTTATTTCATATTCATATTTTGAGCATATGTTTGTTGTCTTTAATTTACATACACTAAGGAAAGTCATAATGAATTCTTAGTAATTTATAATAGTGTCATATAAGCATACCCTTTCAATCTCCCCATTAGGTAAGCAATACTTATTACCAATCTGCTTCAGATGATATGAACAAAATATTTAAGTAAATGTCTCCCCGAGATTATAGACCTGGGAGAGCTTCGCAAAATCTGTGGTCTGAAGGTGTCTGATATGTGTTCTCTCTGATATTTAAATTACTTCCTCACAAGATCACTGCCTCAAACTACAATGATAATTTCTCTCTCAGGATTATAGCTCACTTCTAGATTTCCTTTGGCCAGCGTGATAGAGTAGCATTTTGACTGTCCATTAGCGTGAACAAATTCTTCAAAACATAACTTATGGTGTTAATTTTAGTAAATATATATTAGCACCCTCTGTACGCCAGGTGCCCTGATAGGTAGTTTGGCATTTAGTTCATGTAGCATTCCTGAAAGAGAGAGGCTTTTAAAATAAAGGAACTATTATGTCTTTTCTATTTACATCATTATTATTATTTCATTATGTACATATTGTAATCTCCTCAAATGGATCATTAGCCACCTACAGTTTTACATTCGCTCTCAGGGGAAAAGTTTATTAAAATGGATATTTTATAAATTGAAGTTAGTAGGAGAGTTGTGGGTCCTAAGTGGCTGAATTTATAGAATTATGGCATAATTAGATATGAATAAAAGATTTGATGGGTTAAAAATCTCATTTCTGATAGAAAACATGGTATTTCTTTAGGAGAATATTGGCCAAAAACATGGCAAAGAGTGGCATCAGGGAAACTGATTGAGCTCAAGGGCAATTTGGGGTATTATGTGTAAAAGTCACTCCCCTCCAAAAAATAGGGCAGCACTGTATTTCTATTCAATTGATCCATTCACAAGAGTCTATTTATTGCTGGGAACATGAGCAACAAAGTCAGCTACCTCTCCTGGAAATGTCAGTCAGTATCCCAGAGGCTAGGGTTAAAATCAGGGCTCTGAGCTCCAGGTAGGGAAGGGAAGACAAAATTGCAACTCATGGATCATATCAAATGAGCAAGAGCTGAAGAGTGGGGGCAATGCTGAGAATTGATTGATGACCATCAGAGTGGCCAGAGCTCACTCCAATAACAGTAAGTGGACATTGGAGGCATCATGTGATAATGCTCTGGATCCTAATCATTTTTTTAGCAGAGTTCCTCTTCAGGCTCATCGTGCAGGTCCTGGCCTACTTTTGTGGGGTGTAGTTACAATGACAACTTACTTTTTCACAACGGATGCAGTGCTATTCTAGGCTCCTTTGTGAATGGCTCAGAAGCCTGTATTCTATACTGTATTTCTTTCTCAAACCTTTTGCTCTGTTCATTCTAATCAGTTTCTTGTTGGGGTTACTAGGGATCTGTCCATATAAAGGTAAAGAAATCCTTTCTCCAGCTCCTTCTTCTCCAAAATCCACCCCACTCCCTAAATTGGCAGGAGGAGGAGAGTGGCGTGGGGTAGGAGTCAAGGATGTCAGGTTTCCCCACAGTCTCTGCTGACACCACCCTGGCTACCAAATGCTCTTCCCAGGGGAATTTGGAAATGCAGGCTCTCCACTCAGTCTCTCAGTCAGCATCGCAGGGGATATGTCTTTTTCCATGATGTTTGGCTGTAGCAGGGTGGGTATTATCAAAAATATTGCCGTCTTGCAGGACCACCAATTTTCTGGCCCTTTAGCTAGAGAGAGCAGACTTTTGGGGGGATTTTTTTTTTTTTTTTTTTTTTTTTACTTCGTCTATGTCTTTTGGGAATGCCAAATCAATGGTTTCTCCAGCACCTGGCCTGGGATGTATGGGAGGAAAAAAAAGAAAGTGTAGGGAACTCATGTCATGTTGTCAAAGTCCCAAGGTCCCTAGTTAGTATGCCCTCTTCATTCCACCTTTCAGAGTCTTTTTATGTTTGTTGTATTATGACCAAGGTTGTTATAATAATACTTAACAGGAGACATAGCAAAAAATGAGTCTTTTCCATCTCGCCAAAACCAGTAGTCTCAGTTCAATAACAACATTAGTTGTTATAATCATTAACGAAACTGATTCTTGCCTGTGGCTGTACTCCTGGGAACCTGTAGTAATGTAAATTAAGACCAAGGCCATTTGGCTGGCAGGATCTTAGGGATGTTATTGGCTCCATGGGAAAGCAAACAGTCTTCTGCGGAGTTTTCTTAATTCCAAAGTACAGTCATCTCCAGAATTCCTCCCCACCAGTTCCACTTGGCCGCTAGAGACCTGTAACTGCATCCAAGATTTGGAGGCATGTTTGTTCCAAAGGGTGTTCTACATGGAAAGAACAAAATATGGTCATTATAATGATGTGTGCCGTGCAACATGGTCCTACTTTGGAAAACAAAGACGGGGGGAACCCCTTCAGAATGGAAATTTTCTGTCTCAGAGACTGATATGATTAATATCAGGTTTCTGCATGAATGATAATATTATAGCTTAATAGATAATAATACAGTAAAACCCACCATAATTCTTTAAGTGAAGCCCACAAAAGTCAAGGTCACACTAATACAAAGTTAATGAAATGACAAGGGTGAGCCTACTATGAGAAACCGCCAATCTCCCTGTCTTCGAAATTTGCAAAATGAGCCACATCAGCCCAGGGATTTCACCACAGCCATCACTTACCTGATGCTGATCTCACGCTGAGATTTACACAAAGGGTTTTATACTCAATGGAATATTTCTTTATTTTCCTTCTATAAGTGAAGAAATTAGGTTTCAAAGAAGTTAAAAAATTTGCCCAAAGTCAAACATCTGAATATGGCAGTGTGAAGAGAGAGAATGAGAGAATCTAGTCTCTAAGTGCTTGGCTTTAATCAGTACTCTATCCTCTCTCTCAGAGAACCATCATCCGAGCCCTAATTCAGGCTGCATGTTTTGGTGAGATTCAAGTTTATAATATATTCTCTGAGTTGGCTCATCCTGGGTGGGACTGATCCGAAGTGGAAATGATTCCCACTTGGGGGGCGAGTAGAAAGCATGGGCGTTGGCAGACGTAGCAGCAGAAAAAGACCCTGGAATATTCTTCATTGTGTGGAATGACTGCTGTGAACTAGCTTAACTGAAACTTCATCGCAGCTTCCTTTGTATTTTTGATTCAATTAACATTTATTAAACACCTAGTGTATGCAAGGCACTCTTGGAAGGGCAGGACCCCACAGTGCTCATATATAGATCCCAGTTGAATCAAATAGCTCTTGGTCATAATGTAGGATAAGCTTGTCAGGTCCTAGACTTCCATAAAGTATTTTAACTTAATTTGGTATATTTGCCTCTTATTCTTGGCTCCCTTTTACACTGTGAGGCCAAACACAACAACTGGCAGTGGTCCGAATCAAGGCAAGCAAGCTGCTAGCACAGGGAGAAGCACCGTTGTTTGGCAGGCTGTCTGATCATGCCATAAGGAAGGTCTGTGGCAAGGAGGAGGCTGACTGGTAGCAACAAGCAATATAGAAGGAGCTGAGACTGGCACATCCAGTCACTGAAATTAGTGTGTTTGGAGAAAATGAACAAGACAACACTCTAGAGACATGATTTAGGTCATTCTATCAGTATGCCCCAAGCCTCTGTCATGTGTGAGGTACTGAGACGCTGTGCTTAGCACTGGGGATACGGTGGTGACTCAGATCCTTTTACCAATCAAGCCAGTAGCAATTTTCCTTCCCTCAGGCTCCAATAGTATTCTTTGGAGTCGCCACACAGAACTTAGAATTTATCATAGTCGACTAAACAAATATTTGTATACATTTCCTACTCTTCAGAGCTATAGGCTGATTGAAGGCAGAGACAGTCTACCATTTATCTTTGCTCCCCCAACATAGAACCAAAAATAGTATTTGTTCACAGCAAAAATACAATAACTATCTGTTGAATTAAACTATAGACACCAGCTTCATGTGGTCCCCATCGTTCTCTCTCTCCTGAGTCACTTGCGAGCCAGCTCCTAACTGGTTGCTAGACTTTAATTCTTGGCCGCTTCGATTCATATTCCGCATGGGGCCAGAGTTCTGGGGCAAAAGGTAAAACTAACATGACTTTTTTTGCCTTAACATCCTTCAATGGACTTATATGAAGTCAAAACTCCTTCACATGATCTGCCAAGCCTTGGATTTTCCAACCCACTCTTTATCTCCAACCACACTCCATGACTCCTTCTTCATTGCTGTCCAAGGCGCAGCCAAGGGCCACCTGGGTGGCTCAGTCAGTTAAGCGTCTGTCTTCAGCTCAGGTCATGATCTCATGGGTCAGAAGATCGAGACCCAGACCTCGCATTGGGCCTCCTGTTCAGTGGGGAGTCTGCTTCGCCCTCTCCTTCTTCCCCTCCCTGCTGCTTGTGCGTGCTCTCTCTTTAATAAATAAATTTTTAAAATCTTCAAAAAAATTATAATGAAGAGAAACAATGGTTCTCGCCGGTGCTCTTTCACATATCCAGAAGGCAGCTCCACTGCCACAGTTCTCCTCCCAGGAGATTCTAAGTCAGAGGCAGGCAAACTTTCTGTAAAAGACCAAATACTAGATATTTTTAACTTTGCTAGCCATTTGGTCTCTGCCACAACCACTCCACTGTGCAACACTCTATAGGCAATATGTAAATAAATGAATGTGGCTGTGCTCCAATAACATGTATTTCCAAAACAGGCAGCAAACTGATTTGGGCCTGTGGGCTATAGCTTGCCAACCCCTGTGCTGAGTGATCAGAGTCACAGCTTTAGATAATACATCTTTATCACCTGGATCATTTCGAAAACCTCCTAACTGGTACTGATCCTGTCTCACGTGTACCTTTGCCTTCTATTCTCAGCAACCAAGGTGATCCCTTCTATTCTCTTGCCTTCTATATCACAGCAACCAAGGTGATCTCGTCAATGTCCTCCACCCTCCCACATCTTGCTCCACATAAAAGCCAATGTTCACACTGTGATCTACAAGGCTCTGTCTGTCCCTCACCATGATCTCTCTGAGCTTACTGATAATGAGTCCTCCCTTCTTTCAGTCCACTGCAGCCACACTGGCCTTGGGCTGTTCCTTGAACAGTTCAGGCAGGTTGCTGCCTCCGTGCCTTTGCACTCAAGGTTTCCTCTGCCTAGAATACTCTTCTCCTGAAGATAACACATCCAGCTTCTTCACTTCTTTCTGGACATCTTCCAAAAGTCATCTTTATGGTAAGGCCATTCTTAGCCACCCTATCTAAAATCTCCCACCTCAGATACCTGTAACCTCTCTTTTCTGCTTAAGCTTTTCCTAATTCACCAATACATAATATATTATATATCACATCTATTTATCTTATTTACTATTTCTCTTCTTCCCCAGAATATAAGCTCCATGAGAGCAGGGACTTCCTCTGCCTTGATCATCGCTGTACCCTTAATGCCTATAATAGTGCATAGTACATAGTACACACTCAATAAATATATATTGGTTGAAAGAATGAATGAATAAGGAAGCTCCTCTTTCCTTATAGGTACTTCTGTGCCAAACCAAGACACCATCATGAGTAATTTTTTTTCTTTCCCTTTTGAATGTTTTTAAGAAAACCTGTCAAATTTCTAGCTGAAAAAGTTTGTATATATTGTGTTCATCTGTGCTCATTAAGAATGCTTAATAGTCTCATTTTATCCACTTCTTTTCTTCTGAACTGTCTCTCTCCACTGACAGGATGGAACTAGAGGGAGGAAAATTAAGTTGCAAAACTCAAAAAGCAGATGTATGGTTTTTTCCTCAATGCATGAAAATTGGTTTTTGGTTATTGAGAAGTTTTGCTTCAATTCTGTGAGTATTTGTGAATGTGCTGACCAACTCTTCTCATGGGTCATGAAAATGTCAGAAAAACTCTTCTTAGAGAGCTCCAAGAAAAACAATTCATTTTTGTAATTTTAAACAGAAAGCACTACATGAATATATGTTTCTTTTGTACTTTGGAACAAAGGAAAATATCGAGTTTTTTAAGATTCAAAAGTGTGCGTGGGTTACTTATGAGCATATGAAATTGGCTCGTTAAGACATATTTGATAATTACCCCATCAAAAGAGACTAAGATTCAAATTTGGATTTATTTATATATGATTAAAAGGAAATCAAAGTAGTTGACATTTTTTAAATTGGCTGCTTTGTTTGAAATGGAAGGGAAAATGATTGTTAATTAATATTCAGGCTGAAATCACCACGAATGTCTCCCATTTCTTTGTCAGTCAATATTCTCATAATTTTCTGAGTTCTAAAATCATTTTCTTCATTTCAATTTTCCCATGTATTTGTTTCCCTGAGCTCCTGTGGTTTCACTTCTAAATGATATGCAGTGCGTTGAACACAATAGGTAAATAACAAATGTCTGTTTCCCTAGCATCTTGAATTCTTATATTTCTTAAATATATGCCTTCTCTCAATGAGACCGCAAACCCCTCAAAATAAAAAGATATCTGAATCTACTTTCTTTTCTAATCACTCAATACCCAGAACAGACTAGTTATTAAATGATGTACAGAATAAAGGCAAAAGAAATATAGAAGAAAAATTAAACTTCCTTATAATTTACACAGCCCATTGACAAGTACCTGAGACAGGCAGAGTGACCTTCCTCAAGGAGTTTAGCTGTCTCCACATCATTACTATGCTAGAGGCAAAAGGCAACCTTAGCTTGACATTAGCCCAACCTCCTGGATCCTGTAAAAAATCCCTTCCTTTATCTCTACCCACTAAGATATACATTGGCAATCATCCTCCAAGCATATGGCCCACTGATATACATCTGAAGGGTCTCATGACTAAGGTTTTACCAGACAGTAGTAAATGACTTTTTCCTAACAACAGCTAGCCCCTCAAGGTCCTGGAAAACTTGCTTCCAAATTCCTTAGACACTTACACTATCCCTGATCCCCTTCCTAACTTGAACTACATAATGGGCCGCTCCTCATGATCCCAGTGCAGCTCTTTCTGCCTACAGGTCCTGTCCCCGTGCCTTAATAAAACCACACTTTCTTTTCATTCCCGGACCCCAACATTTCATATCACTAAATACTTGTAAAACTTGATTTGTTAAAAAGAAACATTGAAGGAGGCCTGGATGACTCAGTCAGTTAAGTGTCTACTTTCAACTCAGGCCATGATCTTGGGGTCCTGGGATTGAGTCCTGTGTCAGGCTCCCTGCTCAATGGGGAGTCTGCCTCTCCCTTTCCCTCTGCCTCTCCCTCCACTTGTGCTCTCTCTCTCAAATAAATAAATAAAATTTATTTGTTATTTATTTATTATCAAAAAATAAATAAAATATTTTATTTTATTGATGCACAGCAGATATTTAGGAATTAAAGGATAATAATTTTACAGCCTTTAAAAATAAGCATTTCGGTAAAACCTACTGTCGTGAGGAGAGTCAGAAGATGTTAATTCATCAAGAATCAGACCTGTTGTTGTGTTGTTACTGGTTTTGTTGTTGTCATTGTTGTTGTTGTTAAAATCTCTAATTCCCCAGTGTCTTCACAATAATTAAGTCAGAAATATGAGCTGAGCTAAGAAAATAACACTTATTCTAACTGTACTGACCCTGCTTGTATTATTTGTAAGGCATCAGTGAATTATCTCCACTGAGTTTACATGAGTTTAGAAATTTAGTTCTAAAAAAAAGACAGAAAGGAAGGAAGAAAGGAAGAAAAGGAGCAAGGAAAGGAAGGGGGGTTACCTCTGTGGAAAGGAGGAATAAAAGCACAAATTTCAAAGATTAAAGACGAAGATTCCTTTCATAGAGTCTAAAAGGTAGGAAACAATATAATGTTAATAATAAGCAAAGTGCGGGGCGCCTGGGTGCCTCAGTGGGTTAAAGCCTCTGCCTTCGGCTCAGGTCATGATCTCAGGGTCCTGGGATCGAGCCCCGCATCGGGCTCTCTGCTCAGCAGGGAGCCTGCTTCCCCCTCTCCCCCTGCCTGCCTCTCCTCCTACTTGTGATCTCTCTCTCTCTGTCAAACAAATAAATAAATAATCTTATAAAAAATAATAATAAGCAAAGTGATCTGTGACATACTGAGATTTTATTCTCATCTAAGAACCTAGCTTTCTGCTCTTTACAGGGTAAGTATCCTCCATGTATTTCTTCCCTCCCTGAGCTTAATGCTACGCATCTGCAACACACACCATCTCTCTCTCCCACCTGACTTCTCTCATGGGAAAACTAAATTGGCTTAAATCATGTGGGAGCATTATAAATACTGTTTGGTGATTAGAATAAATTGGCTCAAATCACACAGGTGCTTTCCTACATACTGACT
The DNA here is from genome assembly GCA_028534135.1 of Potos flavus. Lineage (NCBI taxonomy): Eukaryota > Metazoa > Chordata > Mammalia > Carnivora > Procyonidae > Potos > Potos flavus. Next base: position 92,688,839 of record CM052886.1, read on the forward strand.
GATGAGGAAATTTAGATATGCTATAATTTATAAACAAAATGAAGGAGGTTAACCTGGCAAGATATGAGAGGTAGGAACAACTTTTGCATTTAAGAAATTGAAAGGGAAGAGAAGAGCACATTTCCCAAATCATTCAATGAGGCCTGTATTAGCCTGATTCCAAAACCAGATAAAGACATCACAAGGAACAAAAACTACAGACCAGTATCTCCTAGAAATAGAAACACAAAAATTCTCAACAGAATATTAGCAAGTCAGATCCAGTAACATATAAAAAGGATTGTAGGGGTGCCTGGGTGGCTCAGTTGGTTAAGTGTCTGACTCTTGATTTCAGCTCAGGTCGTGATCTCAGGGTCTTGATATTGAGCCCTGCATCAGGCTCCATGCTGAGTATGGAGTCTTCATGAGATTCTCTCTCTCCTCTTCCTCTGCCCCTACACTTCCTCTGCCCTGCCCACTCACGTGTGTACTCTTTTTCTCAAAAAAAAAAAAAAAAGGATTGTAAACAATGACCAAATGGAATTTATCCCCTAAGTGTAAGGGTGCTTTAACATCTAAAAACCAATTGATGTAAAACCCTTAATAGAATAAAGGTGAAAAACTACATGACCATCTCAATACACACAGAAAAGGCATTTGACAAACTCCTTTTACCATAAAAATATTCAACAAATTAAGAATAGAAAGAAAATTCCTTAAGATTAAAAAAAAAAAGCATTTATGAAAAACCCAAAGCTGGGGCACCTGGGTGGTTCAGTGGGTTAAGCCTCTGCCTTCAGCTCAGGTCATGATCTCAGGGTCCTGGGATTGAGCCCTGCTTCGGGCTCTCTGCTCAGCGGGGAGCCTGCTTCCCCCTCTCTCTGCCTGCCTCTTTGCCTACCTGTGATCTCTTTCTCTCTGTTAAATAAATAAAATCTTAAAAAAAAAAAAAAAACCCAAAGCTAAGAGCATACTTAACAGTGAATACTTTGTCCCTAAGATCAGGAATTAGACAAGGATGTCTGCCCTTACCACTTCTATTCAACATTGTGTGAAAAACTACAGCCAGGACTCTTTGGCAAGAGAATGAAATAAAAGGCATTCATATTGAAAGGATGAAGCAAAACTATCTCTATTTAGAGATGACATGATCTCGTCATAGAGCATTCTAAAGAATCATTCTAAAGAATTGCAGGACACGAGATTAATATATAAAAATCAATTATATTTCTATACACTAGCACTAAGTAATCCAAAAATGAAATTAAGAAAATGATACCATTTACAATAACATTAAAAAGAGTAAACTCATTAGGAATAATATTACCAAAAGAAGTACAAAATCATACTCTGAAAAATACACAACACCGTTGAAAACAAGCTTTGAAAGACCTAAGGAAATACAGAGATATTCCATGTTCATAGATAAGAAGAATGTCTATAATGTTGCAGTAATAAAGACACAGAGGGACTGGCACAAGGATAGATAAATTGATCAGTGGAATAGAATTGAGACTCTTGAAATAATTCTTATGTTTATGGTGGGTTGACTTTTAACAGAACGGCCCAGATAATTCAGTGGGGCAAGAATGGTCTTCAATCATTCCAGCACTACTGTTGAGAAGTTCTTTTGCTAATCCCATGCTTCCATTCTTATTCAATGAGGAAAATTCCTTAGACGACAGTATATGTTTTACAGTTTTGCCTAATCATTGCATAGGGGAAATAACTGAAAAGCACAGGTTCAGGTCAAATTATGGGAATGGCACTCTTTACACAGATATTTAAAAATTAATAGTAGCCAAAAAGATTCTGTAAATTACCTAAAATTTTAGATACAAGATTATGATGGTTTAAAATACAGTTTAGAAATATAAAATACTGTTTTGGAAGGATGAAATAATAACAAATAAAAAAGAAAACTGAAGCTTTGATATGAGTATTTATGATATGCCTACTCTATAACTAGTACCAGACTATTAAATTAAAGATATATTCTTTCAATGATCATTTCATAGGTGATGTGTGGAAATCAGTCATCTCAATCGGCCCTCTTCCTTGCTGGTTTCTGTGCAGTGGAGAATGTGTACCCAAGGAGCTAAAAAAAAAGCCATATATATTTTCATCCTTATAAATGGAGGCACAGTATTTCCCAAAGTTCCTGGTAAAGCTGGAATGGAGACCTCATATGGTACCAGAGGCTAATGTGGGGAGTTCTACCTAATAAATCCAAAACTAGATTTTCCCTCTCCTTAACTATAGAAGAGTTAGGTCTTTAAGGAATACCCCTTAAGATTTTCTTAGAGCCAATTTCATGGAAGACTATGATTTTCCTCACAAATCCAGGTGCCGTCCGAAGAGAGCGTGCTGGAGACCAACAATAAGAGATGGATCACTTGCCTCCCCTTTAAAACAAAAGAGCCAAGAGTGCTTCTGCATGGAATGAGAAGGCTGAGGGCAAGCGCTGACCCTCCTTACTCATCATTAGTATAAGTAGCGCAGGATAGAGAAAGGGGGTTCAGCTCATTTCTTGTTTCAGAGGAATAGCAGCCAACATATGATACATTGCTATCAGGCTCCAACCACCAGATCAGCTATTCCTAGTACTTGGAAGAGTGTTTAAAGAGGAAAACGAAGAAGTGGAAGTATACTCGTCAGCACTATCCAAATGATAGTAGGTGAAAGCCACCTATTCATGGAAACTGAGGAGTAGGGAATGAGGTGGCTGAGGGCAAGTCCTGACTCTCCCTTACTCACTCATTAATACAAGTAGACTCTCTAGTGCTATCCACATGAGAATGGATGGAAGCCAACTCTTCTTGGAAACATAAGAAGTAAGTGTCCCCTCCCCAACATACTAGAACACCACAAATCTTGGAAGCTCAGAGGTACCCATTCACTCCTCAGTTTTATAATAAGTATTTACTAAGTGCCAAGCATTGCCTTAGGAAATGGTTGTATAAGAATCAAAGCAGGATACACTAACTGCTCTCAAGATCACAGTCTACTCACACTAGGGTAAGAGGTAAAAGATTTGGATTCTGGTCCTGACCACCAAAAGAATTCTGTAAATGCTATGTGTCATGGATTCTTCTGAGACTCCATTCCTTAACTATTAAATGAGAGTGGAAAATTAACATGCATGCCTCTAGAGGGGCGCATGAGATTCATATACAGTGATATTCCTCAGGATCCCCTTTGTGCACATCTGCTCATCAGTGACTCTTTCCTTTGTACCCTGCCTATTTTGTCAAAACACATCTGTTTTAGGAAAGGACATGACAAACATGTGCCCTTTTACTAAAGATTCCCATACCAGTGTTAATAGAATCTACCCTTTGAGACATTTCAGAATGTGTCAAAGAGATAATAAATTTTACAACCTGCTGACATTCTGTCAGCAGCTCTTTACTTAATATTTCTGGGCCCTGAATTATTGTCACTTAATTATAAGTGAAAGTATTCTGAAAAAAAAATAATGTGGACCTATTTTTTTTTTTATAATTACTAAAATAGCGCTTGAGTTTTCACATAACTCCAAATGCCAGAAACCTTTAGATTAACTCCCTGAACCTTCCAATGGTCACAGGACCAAAAATTATTCTTCCCTAGAGTCTAGTTAGCTATTTCATAGTCATAACAATCTGGGAGGGTTTTCATTTGTTTTTTATCGTTTCTCGATGAATCTTTGCCTAATAGAAATGGGCAGGACAAAGTCCATAGGGATTATGATGATGGAAAGGAGTATGATTTATCACAAGAAGTCAGTAAGAGTTTCCTACAACTTTCAATCACTGAAGCTGTGTTTAGTGGCCTGGCACGTCATGATTCATTGTCAGTTCTATTGATAAATTCAAGAATGAAACAGCCGTGTACTGTAGTATACTACGAACACATAGCCTACGCCCCAAATGAATGTTCACGCATAATAAAAAGTGATGGCTAACATTTACCGAGTGTTTAATATGTGCCAAGGATGATGGTAAACATTTAATGTGGGTTATCTCATTTATTATTCTCAGCAACACTGCCAGGCAGGTGCTTGCATCCTCCGTTTGGCGTGTGAGGAAACCAACATGGAGAGTATCCATGAAGGGATCCAGTGAGGGAGGAATACAGCTGTGGTTTGAACCCGGGCGTGAACACGAGAGCCTGTACTCAGGACCCCCTCTGCCAGGCTACTGTCCATACCACCCACTGTCCTCTATCGCCTGCCTTTGTGAATTAACACCTAACAAGAAAATGTGATAAGAATCAGAAAAGATATAACTCTTGTTTATAAACGGATGCTATGATAAAGCCGAGCTAAGCTGTGGACCACTAAAAGTGGAAAAAGTACTCAAAAATATGGTGAGAAGCAGGCCTTCTCAACTGAAAAGGAAGGCTGTATTCATCAGGGATACATTCAAATAACACCAGTTCTGTCACTTCGAGGACCTTCTGGAAATGGTCTCCTTGCCCTCTGGACTGGTGAAACTCAGCCGTCTGCCCGGTAGTTCTGCCGCATTCTCCTGGAAGTGACTGTAGTTTTCTCTGTGAGTCACAGAAACAAACAGTGGCTGGAAAGCTCCCTTTCAGCTTCCCTCCTGCTAAAAGAGAGCAACTCTATTAGCTTATTCTGAATAAGAACACTAGCTGAATCCAGTTAACTAAAACCCTTTATTAATCAGCATTTTTCCACAATTAACTTCCAAGGACAAAAAAAAAAAGGCAAATTTCAAAATAATAATCAAAGAAGAACACTTTTCTCCTCTAGACCTGGTACACATTCATCCAAACTCCCACACTTCTACAACAATATAATACTATTTGAGAATAGCTAACATTTGCGGGAGCACTCATTGTGTACCAGATATTCGTATTAAGGGATCCCTGTGTCTGTTTTCCCTTTAACATAACAATCCCTTAAAGCAAATACTGTTATTCTCTCTGTTTTACACATTGCCAAATCCAACCATAGAGTTCATTTGCTTAAGGTCATACACTTAATTGATGGTAGTGAGGAAGCATAAACCCACAGAATGCAACACTTAACCAATATGCCATATTGCCTCCTGATTATCTGTGTATAATATAATAATGACTCTGAAGAATATTATTCAATAAATAATAATAGCTCATTCATTGAGTGCTTCCTGTATGCCAAGCACTGCTCTAGGAGCACTGTAACTATTACATTTAATCTTCACATTAACCTCTTAAAATAGGTGCCATTTTTATTCCCATTTTCTAGATTAGGAAAGTGAGGCATATAGTGGTTAAAATAATTCATTCTCTCCACATCATACATCACACAGTTATAGAGCCGGAAATGGAACCAAAATGTGTTACTCCAGAGTACATCCTTTTAATTGCTGCACATTTTGCCTTTTCTTCTTCTATTCTTCCCTTCTTCCTTTCTTCCTTCCGGACAGGACACAGAAGAGGAATACAAGTCTAATGCAAGTTTAGAAAGATCTCCAATAAAGTTAATCAACCAATAAAAGTTGAATCAAAAAGGAAGTTCTGGTTGATTAATTTAATGACTATTCAAATGATCCAATTCCTGAGCTTTCTGGTTAATTGAGTTTCCACTGGCTTTAAGCCATACTGCTCAGAGAGAAATTCCAGCCCATAGGATGTTTTTATTTCATCTTCATTGGTAAAAAAAAAAAAAAAAAAAAGGGTAGCAAAACACTCAAGGATGCTCCCAAAAGACTTTCCCTTTGAAGCGTTATCAAGCATTCATGCTACAACTTTGAAGGTTTCTTTTGAACAATATTTATTAGGAAACTAAAACTATGCATAATTTAAGTTTGCTAAGTAAAGATTACTTCCATTTCAAACATGTTTCGCAGTGATTGAATCAGACATTTTAAAAGCATTCTCCAGATCTCAGTGTTACAGAAATCCTAATTTGTCACTATTTTTATTCTTTATAGGATAGAAGATCCCCAAAGCTTGTAATTAATGAACTGCTAAATTTAGACATGTGGATGTGATGTGGTTTTCAAGTGAGACAAATGGGAGTTACCAAACTTCAGAAGGATGACATTCCACCATATTTTTCCTAATGGGAGGCACCCAGGAAATGTCCTTCAAATGAATTAATTAATTCTTCTAACTAATTTTTATTCTTTACATGTCTTTACCTTGATAAACACTATATCTTAATTTTCTTTCATTCCTACAAATTATTGTTATTTATTACTTTCTTCTTTTATATGATCCCATATTCTAGGTCTTGATTTTTTTAAGCATATGCTTGTGCTTAGTTTGTAAACTGCAAATCCATTTCTGGCATCAATTTTAAGATTTTCAGCCCGATCACCCATTCTTCCATTAATTGCTCTTCTTCACTTCAAACAATGAGTTCTTTGTTCCACATGGCTCCTCCTCACTTTCCCTATACTAATATCTATGTTATCTTCCTCTCAGAACATCTTCCCACTTCTTATATGGCCAACTGGCAGTTTTTTTGTTTTTGTTTTTGTTTTTCACTGATAAAGCAACCAAAGTATTTCTTCCACCAGGAGGCCACCCTTTGGTTTGGAAATTCAAGTCCACCAGGGCTTAACTCCGACTCAGTGCTCCTGCAACTCCTATAACAAGAAAAGTTTAAATTTATTTTGTTTTCCAAAAATACTTATTTATAATAAAATGCCAATGCCCTCCAGCCGAAGACCACCAGGAATATTACTATAGTTGAACAAATTTGGGTTAATTGACTCATTACATTGAGGAAGAACACATACCATGTGTTCTTCTCCATAGGGACCATGGAGCAATATAGGAATAAGGGATTAGAATGGATTTATATGATTTTTGCAAGCGTTAGGTGGTTTGGAAGAGGGTTCAAAGCAGCATGGCTGGTTACTGGCAAGAAGAGATGAAAATTCAATGATCAGTTATCTTAACAACTTTTATACCTAGAAGGCCAGAAGACCAGACTAGAGACCAGGAGATCAAGACTTAACTGTGATTGTTAAAGAAACAGCAATCTCTCCTCCCATTCTTGATATCAGATGACATTTGGTCCATTTTGTTTTCTTGTGTTTCACTAATACTCAGGCATAATTATGGAGTGGTCTTCTTTTGTCTCAATCCATCCCAGTCACAGACTGGTCTTATCTGATGCAGTTCTGCCAGACTCTCTGGGGTCAACAGGATAGCACTAAGCCCAGCTGTGGGTGCCAGACCAGCTCCTGGCAACACCCAACGTCAACTTGATAGCACCCAACTGTCAGGGCTTCTTTTCTAAATACAACGTATATTCATTTCAGAGAACCTGAAAGACATGGAAAGCATTGAGAAGAAAACAAATAGCTTGCTCATAGTTTTTTCCCCCTGAATGGTAATACAGAGAAAGGGAGAGGACAGGAAAGCAGGCCATCATCTGCATGCTGGTCCTGCAGGGCTGCTTCAGCTTTTGGCAGCACTGAGGGCCCACGGCAAGAAAAGCTAAAAAGAGAGCACCGGGAACCCTCACCAAAAGCCAACTCAGCTGTGGCGGTAAAGATAGCAGTAACGAAGCTGCATTCAGAATGTGGCATTCCAAGTCAAGTGATTTGGAATGTTCTGGATGCAAACATCCTGCAGTTGCCAGCACTGAACTTTTCCATTCAATATAGCACCTACTGTGTGCCAAGCACATAAGTTAACTAAAACTCATAATAATCCTGTAAGGTAGTCCCCATTGTCGTCTCATTGCATAGATGAGGAAACTGAAACGTGGAATGTTTAAAAAAATAACTTGCTCAAGATCACAGACCTAGGAAGAAGGAGACCTGGGATTTAAACTCAAGCAATCTGGGGGCACCGAGGTGGCTCAGTTAGTTAAACATCTGCTTAGGATTTCTGCTTAGGTCATGATCTCGGGGTCCTGGAATTGAGCCCCATGTCAGGCTCTGTGCTCAGGCGCTCAGTGGGGAGTCTGCTTCGGGATTCTCTTTCTCCCTTTGCCCCTCCACCTGCCCCCAGCACTCACTCTCACTCTCTCTCTCTCTTTCTCAAATAAATAAATAAATCTTTAAAAAAATAAAAAAATAAATTCAAGCGAACTGGCTCTGGGGATGTGCTACTAACCCCAATATCAAATCATGTTACTTACCTGGTTTTGCCCACTTTGAGTATTAAAACAGCTGCAATAGCCACCGGGTTTTAGAACAACACCCATGTGTATGAGGAAATACACACACGCACATACATACTAGACTTTTTAAATTTAACTTCATGCAGAACTACAAAATAAATTAACAAAAATGATGGAATGCAACTCTGGAGTGAGACTATCTGCCCTTTTCTAGACATTAAGATATGTATAAAATACACAACATCACTGAAATCTGTACAATGAGAATCTGTTACTAAATTCCATTTTTTTTTTCTTCTTAGGCACCTAATGAAATCCTCTAACCTCCTGCTAAGTGCTGAGAGATGAGTGTTCAAATTCATTTTGAATTCTTCCTTTCATTGCAATATGCCACCTCTTTACCCTGCAGTTGAGTCTGCTTCATTCTGTACTGGGACGGGAAAGTTTCAAGAGAAATCATTTCCTGCTCAAGGGTGATATGAAGCTAGAACCTCCCCTCATTGCACAATACCATCACAGCTTCAGGTAAAACCATCCAATATGCCCCTGGCAACAGCAGCTTAGAAATTCCTGTCGAGTAACTTCCTACCCTATGTCTTTGGGGCTCTTGGCATCAAAAGGCAAAATCCTTGGCCATTTTTATGAATAGAGCTTGATAATCACCTATTTATTCTATATGAAAGTTGATTAAAAGTAGTCAATCTACAAATATAAACTGATCACCACCTCTAGGTGAGACACCATGGGAATTAAAAATATCTAAAAAAAAAAAAATCTGTTTCTTGGGTAGAAGGAGTACCTTATAGATTCATTTCTATCCTGCCAAATAACAATTTAGAACAAGCTTTTTAATTTCATATTCCATTCCTCACAGACATTCATAATACTAAACCAGACAAATTAAGTAATTATATGCTAATTTTACAATTGAACATCATTGATATCTATCACTACCTCTCCCATAGAACCACTGGGTGACATTCAGCAAATGTCCTTCTTGGTAAAATGAGGCAAATACTGTGTCACAGATTCTTAATGCTGAATATAGAGCTGTTAGTAATAATCATTACAAGAACACTTAAAAATAACTTTAAGACTAGACACAGATCATGACCAATTCGATTACACAAACATTTATTGAGCACCAATAAGTGTTAAATAATTGAAATACAAAAATGGAAATGACAGTGCCTACCCTAGACCGTGAGGGCCTTTCAGACTTACATAAAAAACAGGCACACCAATGGGTAATTTTAGTTGGGTGTAGTAGTAAGTGCTACCATATGTGTTGGAACACAGAAAAGCTTCTAAGCAGCTGAGTTAGGGATAAAGAGGGCAAGTGGAAGGTATTAGAGATGAGATCATGTTTGAATGGTATCCTTAAAATAGAAGTAGGAACAGCCAACTAAACAGAAGGAACAATGGATGAGGATCCCACATAATGCCAAACAAGTGAATGGTAACTCAAAATGTTGATTCAATATCTGGATTTGGTGGTGGTGGTGGTGGTGGTGGCAGTGGTGTTAGCTGATTTACTGGCTCAGTTGGTTGGTTTTTTTTTTTTTTTTATTCATTCTTCATTCATTTGATTGGTATGGAGAAGTCATGTAACTTAAGAGCTCAATAGAAAATAAAAACACTCTTTCCTACCTAAGCTCAAGGATGATTTCCAAAAACACAATTACAGAAAGCATAGCTAATCAAAGTGGAAATAAATGCTCAGAAAAAGTAAAAAGATTTCTCTGGAGCAGGTCATAAGAAGGAACATTAGTTTTACCTTTATTTCTTATGTCACTGAAACAGGAGATGTCAAGCTCTTGTGACCTGCAGAAGGCTTGACATATTCAAGTATAAAGGGAGGCCCACTAGTACATCTTCTCAAAGCAAATGAAGAAAATTCTAATTCAGCTGATTAGAAAGAATTAGAAGCCCACAGATGGTGCTTATTAGAGCAATATATCAAGAGAAGCCCAGTAGGGAGTACTAATTGAATCAGTTACAATCCAATCTGATTGGATTTAATCCTTGTTACAAGTATTTTCTTTGGAATTCTGGGTTTGGGAGAGATTGGTTTTGGGATTAAAATGGCAACTGTAAAATTTATATTCAATTCACAGATGAACAACATTGCTTCGATGGAAGGCACTCCAGGCCTAACCATGTCACCAGAATTTTTGTATAGCTTCGTGGGTGCTATCACAGTGTGAAGTTCACACTGGGATGCAGGACTTTAGAGAAATGTTGTTAAGTGTGGGAAGGAATCTGTTCTCAGAGATTTATCTTACTTTAGAAGTCCTCTTTCTTTAGTTGTTGTAAAGTGATTGCTTCAGGCTCAAACGGGATTATAATCAGTTCTGAAGATTATTCAGCTCATTTAGGACTGAAATCAGTTTTGTTTGGTAACAAAAATACATGTTTTTAAATTTTAACCATTTAAGATTTTCCCTCTGGCTGAACTGCAATGCCACACCCAAAGAAGAATCCATATGAAATTCATTTTTTTCATATTTATCCATTGTAAATAGCAGAACTTGTTAAATTATTGTTAAATAGAGTATATTAGTCAGATGTCATGTAAGTTTTGCTTGTTATTGTACAGCGTTTTCATTTGCTTTCATTTGGAAAGAGGTCTCCCAACAACATCCCTGAAGGCTTCTGGAATATTCAGTACATACACATACACACACAAATCTTTTAATTCGATTCATTTCCCACCTTGAATTTTTCTCCCAGTTCCAACTCTGTCCAAAGCATTTTTACTTCTAAGAGTGCTCTCTCTATTCCTTCGTGAAACTTTGCCAAGAGAAAGTTTATCCAATAATGTCCCAGTTGAGCCACTTATTATAGCACTCTAATATAGTTTGCAAATATATACTAATACAATGGAAGGAAACCATGATCAAAGTTTGGCAGTCATCTTCTAGAATATTAAAAGCATATTTCCAACAATGGCTTAAACTGCTATACCAAACAAGCTAATCTCTGCTCGGAGAAAAAAATATCAATTATAAGTATGAGAGTCACAACTACCTCCTCTTAATTTATAGATAAATTTGTGCCTTAGTTCATGTTATCCCATAGTCTAGTCATCCCCTGCCTATCGGAAACTTGTAGTGCTTTCCCTGATCCCTCAGAAAGAGCCAGGTGTCTTTTCACAGTTCGTACCATTCATCTCTACTTAGAAAGAATGCTATTATTCTTTATATGTCAGTTAACTGCTGACACATATGTCTCTCACCAGTCAGCAACTTGAATGGAGTGGTTCATAAGACAAACTGAGGCCTTAGGTAAGGATTAAGGATTTGGGTAGGAATGGGACAGAAGCAAAGAACTGTCAGGACTAAGGTACCAGGAGAAAATATATTGGAATCAGTTCAGGTCATTGTTCAGTAGGGTAAGTCACACTCATACAGGGTCTATCATCATCATCTGAGATGGTGGGTCACTTTCTTTTGGGTGAATACCAATGTCTTGATTTCAGGTGTCTTGTCTGAATTGCAATAGGACCCTCAGTAACGGTGGAAAAAGAGTGCATATGCCCTTCCAAAAAGGTATGGTAGAGCATTAGGGCTTCTATCAAGTGGGCAGATATTTAAAAAAAAAAAATGGTATCAGCCTCAGAATGGAAACCAAAGTAAAAAGGAAGAAACCAAGAGAGAAAATACCACAGAGGTTAGAAAGCAAGTTCTCTATGGTCAATGGAAGCCGACTAAACAGCAGCAAGAGAAATCCCAAATTCTAATTTTTCCTTATAAGAGCTCTGTTTCATAAAATAGTTAAGTAGTTACAAATCTGGATGGATGGATGGATGGATGGATGGATGGATGGATGGATGGACGGAGAAGTTTAATACATACATACAAAACTGGAAAAATACACAAAATTATTAGCACCAATTATCTGTGTTGTAGGACCATGAAATGATTTTTCACCATTATTTTTTCCATCTTTCCCAAATTTTTGATGGAAATATGTCCTATTTTTATAATCAGAAAAAGGTGATTAAAATTTGTATGTATGTGTATGTGTGTGTGCATGCACGCTTTTTTCTTTTGACTACACCAGTAATTCTCAATTGGGCACAATTTACCCCCAGTCAGCATTTGGCAACGTCTGGAGACATATTTGATAGTCACAACTGTGGAGTGTGCTACTAGCATCTAGTTAGTAGAAGAAAGGAACCCTTGTGAATACCCTGTGGGACTGCTTCTAAAATTCATATGTATTAAAAGCTATAATCTGTGTCTCAGAATTACCCAAGTAAAAATGGCCTTCTGGTCTGACAGATTTTGGAAAATATTGTGTTTCTTGTTTACTTTTATGTTTTCTATGTTGACTAGTATAGGTCTTTGTGCGTAACAAATCAAAATACATATTGGGTTGAATTGAATTAAGTGTATAGCTCTACTGGAGATATAAAGATGCATAATAAATTTTAGAAAAAGTAGTTAAAAGACACATTTTTCCGACCCATCTAGAATCAAGAATTGAATGAATTCAGGAAGACGTTAGTGGGCATCCTCTGGGCATCTAGCACTTTGCCTGATGTTCTGCAGAGTATAAGAGTAACATAAAATGCATTCCCTGACCTTGAAGAATTTGCAGTCTAACCAAAGAAATAGAACATATCCTAAGAAAACCATTTTGTTCCAGAGCAAAACAGCACATGGTTGCGTGCCAAAATGAGTAACTAATTAGTGCAGTAAGACCTTAAGGAACAGAAAAAAATCAATATGCCTGGAATTGTCAGAGATGGTTTCCCGGCAAATTAGAGAATCGAGCTGATGCTTACCAGACGGATGGACAGAATTTCCTTGTGACCAGCAATGAGGAGAAGGTATTGTAAGGCAGAGAAAAATAGCATGAATAAAACTAAGAAGATACGACCGATCATGGGCAGGTTCACGGGGAGAGGAAAGACCACCCCTGATGCAGGGTGCAGGTAATAGATCTGAACTGCTACGAAATAGCTAGATTATAGGGAGAATCAAATGAGTGCATATCAATAGGAACAGCCTGTAAAATATCTAAATCTATGAATGGGATAAAATATGCCCTCTCCAAAGTTTGGAAATTATGTGTTCAGTCTTTATCACACTTGGAGTGGTTATTTAACCTAATACGGTTTAGCATCATCTTCCCACACGTACAGACCTTTGTACTATATAAAGCAACAATCTGGCCTACATAGTGTACCTACTATTCCATAAAAGTGACCATTAGCAAAGGAAAGCCAAATTTAGCTGCAGCCCCATATAGCCTTTTCCCTCCTTATGACTACAAAGATAGCAAGAGTCCTCATTTCAGAAGAGAAGTGCTCTAATTAAAGAATTATTTTAATTACTTCAGCTAATATCCTAATATTATGTTTTTGTCAAGGGAATGAAAGAACAAGTATTCTGTTTGGTCAAGGAGTCCTGCAGAAGATAAAAATGAAGAATTAATGATGTTAAGAATCATTAGACTTAAAAAAAATCATTGGACTTGAGTCAGTACACATATATGTTGAGCTAGTAATTAAATGCAAGAAGTAATAGATCATTGCCTCCAAAAAACTACAAAAAACAAAAAGCTTACCTTCTACCTAAATGCAATTTGCCTGACCTTTTCTACTTGTTAGGATAAACTTATCTTTTCTGACTGGGGACTCAGAAGAGAAAACTTTGGAAATTTAATAGGCTTTATATTTAGGATAAGAAGAACTCCAATGCAGTAACAATTAATAATTAATAAAAATTCCCAAGCTAGGTGAACCCATGTAACTTTAAAATCAAATATTAGCATTATATATACTTAAGCCTATAAATACTATAGTCAAATTAACTATAAAGCAAGAATTCTTAGATCCTCATAAACAGGGTTTCTGTAATGTTAACTCACCTACAATTGGTTAAGAATAGGTTCAGCTGCATTTAATAACCTTACTTACAGTGGCTTAGGCAAATGGAGTTTTGGCTCTCTTTAAAGAGACTTAGAGAGGATGGTAGACTGAGTCTCTTATTGGTGGCTCTGTGATGCCATTTAGGGCAAAGTTCCTTCCAGTTTCCTAATAAGCATCCTTACATGACTATCAGTTACATTTTCCAGAAATATGTCACATGAGCCACCTCTATTTGAAAGGTAGGCTGGGAAACAGTTTTTAATTGTGCCCACTGGAGTCCCCAAAAAAGTAACAGAGAAGGGGGAAAATTATAGAGGCCAATTAGCAACTCTATCAACAACACAACATCAGTGATTATAGTAAGACCCCAGCCATTATAATATGCTTGTTAAAGCATTGCTGAGGGAAGTGCTCCAACATCTAGGTGCTGCACGAAGTCCATTTTCCAAGTTTTCTTGAACTAGGTCATTTTGTGCCTTTAAGCTACATTTTGTCTAATGGATTTCTTGGAGAAGAGCCCAAACACAGCTTGTATCCATTCATAGAAAAGGTTTGTGTGTAGTATTGCTTTGCCTACAAGGGCAAGAGTGATGTATGAAGATTTTCACTCAGTCAGAAAGTTACCAGTTGATACATTGTGGACGGTAATTGACACAGCTAATTCAGAGCCGTGAAAAAGAGGGAAACTGAAGTTATGGCATAATAACTTTACTTTCCCAGCTGCTTTCTGCTTTTGTTGATAAGGGAGCAAGCAGTAGTATTTTAAGAGCTGTTAAGTTCCTGGGGCGGGGGGAACAGTTCACTATCTAACTGTATCTGGTACATAGCAGGTGCTCAAGTAATATTTGTTGAATGAAGCTTTTGCTTATTTACCCTTATTAAAGAGTGCGCGGAAGTTGATTAAAAGGAACTATTCCCCATCCACTTTAATGAAGCAAATGTTAATCAGCATCCATACTGTGTGAATAAAAGCTCTGTGAGGAGCCCGAAGGAAATACTTACTGTGATCTCTCACCCTGAAGGTTTTGCCCTGTCTTTTATGTGACCTGGCAGATTTTTTCAACTCACATCCAATGTTAATTAATCAAATCTACAGGAATTGGTTTCTAAGCCATTTGGCCATCAAGCGGATTATTAAAATTGTAAAATCAATGTAAAGTGATTTTTAAGTGTTTAAAATCATCTTATGATTTCCTAAATCAGCATGTAAGTCAGCTTGAAATGGAGGTTCGGGACTATTGGTCAATGCTTCAGTTGATCAAGCACTCAGTTGGTGTGGAGGGACTTTTGAAGCTGCATGAAAACAGCCCCTGCCATTCACAACTTATGACCCATTTAGGGAGACAACATGTGTGCAGGGGGAGAAAAAAATCACATAATAATGTCAATTGTATTTACGACTTGTCGAATTAATATGACAGACAACGCGGGTTTCGTTTTACCCAGAATACGAATTAATTTGGACTTTGTGAAAGTGGACACACGGACTAAATATATCCCATTGTGTAACTCAACTTCTGAGACCCCAATAGGAGGAGCATAGCATTTTGCAGCTTGGAGTATAAAGCACCGCTTAGCATAGATAATAGATAATAAAACAATTGTTCTCTTTCTTTTTTTAAACAACTAGGTCATGGAACTAAAGGAGTATTTGAGCTTCTGTCTGGATGGCGGAGAACAAGAGAGAATTTGCCCTTCAAAGACAGAGTAGCAGATGCTTATTCTGATGTGATGGTTACCTACACCATGACCAGCTCCTTGTACTTCATTACCTTTGGCATGGGCGCCAGCCCATTCACAAACATAGAGGCTGTGAAGGTCTTCTGCCAGAACATGTGTGTCTCCATTCTGTTGAACTACTTCTACATTTTCTCATTCTTTGGCTCCTGTCTGGTCTTCGCTGGCCAGCTCGAGCAAAACCGCTACCACAGCATCTTTTGCTGTAAGATCCCCTCTGCAGAGTACCTGGACCGCAAACCTGTGTGGTTTCAGACAGTGATGAGTGATGGGCATCAACAGACATCCCATCATGAGACGAACCCCTACCAGCACCATTTCATTCAGCACTTCCTCCGTGAGCATTACAACGAATGGATTACCAATATCTACGTGAAGCCATTTGTTGTCATCCTCTATCTCATCTATGCCTCCTTCTCCTTCATGGGGTGCTTGCAAATCAGTGACAGAGCCAACATCATCAATCTACTAGCCAGTGATTCCCCAAGCGTTTCCTATGCCGTGGTTCAGCAGAAATATTTCAGCAACTACAGCCCAGTGATAGGATTCTACATCTACGAGCCCCTGGAGTACTGGAACAGCAGCGTCCAGGAGGACCTCCGGAGACTCTGCAGTGGGTTCACGGCAGTGTCCTGGGTGGAGCAGTATTACCAGTTCCTGAAAGTGAGCAACGTCAGTGCCAATAACAAGAGTGACTTTATCAGTGTCCTACAAAGTTCGTTTTTAAAAAAGCCAGAATTCCAGCATTTTCGAAACGATATCATCTTCTCCAAGGCAGGGGATGAAAACAACATTATTGCTTCTCGCTTGTATCTGGTGGCCAGGACTAGCAAAGACAAGCAGAAGGAAGTCATAGAAGTGTTGGAAAAATTGAGGCCCCTGTCCCTATCAAAGAGCATCCGGTTCATCGTGTTCAACCCCTCCTTTGTGTTCATGGATCATTACGGCTTGTCTGTCACGGTGCCTGTTCTGATTGCAGGCTTTGGTGTTCTCCTGGTGTTAATCCTGACTTTTTTCCTAGTGATCCACCCTCTGGGAAACTTCTGGCTAATTCTTAGTGTCACCTCAATTGAGCTGGGCGTTCTGGGCTTAATGACATTATGGAACGTCGACATGGATTGCATTTCTATCTTGTGCCTTATCTACACTTTAAATTTTGCCATTGACCACTGTGCACCACTGCTTTACACATTTGTATTAGCAACCGAGCACACCCGAACACAATGTATAAAAAGCTCCCTACAAGAGCATGGGACAGCCATTTTGCAAAATGTTACTTCTTTTCTTATTGGGTTGGTCCCCCTCCTATTTGTGCCTTCAAACCTGACCTTCACACTGTTCAAATGCTTGCTGCTCACTGGGGGTTGCACACTTCTGCACTGTTTTGTTATCTTACCTGTGTTCCTAACCTTTTTCCCCCCTTCCAAAAAGCACCACAAGAAAAAGAAACGCGCCAAACGGAAGGAGAGAGAGGAAATTGAATGCATAGAAATTCAAGAGAACCCTGATCATGTCACCACAGTCTGAAGGGTGTAGACAAATGGATTATTTTTCTTTTCCAGTATTGCACAACGATGCAGGGAGAGTAAAGCTCAGACCTCAGCTGCTTGGGCTGGCCAGGGGTAACAAGGAAAGTCAGATCAAGAGTGAATTGTTCATGACACATCAAGGTGTCTGCCTCTTGGGGGGAAGAGAGAATCAAAGAAGAGGGAAATGTTCTTTTCAACCTTGTTCTCCACTAAAGATATGTTTGTGGATGTGATCTTAGAGCTCTTCCAAGGAATGGATGAATCAATGGAGTGTTAGAAGGTCAAAAGGTCTAACCTCTTTCAAAAATAAAATGCTTAAGAAAGAGGGAGAGGAGAGGAAAGGGGGCCTCTACATAGGGAAAATGACAGGAAATGTCAAAATTGCCATGGCACTTTTCTTATTTCTGTTTTGAACAGGTTGGTCAAAGGAAACCTATGCACTTGGGAAGTACATATTTAATCCCATCTAAACCAAAGGACTTCCCAATCCATTTTATGTGTACATATATATGTATATATGCCATATATACATATACTTAGATGTGTCTTTAGTGTACATTGATGTTTGTGTGGAAGAAGGTGTCCATTAGCAGATGGGCTGGCCTTTCTCTAGAAAGCCAAATTAGCCTTAGCCAAATATAGACGCATTAATAGCAATTCAAAATCAACTCGTGTTGCAGCAGCAAAAGTATTACCCAACTGTGTGAGAAGCAAAATAAACAGAGATGTGAGTCCATTAGATTCTACATATCACATCAGTCTTTGAGATTCTTGCTTTCGATGACTTAGCAAAAAATACAAAAGGCATTTAAACCAATTACCACATGGACAAGGGTTAAAATTTCATGTTGGAGCTAAACAGTTGATAAGGCTTTTCATCAGCATTGAATGGTTCTTTATATGTGCAAAGGCTGATTTGGCTGCTTTCAGAGAGCTTACCCATGGCAAATGAGCATTTTATACATATCGTTCATATATGTGTGTATAAGGGTGCGTGTGTGTGTGTGTGTGTGTGTGCGTGTATGTGAGAAAGAGAGTTGGGGTATACCATAGTTATAATGCTCGTTTTAGATGATGAAAATATACTGCCATGGAATATAGATAATTAACATAGGAGAAAGGAGCTCTAACTAGGAAGCATTTGTAGAACAAAACAGAATAAATGGATCATAACCACTCATCATGTGCCATCAACTGGTTCTTAGCATAAGGAAAATATTCTACTCCTATAAAGTCTAGTGTGCTCCTTGCATTAATATTTGGCACATTGACCCAGGCCATGATCACCATAGGAGTGGTCACTCTAACTACTGCAATATTGTTTTGTAGCTTCTTGCAATATCATTGTTCTTGTTACCTGGAAAGTGCTCCTCAGTTGGCCCACCGCCTAGGGTGTTTGTAGCTCTCCACAGGTGGCATATTAACTGTAACTCCTGCTGAGTTCTCTCTCAGAAAAATTACTGAGGTAAATGTTTTCATTGAGTTAGCATTTAAAATTGTTCCCCAGCAGATAGACTTGGTCTGTTGAGTGCTTACTTGGATTAATGCTGTGTTTCCCGTCACAGAAGATTCCTAAACAATGCCTTTTCCCATGCCAAGCAGTAAAATAAGTTAATTTTCAGGTAGGACTGAACAAATGTCCAATGATTCTAAAGTCTTTTAGTAAGCTCTTTTACCTGGAAGAGAGCAGCTATTTCCCGCCAACTTCAGTTGTGTATTTTAATTGAATTTAAAATATTAAAATCTGGGGAAGAGAAACAAAACAAAACAAAACAAAACAAAACAAAACAAAACAAAAAAACTCCTGGACTTAGTTAAGTTCAGAAAAGAGATACAAACCATTCCATTCTGGTTGCAGTCTTTGGAAATGAAGTTGATAGATTAATGAAGTGACAAAACAACAAAACAAGTATACTTTTCCAAATAAGGAGTTTACCAGGATATTAAGGGAAGGACGGTCTCTAAAATGAAAACCATTTAACCAAATTTTATTTTATCAGATGAAATTTGTTTTGTCCTACCTTGAGGTTACTGAGTTTCTATCAGAAATGATTCATGTCTTTTCAGTTGTATTCATGTGGGCAGAGTATCAGTTGATCAAGTATGGAAAATAATTGCGATAAACATATAGTTTTTGTTCACATATTATTTGTTAAATTTATGTCACAGATAACCCTAGCTTTTTGTCTCCTGAATGGCTCTGCTAGAATGAAATGGTATTTGACACTAGTAGACCTGCAGACCATGATCTCATATCTGACATAGAAGTTTCTGAAGAGTTGGGTTTTGGGGGGAGGGAGGATTCTTCTCTCAGAGTTTACTTACCATTTGTGAAGATTTGTTTTACATCCCTTTCAAAAGATGGCAGTAAACAGCTGAGAAATTCCGTTAACTATTACTCCATTTCTTTCTGAGGTATGCCATTTACCATTCATTTATCAAGTTTTTAAAAGCTTGCCTATTTGGGTCATTTTTTTTCTTGATTACTTTAGACAATTCCACATACAAAGAAGACTGGCAGTCTGATTTATAAAGAAAGAATCAAGCATGCCAGTTGTCAAATACATGTGAGGATGGTGGCATAGATTGCCAAGCCACCACGGCTGTTCCAATACCGTACCTCCATCTAGACAGTCTCTTTTTGGATGAGGGAAAATGGTTCTTTGTTAGGTTCTGACTTCAAGGATCAAAGCGAGTAAAATAAATGTGAATTTCCCATTGTTCGAGTGACTAGAGAGGTGGAATTTTGGAAGGGACGTTATCTTTTCGAGAACACCATGGTACTCTTTAGTGAACTGTAGCAATAATTTATTGAAATGGAATTTCTTGTTCTGGAAGAGTTAATTTACCACCCAAAATGCCCCAACTCAGTCCTAGGACATAATTTAAGCCTGGAAAGAATCTAACTAAGCATCATCTAACCTCCCAACTTCACTGTGCAGCAGATATTTCCAAAAATCCAATTACTAAATGCCAAGATACATCTTAACGTATGAGATCATGATTTGCAGGTAATGCCCAACCTCTGCCTTTTTGGGTGGCTTATGTGCAACCCTTCCTAGTTTTTCAAGTTCACTGCCATCATTTTGTCCTTTTGTGAATACTTACGGTGTTCAAATTGAGAACCTACCTACTGCTAGAAGACGACCGATCAACTCCTGGAAGAAAAGAACCTGTGGGAAGTATCTCATCTATGTAGTATATTGTATTGTGCTGAAATGTGTTTTTCCCTTAAAGAGTGAGATTTTAAAAGTTTGTAAAAAAAAAACAAACATATCTTTTCTGAATTTAAACTGCAATGTGGATTTGTTTTCTTCCATCAGAATACAAATTTGAAGTAGAAAGTGCCATAAGAACTCCACTCTCCATGATGGTTAATAAGCTCCAAAGAGGTACTCACCTAAATTATGGAAGGATTTGTTTAATCCAAACCATGCCTAACTTTTTTTCATGAAAGATGTGCTTAAATGTCATCCCATGAATTCTTCCAGGGATAGTGAGTCTCTCTGACAGTTGTGCATGAATATTCTATGAAGGAATTATACTTCACTAAGGTTGTATCATGTGAATGTTCCTTTCCCATTTGATCCCTACTTATTTCCACAGCATTTGGGTTTTACCTTGTGAGGTTAGAAGAATTCTGACAAATGAAGCTCCTATGATGCTAGAATAGCCATTCTTGAATGCCGAATTAGAGAGGGTGAGAGCTTTGTCCATTTTGTAATTACCCATGCACTTTCCCATAATAATCCTCTAATCCTTCCAGGCTTGTGGTTAGAGCTAGGGGTTAACTATTGCCATTCAGAATTACATGTATTTTTATAAGTTGACTATAAATACCATAATTACAGTCACATATTTTTATAACCAAATAGTTATGAATGCCTGGCACTCTGCATGCATTGTTACTAATAGTACATAGATTTTTTAAAACACTATTTTCATGGTTATTGCAACTTTTATTAAAATTCTCATATCAGCTATTCATAAATGCCTTGTAGGTTTTGGTCCCAAAGGCCTAACGTCCACAGAAAATTCCATCCCAAGGGGAACAATTTAAAAATTGCCTTCCCTGGGTGTCAATGGCAGCAACCTCTTCTAGAATGTCCTCTGGAAAGTCCTAGAGGCTAAATCTGGCTTCCAGGTAAATGACATAGCAGATTCTGTGTTAGTCAGTAATCACCCATACTTTAATGTCTTATGTTTGCTGATCTCACAGTGAACTAGAGCATACGATACCTTGAGACTGGAATTTAGATCTTGTCTCCTGTGAATTGGAGAACTTAATGATTTGCTCAACCTCTTTCTAGAGGGATCTCTCTGTTCTGTTGGTGTTTGCCAATGGTATTGATAATCCTTTCAAATGTGAACCTGAAATTTGTCATTTTTTTCCAAAAGAGATTTAGAAGCACTTTTATTCCCTTTAAAAACAAAACAAACAAAAAATATGTCTTGCTTTTTGTGTGTTACAAAATAATTTTGTGACAAATTTTATGACATTGACTCAAAACCTCTCTATAGCTGAATTGGTATGCCCTTGGAATCTCTCCATCTGGAATTGAAAATAAAACTCAGCATCATCACTGTGGTGCAGGCATTTACACCAACCCTTTTAAGCAATGATCTGCCAATATATTGTATAGGAGAAATGAGCTAATTTTTTTCTTACTGCGCTGTCTTCAAAATCATGACTGCAAATGTATTTATCCAAGTGAAAGCTGCAAAATCACAAATGAAACAGCAAAGACTCTGTGCATCAGGTCCACCATGTAGGTTTAATAGCAGTAAATTCTTTTATTTCTAAACTAAATGGCCAAGGGTTGACCCACCATCATATTTTAGTTAGAAAGGGAAGTGGTGGGTGTTCTGTGTTTAAAGCTTTGTGTAGTTGGCTCAGGTAACATTTGAAATAAGTTTGAGGAATCCTGAGAAATGAGCTCACGTGCTTAGAAATCAAGCTGTCTATAAGAGGTGTGATAGACTAGGTGGGATAATTCCACATATTTTAGAGTTTAGGATGCAGCACAGAGAATTTCATGGTGCCTCAAAACTACGGATGCTTAAACTGCTAGGAAAATTGATCGTATGCAAATATAGTTCACTTGAAGATTGTCTTCTCAGCTGTCAAATTCATAACCTGATCTTTGCAAGGAAAGTGCTCCTGAATTTCCATGCGTGAACCAGAGCCATAGATCATTTTGTGGGTGAAAGCAGATACTAGGGAGACTCCTTGAAAAGAAGCTTCAAATAAACACCCAGATAAGCATTATTCATTTCCAGAGATAGTTGCTAGCATTCTTTCATTTTGCGTATCTTGGAGACACCACAGATAATTTTTTGATGTTTTCTCCGTACTTAATGAGGACCTCTCTGTTACTGACAGAGAAGTCACTTGCTTTTCTTATAAAATGGAAAACTATTCAAAGAGAGACATATATTTTGCCAAAAATCATATACTAGAATAGTACAGATGACTAGTCTGTGGATAATCATATCTCTTCTGCACCTCTAAAGATGTTATCAAAATTAAATAGGCTTATAACTTAAACTGAGAACCTCTCTAAGGTAAATATTTTTTTAGTATAATAAAGTATTTATTAAAAAATTATTGCAATTTTGCACTTTTATAAATTATACAAAGTCAGTCCCTACTATTTTTCCCAGTTGAAGTTTTCCTTAAGAAAATGTTCACAGGTTGTGCTAATTACGAAGTCTTAAAAATCAGAACGAAACTTTAGAAACAGAGGAGTGAGAACATCTACCAGGTATGTGGGATTCCTGCTCCATGTCACATGTTTGTACTTATCCTAACTGGGGTTTTTAGAAATCATTTGTAATTGTGTTCTGGTTTCGCACATGGTTAATGGCATGGCCAGATAGAAGAATGGTATGGTTTCCTTTCCCTCTGCTTCCATAGTTATTAGACCACCACATTACCCACAGGGCTCTGTCAAACCAGAGGAGAAATATGAACTTTAGGAGTAACGAGGGAGGACTGCCATGGATAAAAGACAAGTGGAGTTTATTATGAGTGTGCAGCTTTCCAGTCTTGTATAGATCTATTCACTTGGATTTGGGCAGAGGGAGCCTACACTATGTTGTGGGGAGCATTTAAGTTATCTACCCTGAGATGGTCAGTAGAATCTCCACCTAGAAACTAAAATACCTTCTATCATTCTATTTGGTTGATTCACTGCTTATTTTGTAGCCACAGTGAGAGAGCTAGAAAAAGACCAAACTGTCTTATTCCCCCAAGCCCTGGTACAGTGTGCAGCATCTATTTTGAGGTAGAATCAGGAAATTCTGGTATCTTTTCTTCTCAAACATACAAGTGCTAGGTACTGATAAATTAGACCTTAACCTCACCAATGCAATTATCCCAAAGTTTTAGCAGAGTTTAATCAACAACTTTATTATACTTGCATGTTAATTATCCATTTTTTCAGCAACAGATTTTCTTGCTCTTAAATAGGAAATCTATCACAGCTCGAAAAGGTCAGAGATCTCTCCAAGCTACCACATAAGGGTATTTAAAGACAAAATGGCATGCAGCCTTTGATTAAATGGCAATATATTAAAGCCACAAAGCAATATTACTGATCATATCTCCCTGATGCTCTTTCATTTTCCAAGTTTAGACCATCTAAATGGGAAGGGAATACCCCCATGTGCAGTCCTACTTGTGCATTCTGGTTAATACAATGTTCCTTAATGTGAAATCTCTCAGGGCTGTTGTTCGGTTGTCTCTCTACAGACATCCCAGAACATGGAACTTGGTTCAGAAAGAGAATACCCTGACATTGACTTTGAGGCAGTGGTCTACCTAGGGAGGTGCACAATCCAATAATCTGTGAGTAACTCAGTAAAAATTCAAGTGTACTTCTTACCCATGGAAGAAAAATTCATTTTGTTTGTTTGCTCATTTACCCTAAGCAAATAGAAAGAGACAAAGGTACTGGTATTTGGCATTTTACTTAGGTCTTCTTTTCCACTGGATATCATCACTATTATTTTTGCCTAAATTAGGATTCTAAAACACAGGCCACTTTTTGGAAACTTTAGAATCAGTGAAAAGAAAACTACTAAAAAGAATCTTTGCCCATGCATAGACAAGTTGGAAATGAGAGTAGAAGCTGAGCACTTTATATTCTTTTCTTTCCTAAAACAAAAGCCCACTTGTTCTCCTGGCTAAAGCAGAATGCTCATTTCTATAACAAAGAGGAATGATGAAAAGTATGATATTATGAGACCCAACGTCTTATCAATACAAATCTCATAGCAAACCACCACTTTCGAATGTCTTTACCCATAAGAACATTCTTTTTTCTAATGTTCTACGACATATAGTTTCTTACCACAACTCATGAAAAGAGCCTCATTTCTCACTCATAAAATAGTGCAAATACACTAATACACCACGTAAATCTCTGCTCTGTGATTTGGTACCTTGTGCTCTAACATTAAAACTACTTACTGAGGAACACTTGAAACAAAAGAATTTTGAACAAAAATGTCAATATCAAAAAAAAAAATTTACCTAAGTTATATTTTCATCCCAAGATATCTTCAAAAGAGGGAACTGAGTGCTCTTTGAGATCTTACTAAGAAGCAAATGTTCTTATATGAGTCCTTCAGAAATTTCCAAATTACCTGAACTTGGAGCATTATCAAAATTCTCTGTCTCTCTTCTCTGTAAGTAAAAAAAAAATTATCAACTAGGCTTTTCTAACTATAATAAAAATAAAGACATAACAAATTATTTCCCATAGATGTGCACATGTAAACATACATTTTATAATTAATCTCATAACCTATTCAAGGAAAATTACATTGCAAATACTTCCTTGTTAATTTCATTATTCTTTTCATACTTTAGATACATGAAGATATAATAATTTTAGTTAAATTCCTCAGGATTACATTGTTTAAGAAATCTATGATCTAAAGCCTAAAGGTAAAACCTTAAGAAAAATAACAATAAAATCTTAGCTGTTTGCAAAAATGTCATCTCAGTTATATTTACTATAATACCACAAGGCAAAATTACTTACAGTATTTCTGGCTACTTTGACCTTTTATTTTAATAACAACAACAAAAATCTACATCCATTAGTCATAATAAGGAATGGCTAGCATATTAAAATAGTGATAGGTGACACTGGTGGTTACTCTTTAGTTCCTAGGGTCAGTTGACAGTTAGATCTTTCTTGATTGCAATCCCAAATGCTGTAGGCTAGGTTATTCATAGATGCACTGTAGTTTCCTATTAATATTAAATGCCCCAGAGAATATCATAATACATGACTTCTTCATCTAATGTCAGTGGGATCTTTGGGCTTCCTATCCTTTAGGAAAAGATTCTTCTAAACTACAATTAAACATCTTAATCCTAACATCTCATGACATCACAACGTAACATAACAACCTATATTTCTTCATTCCTTTATTGAATCACAAATTCTAAAAATTATTAATTTTATCCTTTAAAATTTCATGAATACATGCATTTTAGAAATACCATGATAATATATATCAACTATTTCAGATAGGACATTCTGAAGCAAACAAAATACCTTGGCATTTCTGAGACATATTTTTTGAATCTCTAAGTTCACAAATATCTATAGCATATAAATTATTAATGTGTTACTGAAATATATAGATGTCCCTTTAAGACTCCTAATAATTGTATTAAACCATGTCTAAGTCAATTTATAATCAGTTCAAAAAAATTTCTGTTTAAGACTTCTCACTGCATTACATTGCATGACTGTAAGAACATAAATTGTAAAGGTGCTTGAACCAACACATTTGTTTAATCCTGTGAGAGCTACAGGGAAGAAGACAATAAAAAATAGGTTAGTGGCTCTCGACCAGCCCACAGTCTCACTCACAAAGCACATCCCTCACCCCATATGCATGTGATATAGTTTCAAGTCCGAGCAAAATTATTCATGAGATGTCAGCACCACTTCGAAGTCATTAAAACCAAGAATGTTAAATCTTTGAGTACCCAAGTTCGCTGTGTATTCTGATGAATAATGTGGTGTGATTACAAGAATACATAGATAACCAACAGTCACAGGATTTAAGTGCACCTGATGCCAAAATTATACTGAAACAATTTAATAATCCACAGTCCACTTTAGAAATCTGTCATTTCAGACTTCTTTATTGACATTACTCGCATGACTAAATAAAGAACTCTGTCTAATATATTTTATTATATATAGTTTTTTATATTTTTTAAGGTGCCCAAAATTTCATATAGAACTATTTGAGTTCACTCAATAGCCATTTTCCTGTCTAAATTTAACTTTAGAGTCATTAATTTATTTTGATTTATTCCTTTGCTTAAATATGTTCACTCTTCCTCCTTTTCAAAATAATTTTTTAGTGTAACTAAGACATATTTTTCCTTCAGGTAAGAATGAGCATGGCTAGGAAGGGGTGAAATAATGCCTGGCAAAATTAAGCTGAACCGCTGAAGATATTTACAAGCACTGAAATTTAGGGAAAGTATTACTCCTTGTTATTTATGTGAGCAGCAAGCTGGAATTCCCTACTGCTTTTAATAATGGCAAACGACGTGGCCAACAGTACATAGTATAGGTCCGTTTGCTGAGCAGACCCTCACAAGTAGCTATTCAACGAAATAAATTAAAGAATCCTCCTGCCTCTGATTTGTCTGCCTGTGACCTAATGAATAATTAGTTATTTCACAATCTCAACCAGTGAGACCTATATTTGGATGTATTTGTTGTTGTTTTGTTTTATCTTATTTTCTGGAATTCTTTTTTATAACCAGTTACACAAGACTAAGGTCCCATATACAGAAAAAAATTCAGCTCTGTTGAAGCTAATGTCCTTTCCAATAAGCTGAAATGCTAGAACCTAGAACTATATACATCTTGACAGTGAAATAAAAAGGAATGTGATTTGCCATGCAAAAAATTCCAAAGGGCAAGGAAGATTTTTTAAAAAAAAAGGGGGGGTCAGTAAGAAAAACAAAGCAAAAAATGCAAAACTTTTTTTTAAGTATTTTATTTTTTAGAGAGACAGTGCATGTATGAATGGGGGAAGGGGTAGAGGGAGAGAGAATCCTCAAGGAGACTCCCCACTGAGGGCAGAGCCTGACATGAGGCTCAATCTCACAATCCTAAAATCATGACCTGACCTGAAATGAAGAGTTGGACACTTAACTGACTAAGCCACCCAGGCGCCCCCAAATGCAAAACTTTTGCAGAGGAAAATAAGCAACTGAACTAAAAGTTCTTGGTTTTATTGGTTTTTGTTAGTTTGTTTAGTTATTTTGCATTTTTTTGTAATAAACACATTGAAAGGGGTCAGAAAAATGTTGACATAGATAAATGTCCAAAAGTTCTTTGGCTGTTAACCCTTAAAGAAGTAGAACCAGAAAGTCGTTTGTGTTTTAGGATAAAGCTTTACTGTAGGTTTCCGGAGCACCTCTAGATTGCCTGGGATTATATTCATATATTCAGCAAATACTTAGGAGCACCTATCTCGGTCTCTGTGCTAGGCTCAGAGAAAAATACCAATGTCCATACCCCTGCCTTTGAGGCACCTATAATCTGTTGAAGAA
The DNA here is from genome assembly GCA_028534135.1 of Potos flavus. NCBI lineage: Eukaryota > Metazoa > Chordata > Mammalia > Carnivora > Procyonidae > Potos > Potos flavus. The sequence continues at coordinate 92,716,639 of CM052886.1, forward strand.
ATTTCTGCCTGGGATGTTCAAGGAAGGCATCGTCCACATTGATGCTTGGATAAGATTCTAATAGATAGAGACAGAGAGTCTATCTGGGCGAATATGGAATACACAAGGACACACAAACCACAAAGCAGGTTGTCCCGGTGAAGACATCTGTAGATAAGATCATAGAAACCCAGAGGAGAGTGGTTACTCTATCTAGTGGCTGGCTATTAGAAAGTAAGAATCACCAGAATTGCATTTGGAAGTGGGGTCATGAAGAGAAAGCTTGTCTTGAGATATATTCTCGGGTTTGAACACAGTGAAAGGTTTACACAGTATGAACACCACAGTCCCCTTTTCTGTGTTTTACCTATTGAAGTCAAGGATCCAAAAATTCAGCATCGACATGCACATTTCCAATCTTTGTTGCTTAGAATATAGTGCTTGCAAGAGCCAGTGTAGGGCACGAGTTTGATTCTCCTGATGTTAGAACACCATATTCTGTCATAGATGCCTTGGCCACCTGGTCACCTCAGAAACACCCAGAGTCCTTCAATGTGCAAGAGTGAGAGAGGGACACGGATCAGCTGGATTCCAAACCTTCTAGAAAAGCAACTCACACTAACACACTCAAACTAACCATCTCTGTCAAAATTATTAGTTTTAGTCACAATTCAAATAGCTGCTTAATAGGATAGGTATTGTTATCCCTGCTTTATAGATTATTTTAAGAAAGAAAACATTGGTAAACAAGTACTATGTCCCCCTGGTACAATATGTCATCTTTTCACCCTAAATCAGGCATAAAAATGTGCCTGTACAGAGTTGTACAAATGCAAATTCTATGTGGTGAGAACAGCTGCATAGATTTTCCTCCCCCCAACTGCCCTTTTCTAGATGCAAAATTTAAGACAATGATTTAGTTAACATACTTAAAACTATTTTTAAGTCATATGCTAAAGATTTGCCTTCTACTTTGGAGATTACAGTAAAGTGTAATATGTGTACATAGTTTTAAACTGATCAATTTATATACTAGCCTTTTCTTTTTTATAATTATAAAAAATTATCTTAATTTTAATAATTAAAATTAATTGTCTTAATTATAATGATTGATACTCCCAAAAAATTAGCAAGTGAGATAATAAGGAAGTTTGAAGGAATGTATTTTAACTTTTAAACCTGAAATAAGCATTTCCTAATAGTTGCTTAGAGTTAAAGATAAGGTTGGAGTTGGTCTGGGGAAGCCACATTTTGGAGCTGACTTAAGAGCTCATCTGCTCACAGATTTGAGATGGACATAAATCTACCAACCAAGTAGCCATCGGAGACTGTGGCTAACACACACATTCCAAAAGACATTTTGGGTAATTCCAGGATTAGCAGAGCCATTGGTCCTCAAATTTGCTGCATATCAGAGTGACCTAGAGTTGTTTTTTTGGTTTTTTTTTAATTTCAATGCCTAGACCCTTGCCATATTGAATCAGTATCTCTACAAGTGGGACTCAGGTCTCAGTATTTCTATACGACCCCCCAGTGAGTTCAGTGAGTAGCTAAATTGAAAGGCAGTGGCTTAGGCCACCAAGTCAACAAATTTAATCAAATAAATGCTGATCGAGCTCTTACATTGAATGAAGAAGATATGAAAGTCTCAAGACAAAGGCATCTATAACATTCATAACTAGGATACAAGCAAGAACTTGTACAGAGTCCCACAGAGAGTACCTAGAGGGCAGAGAGATTATTTTTAGTAGAGCCAAACCTGGTAGAAATACATTCTATTTAAGATAGCACTTAAGGTGGGGTTAGATTTTTGGCCTGAGCATCCATGTGGTGTGAACAGCCTAAGCAAAGCCATTAAAAAACAAAAGCACAGACTGTGTTCCTCGATCAATGAACTCAATTTAGCTTGAGTGCACTTTTCTAGTAGAGGATTTGAATTTGTACAAGCAGAAAGTTTAGTAGAGGAACCCACAAATGTCATACTGGAGAATTCATATTTTATTTGATAGACTTTTGAATTATTCTTTTTATTATTATTATAGTCAAGATTTAGAAATATTAGTCTGCAATGATGTAAGTATAGGATAGATTGGAGATGAGAAACCTGGACCAAAGGAAGTATTAAGAGGATGATATAGTCACCAAGAATAAAGGTAATAATGACATGAAATAGGATTGTAGCACTGAAGATAAAAAAGGAAGAAATGAATTCAATTAATTCTGTAGCACACAAATCTGAATCTATAGTGTAGCCTGGACACCCAAGAAACTTTTGAGTTTCCTGAGCACCAACAAATGGTACCCTATAATTGAATATGTTAGTGAGTTTGAGAGAATATTGCAGTTGCCAGTCATTCATTCTTTGCATGATCTATTCATTCTAATATTCTAATGCATATTTTAATAATCATATTCCTGTGGTTTTTATATACAGAATTAGCCATTGTTACCACAAAATATCAGGAAATCACTCTTTACAGAATGGTTGATTTGGTTCTCCACATTTCTAGCCTGCAAAAAAAAATTTAATTGGTTCACCTTATTCACAGAATTTAAGTACAGTAAAAGATGTGCCAAAGAAGAAGAAACAAAAATTTTAGGAAAATAAATAGGTATATCTGATCTTTTGTGCTTTTCTCTATGTTAGGTTGCTGGATGTTCAAGTATATGACATTTATCAATATGTATGCATCATACCTAAAGAATCCACAACAATATCTAGATACAACCTATGGATGAAAACATCAATTTAATTAACAAACAATTCTTGAAATTTGTTTGTACTTCAGGTAATTTAACATTTCTGGTGATTTGTGCATAGAAACAAGATCACTATTCCTCCGCAATTAAAGAGCCAGTCTTCAGTCATCTGCTCAGATAGTTTTGTGTAAGCACATACCTTTATTTCATCATAAAGATAAGTAATATCATTCTTAACCATCAGCATTTATTAAAAATGTTGGATATGTACATATGTATACATGTACATAAGATAAAATTTTCACAACATATCCTTACACATAGCAGTTACATAATTCAGTAGATGGCCTATATCTAATTCAATACTTTTTCTGTGGAATAATTGAACCATCAAACATTTCACATTTATAGATACACATGCTTCTTAACATTAGCATATATCTATAAAATGACCAGAGACGATAATTCATACAAACTCTTGGTATTCTTCCACAATTTATAGAACAGAAATGAGTAAAGGACAAAGGAGCAAATAGCAACTTGAAGAAATATAAAAACAGTTGGATCTTTTAAATACTTTCTCCATGCCAGGCACTGAAGAATGAATACAAAGAGAAATCAAAGCAGCTACTACCCTTTAAGCAATTTAGGTCAGCAAACTAGAGATAAGATAGCTGTATTTAACTATAACAAAAGTGATGGGTGTTAACATAGAGTAATTATTCTCAAACTTAAGGATACATCAAAATCACTTGGAAGGCTTGTTAAAATACCGATTGTGTTTTCTGATTTGGTAGGTCTGGAATGAGGACTGAAAGTTTGTTTCTTAAACAAGCTCCCAGGTGATGCTGATGCTACTGGTGTGGGGAACCACAGTTTCACTTTGAAAAATGTAGAAGTCTGTAAACAACAGTAGGCATTCTGAGAGTAGCTGGATTAAGTCTGCCCAGGGAAGGGGGTGATGTTGAGGGGCAGCATCTTATCAGTAGGGCTGGAAATCTGGATGACTAGAGTGGGCAAGAACATTCCAGGCTGAGGAAACAAAAGTACCTGAATTAAGGCCATGTTTGCCAAGTTTGACTGTTGATAGGACTCACCTGGGAAACTTTTTAAACTCTTTAGGGATAGGGCTTAGGAATCTATGTTTGTAACAGGTGCCCCCATGAGGACCTTCTTATGAAGAAACTTTAAGAAACATTGAACCAAGTCATAAAGTATGAAAGACTATATCATTTTCAGAAAGTCCTGATGTAGAGTGTTTTGATTAGAAGGCGTAGGTTGCCAGGTAAAATATAGGATATCAGTTAAGTTTGAATTTCAGATAAACAATGAACAATTTTTTTAGCATAAGTATGTCCCATGCAACTTTTGAGATATATTTATACTTAAAAATTTATAGTTTATCTGAAATTCAAATATGACTGGGCATCCCATATTTTTATTTGTTAAATCTGTCAACTCTGAGAATGTAGGATGTGTGTCAGGTTGTCAAAAGGACTAGACGGAATGAGGCTGAACCAATATTATAAAATATAATATTGTTTTCCATGTGGGATGATGCAGATTTAGCACATAACTAATGAAGCTTAAATTTCAGGGCCCTTTGCTTGCGTGAGTCTTTCCAAGGCCCTGGGACAGTCCCCAGCAGTGTATTCACATTGTCATAGGTTTATACAAAGTTTGGAAAAGTAGGATAACTTTCTATCCTGTTTCTTACAAAGGACTCCAGAATTGTATATACTTCAGGACTCACAAAATACTGATCTGCCTCTGCATGGGGGACTATCACGAGTATCAAATAAAACAGAAGGATGGTGATAAATATTAACTCTAAGGTGAAAATACCAAGCACAATCAAAGTCCAGACTGTTTGAAGGTTTTTTGTTCTGTCTCTTCAAAAGGGGCTAACCAAAGTCCAAATGGCTTCAATGCTGGCAGACATGAAACCTTCTTTTCAACCACCCTAGATGGGTGCAGTGAATTTCCCAGTGGAATAGAGAGAATATTACATTTCCCAAATATATTTGACTATGTGACCCTATGCTCATGGAGCACCATAAAAACTTGTGTTCCGTGAAGCAAAGTTTGGAAAATATCCTGTTAGAGAAATTCATATTTGTTAGCAGCGTGCAGATGAATACTTATTAAAATTCTAAAAGAAACAGAATTCATAGGCCTGTATAGAAACCAGTTCTTATTTCCTAAATAATATTACTGTTTTCTAGATAATCAGGTGATTTATGTCCTCCCAGAAGAGTAGAATACTTCAGGAGAAATGACTCATATACATGGGTAATGTATTCAGAGTCTGGGTTTTAGTTAAAACTACATAGAGCTAAAAAAAAAAAAAAAAAAGCTATACAGAGCTGATTTTGCCCTCTGGTTTTAGTATTAATTCAGAGATGTCAAAGTAAATATATGGAAACCAAGTTGAAAAAGACCAAAAAGTGGGAAATACAAAGGAAAAACATTACCAAAATGGCCTAGAAGAGTGGGTTATTTTATTTTTCAGCCTTTTAAAAGAGGCAATAGGCTTCTAGCATAACTGGAAAATTCTGGTTGTGAATAAAACGTGAAAGTTATTTCTTAAGACACTACATAAAGTAAAAAGAGGAGAAAGTTATTAACCAAAAAAAAAAAAAAAGTGTAGTGTGTGTTGAAAATGGTTGTAAGCAATCTCTGTTCTCAATATCCCATCTATTACACTGCGATGTATGCCAGACTGAAGACACTGTTTAAAAAAAAAAAAAAAAAGTCTGGCTAAAGCAATTGTTGATGAACCCATAATTTGTTAAAATAAAATTCACCACCACCACCAGACCCCCAAAAGGCTACCTTGGTCTTCTATTCAATAAAGAAAAAGGGACTACTGAAACTTATATTAGAGTCACACACAAAATGCTGCTAGGGGTCACAGATGTCTTCCCAAATATTCCAGTAGTTTTTCTTTATGTGTTACATCTAAATACTTAGAGCACCCAGTTATTTTCAGTAATAAGAAGCCCCAACTAAAGGTTGACAATGGTAGAGAATAATTTTGATTGGGAGAAATTTTTCAACTAGAAATATGGGCATTTACATAGGAACTAGGAAGGCAAAATGGCATAACAAGACAGCCCTATCATCCCTTCCCTAATCCATCACTCAAATATTTATTAAGCGCTTATAATGTGTCAAGTAATGGACCAAGTACTATACTTGAAACACAGCAATGTTCAAATAACTCAGAGGAACATCTTCATGCTGTATAAAAAGATGGAAGTAATTATTTGCTCTAGCTGAAACAATTATGTTATGAAACATTGGCAAGACTAGCGTTATTATATGCGGGCTATTAACCTAATTTAAAAACTGTTTAAAGTTTTTAATTAATATTTGTTTGCTATAATAAATAGCAGTTACTCTATTAATTTTTTTGTTTGTTGAAAATGGGTACTAATGAGTACTAGATGTGTTTCGAACAAAATGGTAAGGTAGGAAGGAAGGGCAGGTGACCAATTGATTAGTGTTACTAATAATGCAGAAGATAAAACCTTAAGGGCAGAAATCATTTTGCTTGATATTAATACACTAAAACAGGTTAGTGACTACAAGTATAAACAAGTGCCAAAACCTATCATTTGACCCAATAGAAGAAATACCAATGAATAGACCACTCAGACTAGAATTGAGACAGATTAGGGGCGAAAAAAGGAAAAATCATTTTATGAAAGAACGTCAGTAAAGAATGCTAATAAGGAGTCATTTCCTGCCAGTTGCCACCTCCACTCACTTTTATTTAGCACGGCAATGACTAAGGCATATTCAAAAGGTTGTCTTAAAGGAAGGAAAAATCATGACTAATTTGGGAAAGAAAAAGAGTCATCTATGGATGGAAGAATACAAACTTGCTCCTTCTTAACATTAGATTCCCAAGTGTTTGTCCAGTTTGAAATTTAGCACTGTAGGAACTGTGAGATCTCACCCAATGGCCTGAGATTGATATCTTTCACTAAAATAACAATTTGAGAGGCATCAAGTGCATCTTCTGTTCTTGTTTGTTCAATTTAACATGGAGCACATCAACATTTATTCTTCAGTTGGACTATACTGTCTTCTGTAGAGAACTGTAGAGAACTAATAAACAATGTGTAAAGATTATTTCTAGTCTAAAATTTATACAGATCTTACCCCAGGTGAAATAATTTTTATTAAAGCGTTCTATCACTACTGTCCATCCATGACCACTTCTTAACTAGGTGACCTCAAACAAATGGTTCAAATAATGGCCTAGTGGATTTTTACCCTGTAGTTTATGTCACTGACATATTTATAATCCGCTACTCCACCGATAGCCCTGACCCTGCTAGGTAACAATATGCTGGGAAAATGGAAATATAAATTCAGAGAGAAATCTCCTGAATGAAGGCAGACATGAAGGGGAATGGGTAGTAGTATTATTGTAAAAAAAAAAAAGAAGGCTGTATAGATGGAGCCCCCATTTTCTTCAGGACAGGAAGAAGGAGTCTACAAATTTACAGAGATAATCTCTAAATTAGGATGAACAATGACATAAATCAACAGACAAATCAGAAGATAACGTGTATTATACACTGAGTTCTAACCTACTGTTTTTGTTTTTGTTTTCATGGCAACATTCTCAAAATTCCTTGAATTTATTTTTGAGTTGTGGATTTCTTTGTTTTTTCTTAATTAACATAATTTCATCTATTTATTTAATTTAATTACCATGAGCTCAGTGTTATGCACTGTAAGGGATGGAGAAAAGGTATTATGTGGTTTCTACCCTAAAGTTGCTTAGGATCTATTTGAAGAAGCTAACAGAGGAAAAAAATCATAAGTGATAAAATGCAGGAAATTGTTGATAATTTGCACGGTTCATACTTCAGACTTAAGAAAATCCAGGTGTCAGGGGAACACTGCAGGAAGGAAATGCAACTTCACGTTGTCCTTGAAGGATGCATTGGATCTGTTCAAGTGAAGGATCCAGCTCCCCACAACCATTACCTCTGGTGGAAGACGTGCGATAAGGGGAAATCCTAGCAAATCTGTCCCCGGTCTCCTCTCTTACCTCCTCTCCTGCCACAATCTCCTTTGTCCTCCTGCACTTGCTGCTCTTACCACCCTGAATGCTCTTCTCCCCTCCCGGCCCCCACCAATAGCCATTAGTCTCCTTCGCGTCTTTTCATATCTCTTCTTAGTTGCCAGGTCATTAGAAATCCTTCTATAACCGTACAAAAAGCCTCCTACCCTCCTTCCTTCCTTACAATGGTTTTTGTTTATTGTCTGTCCTCAGTAGATTGAAAACTCTGTGAGGACAGAGATTTTTTTGTTGTCGATCTATAATCTACTAAAACTCCATAGTCTAGAATAGTGCCTGGCACATATTAGGCATTCAGTAAATACTGGGGAAGGAATAGAAGAAATAAGATCAAAGTGTGGGCCAGTTTCAGGAGAATCTTGAAAGTTTCACATGTTTCAATTGTAAAGTTGAAGCCATTGGATGTATCTCATTGTCCAGTAAATAATTCAGGGTAGACTTATAAATTTGAAAGTTCCTTCCCTGTGAAGGTCTTGCCAGGTAATGTTAACATCTAGCCTTGATTTTTTAAATTATTTACCTGTAGTTTAAATTTTAACAAAAGCCATGATTTCCTTTGACTCAGCGAAGACTCTCATAGCTTGTCCTTACTTGTCAATAGAAAGAGAGAGAGGAAGGAAGGAAGGAAGGAAGGAAGGAAGGAAGGAAGGAAGGAAGGAAGGAAGAAAGGAAGGAAGGAAGGAAGAAGGAAGGAAGAAAAGAAGGAAGGAAGGGAGGAAGGAAGGGAGAAGGAAAGAAGGAGGGAAGGAAGAAAGGAAGGAAGGAAGGGAGGAAGGAAGGGAGGGAGGAAGGGAGAGAGGAAGGGAGAAGGAAGGAAGGAGGGAAGGAAGGAAGGAAGAAAGGAAGGAAGAAAGGAAGGAAGGAAGGAAGGAAGGAAGGGAGGAAGGGAGGAAGGAAGGAAGGGAGAGAGAGAAAGAAAGAAGAAAAAAGGAAGAGAAGGATGGGAAGGAAGGGGGGAGGGAGGATAGAGGAAGGAAGGAAGGAAGAAAGGAAGGGAGGGAGGGAAGAAGGAGTACAGCTGAAAACATGAAAGACCATCCTGGCAACCACAAATTTGAGTGGGGACAATTGCTATGCTATTTCTTCTTGGCTAAGAAACTCAAAGACACTGCCCCAAGCTATTTTCAGTGGGAACTTAAGGATTACATGAGCACCCAAAGCCAGTCTGACATGAACATAAGTAAAATATATAATCTGATGCTTGGGAACATTTCATTCTTCTCCAAAAATGAATAATTTATTGGTATTCTACCTGCTGTTTCCAAGCTCACATTAATGATTCATTGATTAGTCTTGAAAACAGATGCTCGTCATTAAGTCACAGGTTCTGTAAGAACATTAACTCGTCCTCTAATGGCTGAAAGAATTCAGAAGAAATTTCGTAGTTTAAATTGATCAATTCAGGAAGGAATACAGGAAGCATTTTTTGTACAATCGTAATATTTGCTGTTTTGTTTTCCTTTCTGGTAGAAATCTCTCACCTTCTGAATTTTTGTTAGTATAGAACTTGTTTTAGTTTCTTTAACATTAGCAGACTTATTGTGCAATCTCATCCACAGAAATTCTGACTCAGATGGCTTGTTGCTTGTCCACATTTCTTATGTCTTTTTGTTTATAACTTAGTTTATCCTTATTAGGATTTTTTCAAAATAACATAATTTATGTTAGTGAAGCAGCATTGCAGTATTTGGGCCAGAAAATGCTTTTTAATTATACCACATAGGTTTCAGCATCTGCAAAGTTTTCTTTAAGTTTTGTAAATGATTGTTGCTTGTGAGATATGATAACTCTTTTATTTCCATTAATGTTTTCATCTCTGCCTTGTTCTCAGCTGAACTTGCTACTTATATTCTTATCCACTTAAAGTTGAGGTAAGCTGAATATACCCAATTTGATTTCAGACACATCACTTTGTCCTCCAGAAGGAAATTATTTACGAAGGAAGGTTATGAATATTATAAACTAAAATCAGGTTTTCTTCTTATGTCTGCCTCTCAATCCAAAATTGGGGGTGCCTGCCACAAAACTGAGTCTATTTCTATCTGAGAATCTTTCCTCTCCTATAATTTCTGGGCCGTTCATTAAGGGCTCTCACTTAGTATAACTTCCAGCAAAACACTTTCTAGAGAAGCAACAAGAGACTACATGGACAATGCTCAAGTTTAAATGTCCATAGACAGTCTGTTCTGCCTCTCTTTAGCTCACAAGCTAGATGACCTAAAATGTTTCAGAAATCTCCATGCTTGGTAAACAAAATGACCTGCAAAAAAAATCTTGAAATTAAAAAAAAAAAAGAAAAGAAATCTCCATGCTTGGATTTGAGTACAAGATGTGAAACAAATGGCATCCTTAAAGGTATCATCCTCGGTCCTCAAGGGACCGATACCAAATTGTTTCTAATTACAGTTTGCTGCAAAACTAGTATAATTAAATTAACTTTGGGATGTCTTAAAGCTCCAGCTTGTAAAAGAATACTTAATGGCAACTATTAGTGCATTTAATATCTGTGTGCTCAACACAGTGCCATCTTTCCTAGAGAATTTATTTCACAATGTTTTCATGGCCATTCTCCAAATGAAACTAAGTCATTCATTAACAAGTTTACAGCTCTTATATTTGGACACTATTGAAGAGACACAGAGGCACTTTTCACTGACACATGGTTTGATGATGGTATGAAATTGGGTCAGCATTGCCATACGATATTGAAAAAATTAGAAGGCAATAAAGAAATGTAGATATTACATGGGACTACTTCACGCTACCTAGACTCCTCATTTATTGTTTGGACACGAGAACTATTCTTTTATCTTGCCAAAAGGCAATCAGAAGTCAGTGTGATGCTGTCTTGCTCCAAGACAGAAGTTTTAAAAAGTAAGATATTTTTAAATGATGTGGTATTTCAGGACACAGGTTAGTCCTCACAGGAACTTCATGTTCAGATGAAACTCTGTTGTTAACGTGTGTCTGTTCTTACTAGTCTGGGAAGGAAAAGGATTTACGGTTTCCTGTTAATCAAATCCCATTTCCTGTAGGCAGCACAATACACCAGCACCTGGTTAGTACCACTCTGGTACAAAACTACTGAAAGAAAAGAAAAAGTCATTGTTCTGGAAACATATGAAATAACACCAATCATACGGGATTTTTTTCAAGTGGGGCAATACTACAATCATCCAAATTCTTGTGTCGAGGTTTTCTCCAAAAGGTCATTTTTGCTGGATCCAGAAAACTCAAAAGTTCCCTAAGCAACTTTGATCATAAATTTTGTCATGCTTCAGCTTTTGGCAGTTTTGATTCATTACTGATTACTAAGATCATTATTTAAATACAAATATCGTCCCTTCTCACTATGAAAAAACTATTATAAACATGTATGGGTTTATATAAAGGTTGATGACTATATGCTTTTTTATATTAGAAAACCGTGTGAAAACAAAATTAATCAGATGAATGCTGTTAATTATTTTAACTTTTTTATTAGGTATAAAATGTTCATAAAATTATTCTCTCTATAACTTACCAAGATTTATCAGCTTGTGTAATTTTTATAATCAGAGGAGTCTGGTTTTCTAATTAAAGTTTTGTCAAAGAAAACGAATTGTATGGCTCTTTCCTTCTTTGGAGGCATATTATTAAAATGCCAAAAATATTGTCTAGGTTTCTCTCCTCCACTATGTGGTATGCAAATGAGACTGTATGCAGCCAACACACCCAGTTTAGGGCTATTTTAAATTCCCATTATAGGGAAAAATAAACTAAAATACTCTTGTGCATATCTGAATACCATTAGAAAAAGCTAAAACCGGGAAGTCCATGCAATTCAAAGGCGATCCTATCCAAGGCCTGACCACATTAGCTTATAAGTCACTTTTTCCTATCTACTCCCAGCTTGGAGAAAGAGCTAACATATTATCTTAAAAATTATCATCCTTTCCTCAAACAAAATGGGCAAATTTCTACATTTATAAGCCTTAATTATTCCATTCCCAACCCCAAATGAAGAAATTCACTCTAATTGGAAATATAATCATTGCATCTCAAATCCCTGCTAGTCCAAGAAATAGTAAGAGCAACTAAACTGTAAGAAAAGACCAGCACGACATCACACACGTCAGCATTGCCATTGCCAAATTTCCCATGAAACAGATAACTCAAAAGGAAAATATTATCAGATAGAGCTTTCAGCTGAAACTTTTCTTCTCCAAGGAGTCTGCCTTACTGAGTTGTTGGGAGCAAATTGTGTGAGATAAATCGTAGGGGAGGCAACCAAGAAAACCATCTCCAAAATTATCAATTTCAGGACCAGGTATCATTGTAATTTCATGCCTTTGACCTCTGATCTTGGAAACTTACCACTTTAGGAGTTCCCCATGCAAAAGTCTCTGGAGATGGTGATATTGTAGCTCAGTAGTGATCTACAATAATAGCTTGATTATTCTTTTACTCATTAGCACCTTAGCAGGGGTCAGCAAAAGTGGGAGTTCCTTTTTTTTTTTTTTTAATATTTGAGGGATGATGTGCTACAGTTCTTTTTTTTTAATGTATTTTTTCAGTGTTCCAAGATTCATTGTTTATGCACCACACCCAGTGCTCCATGCAATACGTGCCCTCCTCAATACCCACCACTAGGCTCACCCATCCCCCCACCCTTCTCCCCTCCAAAGTCCTCAGTTTGTTTCTCAGAGTCCACAGTCCCTCACGCTTCCTCTCCCCCTCTGATTGTTACAGTTCTAACTGGAAGAAAAGGAAAGCTCAGGGAGAGTTACATTTCACCCCCCTCCTTTGTTTACCAAAGTCCAGAATTCCTTTTTTTTAAGTCAATTAATTGTATTTTCAACACAAGTTATCTGTCTCAAAATAGCCAGATCTGCTTGATTATATGCCACAATGGGCCGCGAGGTTAACTATTTGTATACAGAAAACACTACTCAAACTATTAGCCACTACTACCCACCTTACATAAAAACTGAGTTGTTCTTCCAGGCTTCTATTCTCAGTGTATAACCTCTAGGTCTGTACATCATCCCTTATACACTAAACAGCCCATGCATCACCAACAGTGAGTGCTTAGCTAGGCTAAACTGGGCTCACTGGAATCTACTATTCAGGACCAATGGAATTCCTCCTTGGAGAGTTGGTAGCACAGGGGGAAAAAAGTGACCTATTGATCAAAAAAGATTTTGGTAATTGCTATTTGGTAAAGTAGCTATTAAAGCTTGGTGAAATATAAATCTAGTAGTAAAGAGAAAATTCATAAATATCTAAGCCATCTCAAAATAAAAAAAGGTAAAGTAGCTATTAAAGCTTGGTGAAATATAAATCTAGTAGTAAAGAGAAAATTCATAAATATCTAAGCCATCTCAAAAAAGGGGATAAAGGGCACAGCATGGGGAATATAGTCAATGGTATTGTAATAGCATTGTATGGTGACTGATGGGAGCTATGCTTGTGAGAATTGCATAAGACTTGTCAAATCATTATGCTGTGCAACTGAAGGTAATGTAACACTGTGTGCCAACTACACTTCAATATTAATTAATTAATAATAAAATGGTAAGCTATGGGGACCACACATTGATAGAAATGATGAAAATCAGGATGAAAGAGAAAATGAATGTATAAGCAATATGCCCCTATAGTCAGACTTGCAGAAAACATTTTAGATAATATTCCCCAAATCTTACTTGCAAATTGCTTGTCTCGGCACTTTCCCATGGTCGGAAGCCTGACAGCATCAACAAAATGAACAGAAATGAATCTTGTTGAAGGGAGGTATCTTCTGCAGCCCCTAGAGTCAAGCATTGTTTTACATCTTCATTATTGATTCAGAACAACTGATAAACCAAATCTGCAACTGATGATAAAGCAGTCAATGCTCCTGAATCTCATGAGGGAAGAAAGTCAAGAAATATAGGCATAAAGATGTTAAAGATACATGCATTAAAGAACTCAAATGAACTTAGTTGAGAAACACACGGGGAAATTTACCAGTAACTTGGGTTTGGAGGTGGGATTTGGAGAAACATAAAAAAAGAGAGAAAGAGAGAGAAACCAACAGAGAGATAAATCAACACAGGTGTGAGAAAGCAAAATGAGACTACATGTGTAGTATTTATAAAAAATAAATAGGCCAGTGCTATTTGAGGTGACATGCAGTATGAAATTGAGAAATGAAAATAGTTTTTATATACCACTGAAATGGGGGGATTGGCCATTTTCAATCCCAAAAAAGATTAGGACCAATTGGAAGGATCCGTAGTGAGAGGAAAGATTGGAAGCAATTAGATGAACACTTACAGAAATAAGCTGTGGCTCGGGAAAAATACAGCAGTGACACATAGTGGTGATGGAAATTGGGGAGAAAATAATAGATCTGAGCCAGTAAGCCCAAAATATGTCCCACTTGTTCACTCTCGGGCAGTTCTCATGGTGACAGTTGCTTAAAAAAGCAACTGATGGTGTTTCTAGAGGCAGAGAGTGAGTTTTATTATCTCTACTATGAGAACTGGGGGAGAAAGAAGAAGACACTATTTGGCAACAACCAAGGTTTCTGAATTTTTAGTTGTGGAATCCTCTCTTCCAAGATCTGTGCAAACATCACATTCCTAGAGCAGATGAGTAGAGCAGCTCTGAAGCCAGGAGTCTGTCACATTCCACTCTGCTTCCAAGCCACCGAGTCCCCTGGAAAAATTTGAAAGCCGTGAGTAGATGAAACACAGAGACCTTCTTTTAGTTCTGCCTCATATGGTCAAATAACAACAGTTAGCCCTGTCTCTAAAAGGAGTGCATTACATTAATGATATCTAAGGTGCCTTCCATTTTTGATCCCTACAGGTATGGCCTCTGCACATTTGGCAAATGGAATCATCATATTGTACCTTAACTCTTACTGACTGAACTATGCCAAAAACAGAGACTTTTTTCTTCAATCTGCGCTCTGCACTATCCACTCTACATACTCTATTGCTTGACTTCCCTCCCAAACTTAACAATCCTTTCTACAAAAATCTAGCCTTGTTCATACACCTCTTATAATGGCTCCCTTGTGAGCCAACACCTCCTGTCTTTAGATAATTATTAGAAAGCTTCTCTTTACATTGATCTGATATCTGTGTCCACCTTTTGGCCTAATGAGAATAAATCTAGCCAATCTTTCATGTAACAGATCTTCAATTATTTGGAGAGATCTTCTTTGTTCCCCTAAGGACTCTCACCTTCCAGAAAAATAAGATGAAATATCCAGCCCTTTCAAGTATTCAAGTATTGCTCATATGATATGATTTGCCACATGGTAGCTTCCCTATTTGAACATGTCCTTGCTTATGTAACTGGACACAGAATTCAGCTGCAGTGTGAGGGATAATTTATTACATGCTAACAGGGGCCATATATTGCCTCATGCACACAGCCTAAGGTTACATTAGCTGCCTCACCACACTATTGACACAAGCATGGCACCTTATCACACGAGCAGAGCACTATTACTTCTCAAAGCTCCTCATTGACCCTCTTACTAATTAGACTCTGGGAACCCATTCCTCTGTGATTTACTGATAGGAAATGGGACAGGGAAAGCCCTTGGTGGCCATGCTGCAGTGAGCTCCTCATTTCTTGAGAAGCCAACACCAGCCACAGGAGAGACATTATTCCTTGCCAGCTGCCCTGAGTCAGAGCCTATGTAACATCCTTCAAAGATTCAGCTGAGATCAGTTGCAGTATCCACGGCTCTATCAGGAGTGAGTCATTCATTTATTCAGGCAGCCAATGTTTGTTGGACATCCCCACCCACCTTCCATATTTGGAGTGTTAATTCCAGATTTGAACAAATACTTTCATAATTTCTATATAGAAGAAAATGAGCACTAGAAAAATCCCACCATCTATTTCTATTATATGTTTACAAAATCACAGTACATCCAACCAGTTCTCTGTAAAGCACTGCTCTATGCTCCCCGTGCTGTCTTGTTCATGGGAGTAGTCATTACATATCATGCCTGCTGCATCTAAAACGTAAAAGGGAGGTTCTGAAGTATTTGTTCTGAGATACTGAAAGAAGTCATCTCCTGTCTCATATGTGAAAAGCTTCTCATCACAGACCTTGTCCATAATGGTGTCAGCTTTCTGGAAGGCAAGTTGTCCTTCTGATTCCCCCAGATCTTAGGGCATATCCTGACTCTATAATTTGCAAGTCATGGGATAGTTGACAAGTTGCCTAATCTCTCTGAATCTCTTTTGCTTCACAAAGAAAAATAGGTTTTTAATAATTACATACCTAGAACTCAGTATTCTTTGACTTCTTTCTTCCTTTCCGCTACCTGGAATTTTCTTTCTCAGTGAAGTTTAACCAGGTGATGTACATATGTCATTACAGGCTTCATAGCCTAAAGACATAATATTGCAGTTTCAAACATCCCCATCACAGCCCTGCTGCAGCTTCTACTGGCCATGGCTGGGCTGTAGGATGTGGAGAAACCCCACAACCACTAGTAGGCCAGCTTCCAGAACTGCTCCTTCTTCCCTTGGTCCATGGAGCTACCCCACCAAAATGTTTGTTCAGTCTTTTATCCAGCCATTACACTCACCAGTCATTAATTGAGCACCTGCTACATCATAGGCTCTGGGATAAGCACCAGAGATATGAACACTCTGCCCTAAGTAGCGTACATGTTAGGAGGAGGAGTCTAATGTGCTTTCTTTCCAAAAGTGCTAAAAGGAATAATATATTATTTGGTTGAAGTCTGCACAAAACTATGGAAGAGTAC
This sequence comes from Potos flavus, assembly GCA_028534135.1. Classification (NCBI taxonomy): domain Eukaryota; kingdom Metazoa; phylum Chordata; class Mammalia; order Carnivora; family Procyonidae; genus Potos; species Potos flavus. The sequence continues at coordinate 92,733,184 of CM052886.1, forward strand.
TAAGGAAAAAATGTTCAGTTCTACCTGACTGGAGGTGGGGAGTGACAAAGACCTCATAGAAAATGATTCTGGACTAGATCCTATATTCTGAGGAGAGAGACCTATTTGTCCCCTTTGCTATTCTTCTCCCTGGAGCCTAGCAGGAGGTTCAGGTACCAAAGGAGATTGAGACATAGAATTTTTCTACAGTTCCAGGCAAAGTTATAAGGAAAGAGAAACAGAGACTTACCAGAGAACATGGAGTTTGAGACTCCTCTCACAGGGAGAATCTGGGAAATTTTCCACAGTCAGGGTCTAGTTAGGATAACCCTTGTTTAGCCACTGACACCAGTCCTACTCTCAACCCTCACCACCTTGCCCTTTGGCAAGGGATACCTCTAGAAAACAAGTTTTCTTTGGTAAGCTTGGATACAGAGATAAGGAAATTATGCAGTCTGAGGGATATTTCCCTCGGGCTATGACAAAATCTAGTCGGCCATCATCTGCCACTCAAAGTAGAACAGAGTATAACCCGGATGTCAGCTGCCCCTGCATGTGTCCTTTGTTCTCTCTCAGACTAAGTCCCGAGTAGGACTGGCACATCTTCCCATTCCTCAGAAGAAACAAAATCTGCTCGCATCTAAAACATTAGTGAGTAGTAGAACCGAGGGGAGATTTAGAAAAGGGGATGAAGATTTTTTCACACTCAAACCAACATAGCACATAACCTTGTGATGCTCTGAGCAATATTAGTGCTATTCACCTGGTGTTTTTTTCTCAGTCATTCCCCAAGGGCCCCATCCCAGTCTTCTCTCAGGCCTTTTCAATCCTTTGCTTCTTTTTTCACAGAGAGCAATGATTTATCTCTATGCCATGTCCTCCAAATTCAGCTGCTCTCACTCAAGCACGGACCCATAAAGAACATCCTGGCTACCTGGGCCTACCCACCTTAGAAGGCAATTGGAGGTTTATAAATAACATTCGCAAGAAATGTGTGTTTCCTTTATCGTATGCTACTGAATAACACTGAAAATTTGCCTGACAGAAGTTTCTTTTTTCAGCATTTCTCATTTCCATATTTCCAATATTTATCCTCTTACACCACTGCAGTATGTCACTCTGAAGCATAGCTTAGTGATTAGGTATACGAAGTTTGGAATTTGAAATACAGGTTCCCCCTGCTATCTGGAATCAGAACATTCCTTCAAAAGCTTTCAGAAACCAAAATGGCATAAAGTAAAGAAGCAATTACCACTAATGTGTATGGAAATTATTTCAGCATTCTCAGACCCCAATATAACATCTCTCGGGCTTCTCTGATGCTTTAGGACACAACTTGCTAAAGGCTGCACAAAATAAATGGAAGTAAAGCACAGATGCTCCCAGACACAGTTCAAACCATTGTGCCTTGCTGCTGAGATGCTGAGTGTAGCTCCTGGGGAAGGAGCTTGGTGGTACCATTCCCACTGCTTGGGGTACACATTGCCTCTACAAAGGCTTGATGCAAAACAAATGCTGAATGCCATTTTCGCTTTCTGCACTTTTTCGTAGAAACAAAAGTCCTGTTAAAGATTTCTTTCAGGCAGTACTATTGTAAGTCTTTCATAAAAGCAAAGTGGCATAAAGAAAAAAAAAGCAAGTTGCATAACACAAACCTCGCAAAGTAGACATACCTCTATCTGGATTCATTTCAAATCTCATATCTGCAACTCACCTACTTGAGTGTAACCTTGGGAGAAATATTTAACCTCCCATTGTGTTGGTTACCTAGTCTCTTAAAATGTGAATGCATTATTTCAACAAATATATATTGAGAGACTAATATTTACTATTTGCTTATTCACTTGTTCAAGAAATATGTATTCCATATATTCTTACTGATGTTCAGAAGTTTGACATAATTAATGTAAAAGTTTTAATACGAGTTTATCACATAACTGTTGAATAAGCCATTGTCATTATTACTATAGGGCTTATAAAAATTTTCATTATTTTGAAAATCCATTTTTGTTGATCTATGAACTTGTATTCACTCAATTTGCCTTCTGTTTTTCCTCCTCTATTCATCTCACCCTCAACCTTGAGAAAACCAGGTATATTGAACTTCATGACTCCTCGAATTTGTTAACTCATATTTTCAAAGAATTAGGAGATAATGACCTTCATTTAATATCGATGCTCCACTAGTTATAATTTTTCTTCAGTACCTTGAAGTCATAAGCCAAAGTCCAAATATCACTGTGTTGTGGAGATATGGGAGTTGAAGTATCTCATTGATTATATTAAAGATTGACTGATTTTCTTGTCCATTAATTATCAGGAAATAAAATATTTTATCAACTCATGTGATGGGTAATGATTTAAGTAATTCCAAAAGGTCAGTTTGAATTTTCCTTTCTTTCAACTTCATCTTTTCATTACACCTATCAAGCCAACCCAGATAATGCAGCTGGAGCCAAAAATTAGCTTTCTCCATGGATGCAAGCCCAGATGGCAGATTCCCGAGAAAAAAATAAATTATTGTTTTTTTAAACAAATAAGTTTTGGAGTGGTTGCTATGCAGTAATAAATAACCAGCACACCATTATACTATAACATCTAAAATCACACAAGGCAGAACACAAGTACTGAAAAACACTCTGGAGGCTATCTGGATAGCCTTTTGCTTTTTAGAAATAGAATTACTAGGCTCAAAGAAATTAAGTGACCTGCCTATTGTCAAGACAATAGAAATTACATAATTAGAACATACAATTTGTATTTCCTTTCCATGATTTAGAACCTTTTCATTGGCTGTCTCCATTGTTTCCCCTCTGGTTTTCTGGAATGTTTTCCACTTATTTAAAATCTCCTTCCTAAAATAATTCAACTTGTTTTTTGATTCTAGTTAAACATTTGTAAAAGGGATAACATTCTTTGTATATGTATTTGGGTTTTCTTTTTTAATCTCAGTGATCCATAGCTACAACCTGTTCTGTATTACGTATATCAAAGCCAAAACTGGCAGAAGTTATTTTCACATAGTTTCAAGTCAATACTTTTTCATCCTTAAGGCAAAGCCATGAAGCTTAATGTTCCCAGGAAAGAATTATGACAAAGGGAAAACACCCTGTCAGAAAGTGAGAAGCAGGGAAAGCCTACTCTTTCTAGGCTAATTGAAGTGTGAAGAGAAGCAAAAGTTAAGGAAGGTCATAGAAATACATATCTCAGCTTCTCTTCTTTTACCAGTATCCCAATTGGGGAAAGAATTTTATATAGGCTTAGGGAAAACTGAAAGCAAAGGAGTTTTTCCTGTTCTACTTTGAAACTTTGGGAAGAGCTTTTGGGGATGATTGACTCAAAGCCAATATGAGGCACTATAGCACAACAGAGCAGCTCAGGGAAATGACTAGAGAAATACATTTCTTGTTCCCCCCAGCCTGCATAGGGCATGTGGAGACAGTGAAGCTCTTGATTATCTTGAGGATAAAGTAAGGAGCCACTGAGAGAACCAGTGGTCTGATGGAACCAATTAGGCTCAAATGACTAGAGAATCACTATTGGTAGCAAATGGTCAGGACCACAGCCTTCAGCAGTTGGTATCAGATGGGATAATTTACACCACAGCAGTCACTAGTCCAACAGCCAAACCAGACCAACTGCTCCCTAGCAAGGATTCAAGAAGATCCAAGGATGCTGTATGAATCCATAGTCCTCTCTCCCATCATATACTCCGAGGCCACATTGCCAGGAAGGAGAAAGAAACACCTCAAACACTGAACATTTAACCAAAAGAAACCAAATGATCCCAAAGAGATTGTTCAAACCAACACTGATAAGGAGTTATATTTAAATTACTAGACATTTGACCCCAATAGGCTATATCAATCATAAAAGACTGACCTATTGAGTCGATGTATTCTGCTTCATAGCGAGGCACGAACTCAAAAAAGATCAAAGATAGCCTGGATGGCTCACTTAGTTAAGCATCTGACTCTTGATTTCAGCACAGGTCATGATCCTCATACATGAGCACACACATGCCCTCTCTCCAAAAAAAAAGAAAGAAAAAATCAGAGAGAATGAAAGGTCACACTTCAGATTAAGCAAAACATGTGGTTTATACTGGTTTATACTGGTTTTTAAATTATTCCTCATGAAACCTAAAAACCTAAAAACAAATAAAGAAGACATTTAAGGTATAAAGAAGGCATATATCCATAAGGGCAAGTAGGACCAGACAGGTAACAACAGCTAATAAGAATGTCAACAAAATTTTGGGAGCGTAAAAACAGATGGAAATTTGATAGCTGATTTAGGAGACACACTAAGATGGGAAACTAAGACTGTGAGAAGACCACTAAGAGAAAGCACATTGATTTTTGCCACAGAACTCTAGACAGTTTAAGGATTGAAGGAGCAGATAATGCAAGCTGGTGTGAGTGGGTTGAAAATGAAAGTTGAGCTAGTCACCTGTACCCAATCATTCTCCAGTAGCCCAGCGCATCCTTCTCCCAGCATGGGGCCAGCTGGAGCTGAAACCAGTAAGACCTGAGTCTGCAGGACCCCAGACCAGATCGAGAAGCTTTTTGTCTTGTGGGAAAGTAGGCTATGGGAGGTAGGAAGAAATGGGAATGAGGGAACAGGGATAAAAGAAAGAACTGTAGGGAAGCCATGAGGACTGGGAAGAGCACAGAAAGAGGGAAGGGTGGAGTATTCTGTGGGACACCTCCCAAGACCTACCTGACACTGTCCTGTGGTATGGGAAAAAAAGGAATAAGTTAGATATACAAGACACCATCCCCAAGCTTTTGATTTTGTAGTATTTCAAGGTATTAGCTTGAATCATTTGGTAAAATGATTTATCAAACTTCTACTGCATCCAATGACAGATTGTTTTGCATAGATGGGAGCTGCTCATTAATTCCCAACTCTGTAGCTCTCACGCAGACACGGACTCATCCACCGCAAATTAGTAGGAAAGCAGTAGGACTGGAAAGCAAAAACACCAAGTTTGAGACCTTTAATCTAATTATTTTGACTACCCCTACTCCAAAAAATGGTAACAACTTCTGCAGATCAGAAAAACTCTCTAAGAATTACATTATTAAAATTATTATAGTTTTGTATTTCAAAGCAAGCACGGAGGTTGGAATCCCTAAAGCTAGTTTTAATGTCAGCTCTGACACCACCTACTTCTTCATTCATTTGCTCAGTAAACATTTAATGAGTACCTACTATGTGTCAGGCACTGTGCCAGACACTTGGGATGCAGCAGTGAAAAGATAGATGAGGTCCCTCCCCTCATCAAGCTTAGACTCAAAGAGAGAGAGAGACAATAAGTGAGGAAATGTATTTTTATAAAATTAATCATCATAATCATCATAATGGAAATTGAGTGGTATGAAAGAGGAACTTAGAAAGGAACTGGGAAAGTCCTCTTTGTGAAGATGACAACTGATCTGGCCCCTGAGGAAGCCAGTCTCACAAAATATCAGGGAAGAGAGTTGCAGCCAAAGAGTACAGCAGAGGCAAAGGCTGTAGGGGAGGAAAATGCCAGAGAAGACACCAGCATTGCTGGAGCACAGTGAGCAGAAGAAAAGTAGTATCAGGAATGTTGGGGAAGAAGATACCTTAAGGAAAGTGGATATTATTCTTCTAAATACAGTAGAAATCCACCAAAGAGCTTTATGTTGATGATTAACATACTCCTTTTTTAAAAATATTAAATAACTGGGCAAAGGAGGAGTTGCCAGAAAAGGAAAATGAAAAGGGATAGTCAGTGAGATGTGTGGAAAGTGAAAAGAGCGAGGTGCCCAAAGACGAAGCCAAGGGAAGAAAGAGAATTTCTGTTTGGGTGTAATGCAGTTAAAAATCTTGAATGGAATGAAGACAGAAACATGTTTATTGCAAGATTTGGCAACATAGAAGTCACTGGGAAATCTGAAAACAGCTCCTTGAGTGGAGTGGGGGGAAGCAGCCGGACGGCAGTGGACTTGACCAGTGACTAGGAAGTCAGGAAGTGGCAACGATCAAGGGAGACAAGCCTTTCAAAATCTTTGACTGTAACAAAGAGCAGAGAAATGAGGTGGTAGCTCCAGGTGGGGTGGAATCTGGGAAGAAGGTATATAAATACCAAATTTCTTGCTGGTGGGGAATTTCCAGTAGAGAGGGAGAAGGTGATGATGCTCAAGAAGAGTGAGTACAACCCCAATGACGTATCACTGAGAAGAAAATAGACACAGAGGCATTTCACACATTGTAAAATTGAAGGAACAACTAAAAATATGTGCACAGAAATATGTAAGTATAGACCTGGCTTGAAATATAAGGAAGTTTCTCTTTTGGGTTATATTTCCTCAGTGAGGAATGTACAGAAAGAGATGGAGGGAGAAATGGAAAGTTTGAGGAGAAGAAAATATGAAGCTGTCATTTTAAAAAGTGGAAATGTGAATAAGGCGGGTACAAATCTCATCTCACAGCATTGTTATATAGGAAATGCAACTTCCTGTAATCTTCTACAATGGAATTTAATCTCTATCCTAGGACCCCACTCCATTAGGTGACAGGAACTCCCTATTAGTTCTGGTTCTTACTCTTTTCCTGATGCTTATATTTGATTTCTCAGATGGGCTGGGATTTAAATAGTGAGGGGACATGAGGGGTGGGACCCAGTAGTTATGGAAACCATCCTGGCATCCACCAAGATGTCTCTATTTCTAACTGTTTTTAAGTGTTGAGTTCACACAAATCACTGTAACATTGTCCCAGACCTCTAGCTACAAAGCTCTTTCACGGCCAGATCATCCTTAATTAACTTTCTCCCAATGTGAAGCATGGAATTATTCTGCTGCTGAAAGTGAGGATTTTAAGAGTGTTGATGCCAAGGATTGGGAGGTGGGATGGAGGAAATGATCACTCGGTGTGTGGACACTAAAGAACCGATAGCTCGGGGTGTGACTGGGTCATTTATAGGGATCTCATCTTATAATTGTTGACGGGACAAGATAAAAATGAGGAATTGAAGGTTCCATGGCAAGAGAGGAAAGACAGGGAGGCCAGTAGTCAGCAGCAAGGATAAGAAAGGAGATAGAATATTGAATGCACTCAATTTCAAAGGAATTGGGTTTTTGGTTTGGGGTGGGGGTGTTGTTTGTTTCTTCTGAGGAAAGAAAGAAGAGAGATAGCTTGGAAGCAGCAGTCAGGGATACATCTACACTATTTTGTGTATGATGTGAGAAAGAACTAGAGTTTTTATTTGAGAGTGCCATAGGAGAAACCTCGTCATCACAGAAAAGCCAGGTTAGAGAAAAGGCGGGGATGTGGAGGGAGCATTCAGAGAACCATTTGAAGAGGAGAGAAATCAGCATGTCACAGACCAGTGAAGAGAGGAGGCTGGAGGTTGGGTCAGTTTGGGGGCTGGAAAGGGTAGCAGGAGACGAGCATCCGGTCGATAACTGATGACAGAGAAGGCATGAGGGCATGACCTCCCCAGACCACTTACACTCCCTGAGCCTGAATTACTTCTGTGGAAAGTGGAATGTATATATGTACTCCATTACACATGGAGATGTGAAAACTAAATGAATGTACCATGAGGGGTAGCATAGAAGCAAATATGGGCACCCTAATCACCCAAATCAAAACAATATGAGACAAATGTTAAGATAGAATCGAGTTGCAAATTCAACAACAATACCCAAGGGCCAAGGCCCTTCAGAGGGAAGAGAAGGCAAGAAGGGCTTTGGTGTCTGTCTACTGTGTGATGATTCCCACAGGAGGTAGAAAGTGACCCAGGGCCAGAAAACAGGGAGAGATTAGTAGAGAGAGAGAAGAAAGAACATTCCATATAAACTAATCTGCAAATTTCTTTATTCTCTTTGCGACTTACTTTTTGAGGACAAATGATGAACTTTTGAGCCCACTTACATGCAGTTCTTTCATCTGAGGGCCTTGGAATGATACTCTCATTTATGATTTGCACATTTTCTCTGCCTCTAATCTGCAGATCTAATTAGTTCAGCACTTCAAAACCAAAAAGGCTTTTCTCTGTGCTCTCTTTGAACATCTGAACATCTACCAGGAGAGTTCTTTCTCACACATCATTTTTTTATCCATAGGCCCTCTTTTCATTTATTTCTTTTTAGATATACATTTTCTATTATTGCATTAATAGGGTTTGGTGCTGTACTTATTACAGACAGACACTTGGTTTCAAATTCTAAAACAATCGGAGGCTGTAAAAGCCCAAGAAAATCTGCAAATATTTCTTTCAAAACTTGAGAGTCTCTTTTCATCTTACCCTCTTTGGAGCCCATGATTAAATTAAAATAACTAGCTCCCTGTTTCGATCTCACTGTGTGCCAGCCACTGGGTGAAATGCTTTCTACGTCCCATCTCATGTAATCTTCACAAACATGTCACCAAGTAAATACCACTCTTACCCTCATTTTCCTGGTTAAGAAATTGAGGTTCATAGAGGTTAAGTAACTTTTCCCAAGATCACATAGCTGGGAAAAGTTGGAACTGAGTCTTGAATCCAGAGCTGATGGCTAAGCCTATCCTCTTAACCACACTGTACGGTTTGAGAATCAGTACCAGTTGTGAAAATGTGAGTCCCTGCCTGACCCCTGTGAGTGAAAGTGAATATATGAACATGCTCGGGAAACTACAGGCAGCCAGATCAATTTTCCAGATCTTCCAGGCTTTGACTAACAGGTCACAACAGAGGACTGGGATGATTGAAGGGTTAGTTGAGGAAAGTTGATGGAGGAGCCCCTTGGTCTTTTGAATATATGCTGCGAGGTGTCACTCAAAAACTGTCACCAGCGGAAGAGCACTGGCCCCTCTCATAATTTTTCTAATATATTCTAGAGCCATTTGGAAAGTTACACCTAAAATAAAATTACAAAATCCTAGGAAGAACATTTTTGCTCTGCATCTCAGATAATACTTCCCAAGGCATTACTATTCATGCATCAGGCTCATTCTTATTAGTGGGAAAGAAAGAGAAATCTAGCTATGACGGGCCCTGAAACTTTTGGATCTCCTACCTGGCAGGCAATTTTGCTTTCTTAAGCATTTTGATAAGTTAACTTTGCTCTCCTGCCAAAAGGCTTCTGCTGAGAACACCCAGTTATTAGTACAAATCTAAGGAGCTATCACCCTGTCCTATTTTCAATTGAACTTGACCTTGAAGAAATATTAAGTATGACTTGTTTAGAGGGGAGGAGAAAAGAATCACTTCATTCTCCTGCCTCTGTCAGCTCTTCTTAATCAGAATAATTTCACACCAAGAGGAACCTGTGACATAATGAATTACTAAAGTGCAAAATCCTCCAGAGGTGTGCTGCTGCTTTACTGCTATGGGGCTGAAGATGTACTACTGTAAATATATTTTCATAAGACATCCCCTGTCACTTCGCCTAGTGAGATGCAGGAATTTCCCCATCCCTGAATCTTTAGATTGGACATAGAAGGAAAAAGAGAAAATGCTCGGATCTTTTTATAAGGGAAGCTTCTTATTATATTTCACCTTCAAGTTGATCTTCAAATTATATGAAATCCATATTGCCTACATTTTATAATAAAAAACAAGAAGGTGGCAATTTTATTGACTACAGACGGTTCTAAATTTTTTAACTAATATTTCCATTTGAGATTTGCCAAACTCTATCAAAACTCCCTCTGTGGAGAGCTAAATGTTTCTGATTATCATTCAGAATCCCCCACATTTCACACATATCAGCCCCACCGCAAATTCGCCTTCTTTTTGCTTTGTCACCGAGGACAACATCTCAGTGTCATTAAATCTAAAGCCATCTTTAGTCAGCATTTCCAGCCAGTACCTGGTCCTCTCTTATGTATTTAAATGTGTCCCACACCTACCCCTCTCTCCCTTTTCCAGTACCATCACCCTTCTCCTCATGTGACTCTACACAATGACTTTTATACGAGAGAACTCTGGCCCTCTGAGCCTCTAGCCCCCCCCCCCCCCAACCATCAGGATAAGGGTCAATGCCTCAAAATCACTTACAAAGCCCCTAGTCTGGCCTCCTCATGTTCCAGCCCCAGCTCTATCTCCTAATTCTCCCATCCCCCAGATTCTGTCCCTATCTTCCACAATTCTGAATGTTTTTAATTATTCATATATATGGATCAGTCAATCACTTATATTCTCTCTCCCTGATACATCTTGTCTTCCACCCCAGACTCCCACCCCCAGCCTAGCTGCCCATGCTGTGCCCTCCCCACACTCCTGCTCATTTGTACCCCTGTAGTAGGAGGTTCTGGCTTGTGTTGCTACAAACTTGCCCACTGTCTGTTTCCTCCAATAGAGTCTAAGGCCCATAAGAAAAGGAAACAGGGTTGTTTTTTTGTTTGTTTGTTTTATTTTCCAGACTTTTATCCTTAGAGCCTGGCTCAATCCCAAATACGCAACAGGCACATAATATATATTTCCTAAATAAATAAATGTGTGAATGACTAAATAACTTCATTATCTAATACTTAACTTAAAATGCTACCCCCTGCCAGTTTTCTCTCCCCATCTCTTGGTACCTGTGATAGGCAGAATAATGGCCCCCAAAGATGTCCATGTCTTGGAACCTATGCATATGATACATTATACAGCAAGGAGGAATTAACATTACAGATGGAATTAAGGTTGTGAATCAGCTGGCCTTAAGGAAATTATCCTGAATGATCCATATGACCCCAATATAATAACATGGAGATTAAATGGGGGAGAGGGAGACAAGAAGGTCAGAACTAGAGAGATGGCATCATGAGAAATACTCAACCATCCATTGCTGGCTTTGAAGATGGAGGGCAAGGTCCAACAGCCAAGACTGTGGTCAGCATTAGAAGGTAGAAAAGGCAAGAAAACAAATTTTCCCCTGCAGCCTCTAGAAAGTAATGCAGCCTGCGTAACACCCTGATTTTAGCCTGATGAGACCCATTTCAGACTGTCAACCTCTGGAATTATAAGATAATAACTTCATGCTGTTTTAAGGCACTAAGTTTGTGGTAATTAGTTACTTCAGCAATGGGAACCTAATTCAGTCTTCTAACAAATTTTCATCTTGGCTTGAGTTTCCATTACATGGAAATATTTAGCAACCTCCTTAGTCTGGGGCAAAGCTTCAAACTGTTTTATATGTAGTGTCTGTGTGTGTGTGTTGGATTGACACCTTGGAGTTGAAGAATAAACATCGGATACACCCTGAAAGCTCTTCCAAAATCCATCATGCTTAAACCAGGCAGTGTTAAAACAGTGTGTCAGAAACTGTGTGGATGACATTTTTCAAAATACACAAATCCCCCCACACAACTCCCCCTCCCCCTGCCGCCACACACACATGTATACACACAATAGAGGACCTTTGCTCTAGGATTGTGACTAATGACCATCTAGTCCTGGAACTGAGACAATTTCCTCCTTTCAGAGAAGGGAGTGCACTATAGTTTCCTATCTGATAAGGCTTTTTAGGAATGAAACCCAAAGTTGGGTTGGGAGAGGAAAGTGCCCTGTCTCCTAGATTGGGGGGGGGGGGGCAGTAGTGAAGAGTAGGTTTAAATGACACAAACAACTTTGGAACACAGTATGAATGCAAGAGATGACGTACTTTTCTCTTTTAACAAACAAGAGATTTTTTTAAGATATAATGTATTGGGGCGCCTGGGTGGCCCAGTGGGTTAAAGCCTCTGCCTTCGGCTCAGGTCATGATCTCAGGGTCCTGGGATGGAGCCCCACACTGGGCTCTCTGCTCAGCAGGGAGCCTGCTTCCCCCTCTCTCTCTGCCTACTTGCGATCTCTCTCTCTGTCAAATAAATAAATAAAATCTTTAAAAAAAAAACATATAATGTATTATTTGTTTCGGGGGTGCAGGTCTATAATTCATCAGTCTTACACAATTCACAGCACTCACCATAGCACACACCCTCCCCAGTGTCCATCACCCAGCCACCCCATCCCTCCTATCCCCTCCCTTCCAGCAACCCTCAGTTTGTTTCCTGAGATTAAGAGTCTCTTACTGTCGAACGAAAGATTTTTTAAAAAGACATAAACACTGATGAGAACTCAAACAGTCCTAGAAATGTCAACTGCTAACTCACTTCAAACTGGCTGTCCATATTGTACGGGTCGGGGCTCTCAGAAACCACCGAGTCCACACAACTCCATTTGGGTCAATGGAAAGGGGGCAGAAGTGATGCATAACACTTCTTGGCATGACCCATAACATCTCACCCCTTGAATTTCCACTCTCACTTCCTCCTTTTGCAGTGACTTTGGACACCGCCATTGAAGATGGAGATGTCACCAAATGGAAGGAGCCTGACTCTGAAGGACTGCATGGAGCAGGATCCTTCTGCCCATTGGCCCTGAGTTGTGCCATGAAATAAATGTGTATTATGTTAAACTACTGAGGTGGGGTGGGGGGTGTTTGGGGGTTTTTGGCTTTGTTTGGGTTTATTCATGTGTGTCATTACTACTGCATAGCATAGGTTTTGTTTTAATAAAACTTAGGAGCAATGCTTTCAAAGGTTTTAAAATGGGGCTGTCACTACATAAGAGCTAATTAATGTCTGACTGTGTTAATCCCTCTTATTTGTGTACACGTCTCTTTCTGTCCCCTAGACACTTACATACTCTTTCTCTCTCATGCATCTGCTCTTTTTTTCCTTTTCTTCAATATCCTTTCCCATGTTTTTTGTTTCTTTCTTAAATAGCCATAACATAGGATTGAGATGTTTGCTATAGTATTGGGTTTATTGGATAGTATGTCTTTCTAAACTTCAGGGACCCCTGTGGCAATATGCAATCACCTCTCTACTTCTAGTCAGTGGGAGAACCAGCTTTTCTAAACTAGACAATGCTGCCTCCCAAGATGAAGGCAGAAAAGTTACAATAGTATATTTATTCATTGTTCCAATTTTAAGAGGGTGATCTTGGGGGATTTACTTTTGTTTAGGTGAGGAAACCCCTGATATAATTCCCAGAGAAAAATCTAAGTTGCTTAGATAACTGCTAGATGAGGAAATCACTGATACAATTCCCAGAGAAAAATCTAAGTTGCTTAGATAACTGCCGGTGCTACCAAATGTTTAGAAAAATTCCTAACCAGTGAGCACTTTTACTTAAATTTTGTAGTTTTAGAAAAGTCCACACAAATCACCATAATGGGCACATAGAAAGTAACCGAACAGTGCAATTCGGCTGGTCCCTTTAATGTAAGGTAACTTTATTTCAGTTCTGTCAAAGCCTCTCATTTATTACCCACTGTGCTGCTGAATCTTTAGATTTAAAATAAACAATACCAACAAAACCAAAATGATTCAGAGTGTCAGTGCAGTATATTTTCTTTATTGAAAAAAAATACACTTGACTAACACAGCTGTGGCTTAAAAAGAAAAGAGAGAGAAATTATTTTAAATATGTGGATAAAGAGAAACTGACAGAGATGAGATGAATTAATCCATTTTTTTTTTTTTAGTGCAGGAGCCAAATGTGCCCTTCAGTTCAACACACAACTGGGTTAGAGATAATGAATCAGAAACTAAAACATCTTCTGAATATTCTCACAGAGAGGACTTACAAATGCTTTGTACAAATTGACTTGACAGATTATGCTTCTAGAAGTTTTCCAGATAATATTCAGAATTCTAACCATCTAAAGGAAGAAATAATTGGTGGTTTCAAGGACATTTTTTACAATAATAAAAGCATCAAGAAGCTCAACTGCTGTCACAATGAATGAAAAGCTCAAGTTACCCATTGCCTTCCCAGTCCTTAGAATGTCCTTCCCCTCTTGGGTCATTATTTTTTAGTCATCTCTGGATATCGAAGAGTGAGCGCTTAACAATATATAATACATACTGATGATTCAACTTCAATAACAACACTTCAGCTGGTATTGGCCATGTATTATCTCAAGCTTAAAAAATAAATACAAATAACACACTAAATACTTTTTAGAATTTCAAAAAAATATATTAGAACTTGATATTTTTTCTGAAACTCTCGTGAACAGGTGTAGGGCTACTTGGCCTCAGAACACAGCTTCCTATTTCTTGTCACAATCTTGTCACAATTATTATTACCACGACTCCTTCCCTCAAGATCACAAGTACTAGTAAATTTGTACCTGCTCTGTATAGAGAATGATAACATTTTTGAGATGCAATGAATCCATTGATTTTATCGTCTATTCAACCGATTTTCATATCTAGTCACAGAGGACAGAACAATATGGACACCATAGTCCCTGAGCCATACTTTCTGAGGCCAGACCCTTGTTTATCTATTTATTTACACACATCTCAGCAATAAACATTGGGGTAAAGATGGAGTGTTGTTTGATATTTTGCAAAGCAGTACAATTTAATGCTTGCCTTAGGTAAATTTAAGGCATTAAATTATGAGGATGAAACCCCAATAGGAGAGAGAAATAAATCTCCAAGGGTAATTTCTGAACCCAGTTGAATTTATAGCCACAAAAGCCTAATGTATTGTATCCCACTAAGAAATGTGTAAAAGTTCTAAGCTTTTAGAACTTTGAAATGACTGTTAAACTTTCTGTAAATAAAACCAATTGTCACAATTGTAAGAAATATGCAACTTTCCCATTTCAAAGAAATCCAGAAATAAAGCAATTATTACTCGCCACAATGTCTTTACAAAAATTTTTGGATGAGAGATAGGCTTATTGAATGCAGGTGTACATATTTGTATATAAAGATGTATATACATACATAGGGTTATATAAATAGATGAATAGTTGGATGAATAGATAGATGAGAAAAAGAAAGAAGGAGAGAAAGAAAGAAAGAGAGAGAGAGAGAGAGAGAAAGAAGGAAGGAAGGAAGGAAAAAAGAAAGAAAGAAAGGAGGGAGGGAGGGAGGAAGGAAGAAAAAGAAAGATTGTTTCCTCAAATTCTACCATGGAGTAGACAGATACATTTTGTAGCTTTAATGGTATTTGTCATCTCACAATTTGGATAGCACATCGCAAGTCAAAAGCCCCAAATAACTCAGGCATAATGAAATTATACTCCATTGGATTCAGATTGAAATTTATCTCTGATGAGAAATTAGCTTTCATTCCAGCACTTCCCTATATCAAATCACTAGGCAGAGGTAGCTGCATGCCTGGAATTGAGACAGCCATTCCTCTCCAGGCCCATCTTGTCCAAATATACACCTGTGCCAGATCCTCCTACCTCACCATTCCACATAAACCACTATTAAGTCCTTGGTTCATTCTGCTAATTTTTCACATGTTCATCTGCTCCTTGGTCCCCGATTTCTCTTTCCGTGCTCTGAAAGTCAGGATCATGTCTCTTTAGCTTGATTTCCAAATGTTTCTACCATATAACCATCCCCACAAGAAAAGCATATTAAATACACTGTGGTGATAAGAGCCTTCCAAAGGGTACATGTCAGTCTCTGATTGCCATGTCACCATATGCCTCTTTCTGTTAAGCTTGGTTAAGAAAATTACAATTGGTTAAGAAAACAAGGATTGAGAAAAGTCTGATTGTTTAGCATCAAAAATTCTACTCAAGGCTAATTTTCTAGAAATAAATTCCTCTAGGTCTGCTTTTCTTGATGCCCTTTTGTGACTTCTGCCTGACTAGCCCCAAAGCCTTCAATTCAGATCCTCTCTATTAAGATTCGGTCCAAAAAGGGTAACTCTGGTTGTCTTTAACCTTGCTCAAAAGTCTCAAGCACTGTGGGATTCTCTGGTTTTGTCTAAGATTTTGTCCATTTTTTTCCTCATGTGTGTGACTAATGATGCATATCACACTGTTATCACTGAGATGGCATTGGAGAAAACGTGATCAATTATTTTTTCTTTTATACATCTTTGTGCAATAATGTTCAGACTGTTTCAATGAGATTGTATTACTATTTTAATTTCAAAATATCAAACAAAAAACATTTAAAAAATGATTCTTTGTATTTTTTTGTAGTCTCTTTGGGATGAACTGAAATCTATCCACATTTTCTCACGTTTTAACATTAGTAATATAAGAGACAAACTTAATTACACAGGAAATAATCATCTCTCATGTTGCCACTCAGAATATTTGTAATTTATGCACACTTGCTCTGAAAAATAAGTGGAAATCTTCCCTTTGGGGCTTCAGCATGGAGAGTCTTAAATGGCAAATTTACCTAAATAGTGTGATCACAATAAATGGACAGTTACTGGCAATAGAAAGACCTCCCACCCACTGCCCTTCCTCCACCCTAACCTAAGATGAAATTCCCCATCATGCCAGCTGACTCACTCTTTTCACCTCCCCACCAAATGATAAGATGCACTCTTTCACTGCTAACCCCGTGTGCCCCCTGGGACTTTCAATGTGGCTCCACTCCTTTTTAATTTGGAAAGATGATATACACGACCTTCTTATCTAGGATTCAGTTCCTACAGATTTCCTCATTTCTTTTACCAGAGCTCCACAAATCCCTCGGAAAGTTACTCTCAGCATATCCCAGACACGTGTACATATGCTTGTGATGTTTTAAGGTCTCTTTTCCTTAGCAATATTATTTTTGTGAAGCAACTGCCATGCTCAGGATATTTTACAAAACACACATTTAACTTCCAATAGGTAAAGCAGGTGGAAGATCCCCAATTCACGAAGGCTTTTCTAGCTCTATCACTAGCTTCCTATGCCTTCGAGGAAAGCTCTGGGGAATCTCTGAGTCTCAACAGCTCCAGGAGTGAAACATGGATGGCTGGCTGACTTTGAGGGCAACTGAGTGCTTTAAATATTCATTGATTTGAAAGTTTGATGTTAGCAGGGAACTCCCTAAGAGCACAGGATGGAGAGTTTTCATTCTGGGTTATTGCAACCTAATTAAACCAACAAGAAAATAAATAAGATTTACACTCTCAAATCACAATAGCCACTGACTACTATTACATATACTTGGAACCAGGAACCAGGTGGCCAGGCCAGAAAAAAAAGCAGCTTTCTATCTTCCTTGTATCACAGATCCCAAAGTCAATACTTACTACATCTCATAGGTTTGTACTATATGGTTCGCTCTTCTGTTAGTCTCTGGCTTATTGCTCTAGGGTTGGCTGACCTTCCTCTCACTGATGAAATTGGAGGCAGCCTAATGGTCTCCTGTTTCAGAAAAGTGGGTCTCCTGCTTGCATACCCCCAGATAATACACCTTTTATAGGGGCTCTTTTCTCATCTTCTGCTGCCTTTCTCTTCTGGCTTTATTGCTCCATTTTTTAAACCATTATTATTATTAATAATTAGTTTCAGAATTTGTAAGTTCATATATCATAGTATTTGATCCCCAGAAAAACATGCAAAGAGTTTATTATTATCTCCATTTTCAAATAAGCAACCAAGGCTCAAACAAATGAAATTATTTTCCCAAGGCCATACTGTCAAAGCATAAGAGTTGATTCCTTAACACTGGTTGTCTAATCCAGGGACCAATGCTCTTTTTGTTATATCATGATGTCTCCATATTTTAGTGAAGTTTTAAGTTTACACCTTCCTTAATTATGAGAGGGAATGTAATAGATAACGAGATCATGGTGCTTTAATCTGTATCTCTCCCTTTTTAATCTGTCCAGAGACATGTATTTTAATCACCTACAATGAATGATTGTTTGTTATAAAATTTTGTGGTCTAGATATGGACAGGACTAAAATGTACTGAATCACCCTTGGTAATTAATTATAGCACAGGAGAAAAACCTATCACATTTGCTCTATCTACTTTAATGAAGTGATAATGTTCAATATTAGCAGCCACACATCCAAATTCCCTATCTCCATGTAGTTATGTCTTAGCCAGAATAAATGTCCAGATAATCAGAGGTGTTTTAGTTTATCTCAGTAAAGCTCAAATAATGTTGGTGCTTAATTCTGTGTAGCTATTACACAACTGTCCTATTTCATGATACATTTGAAAACAATCACATAATTTTTAAATTTCTCTGCATAATTTTGTACTCAGAGAAGAATATACAAAACATGTACTCTAGAAGACAACACTTTGACCTTGATGAGGAAAGTGAGATCGATGATAAGTAGCTGCTCTTCCAGCTACATCGTGGACATCTCTGCAAAGGAACCACTATGGTTCCAAAGAGCCTCTCCCATCACTGACGAGACATGGGCCAGAGTTTCCAAAACAGGCTGGAGTCAGGGGAGTGAGGGTATCACAAGGAGCACTGGCAGAGTTCTCCATGTTCTAAAGGAGCAAAGGGTTAGAATAGTCATAGGTTTTCCTAAGAAAACTAAATCTTTAGATTCCTCCTTTCCTACCCTAAAACATGAAAGCTATGATCTAGATACTGAGGGAAGCACCAGACCTTGCCTGTAGAATATTTTGAAAAGAGCATTATCACTAGTTCAGTCTTCTCCATCAAGTAATTCTGGATTAAGGCAGTCTCCCCAAATACCCCATTCCTTTGCCTCCACAGTTTGCATCAACAAGAACAACCCAGCAGTCAGGGTCATACATACCCCAAGTGTCAATGCCGTATTCATGGTGCAGTCAAAATAAAATGTCCTGGACATAATATCTAGGTTCTAATTCCAACTCTGCAATGAATCTGCAACATTGGGCAAGACATGGACCTTCTCTGTGCTTTATTGGCTGAATAGGAATAATACTAATACTACCCTTTTTGCAAGGCATTGGGAAGTTTATATAGGATAACAGATGTGTGAATAATCTAAAAGTACAAAGCACAATGGAAATAGAAAATGTGAAACAACATCCTTAGCCTAGTGATTCTGACCAAATGCGTTTTCCCGTACTTTTGTCTCCTTTGTCACTACAAGAAAACAGGAGTATATCAATGCCACTAGAGGATGTTCCCATCATCAGTTGTAACTAACGCTTCTTCTTCGAATGTATACGTAACACAGGGGTTGAGAGCTCAGGTTCCAGGGGTCACACAGAACTAGGAATAAATCCCGTCCCATCTCTTCCCTACTGTGTGACCCTGTCAAGTTATTTCATATTTCTGAGCTTTAATTTCTTTAACTGACAATGGGATGATATATTCAGCTGTACATCTTATTTCAAAGGATTATTATAAAGATTAAATAAGAGAATGCATATAAAAATATTTTATGGAAAACTTAGCACATAGCAAGTGCCTAGGAAATGTTGTAAATATTATCTCTTAACATTTCTTCCATATGATGTAAATAGGATCTTCTAGAAATAAAGAGTTCCAGACTCAAACAAGTTTGGAAGATACTGGCTTAAATGAGTTCTAACATGCAAACGTTTTTCTTAGAACAATTAGTGTGTTAATGTATGCAGGACAGGGTTTTTGTGGATCATACCTTGGGAAATTTTGTTCTCACAAATCAGATACCCATAAAATTGTGGTGAAATCCCAGGATGTTAGTTGCTCCAAGCAGAGAGAGGAGAGAAGGAAGTAGATATGGGTATGCATGATACAAGATGAGCCATGCACTGATCAGTATTGAAATTGGGGGAGGTGGATACATAGTTCATCAATACTATTCTTTCTCTTCCATCTATGTATGAAAAATTCCATAAAATTTTTGAAAAGCTATTAAGCAATCCCAAAAAAAATATGTATATACATACACAAAGTCTAAGAGGAATGGTTAATCTCCTGAGGTTCACAGATTCACTCAAGCAAAAGTAAGTTATTTGCTTCTCTCACTTACTTGGAGATGAAGCTCTTTATGTACCTGATACAACCCAAAGAGGTCACCTGTGGTGACAGTAGTCAAGGAGAATCCAGCTAGCTTAATTTTTACTCTCCTATGCCTACCAGATGTGCTATTTATAGTCGAAATCAACCAAAGGTTTGGCAGGAGGAAAAACAGAATCAGCCCCCAGATGACAGAGAATTGAATATGTCAAACATTCAATTGACCTGGTACAATCATTCATAGGCTTGACTTAAAGACTCATGAGCATCTCTCATTTTAACAAAAGCTGTCTTTTGAGAATACCAAGGTTTCTAGCTGCCAGGGAGTTCCAAGGGACTTACAGCTGGCCTAGCACCTGTTTCACTTGCCAAAGTGCCCAGTTTATTATATTAAGGGAATTATCTCTACTGATAACAATGAAACCACCAAGCAACTATCATTTTTTTGGCTTTTTAGACAAATTTTCCCTAATTGCTCTCTTGTTCTAAATGTCATTATTTTAAGCTTACCCCATTATTTTTAGTCATGCTCAACTAAAGGTACTTGAATATTTGCATCATGCAGTTAATGGTTTAAACTCACTTTGGGGCATTAACAAAATCCTATTATTGTTCATTTAACCTTTAGAAAGTCCACAGATAGCTGACCCACCTGTCACCAAGATTTGTGTTCATGCATTAGTCATTTCCCAACTAGACCATTTCACAGTCTCCTGGCAGGCCTTTTTATTCATCTCTTCTGTGTTTACAATCCACTCAAAATTTATAAGGTGCTTAAATGTTTCTATCCTCTAAATTTCCTGTTTCCACTCTCCCTCTGGTCCAGCATAATGACTTTCCTCTTTACCTAAAAGTTACCTTTGAACTTAAGGTTGACTATTCTTATTTTTTTTCTACTGTATAGTCCGAAGAGAGAGAGAGGAAGAAAAGAAACAAAAAACAAAAGCTATCCTATTGAGTTATAGGAATAATGGGTCTCCATTTTGCTCTTTATAAAAAAATTGATTCAGGTTACCCTGGTTTCATTTCTTATCCTCCAAAGAGTTCTAATAAAAGACATTCCCAAGATCCTTCAGCAGGAAGAAAAAGAGGAGGGAGGAATTCATTTGTAAGAATCAGATCATTTTTGCCTACATGGGATCCACATTTTGAAAACTGCAGCTGGGACAGGGCACTAACCTACACAGAAACTATAATGAGTGGGCACACTATGAGCACAGGAGGCTCACGCTATTCTCACTGAAAATGAAGTTGGTCCAAAGCCCCAGAGAGGTGATCAGATACTGTGGTAAAAGCATCAGGACCACACCCTGCCTCCCTAATCTGGAGACCCTTCCTATCAACAGAAGACCCATTGCACTGCTTTTCCATTTATAAAGATATTTTTTCACCAGTCCACACTCACTTCTGCCCAGCACCTCATCTGCAATAGAACAAGTCAAATTACAGGTGCGGAGTGAAGCTGCCCCAGGTAGAGGTTCAAACTGATGTCCTCTAACCTGCACCATATCCAGACCAGCTTTCCCAAGCTCCAGCTCAGTAGGAAATGAGTCCTTTACAGACTAGACTGATGTGTGCATCAGAGGATGTTGGAAGTGCAAGTTTCCAGCACTCTGTAGTTGGTATCTCTGCCATAGAATGGGATCATTCAGCTAATATATTCATATATTCATAGGGTGCATCATTATTTGGGTATTCCTTGTTAATTACTTTCTCCTGACAAGGTAAATATGGTGGAATTGGGAGGCCAGAGAGCTAACATTTGTAAGCTAACCTCTCTGTAAGTGCTAGACCATATGGGAGCATATTAGATGCACTTTTCACATCCAGGAAGTGTGTCATTCTCTTGTAGAGAAGAAAATATTGAGTTTCAGGGAGAAGCATACCAACGGTAAGTGGACAGATTCCAAAACTAAATTCAGACCCTAATCATACCCATTCCCCCCACTCCCCACTCACATACACACACCAGGACAGGGATTGGGGATTGTCATCAAGGACAGCTACTCGATGCACTCCATTCTCCTTCTTCCCAGATGCAATTAGTACTGGACATTTGAGCTTTCTGGATGCATATCACCCTGTTCCCTTCCTGGACATTCTATTTTAGTTATTTTTCTTATCCACCCACCTCCATAGTCTCCCAACTCATTTCCTTGCATTCTACTCCTACACATCACCTAGATTGAAATGCAACCTCCCAAGTCTAACCCAGGAGGCCCTCTAGGATGTGCTCCCTAATCATCTGCACAACCTAATTTTCTCCTTCATGCTCTTCGATCCAACTAATACAAACTGTTCTCTATCCTCCAGGCATGCCTCTGCAGGGACCAGCCCCTCCACCTCCTCTTGGGTTTGAACAATTAATCTAACCTCTAAGTTTATGTTCAAACTCTACTTCCTCCTTGAAGCCAAACTGTCTACCCATCTCCTGATTCTGCTTTTTCTGTTAGAAAATGAGCTCCTTGAGGGTTGAATTCGTATGTTATTCAACATCACTACGCAGGCTTGTGCTGGACTAAGGTCACACAATTAACCGGAGGCAGACCCTAGTTCTGGAAACTCCTTTCTAATAAGCATGTTGTTTGGGGGCTTTGCTGGAAACATGACAGGATTTTGTGCTATTCTCTTGTGCTATTCAGAACAATCAAGCCAAACTACATCTTGTAAAGTGTCTCCCTCACATACATAGGAGAGATTTCTTATATCACTTCTGGATTATCTATGGCAGATCAGCTTGTGGATTTGTGAAGTTTGAGAATTTCATTTGGAGTATCCGATTAACAGAAGTGTGGGATGATAAAAACCATCAATCAAAATTTTCTCAAAAAAAAAAAAACTAGTATGATGTTGGTTCATAAACAAGTCTTCACTAGTTCTCTTGGGGCCAATCCGCCCACAGATCATACACCTCAATTTAACTAAACTGCTCTTCTTGCCGGGCTCCACGTCCTTCACATTAGCATGACAACTTCAAAACATAGAGCATATTATGTATCAGGATCTCCGTTCCAATAAACACACATTCCAACTAACTAACTACTCTGGACATAGTTTTGTGTCTTAGGGGAACTAAACTGAGTGCTCATTTCCAGACATTCTGGCTCATTTTCAGAGTGAAAAAGAGTGAAGCTACTAAGCAAGTATCTGAATTGACTTGGGAGAAAAGGCAGAAGGAGGTGCAGATGTAGGTGGGAGAAAAATATTCTCTGTCTCATTTTAATTACTTAAGCCAGAATTTTGTTAATCAGGAAGGAATTTCCTTTGCCTTTGCCACCTATTACCCACATCCAATTAATTAGCAACTCTTGTCATTTTTCAATTCCAAAATACTTCTAAAATCATCCCTCTCTCTGCAACCCAGGTACAACTATTCAGACCCTCTTCAGCGCTCAGCTCGATTAATTTTCCCCCTACTCCTTCTTAAAACCATCCTTCAATGCTTCTCAAACTGTGGAGTGTGTAAAATTCACCTGAATTTAAATTTGTATTTAAATAAACACCACTCGATTTAAATATCACACAGTTTTAAATAGGTACCACGCCATAGAGAGTCTAATGTGGGAGGTAAGGAGTAGGGCCAGGTGATTTACATTTTAAACAAGCATCCAAGGCAACTCTGACTCAGGTGCTCCAACTGCTGGGTTTTCATGAGAATGAAGACCACACTGACCTCAAAGTATATGGTCCAAAATGGAACTCTGAAAACAACCTTCATGTACAAAAAACACTTACAAGTTTCCCGCAGCCAACTGGAAAAAAAGAAGCTTTTGTTCTTGATGTCATGACTTACAACCCCTTCCCTGTCTCTATCCAATTTCTTGGAGCCTCTGCAATATGTCGTGCCTTTACATAGAGTGTACTTTTCTTCACAAAGTTCTGTCAAGTTTTGAAGACCCTTCCAGTAATTTCTTCTGACCAACTCCTGTCAGAATTTTCCTCTTCCAGGACAGGTCTCATCCCTTCCCACACTAATCTGAATTAGGAGAGCCCTCCTATGCTTATACAGCTCACTGTGCTGCCTCTCTCACTGCACTCCCCACAAGTCAATCATCCTTTACTCATCTGTTTTTCCACCAGACCATGACCTCTTTTTATAAAAGAGCATGCATTCTTTTTTGCATAGCTTCCTAGGTAGTAAATACTCATTAAATAATGTTTACTTGAGTTTATCCTCACTTTTTATCACCTTAACACACCCCCATACCACTGATTTCCTTATAATATAAACATAGTTATGACTTGCACCTGATCTGGGACTGCCCGACTCTATAAAAGGAGTGGAAATTGGTTTTTAATGCCCCATTACTTTTGTAAATTGAGCAAGGAAGTAAAATTATTATTAAAAACCTAGAGTAGGATTTTAAAGCAAGCAAGAGGGAAAGAGAAATTTTAAATACAGAACAAATCTCTGTCAACCCTTACAGCAGTAAGAGAAACAGGCTCTAGAAGCAGTCTTAGAGAGCTGGTGTCCCAGCTCTTCCATCGACTGTGTGATTTTGAGCAAGTTGCCAAAATTCTCTGCACATCAGTTTCCTCATAGGGAACAAAGAATATTCCCTGGAGTTTTTAAGACATGTACAACAGTAGAGCAGATTTGGGTAGACTTTTTTTCTATGAAGTATCAGAAAACACATATTTTAGACTCTTCAAGATAATCTCTCAACACCTCAAAATGGGAAGCAACTATAAACAATATGTAAACAAATGAGTGGTTGTGTTCCAATAAAACTTTATTTACAAAAATAGTCAGTGGGCCAGATTTGACCTGAGGGCTATAGTTTGCTGCCCTTTGCACTAGAGCAATACTTGTGATATGTTAAACTTAATAATATTGTGGCTGTTATTATTTCCTTTGGATAAATTTGCTTCTTGGTAAGTAACTTGAATTTTAACCTTTTATACGACCTTTAATTGTGTAGCTACCACTATAATGAAAACACATTTCATCTATTTGTATTAATTGGAATCAACACAAAATGGATGCCATCTGAGACTCACAAGCCTAGATGATTTCCCACCACTACTCATTTGTACTGATCAACAACAACAACAACAAAATAAAAGAAGAGTATTTCCTGGGAGAATATAGCTGCCCTTGTAATTTCAACCATTCTGAAACACAGAACTTAATTTGAAAAAACTCATAAGACACTATAACAGGAAACATGCAGCAATAGTAGCAGCCTGACAGATGTGAATGATTTTGCTCATTTGAAAATCATTTATATTGAATGATAAACTATTTTCATTAATAGTTGTACTAAATTAAATCAAGACGACACTGAATATGGAAAATAAAACCCCCTTTCTTCAATCCAGTATCACGTTTTACTTACAGTGCCAAAAATATACGTGTCCTTAACCTTCAGAATTACTCAGTTATTTCCAAACAGCAAGCCATGGCTCTGATGCCACTACCTAGAAAATGTAGAATACCCAAGGGGCGAGACCAACAGCTAGATGTTCTAGGTGGAGGGCTTGTGCAACTAAATTGTGAGTACAGTGATTAACCAGTGATTTAACATGTCTGGTATTTTCTTTAGGAGGTAAAAAAAAAGAAAAAAATTAATGAATTTAAAGAAGCCACACCTGCCTCCTTTCTATATCAGCTTTTGCAAGCAAATTTTTTGTAGAGTTTGCCTAGAAGTTGTTGCTCTTGCCCACACAGTCACCAGCTAATTAGATTTTCTAAGGGGCTGTGTCCACCTACAAGTCCTGAGAGAGGAAATTCCCCTCCTGATCCACTCTCTCAGTGTACGTCCACTCTCTCTTTCATTTCTGCCTTTCCCACTCAACCCATCACACTCCAGGAGCTTTGAGTCTTGCCACAAACACCTTTGAGCCAGTTGCTTCTTACCGAGGTGCCTACCTGGTCTTCTGGCTCCCAGGCTAACCTGACTACTGACTTCCAGAACTGTCATGCTACCAGTCCACACACTTCCATCGCAGGCTCTTCACCGGTGCCTGCCCAGTTACCTCAGCTAACAATAGCAGGAAAAGGCTCAAAAGAGGCGGGTGGGTCTTTTCTCTTACCCGGAACCATCTTCTCCTTCAGAGAGGTATCATCTTTGGAGAGCGCCCGGTTTTATCCCCATCCTGAGCCAAGGGCTTCGTCTATGCCCCCACATTGAGGCTCAACTGCAGAACTGGATTATCTTTTGGATGGATGCACTGCCAGTTCCCCTCTGGCAGCAAGTTCCTGCGAAACATTAGTTTGGAAGTGCTCGTATAATCTCCAGGCCCCGTCCTATATTTAGAGAAGAGTGCCGGTTTCTCCACTCACTGGGAGTATTTAGAGTGACTTGCTGCTTTAATACTATTATTCCTCACTTCCAATGCTTTAAAGCTTTTTGTCAGTCTGGGCTCATACATGGCTTTGCTTCTACATGGATGGAGTGTCAAAATTTGTAGATTCAGATAGAATTCTAGGCAGTTTGGATAAATCCCACATGCTTGCTGCCAAACTTGGCTCATTTTTCAAGTGGATCAGATGCTTTTCTTTTCTTCTAACAAAATTAGATTTTGTTCATTTGGGTGTGTGTGTATGTGGGAAGGGTGGGTGTTACAAGTGGATGACTTTTTCAAAGTAGAAAATACAAAAGTGTAACTCTTGGTATTAAGAAAAAATATCCTTCTCTGTGAACAAGTTATCTCTGGGTAGCTAATCCCTGCTAATACTGCTGTATGTGAGGA
This sequence comes from Potos flavus, assembly GCA_028534135.1. Classification (NCBI taxonomy): domain Eukaryota; kingdom Metazoa; phylum Chordata; class Mammalia; order Carnivora; family Procyonidae; genus Potos; species Potos flavus. Next base: position 92,759,522 of record CM052886.1, read on the forward strand.
ATATGCTGACTCGCCCAACAGCCTCTTATTCCCCTCCTCTGGTTTCTTGGGGAGGAGAATGGGAGCCTTGTACCCAGCATTCCACAGAGGGCTGTTGTCTTAGATTTCTCCCTCCAAGACACCTGGTGCCATACGATACCCTTATTTTGAGGATAGAACACATCTTAGAGGTGTCCTTCTCACAGAAGACTCCTATCCCCAGTGTCCAGGGATACTTTCAAAACCCCAGTTCCCTGCTCTCACACCAGCTGCCCATTGGCTGACAAGTTCTAATTGTTACCATGTACAGTGGGGAAAGACTCATAACCGCATTAGTCTTAACCTTAACACTGACTTCAACTTTAATGGACATGCAAATCACCTTGTTAAATTGCAGATTCTGACTCCATAGATTAGGGTTTTGGCCCAAGTTTTGTGTATCTAACCAGCTCCAAAAAAAATACCCAGGCTCTGGTTCTGAAAACTACACTCTAGGCAACAAGGATTTAGACCACACTATATACAAATCATACATAGATATTAGTAGGTTAAAAATCCTAGATAAGCTTTCAAAATGGAATAGTCTCTGCTTTGAATACACTCTCCAGCTAGGAACCAAGGGTCAGGTAACTATTGGAGAATTTCTGTAACTAGCTCAAATCCCAGAATTTCTGACCCTGCCTCTTTCCCACAAAGAAACACAGTGAGAAATTTTGAGAATTCACCTCAGTGAAGTGTCTGCGAAAGGCTGATCATCTTGATCCTTCCATTAGAGGTACTCTGGCTCCCTTATTCCAAGATGACTCCCACTGGAATAGAGCAAACCTCTACTCTCTTGGTCTAAACCACTACCTGCTGCCCCCAACCATGGCTCAGACAGACCAGCATCCTCCCAAGATGCCAATTCTTGACATTAGCAGCTCCCTATAGCAGAGATACCAGTGGCCACTCCCACAGAATCTTGGTGTCATGTTTCTCACTTTCTCAAATAGCTCGAACATCTCCCAGATCTACAGTGACCAGACATCTTGAAGAACATACTTGTATTACCTTTAGAAAAGAGTTTACAGCTATCACTACAGAACTCACTAGGAATACTTATATGGTTCTTCTAATAGTGCTGATAATAATAGTTTCCATTTACGGAATACTTTCAATGGGCCAGAACTATCCTAAGAATCTTACAAACTTTATTCAAATTACTCACAACAAATCCTAATTAGGGTAACACTGTCCTTATTTCACAGCTAGGGCAATTGAAAACACTGAGAGATCAAGGGATTTGCCCATGTCCACGCAGCAGGTAAATGACAGACCCTGAGTTTGAGATCAGGCCTAGCTAACTCTGTAACTGTATTGTACTTCTGTATGATGCTCTCTCTCTCTCTGATGTTCTAGTCTTTGAGAGAACATGTTCAATTTTCAGTGTACCAAATCACCTGGCCGGCCCCATTTTGTTGTATCCTGGAAAGAAAACGGATTTGTGAACTTTCCCTTCGCTCAAACCAATCATTCAAACTCCTAGAGATTACAGGAGATCATTGCCCCTGCAATGAATGAATTTGTCTCTAGAGGACTTGGTGGAAGCCCCATATTTCTCTCAACTGGGGCACAGAGGCACATATACAAATTCAGTTCCCAGGATTTGTCCTGACATTTTGCAGTTTCTCAAAGTATCCCATCAAAATAAAACCTATTGGTGTCTATGCATCCCCATCTATATTTATTCCTCCTCAAATATAGTACAGGTATCGGTCAAAATTGTGTTGCAAGAGACAACTCAAACTAGCTTAAGTAAAAACTGAAGTGTAGTTGCTTTAATAAGTGAGATTTTTCATGGTAAAGCTGGATCTAGGGTTAAAATGATATAGTGAAAAAATAAAAATGAGAATTATTACTATTAAAATCATTTGCAATATAAATAGAAGTCAAGACTTTGCCAAACCCCTAAATTCTTAAAGAACACATCCGCCCTTTCTTTTGTATCTCTCAAAACATTCAGGACTGTGTATACTGCAGACACTTAATAAAAGCTTCTAGAATTCAAGGCTGAATAAGTAAATATAGTATTTAGAGCAAAAGCAATAATAATGCAAATATATAATTTAGAATAATTTTTGCTCTCAACTATGTTTCATGTAATGTATATAATGTGTGTTTGTCTTTTCTAGAGCCTGTGGTAAGAGTATATAAGAGTATATGCACACATGCACATGCATGCACACATACATGTATACATATATGTAGTCTATGATCAAATTGGAAAGGTCCCTATATGTAACTACCATAGCATCTCATCTCTCTGGCATGGTTAAGAAAACCAGGTTCAAAGTAATCAAGAAAAGTACTTTAAAAGCCAATGCTTATTCTGTTTTAAATCTCTTGGATAAAATTATTTTAAGTATATCTTCCTGAGAGTTCCACAACCTAATGAATGTTGAAAGTTGTAAAATCTTTGAAAAATCATTCAAGGTCACAGTGGTCACTGGTGGCTTTGCTATGCGGGCTCATGACTTGACATTGGCCATCCCGCCAATGTTTTCTTACCAAATCCCTTATAACCCTTATATTTCTTGCCATTTGCTCCTTTTCACAAAAGGAGTGCAGAAAAGTCAACTCTTTGGCCTTCTGGGCAATAGGCCTGCTTCGCTTTATACAAAATTAGTTATTATCAAAAGCTCATGCTACCTTCACTAACCTTTCTTCAATAATGGCATATATCCTCACTCTAGCTAAATCATCCTCTGACATTTCAGCAGAATTTAAGACATTTTATTCTGCAGGCATCAGCGATCCCTTCAATATCCCAGTCACTCTCCACCTCTTCCTCTCTCCCTCCCCCTTCTTGTTCCTCCCTCATTTGCACTAACTTAATGGAGAAGCACTCCCATTGGCAGATTTGGGGTTCATATTTCTAAAAATCATTAAAGACGGTATTGTGTTTTTCCAGGGTAACATAAATGAGACAAAAATTCTAGTTACCATTTCAGTTCTAAATAAGTATAAGGCTTGATTCTTGAAACAATTGCATTTCGGAGAGTTAAAGAATTGGGTTTTACTGTATAATATATTCCTATTCCCTCACTCTACTTGGAAAAAAATCAAAATATTTTTGGATTTTATCATGATTCTTGAAATCCAATCTTTGAAGGTAATAGGGCATTTCTATTCTTAATCCCCATTTCACAATCATTTATTCATTCATTTATTAATGAGACAGTCATATTTAAGCAGGCACATAGAAGCAAGTGAATTTAAAATAAAGCATAAATTAGGGATCTAGGATTTTACACTCTAGTTTGTGAACTCTCTTCCATGCTTCTACATCTCTCCCAATTCAAACCTGAGAGCTACTCTTTTGATTTCGACCATTCAGTTTCCCAGTGCCCTTCCCATGGCAGGCACTGGGCCATTACCAGAACCTAAAGGAGACTAGGCATTGTGTCTGCTCAAGGTTTCAGAGTTTCTTACACACAGCCTCACCAGCACAAAATGTGATAGGTCTTTTTTCTAAGCTAACAGAAGCTTAAATTGAATTTGTAGAAGTGTTTGGGGACTACATAGAACTTTCTCAAATCATTGGAATGCCCAGGGGAAGGGGCAATTATCCACCAACAGCCTGGTATACACAAGCCAACCCTCAAGGCCTCATTCTTTTTCTTCTCCATTCTGCCCTAAGGACCAGCTTTCTCCTTCCCTATCAATACTGGTAATAATTCCGGTGTCTCCCAACTTCCAAAGTGTCACTCAAAAAATGTGGGACCAGAGCATGTAGAATCACTTTTTAAATCATGTTTTTCAAATGGAAGAAGTTAATTTTCAGATCTTCCCCCAAAGCTCCTAGTGTTTACACTCTTTCCTCTGCCCCCCATGACTATAGTAATCCTTTCTTGTACATGCTTTTCCCAGCTGTGTAAAAGACCACATCCTGGTTAAATAGTCAATAAACGACAGGAGGTGGTCTACTTTCAGGGACCTCTGTACAATGTCAGTGTCAAATTCTACCTTCTAGATACTAATCTGAATGTTCTTCTCTACTTCCCTCCATCATTCACTTCCATAATTATTCCTTTAAAAACAGAACAAAAAATTCTTTATTTTCTTAAGGTCTTTGAAACCAGCAATCTCTCCCTTAACGTTCATTCTTTTCCTACCTGCTTAACTTGCAAATTCTAATCCCCATACATCAGGTATGATTTTAGATTATTTTTACCTATTATTTTAAATTTCTTCATTTGTCTTGTGGACAAATGGCACAAATATAATTTGTCATCTGCCCCCATCCCTCTCCCCTCCTACACACTGCCCCTTTGTAGACACCACTAACCTCACTGTTTCCTAAGCAGATGCCTCCCTGTCATCCTTGGTTTCTCCACCTCCCATCCAATCAACTGCCAAGATCTCCCGCTTAAAATATTTTAAACCTATATTCTCATCTCCATGTCTATTACCAGTTCTTACTTAATTCAGGCCCTCATAAACTGTCATTTCTTTATAAAGCTGCCAACCTCTACTCTTGAACCCTATCTCCATGCAGAACAATCCACCCTCAGACTGGTCTTTCTAAAAGTTATAAACCTCTTCGCTTCTTTCCTCTGCCTAAAATCCCACATGGTTCCCATCCCCTTTGAGGTAAGATTCACATTAGTGTCAACAACAAGGCCCTGGCCTGACCATAAATTCGTGCCTCACTTCTGACCACCGCCATGCATGTTCATAATAATTATAGCAACTGCTAATATGTAAGGGCTGCATCCTCCATTGCAGTCATGGTGCTAAGTGATTTACGTGCATATTTTCTCATCTAAGCCTCACAGGGACCCTGTGAGCAAGATGTTGTTACTATTCCTGTTTTACAGGTTTGCTGAAGGGCCGTGAGCTGCAGACACAGGCAGTCTGACTGTGCTCTGAACCTGTGTCTCCCTCTACCTGAGATGGTATGCCCTTCCTCTGTATTTTACTCATTTGCCTATAAGTCCCTTGCTCTTCTATTCTAATGATAATCCTACCTCTTTCGTCCCCACTTGAGTAAGCAGTCCCAAGCCCCAGGCTCTTCTATTCTAATGATAATCCTACCTCTTTAGTCCCCACTTGAGTAAGCAGTCCCAAGCCCCAAGCCCCAGAGTGGTCACTTCTTTTGCTTTAATCAGAAACTGTTTTATACACACATCTACTGAGCCCTTATCATAAACCGCTGATGCACACCAACTCCTTCCTCACTCCAACTCTGGAGAAAACTAATAGACGAAAAACCCAAGTACCATATACCAAGGGCTGAGCCTTGGAGGAGGGTCTGATCTCTATAAATCCTCAGATGGAAGGAGTGGAGAGATTATCAAGGGCATTGGAGGGACCTCTCCCTCCCTTTACCCTCTTCTCTCAGCAGCTGTTATCAGAAAGGTAGGATCAGAATTCTTGAGCAGGATTTAGGGTCATAGCAGAAGGAGGAGGTTAATGGAGCAGGGAGCATGGCGGACATCTGCCTACAACTGGAATGAAAAGAACTGCAAGGAAGATGGTCCTATTCCTTAGATTAGGAAAGATCAGATAGACATGTCTTGAAGGCCAATTTGGACCTAGTATTTACATGCCTGCCCCCTTTCATTAGTTCTTAAGGGGCAGGCATCTGCCTTTTGAAATCATTCTATCCCATTCTTATCTGCATTTCTTCCCCTGTACATCTCACAGGGTATTTGTTGAAAACAACCAATGAACAAAAGAAAGAACAAAGGTAACAAAGAATAAATAAATTAAAAAACAAAAACTTATTTATAGCTATTTTCACTAAATTTGTTTCTTGAGTAATTATAGCTAGTAATGCCCTGTTATATCCACTATGTTAGTATGTGCAGCCTAATGAGGAAAATCCATGTGGGTAAAATTATCATCAGTGGGAATTGTTTTTGCTCTCAAATTCTGAGATACAAGAGAGTTTTCCATTAGGGATTTAAGGCAAAATTGATTTCCCTAGAGGACTGCTTTTTGGAATCACTACCATTAGAGTGTGACCCTCTGTCAACATGAGAGAAGAATGGCTGCAAGAATCAGAAGATCCACCAAAGAACCACTGTCCCAACAATCACCCTACCCACTTGAATGGACCCCAAAACTGCCATCCTGGTCCTACATTAAGAAATAATAATTATGATATAATGAAATTAAATAACATCCTAATAAATAAAATGATGAAACATTTTTCTTAGTATCTCAGACTTAATACTTTGGGGCATGACAATTAGGTTTTAAAATATAATAAAAAGAAAATTCCAGGGAGGCTCATCTTAGTAATATTCCTATCCTATAACCTAATTTCCATTTGGCCATTGGAATTTCCCAGCAAATCCTGGCTGAAGGGAAAAGAGGGAAAGTGTACAAAATATAAAAATATAATATAAAGAGAAAAGTGTAGTCACAATCAAACATCAACAGCAGTGAAGAGGCAAACAAGTGAATAATTGTGTCCATGAGTGATGCTCTGTCCATCTTCATACCTCTTGATGGATTTCCATCACAGCAGAAGACTTCCTGACTGTGGTTACAGTGTGCAGCCTAGACACAGGAGAAGGAAAATGTAACTTAACATATATATACACACGCATACACATACTGTGTATGTATATCAGGCATGTCTACCAACAAGATTATACACACAAGACTTGAATTAGAAGAGAAAAAAATAATAATTCACTTTAAAATATTCAAAATCAAGAAATCCTTTGAGTGGTGCTTTCCAAAAACAAGTTGCTTGTTCATGGCACATTCCCTATGCCCCAGTGAGTTTCCCATCGTTAGAACAAAATTCACTGCCTCCCTATCAACCTGCTAGTCAGTTGGCCATGTAACTTACCTACAAAGAGTGTTCTTTGGAATGACAGCATTCAAACTAAGGTAGTCAGGAGAGGTTTATTAGAATGGCAATGCCAGAATTTAGGGCTTTGTTTTCGGTTCTATATCATTACTAAAATATCAGGAGTGTAAAATGTCTCGGTCCTTCACTATGTACCCACAGTATCATTTGATCATTTATATTGCATCTAAGATTAGTCTAGCACCTGAAGTCTGGTTCCCTTGTCATTCAGTGGTCTCTGTGTAGGTTGGGGGAGAGGCCTCTGACTACATGAGCAGCACTCCTAATGTTTTTCTTTACCAGGTTCTGGTTCACTGGCTTTCAACAGTGGCTGGGTAGGAGAATCATCTGGGAGAGTTAACCTATGAAACAAAGTAATGAAGCTTGGGCCCGCCCAGTCCAGACCAACTGAAGCAAAATCTCTGCAAGTGGGGTCGAGGCAGCAGTTTTCCAAAGTTCCCTACTTGATTCTAATCCACAGCCAGGGTGGAGAAGCACTGTTTATGAAATATGGGAGACTACATCTGGATACCCAGATGTGATGAATAATAGCATTTCAAGATGGGCCCTTGGCCATATTTTTTGCTGTAGTTCATCGGCTTTTACCAAAATCTCAGGGGACTCAATTTAGGGAGGAAATATGAGTTAACTTTTACTGAACTGTAAAATTACTGAAAATTTATTTCCACAATCTCATATTCAACACAATAGCTTTTTTACTTGAATTCAGAATATTTCCCAAGAAGGTCTCCCATTATAAGCAAATTCTTTTCAGAGCTCAGAAGAGGAAAAAACAAGAATATCAATTAATCGAGTTTAATTTGATTGAATTGTTCTGGTAGTGCATTAACCACTCTGGACTGGCTTCAGACCACTTCACCTCATTCTATCAGCTCAATATTACCCACTTTCTTAGCTCCCTAATAACAACGAAAATAAACAACAAAATGTTTTTTTGCTTGTTTGAAAAGTTCTTCTCTGAAACAGAGCCTTCCAAAAATCAGCAACTCATCATATCTCTTCAGCATTCCAAACCTGAAAATCCAAGGGCTCCTTCCTGTTTAAGCCCTACCACCTGCCTGCTTTTTGCACTGAAAGCTTCAAGACTCTGGTGTAAGGAAACAGCCCTTGTCTTCCTCCAGCAAAGTAATTGTTGTATTTCATAGAAATGGCTAATGGGAGCAGGTGAACTGAACTGACTGGCTGGCTTCTCCAAAGGTCAGCGGCCCCACGTCACTGCGTTCCTCATAAATTTCTCCTTTTCATTATTGAGCATTGAATATTTATGTGCTGCTCACACTTGAGAGCTAATGTACAGAACACAGAATCAGTCCAAGGCCAAATTATGAGGTAGGTGAAATTTGCCTTCAGCCATTCCTGTCAAATTCCCATCATCTCTTTCAGAGGAAGAAATGCCCATTATTTTCTCCCACAACCGCTCTATTAAAAATACTCTCTCTAGGGCGCCTGGGTGGCTCAGTGGGTTAAAGCCTCTGCCTTCGGCTCAGGTCATGATCTCAGGGTCCTGGGATCGAGCCCCGCATCGGGCTCTCTGCTCAGCAGGGAGCCTGCTTCCTCCTCTTTCTCTGCCTGCCTCTCTGCCTACTTGTGATCTCTCTCTCTGTGTCAAATAAATAAATAAAATCTTTAAAAAAACAAAAACAAAAAAAAAGACTCTCTCTAACCTGCATTCATAATAAAGTATTAATAGTCAATAAGGGCAAAGTGTTATTACTGCAAAAATAGATGCATTTTAGCATTTGAATTTATTCAGTTCAACAGAAAAGGCATTAACCACCAACAGTGTGAAAGAAAAAAACCCAGTAACATTTGTTACCTAGCCCTTTCCAAACATACATTTGATGTAATTCTTACAGTTTCAAAAGATGGGTGTTGCTATCAGCTGATCTCAATTCTAGGCTCTTAGTAGTTCATTTTCCCGAAGATATGGAAAAATAAACCAAACACTGGTCTTGTATCTCCAAATTGTGTATTTCTTCCCCCGTACCACAACAACGACAATATTTTTCTTTATGCCTTTTTATTACTTCTTTTCATTTGATTCTGTACCCTACATGGTGAGGAAGCTAAAGGTCAAAATATCTGTCACTTGCTCAAGCATAGTGAAAGAACAAGATAAAGACCCACATCTTCTCTCAGCTAATTCTACCTTTTGTTCTCTTCTATTTCCTACTTAATCAAGAAAAATAGTACCAAAAAAATAACTAGATATCTAGTGAGTAAGAATTAATAGAAATCGGAAAATCTGGACCTTCTCAACACCCCTCACCTCAGACCATGCATTCAGGTGCCTGATCCACATTCCACCACTAAGACTGGCCCTGAATGGACGCAAAGCCCACACATCATCCTCAACTCTTTACTCACCCTTCGCCTTTAGGAAAAATTGTGGCTCCCTAAACTCACTTGTTCATTTTATAGCAGAAAGAGTGAAGACTGTTTCAAAACCCAATAGACCTGAATTTAAATCTCCCGCTCTGCTACTTCCTGTTGTGTAAGCACAAGCAGCTCACTTAACCTCACTTGCACCTCCATTTCCTTATCTGACAAAGAGAAGGTACAATAGGGGCTCCTGTGAAAATAACATAAAGAACCTGACAGAGAGTAAAAATGTCATCTCCTTTCTCTCCTTTCTTTGCCTGCCCAAATCCTATACTCATAACTAATGGTAGAAACATCCCAAACAGAAGAATCTTTTCTGTTGTGAGAAATTAATTTTGGATCAATGCCATGTCAACCATACTCTTGGAGTAAAATGGATTTGGTCCCACATAAGGAAGAGTGAGAAATAGTGGACACTCAAATGGACATAGCTTCCTATCTTAGTTACTCCACAATCAAAAATGGAATAACTTTTCTCATTATCTACCCATGACATCCAACCCAACATATCTGATGACTTGATTGCAGGAATTTTGATGAACAGAAAATCCTCTTTAGGCAACTCCTAAGTGATGAGTTCTAACCCTAAAAAGACAGCATCTCAGAGTGGCTTGAACTCAACAGGATTTTGAAACAGTATCATTCATTTCTGGCTTCTGAAATTTTACCTGAAATCTTCCAAAGATTTCTTCTTAGTTGCTTTCAAACCACCAGTTTGGCAACAGGCAAATTTGTAATCAATGACCTGGTAAATGATGGGGTTGTACATTGCTGCTGATTTTGCAAGTAGGGTTGGCACCACAGAGAGTTGTATGGGGATGGAGTCTGGCCTTCCGAAAGCTGACCACACCGAGACCACCGCGTAAGGAATCCAGGCAATTAGGAAGCCAGCGCAAATCAGCATTGCTACCTGGTGAGGGAAAGCAATAGAGCAGAGTCAAGACACCTGGTGGAAATGATGGGTGGGAGGAGGAGCAGTAGCCCATTTACACCCAAGAAAGTCTATTATTTGTCCATTTACTTTGCCTGTAGGAGACATTTCCTATGTGGACTTCAGAGATGTTTAGCCGGAAGAAATTATTACAATGACTTATCCCATTTACCACATCTTATCCATTTTTCACTCCAGAATTTGAATATACCAAAAGACCCAAAGTTTAACCCTATAAAAGCTGTCAGATTTTACATTGGGTAGGAAATGATGCTAAGAAGACATCTGTGCTCCTGAAATTTCTAGAATTCTCAACCCACATTGTTGGAAAATATGTTCCATCATGTTTGGTACTAGATGGAAAACATGTTCACCTTGAAGAAATTTTAAATCACTCTTATTTGCCTCAAGAAACAGAAGCTCTGCCCTTATTGGAAATTTTAATATGAATCTTCTTCAGAGATTTCTATTAAGTGTTAGTTCTTTTGGCTCGTTTTCTCAAGTGTGAGGCTTGGATAGTGGAAATTCACTAGATATAAAGTAAAATAGAATCACCAAGATTTAACTAAAGTGACACAGTGGCATAAAGCAAGGCTTTTCCAGAAAATACTTTCTCACAAAATTATAATTACCTTAGGAGCCTCTTAACTTTCAAATCAAAGAATAATTAGTAAGAGGATTTTCAACACCCTCACTGGTTTCTCACCATCTGCAACCCAGTCCCTCTACTAATGTAGCCCTAATTAGTGCCCTATAACTACATACCTGACCCTATAGATTATCTCGTTTGAATTCAACATCCCTTTTTACCAAGTGCTTGGTGCCAGACACAATGCCAAGTACTGCTGGGGACACCAGTACACCTTAGTGCCCGGTTGTAGCCCTCTGGAATACAAACAACTACAGTAAAAGGAAAAATAGGATTTAAGTACCAGCAGAGGAGGACCAAATTACATGGTACAGGGCAAATTCAGAACAGTTTCATGAGGGATATGGCATACAATCTGCATGTTGCAAGTTGAAATAATGGAATAGTAGCAAGATCAGCACGAGCAAAGGCACAGATATGTGTGAGGTTTGTATAGAAACTAGCAAGTGCTTGCTTCAACAGCACATACACTATAATTGGAACAATACAGAGAAGATTAGCATGACCCCTGTGCGAGGATGACGTGCAAATTTGTGAAGTGCTCCATATTTTTGAAAAAAAGAAAAGAAACTAGTAAGCAATTTACTTTGGCATACGAGAGAAGGCTAGAAAGAAAGATGATATCCATATATTCAGGGTTTTGTATAACTTATGATCGGACTTGCACTTAATTCCTTATGTTTTGAAGCACTTGTCGGTTTCCGAGCAGGAGACTTAATGAGAGCTGTGTTTAGGAAGATTTACCTGTAAAAGCAAATGAACAAAGCAGACACACGTTTGTTTAGGTTTGTTTAGGCAACAGTCTAAACAAGAAATGATAGGACTCTTCCTTTGAGTACTGACACTGGCAAATGAAATCCAAGCTTTGGTGTTTATTTTAAACATGAGCTATTTCAGGTCCTTGTTAAGAAAGAGTGTACTAACTTCGAAGTATCTTTATACTATTATCTACTATTTTTCTGTAAGATAAATAATGAAATGATATTCAGATTAGCACTCCGTGTAGTGGACATCTGCTTTTGCAAATCTACCATATGTCTTTCATTTCCTCGTAAACTTTAGCATCGCCAGCATCCCTTCTACCCTGAGGCTGTCGTATGGAGCCAGCATCACGTGAGCAAGCCTGACCAGAGGACCGCATGCTCCTGGCTACAAGAACAAGAACAGGGATGGGCACATGACTAGAAAGAGCATTAGACCCATCCTTGTGACTTCATAAGGGATTTGTAGGAAAAGGGGAGCTTCCTTTTATCTCTGAGTTCCCCAAAACCCAGGAAAGATGAAAATATGGAGCAATCCGAGGCAGGCACTACTTTCCTCTTCCCCTAGCTTCTTATTTAAGAAAGAAAAGAACAGTGTCCTCAACGTGAGGGTCATGACACACCGGTGTAGAGGATCAAGGATGAGGAACAAGACACAAAATGTTTTATTAGTAATAAAGCAAAATATTTGTTCATGCTTTTTTGTCTTAGAAATCCAAGTGGCTAAGTTCGTTTATAACAAAGTCATGTCTACACATGTGCATTTCAATATGCTTTCATGAGAGCAGAGCTATTGCACGCAGGGAATGGTCCATAGCCCTATTTGACCTGCGGAATAGCCGGTCAGGAGGGTGTTTACCCTGAGAACCCCACATGTGTGGGCTGTGTCAAGAAAGAAGCTGAGAAAATCCACCATGCGTCTCGGGTTATAAAATTCCACCAAAGAAATTCAAGGCTCGTCTCTAAAAATTACCTGCAGCTGAGACACACCTCAGTTATATCCATTTCACTCCATTTTACAAATAGAGTCTAAATCTCAAAGAGATGAATGAAGTGAGCCCAGACCTCCTTGGAGTCCTGACGCCCTGTGTCAGGGTCCTGCAGCCTTGCTTTAGGGTCCTGAGCCAACATTCTTACCTGTGCTTAACAGTTATCAATCAGACCCAGATCACACATGCAATACTCTCGTTTGCTTGCTTGCTTTTCCACCTCTGCAGAGGCTTACCCAGGAGAAATTGTATTTCATCTGGTCGGTGTGACTTTTGTTTGTAAATGGAATGGATGCCTCAAGGCTCAAAGTGAGGGTCTTTTTTCTAAGTCCCCAAATAAATAATAACTGTATAAATAAAACTTGCTTTAGCAGATGTCTGGGAACTTAACATAGCTCCATCCTGTCTCTTTGGTGACTCATGTGATGATTTCACAGTATCTCAAAAGCTGTTTTCTGTGTTGCTGTCAAAGTCATTGATAAAAAATAGATTAGAACTTAGTCCATAATATTTTCTACATTTTACATATTTTCTACTTTTATGAGAGTGTGCAATGGGGAGAGGAAGGACTTCAAACATTTGCATTACATTATCCTTTTTAAAAGGACATTGGAGGGACGCCTAGGTGGCTCAGTCGGTTAAGCGTCTCCCTTCGGCTCAGGTCATGATCCCAGGGTCCCGGGATCGAGCCCCACATCGGGCTCCCTGCTCAGTGGGGAGCCTGCTTCTGCCTACTACTCCCCCCCTGCTTGTGCTCTCTCTCTGACAAATAAATAAAATCTTTTTAAAAAAATTTTTAAAAAATAATAAAAGGAGGGGTAGGGGCGGGTAGGGATAGGGTGGCTGGGTTATGGACATTGAGGAGGGTATGTGCTATGGTAAGTGCTGTGAAATGTGTAAGCCTGAGGATCCACAGACATGTACCCTGGGGCAAATAATACGTTATGTGTTAATTAAAAAATAAAAAAATAATAAAAAATTAAAAAATAATAATAATAAAAGGAAATCGGAGAATTAACCATGCTGTGGTTTTTAAACACATAGCAAATGAATAATCGTGATTTTTCCGATTAGGATAAAACTAAGTGCCTTAAACTGAATGATTAGAAATCAAGTTTAGAGCAGAAAAAGGGATAAAAGCCTAGATCTAAAAGCACTGCAGAATATTACTTATGTATTTGAAGTGAATACAAAGTTAACATGAGACTCATTTATTTTTTACAATCTTCTCCTGTTAAAATATACTCCACAAAACATTAAAACATTAAATATTAAAGGCATTTTAAAATAAACTCCATAAAAGTTACAAAACTTACATGTTATACTCATTTTCCCAGTGCTTTCTAGTCAAAGTGGAACGTGTTTAATCTTTCATCAGTCTGTTCTTTCCTCATTTCTGAGTGTGTCCTCATTTTCATTTTCCACAATTTCTATTCTAGATATCCTTAAACCAGATCTAGCACAAACACCTGTCCCTGTCAACTTTTTCTAAGTTGTTTATTTTTTAATCGCTTCACTTGTATCACTGCCTTTTGGTTTACTGGAAAAGCAGGAAAACTTCAATTCTTAAATTAGGCAATTTTTGTGGGAGGAAATTCACAGAATATGTGCTTTGCTTCTACAAAAGAATCACACATCTGCAACCCAGTTATCTTTAAATATATCTTGCTCTAGAGCACTAAGGGATATCTGTATGTTCCTGCTACAGTTCAAGCTGGCATTAATTTAAGTGTCACATAGGCAATATTGTCCATAATTGATCAATTCTAGTGAACTGATCAGTTAAAGCAGTAAAAGAACAATGGGATTGAAAGTAAATTCTCCAAATTACATAAGGCTCTGTCTTTGGGCCCAATTCATCTGAACCATTCCAGCAGATATGGTTTCCAAGAAACAAAGTCCTTCCCTCTCTCTGTGCTGAGACAGTGTGGAATAGTGCAAACATCATGGATCGAGATACTTGGGTTTGGATTCCAACTATGGTTCAACTCCAGTGTGAGTGAGACAGAACCCTCTAAGAGCTGGCATTTCAGTTCCTTGCATCACGCTCCTTTGCTTGGATATGAGTAGGTCTTCAGCCAATGTTTGAAGCTGTGCACTACCTTGAATAATGAAATGGATGAGAAGAGGTCATGGAATTGATGTAAAAGTGAAGCCTACAAGGAGAGCCAACAAGATGGAATAAATTCCCCACCAATAACAAGATTCACCAAATCACAGAACCAGCTAGACTACTGAAAACAAGGATATTGCAGTGGCTGGGATGAGACAAAGTCACAAGAAGCAAGATCACTACGTGTGTGCATTGAGAAAATGGCAAGGGACCATACAATTGACCAGATTATAGGGATAATAAGATTTGGTTTTCCTGTCTTGAGTCTAGCTGGCAAGCATACAGATTTGTTCCCAATAAATCAAAAAAAGAAAAAAGAAAAGAAAAAGATATGAAAAGATGGTTATGCAAGAATAAAGGCCAGTATGGCTACTACCCCCCACCTGTAGGCAGCCTGCCATTGAGTGACATTACCAATGGCAAGGAGGAAGGGGGGTGCCTTAGCCACTGTGACCTACCTTCGTTGGCCCTCAGTTCCTGATATGTATAAAAATAAGGGTGATATTTAGCCTTCACACCACCTTTGAAGAAATAAAGTAATTTGACAACTCTAAGCATGTCTAATTTGAGTTTCTACCTGCTATTTTATCGATAGAATGACAACTAAGACCAACTCTCCCAGAGCCTTCATCACGCACTTAGAAAGAAAATGATTCTGAGAGCTTTGCTGTGTCTACTATCATGTGAGCCCTGGGGGTGATCCAAGTAGAAAATATTAATTCGTACTTGAAAAAAAAAGCCTTGGAAGAAGGAGGGATCTGCACTTCCCCGCTGCAATTTTCTAAAATCTTAAAATACCACTCTTCTATAAACAACCAAAAGCTGTGATTGAAAAGAGATGATGTAAATTAGGTCGTGTCACTCTGTACATCTGTGTTGCAGGGTTTAGTCTAAAACTGAACACAGCATTCCCCAATGAGGCAGTGGCTGGCTTAAAGAACAGGAGATACAAATCTCTAAGTATGTGGCTCAACAAAATGAGGGAGACTTCACTGTTCATTATAGATGAACCAAGCCCTTAAGGCGAAGAAATTGCTACTCAGTAGGGAAATGTACTCAGGTGGCGAGACCAGGTGGTTTTAGCAGTAAGAGCTATTGCCATCAACCCTTAAACAATCTAACCAATCTAGCCATTTTTGTACAACCTGAGAGTTTTAGAAGATAACTTAGACCGCATTTAGTTCCCCTCCCCCACCTCCTTTCACAGATGAGAAAACCAAGCCCAGCAAGGTAAGGTGGTTTGTCCAAGGTGAATCAGTCAAGATTTGGAGTCGCAGCAGCAGAAATTGACTTCAGCCAAGTAGGACAGAAAAGGAATGGGTTGGTTAGGAACCACTGGGAACACTGGACTCAGGACTGAAGCCAAGCAGATAGAAATGATGCCTAAACCGATGTCCTGAACCAGCTCTGATGCAGAAACCACTGCACTGCAGCCATGCCCCTGGGAGACATCTCCCTGCCCTCTGCTGGCATCACTGATATCCCTGAGACCGACTGGCTGGAGCCTGGGGTCATAGCCGTACCCCACCGGCATGAGAATCTTGAAAAGTCATGACTGGTCCTTCTCTATCTTTTAAATTAGGAGTCAGCCTTTGCTCAGACATATTGCTCCTCTGCTCCACTTTCCAAGACTCAAAATGTTGGAAATTCCTCAACACAGAAATTCCAAACACAGAAAGGGCTTCAGCCACTGGCAGCCAAAGTAAATAATAAATGTCAGCTATGTGAGAATCTCAGTGGGCTCATGGCAAAACTGGGATTTACCCCAATTTGAAATTCTTTCCTTCAACAAATATAGATATAATACATATATTTATTTTTATAGATTTTTATACTTAATTTATGTTAATATAATATAATTAATTATATAGTATACAATTTATCTCATATTATATTATAATGTTCAATGTATCATGTTTGAGACATTGTGCTATGTCTTAGGGACACAAAATGAACAAAATGATATGTTGTCATTCCAAAGGCCTTACTGAGCAATGCTAAAGCCAGACACTGGGCAAATAATCACAAAAATAAGTGTATGTAATTATAAATTAATTATAAATTACGGCCAGTTCTCAGAAGAAAATGTGAAGACAGCATTGCCCCATGATAATAGGAAGATCTGAATTCAATTTGGGGACCACTTTTCTGGGAAGTGGCATTTAAGCTAAGAACACTTACGAGGAACCAGAGGAAATGAATTAATTGGTTTAAAAAATAAAAAGCAATGCAGTTCAGCTTTCTCACAAACGGCCCTTAGAGTCCTCCCAGGGGGTTCTCTGAATATGAACCTTCAATGATAAATAAACTGGATGAGCAATCAAAGAGAGGAATCATGCGAGGAAAGCCTAGATTTAAATTTATGATTTTTAAAAAGGCTTCACGATCAATGTGAAAGAACAAGGCAAAACAAAATGCCTGCCAGTTATAAAAGGGACAGAGGCGCTCGAGCCAGGGGTCAAGGGACCACTTAACACTCATCAAGGTAACTAGATTAACTTAATTTATTCAATTATGTATTCATTATAGCAATCTTGATTAAGCATCTAGTAGGCGCCAGGCAGTGAGGCTCGGTAGCAAACAGGATGTGTAACACTTGAGTTCACCTACCTACTACTTGCAAAGAAGGACAAGCGTGTGCCTCAATAAAGTGAATCTGTCAAGTGCTCTGATGGCCTATTGCAGAGGGACTTAAACTAGCCAGGGGCAATCGAGAAGGCTTCCTGGTGGAAATAAAGGAAATTAAAAGAAATCCAGATGCCCAAAGGTTCTAGACACTACTTGTAGACCTGAAACTCATAGACAATCTATTTGCACTAAATGATAAGTATTAAGTACTAATCCATACAGCATAATAATATTTGGAAAAATTAGTCTGTGCTTCTGGTATTTTCTTCCTGGGACTCCACCGCCCTCCTCATTAAAGCAGAAGGAAGAGTGTTCGCTGCCTTGTGTGAAGATTTTTTCAAGCAGAAATATCAAAAGAAGTAAAACATTCATTTCTCAGCTTGTGAGTTTTAAAATAGAAACTTGAAACTTACAGGAGAGAGAATATTTGAGAGAAAGGTGTTTTGAGCATACAAAAAATGACATTGAGTACTCAGAGCCAGAAACATGAAGTGGACCAGGGGCATTAATCTTACTAAATGGGAACAATTTTAGAGGGATGCATATGATTAGTTCTCCCACCACAGAGTGGGTAAAGGGTCTACAGCTCAAAGGTAAGAGAGGACCTCAGAAGACCTAGTAACTGACCTTAAGAAACGGTCTTGATGCTACTTCACAGAGCTGAGCACAAGGGGACAGGGACAGTGTTGGGGGAGCAAGAGACCCTTAATGCATTTGGGGATCTCAGAGCCAAAAACTTATGCCTTGCTTCACAGGGTCCCAGCCAAGCTCCCAAGACACACATGATGAGTTGCAGTCAAAGGACAGGGAAGTAGCTGGAATTGCTGATGAACCTGAAGAGGGTTTCCAGTTGTAGCCAAAAAGATGCAAAGTGGCCCATGACAACTGATGACTGAGACCAGAAAGAAATTTAAATATCTCAGGAATACCAGGGGCAATAAACAAGAACAATCAGATCAGGACCCCCCAACCACTGACACTATGGGATTATAAAAGCCTCCCTAGAATTTAGGGAGGACAAGGAAGACCCCAATTCAACTGAATTTATCCTGATTGTTTAATATTAAGTTTGTTTTACAAAGTCAAATGCAGGCAAATGAAAATGAGATAATACTGAGTCATAGAAATGTAAGGAGAGTTTTTCTTTTCTTTTTTGTTTTTATTTCTTGGGCTTTTTTTGAATACCTCTGTTGGCAATCTGTGAAGTTTCAGGTGGTACAAAAGTCTAGCAAAACCATCATTCTTAAAAAATTAATTCAAGGGAAACTACAAAGCAGAGAGATATTTGTAGGATGTCAGTTTTCAGGTGGATAAGACCAGACTGACAAAATACAGGCCCAGATAATAACCCAGCTGGAGATCATTAGAGTACCCAGAAAAGTAAATGATTTTGACCCCAGAATCCAAGGAGGTGGCCTTTAAGTAATAAGCTTTTAGACCAGACTATTCTAAAAGATCAGAAGCACCAAGTGAATAAGCAAACTGCCAATCCTGAGAGGTAGTTGAATGGAGAAAAAGCTTCCTACGACTATGAAAAGGTCCAGTGTGAGGTTGTTTTTACTTATTTTTACTCAGCAGGAAAAAAATCAAGACCAAAATTAAATGGTAATTGAAAACATTTTAAATTTAGCTCAGAAGATACCAAAATAGAAAGTTGTGTTTATCAATGTGTGTTGAATTTTGATTTATGTTTTTTGTATAAGTGTTAATAATTAGAAGCACTTTATATTCAGGTTATTTTAGTATAAGTTTTATATATACAAATGAGGTATAAACATATTGTTTAATATATAACATATAATATGCTATATAGTCATTATACATAATATAATATCATTTAGTATATGTCAGAAGAAGATACATGTAAAATAAAATCATACATATAAATGCCTACACTTTTCATTTAACATCTCTTTGGTTAATCTGGGCTGGATGAGCTTGGCTATTTGATCTATACCGTCCAGTCTGGGTCAAGGAGACTGATAACCACAAAGCAAATTAAATGGTGTGTGCCAAGTTTCACCTCGTATGCATAATGAGCTTTAGAATCACTCACTAAACCAATTACCCACTGTCCAGAATACACAAAGAACCAGCTGCTAAGGTATTTATAAAAGCTAGCTGTGGGTTGAGTTAGGCAATTCAACTAATAGGAGCACAGATGATGAATAACACACTCAGAGAAACTGGAGAAGGAACTTGTGGAAATAAGAATCTGGACTCATTGATCAAGACCATCAAAATGTCTTGAGCCTAACACCATTGGAGGGCAGCGAGAAGAGAGAGGAAGTCATATGACATCTCAGCAGCTTTCTGGTATGCCAAACTGCAGGACTACAAGGTAAATTCAAACCCACCTACCAGTGATGGACATCACATCATTTCCCTGGACACATTTCCATAAAGTATTGAAAAGGAAATTTTTTATTATTGTTGCATTCACCCTGTTCCTAGCACAGTATTTAGTTCTCAGTAGGGTTTGGATTAAATGTAATCCAAATTTAACTTGGATTGATTTATTGGGAGTAATATTTTTTTTAAAGTCACAGATAAGAGCTAAAAGGAGAGCTGGAAATGTGCTTAATTCATGACCTTGGATTTTATGGAAATATTTTTTTTCCATTTTACAGCCAGTGGTAAGATAAAAAGCAGATTATGATGCCTGATCTTGTGTTTTTGTCCAGGTAGAACTGCTCTATTATTAGATTATGAGTATAGATTTAGAGTAATGAAGACTTCCTTGGAGCTTTCTTTTACTCAGCATATGGAGTTTAAGAAGTAAAGGTCAACTGGAACCATCAAAACTCTAGTTCACACTGTACAACCAAGAGATCCTTGTACCATCTCCAAACATCTGCAATGTGAAGAGAGGAATATTACTGGAACGAAGGCCTGGACTTACGAGAAGTGATCTCAGGTCTGAGGGAACTGTTACCATAGATCCTGAGACAAGTGGTCTCCAAAGTAGACCGTGAGGACACGTGAAGCTGGGATATCAATAGTATGATTGATCTGGATACCAGAAGGAATGGTTAGAACTTCGATCTACATTTATTTTTTTTATCTTTAAAAGTAAAACAGAAGTTAGGGCATGCTAATGTTAATACTAGGAAACAGTTTGATGCATGTCATTTATATGGAGGTATATGCTGGAAAATATTTTTTTTCAATGTAAGAGTAAGACAGGATTCTAGTGGGAAGACCACTGCCTTATACTTTCCCAGAATTCCTAAAAGTTACAAGAGAATGAAGGAACTACAGTTTTTTTAACACCTTCTATGCACCAAATGACAGAATAACATGTTTTATCTCATCAAATCTCCACCACGATCCAAGGAGATAGATGTTACTATTCTTGTTGCACAAGTGAGAAAATAGACATTCAAAGAAGTTTAGTATCTAGCTCTGGATCACAAACTGGTAAGTGTTGGTAATGGAATGAGAACCCTAGTCTATTCTCAAATCATGTGTTCCTTTCCTCACATTACAGTATCTAAGGAGCTGTCAATTCTGAAACTAGCGATTACCAAGGGACTCGACCCTGCAGCAACTGCTCTTGTATTAAGTTTAGATAGGATAGTAGATGTGGTAAGCTCTTACTCTGCAAATAATGTGAGCTGGCAGAATGTCCCTAATCATGCCCACCAAAGTCCATATAAAACAGTACAAATACTGTGAGGCATTTTATGATGCTTAAAAGTTATTATCCTTATGACTTAAATAATTTTTGAGAACCAAGAATATCTTATGCAATAGAGAGAATAAGCTCCCAGTAGATCCGCCATACAAATTTAGTAGATATTAGAAGTGTGTGTGTGTGTGTATGTGTAAATGAGACAGAGAAACAGGGAAAATAAATACTGCAAAGGTTTAGATAAATAATAGCAAAGTGCACGGTGCTCGGGTGGCTCAGATGGTTAAGCATCTGTCTTTAGCTTAGGTCATGATCCCGGGGTCCTGGGATCAAGTCCTGCACCAGGCTCCCTGCTCCTTGGAGAGCCTGCTTCTCCCTCTGCCTCTGCCTCTCTCTCTCTCTGTCTCTCATGAATAAAAGAAATCTCTAAAAAATAATAATAATAATAGCAAAATGCAGAAATACATAGAGATTCTAAGTTCACCCAGTCCCCAACATTCCCTATCCTCTTTGCCCTATAAGGTTTTAATTGATTAGAAAACCCCTCTGTAAATTATCACTGTAGTTACCTTGGTCAGTTTCATTTCCAGCACGTGGCTGCTATGGATCCGACTGTCGAAATGAGCTACTTCTTTAGAGGAGGACTTAACCTTAGCAATGATCTTCACATAGGAGAACACGATCACAGCCGTTGGGAGTAAGAGGCAGAAGAAGAGGATGTTCAGGATGAAAATCTGGCCACCCACGGAGGCCTGGGCCAGCCACCAGTCCAGCGTGCACGAGGTTCCGAAGGGCTCAGGTGCGTAGTCCCCCAGACCTACCAAGGGCATGGTGGTCCAGAAGGAAGCATAGGCCCAGATGACTGCCAGGCAGATGTAGGCGTGCTTTCTTTTCAGCCAAACCCCTGGAGGCAGAAGAGAAGCATTACCGGGATGTAATCTGCCCTACACCCAAATACCTCCCCTCGATATGTCAAATTCCAGATCCAAAGAGTTATTCCATTGGATTCTGGGAGAAGTGGTCAGATAACTGAATTCTGAGGGAGAGTGGAGTGAAGGGAGAAAGGTTCCAGAGCTTGGGCCTTTTTCCAAGCGAATAAAATCAGAAGTACTTTCACAGGGAAGGTTTCCATAGGCACACAGGAGCCTTGGGAGGGGTAAGTGACAAAAGCTGAGGAAAGGGGACAGTAGAAAGAAGGATGCCAAAGACAATGAAGGAAGGATCTTAAGAAAGCATCCAGTATGACCTTTGAGATCCTATCCAATACAAGGCCAATTGGTAGAATAGAACGACCAAGCCCCCAAAAGCACGCATTAATGGTTCATCCAAGGTGGACTCCTTTGGGGAAGGTGAGAACTGATAACACATTGCTTGTGCCTTTCAATATCCTTCTCCCTAAAAGCTCTCATGTCTCTCATCTCATTCATCTTCCTAAGCGCTCGTCAGTGGGGGTCGGTGGGCCACAACCATGACTGCGTGCTGGGACGTTAAAGTGACTGACCCTGCTTCATGGGAGCAGGTTTGGAATCTTCAAACGTGACAAACCCAACAGTCATGCTCACACAGCCATAGCAAGAGAGGTAGAGCATCTAGGTAGGTTGCGTCATGTTCTGCAAAAGTAATTCTGTGAAAATACTTTCAGGAAAACAAAAAATGAGCTCTAGGTTTCTCAGAACTAGTTTCCATGGACCAAAAGAGAATTCCAAGAAGAACTGGTGTAGTCATCTAAGCTATAGAACACTAGTGATCACTTTCCAAAGTTCACCATAACCACCCGAGACAGGGCGGCGCGATCTAGTGCTGAAGCCTACTTGTGGAATTACCTCCACGCCTCACTTATCACCTCGAAGAGAAAGGGCCGGAGAAGCAAATCCTTACTGCCTGGGTTTTGGAGCAGCAGACGAGAAATATCAGAACACAGGCAACAAAAGCCAAATGAACTCTTCAACACAGACTCAAGTCCGGCTTCCACTCAGAGCCATATGTAGTTTAGGAAGTCAGTAGGGCCTCATTCTTCTCGTTTCTAGTGTTTGACCCTCTTCATGTACCCTTTCTAGATGCCCACGTTCTTAGCAGTAAAATGGAGGAAATAAGAATACATTGCTTACAGGTTTTGATAAGGCTTCAAAGAAATAATGCAAGGCTTGATTTGCAAACTACGAAGGACTACATTAACACAAATTTTTACTCCTGTGTTTGTCTCAGCACTAACAAGAAATAGAGATTGTATCTATGCTCTCTTGTCTTTTTTTTTTTCCAAATACATGGCATTTTGTATCATAAAATTCAAATTTCTCAAGCCCAACCAGAGAGAGGTAACAATCATGTAGCCACAATATATATCAGCTCCTGGTTATCCATTATAATGGATAAAACGTTGGCACGGATAATCACATATATTTAGGGGAATGTGCATACGCATACGTATAAGCATTTATGGTTAGGGTTACTTGGTGAGGTGTTGTATACTTACATTCGAGTATGGTGAAATGCTGTCAAGTACAGGAGGGAGTAGATTAGTAGATTGGTTCTGTGTTGCTCCAGAAGTCAGAACTAGGACCAATGGGTGGAGGTTACTGGGAGGCAGTTTTGTCTCAATATAAGGAATAACATTGTAACACTGAGAGCAGACCAATCAGAGAATGGGCTGCCTTGTACAGTAGTAAGCTCCCCGTCACTGGTCACTGGAATTATTCAAGAAGAGGCCAAATGGCTGTCTGTCAGGGATGCCTTAAAACAATGTATCACATTAATGGGAGAAAGGTCTCCATGTTCCCAAGTGGTCTTCTAATTCCAACATTTTAAGACACTGTGTAGAGGGTTTAATCATGAGTCAAATCAAATGGTGAAACCATTCTATTGAGGTTCAATCTTAAAAGAAGATGGAAAAACATACAGTTCCCATTTAGAGTGATGCCCTGCAATGATTCTGGGTGTGCAGTATCACCTCTTTAATGGACACCAAGCCTAAATTCAAGGAAATATTTAAAAAGCAGTGACATCAAGGTTTTCCTCAAATATCCCCAGGAAGTTGAAATTCTGCCTTCTCATCTATAAAATCTGTAAGTATGTTTATAATCTACTTGATACGACCAAAAATAAGTTTATAGAAAAGTATAAGACTCTGAAGTCATCTAGGATATACATAATTTAATATTTTTTTAATATTTTTGGAAATTCTGATTTAAGTTGTTTCCATTGGAAGTGTTGAGCTGTTTAGAAAAAGATACAAATTAAAAAAAAAAAAATGAGTGCTAGTTCGTGAAGATGATGGTCCATGACCTTACCCTCCCCTGCATGGTCTCCTTGGAGTCTGGGACTATAAACTTTTAAAATATAAAGGAAAAGGGATGCCTGGGTGGCTCAGTCAGTTAAGTGTCTGCCTTCAGCTAGGGTCATGGTCCCAGGGTCCTGGGATTGAGCCCCGCATCGGGCTCCCTGCTCAGTGGAGGGTCTGCTTCTCCCTCTGCCCTCTGTCCCTCCCCCTGCTCGTGCTCTGTCTTCTACTCTCTCTCTCTCTCTCAAATAAATAAATGGAATCTTCTTTAAAAAATGCTTTAAAGTAAAAAGGAAAATTCTACCACATTGAGAGTATCAAGTCGATGTGATCCTTCCCACCTCAGGCTCCAGGCCACCCTCTGTCCCCATGTCACAACTGTTCTGATTGACAGATTAACAAACAGAGCAGTTTTTTTCCAGAGGGAGCCAGTACTATTCCCTGGGTGCACTGGTTCTCAATGGGAAACAGAGGGGCCCAAATTCTTCTCTTTGGGATTCAATAAGTTCCCAAAACCCCAAGAAGCAAAAGTAATCAAAATTTATTTTTAACATGTTGAATGGTCTTACTATTTAAAAAAAAAAAATCTTGAGCCTCTGAAAACTTTTTTATAGCTGGCTCTCCCCTCATCAATGCTTCTAGTCACTCATCTTTCTACCTACAATACCACAAAAAGAGTGTCGAGTGATATTTCTGCGTGTGTCCTTTCTTGCCAGCCCAGCTGCACGGCTCTCTAGCTTGGACCTGGAAATTTTGGAATTTCTCATCTCTGAAATCACAGGGAACCTGAGGCCTAAAGGAGGACCAGAAACATCTTTCTTACAATTACACTTACCATGTGGGAACCAGCTAAAACATCTCAGACCTGACATCCTTTCAATGCATTTTATTTCTTTGTTTGCATGGCAAAACACGGTAGAAGCTTACACAGATTATACAAGGAAATGATGCTTGCCAAAATCATTGTAGCCAAACACCAGACATTCCTATAAAAGTAGTATTAAAAGAAAACTACATCGACACAGGTTCAAATCTTTAAACTTACATTAGAACAAAATAGGCTTTCAATAGAAATACTCTTGGTCTCTTAGGTTATTAGTTATCTTTGTTCATTACCTATCAGTACAATGTTTACAGTCTGACAATCCACTAGTTTTGACTATCAGGGAATGAGAAACCTTCATACTTACCATACGATAAATAGCAGATTTTCAGATACCGATCCAGGCTGACGGCGGTCATGGTGATGAGACTTCCACAGCCAAAGAAAAATCCAGCCCATCCGTACCAACGGCAGCCAATCCAGCCAAACACCCACCGGTGACAGAAGCAAGAGATGATGGTGAACGGTTTGCCTACAACTAGAGCGCCAAGCAATTTGTCAAGGGAAATTCCCTCCAGTTAAAATTACCCACCTGCCTCAACTCACTGTTCAGTTCCATTCTATTCAGACAAGAAATAGCTATTTTAGTTAATGTTAGGTTTAATCCAATTGCAACGAGACCCAGATTTCGGGGATTTAAACTATTCCTCAGAACAATAAAACAAGACAAATGCAGACAGGGAGACAAACCATAAGAGACTCTTAATATAAGAAATAAACAGCGTTGCTGGAGGGGAAGGGAGATGGGGATGGGGGATGGGGTAACTGGGTGATGGGCATTAAGGAAGGCACGTGATGTGATGGGCCCTGGGTATTATAGAAGACTGATGAATCACTGGCCTCTACCTCTGAAACCAATAATACATTATATGTTAATTAATCGAATTTAAATTTTAAAATATGAAATATTTTAAATAAATAAATAATGAAATAAATAAACAATGAATAATAAAATAAATAATGAGTAATAAAATAAACTAATCATCAGCTTGTTAGTGTTTTTGTGTTTTTTACTTTCTAGAAAACATTCTTCTACTTTAATTCAAACCCTGCACCCTTAATACTCAGCTATTATATTTAATCTTCACCATCCTGGAAGGGAACGTGCTGAGGAAGCTCTCCACGACCTCTATGTGATCAATCGATCAATCGATCGATCAATCATAAGGCTCCCTAAACTTACTGCATTAGGAAAACCGAGTAACTGATACTCACAGGTGCCAGCCCTGTCCCATCCCTCCCAGGTGTGTCCCTTCTTCTGTAGACAGAGGTACAAGTTCCTGTTAGTGTAGGCAGTTAACACATATTTCTTAAGCGCCTTCTGTAAGTCAGACACACATCCCCTCTAGTTTGTCTAGTTGTCTAGAGAGCACGTTTCACACTCCATCTTGCTGAGCTGTGCAACCCCCATTAGAGCTTCCT
The DNA here is from genome assembly GCA_028534135.1 of Potos flavus. NCBI lineage: Eukaryota > Metazoa > Chordata > Mammalia > Carnivora > Procyonidae > Potos > Potos flavus. The sequence goes on from CM052886.1 coordinate 92,786,038, forward strand.
AATCCCAGTGGTCTAGCCCGATTGTCAGTGAGGAAACTGAGTGTAAAAGAACTGTTTCTTATTCAGCAAATAATTATTCAGTGCCTCTTATGTAACAACCACAGAGCAAGGTGATAGAGGACAAAGTGGAGGTCGAGATTGACAAATGTATTTTATAGTAGGGAGGGCAGATAAGAGAAATACATAATTTGTAATATAAGATATGATACTATGGAATGATAGTCATTAGTGCTGAGAGGAAAAATGAAGCAGAAGGAGATAGATAGAAATTGTTGCTTTATATAAGGGGATCAGGGAAGACCTCTCTGAGAATGTGACATTTAGGAAGATGTCTAAATCCCTGGTAGAGATCGCAAACAAACGTCTAGAGGGGAAATATTCTAGGCAGAGGAGACACGAATTCAAAGCTTGAGCTAAGCGTCAGCTGTGCGGGGTGCTAAAAGCAGCAAGAGACAAGTGAAAGTGACTCTGATGGAGTGAAATTAGTGTGTGTTGTGCCTGGGACTATTTTAAGCTTCCTTCTGGAGTGGAGACTTTGGTAAACCTTTGGGATGTCATTTAGAATGCCTCTCCCTCCTTCACTTAATAGAATGCTTCTGAACCCGGCTGCACACCAAAATCACTGGGAGAGTTGTTTTGTTCTGCTTTGCTTTTATTTTACTTTAAATATCAATTTCCAGAACTTTAACCTCCAGAAAGTCTGGTTTAATTTATCTGGAGCAAGCTCAGGCATCAATATATTGCAATATACTTTTTAGCTTTCCAGGTGATTCTAATACATATACACAATTGCAAGCCACCAGTATATAAACCAAAAACATTAGTTATATAGATGAAATGCACCTGGTCTCTACTATGTACTTCGAGGTGCTTATAATGGAATATAGTTGACCAAGAAAAAAAATAAAATGGACAAAAGCGTTTAAGGTTTATTGGAGTGGAAAATGTATTAGAGATACTCAAAGTTGAAAAATGATCTGGGTTCATCAGCAAACGCTATCACATGGAAGAAAATGCTTTCTTGCTGAATTACTCTGAAGACATAGGCAGAGTAATGAGGTGGTTTGTGCAATTCTAGAGCAGATTTGCTTGGTGGAAAGCATTTTCAGTGTATCAGACCAATTAAGGACATTTTTATCCAAGCTTAGCCTAATTCAGCCTTAAACATGAACCTGGTATTATTCGCTGGTGAAGGATGTGGATGAAATGGCAGGTTTCAGTGGAGTATTTTCGTTCGTACCAGGGAGAGAGCCGTCTGGGCTCAGCTGGGAGAGGGGAACCCGGAAAGCCATCATTCATGTTGCGACACCGCCATCGTGTGGCCATTTCTAAAATGGCAGTCATTGTGCAGCCTCGCAAATTGCCTGCGGTTCCTTTCGGCTGTTTTTATCCCAGGAGGCCTGATATAATACGCTTCTCTTAATGTGCATATGCATTTCCGATAAGAGCTCATGATATTTAAGCCTGTCCATACTGAGTAAAGCCTTCCCAAGGAACGAAGACCACGCAGACTCCCAACGGCAACACATCTGCTGGTGATAAACAGTAACTTGATAGGTAGAGGCTTATTTGTTGAGCCTTGTTTTTCGAGATAGGCAGTGGCAGAAAAATCCACTTATAAAGGGAGAAACAAATACCAGAAAACATTTTAAAAGGGACGTGCGAGATGGGAAACTGCTAAATAGTTTCCAGTGGAAAGAGAAGTTACTGTTCACACTCAATTTCCCCAATTCTAGTAACTTAAGACCATACTCCAAACAGCAGAATTCGGGATCCAAAGGCAAGTTCGAGTGTATTTAGGCAACCTTGGGACTTTATAGTTGAAAGCGAAGGGAGGCTGCTTATCCAAAATCATTTATATTTATAAAAATGAATTACAGTTAAAAAGAAATTTTATTACAATTCCTCCTTGCCTGGGTTATCAGAGAAGCCAAAGAAGCAAGAAATAAACCAGTGGTTTCCAATTTTGGCCGCACATTAACTTACCTGATAATACCAACTTTAAATATCCTGACGCCCAGGTAACATTCTCAACCAATTCAATAAAAATTGCTGAGTATAAAAACTCAGCCATGAAGGGTTTTTTTTTGCTTTTCTGTCGTTATTTTGTTTTGTTTTGTTTTTTTAAGTTCCCCAAATGGCTTTTTTGTGCATCCAATTCCAAGACGACTGACCTGGAGGCTTTCTCTGCTTGCAATCAGTCCTGAAGCCACACTTCAATGTACCAATTGGTCAGCTCTCCGGTCTTCCTACACGCACCTCTCAGACTGTCTTCACCCATCACTTAAGCTTCAAGACCTAGCCCCTTGGTGTTTATTCTAGCAGAGTCCCCTATGAGTGGCAGGGGTGCAAAGGAGCCCAACACAGCGTCTGTAAGTTTCTGTCCTCTCAATTATTCAGCCAGTACACTTCGAGGTGCAGCATTAAAAGGGATCACGCATCATTCCAAATTGTCTCCTTAGCATCTAACAGGCTCAGCACAGAGAAAGGACTCAAAAGATGGTAAATGGATGAGCTCTTTAGCCTAACGACACACCGTTGACTTACCACAATCTCTGTAAAGATGATTGGTGAAGGGAGGAGTGAAAGGAAGTGGGGAGGGGTGATCTCTGAGCCAACGAGGACTTTATAATGGGGCACAACTCGAACCCCCAAAAGAAGAAACGGTTGTGTTACCTGAAATGCCCAGATCACAGATGGCTAAATTGATAGTCATTATCTCCGCAGGTCTCAGCTTCTTCTTTCGTCTAGAAGACATATAAAGGACATACCCGTTTCCAAATGTGGACAGAATCCCTACAAGGAAAAATATAAATTCCCATCGTCAGCGCTAGGATTTGGAGTTCACTCAGATATGAAACACTTCTCAACTTCAAAAATGGACACCATGGATTTAGAGGGTAGTGAGAGGACTCTAAATAAAAATCTAAATTAAGAAGATGAAGTAAAAAGCATGAGTTGCGAGTGACAGGCGAGGGATGGGTTGCCTCCAAAGGGATAGGAGTCAGGGATTATAAGACTGAACTTACCCAGAAAAAGGAACTCCTAACTTCCCAGTGAAGCTCAGGAGGGGGTGGGAATCCCCATGGTCAGTTCTTGTACTGGCCCCCAGGATGGAGTACTTCCTCCGCCATTTTTACCGAGTATTGGCTCTATAGAACTCCCTCCCTCTAAGAAGTAGGGTTAACCCCTTGGCTCTTGGTAAATCCTGAAGCTGAAGTGACCCCAACCGGACAAGGTGCTTTCACTATCACTGTGGACTGCTGAGGGAGCACCAGCATTCAGGAGAGGCAGAGGCCAGATTGGGCTGGCATAATCCCCTGAAAGGAAAGGGTCATCTCCTGGAGACACATCCCAGGACTTTTTGCCTCCTGAGGACACATGGACGCTGGGTGTCTGCAGCTACTACTGGACTAGGTATTAAGGGGAAGTAGGTGACAGTGGATAATATGGGCTCTCCCCTCCCACCAAAGGGAGAGAAAGCGACCCTCAACCCACCAACCTACCAATAATGGTATAAATGTGTTCCCACTTCTTTATATCCTTTTATTAATGACTGATTGGCTTTGGCATTACAATGATACTGTTCAAAAGTTCTTACAAACCCAGTTTAAATCCAAAAAGACCCAATCCCTACTGACTTTATTTAAGAAAAGAATACACCTACTTCCATAGCTTAACATGTAGAGTAGATTTCTTCAGGAATTCTTGCTTCATAGTGTAGCTGTGTATAAATGAGAATCTGGTACAGCTGCCTTTAGTAGTAAGGAATAAGGAGAGTATTAACAGGAGAAACCCAGATTTTTCTATTTTAATTTCTACTTCTCCACCACAATTCATTTTGGGGGCAAGGAAAGAAATGTGTGTTTCGCCTGGTGGTATGAAACCACCAGGAATGAACTGCATTGTGCTTTTAGGAAATTACGAATCCCTGGGGTCAGTGCTGCCTAGTGGTCTGTTAAAACCTCTTTCACTTTCTTAAGACAGAAGAGGAAAAAATAGAAGAGAATTCGGAATTCTAAAACAAACCAACTAAAATGAAACCTACGTCTTGTTAAAGGAAACCAGCTAGCAAGGTGCACTGGGAAATTAATGTGAAAACATGGCTTGAAGAATTTGAAACAAATGCCTTCTACTTTGTATCCAAAAAGATTGAAAACAATAAGCATACATATGTAATTGATACACAAAGCTCCTTTAAACACCCTTTGTCTTTCTACTTCTTTTTCGAGAATATTGATTTTCTTACTTTTCCTTTCTTAAATTATCTTTATTATGTTTCATAAGGCTTTACCCAGTGCCCAAAGCATTATCAAAAAATAGTCAACTCTCTAGGAGCTACAGGTAGATGATTCCCAGAGACGATCTTATCTGTACGGGATTATCAAGAGAATGCAAACATTTTTGAAGATAGTTAAAGGTAAACAAGATTAAGAAGCTAAAGACTAAAGGCAGGGGTGGGGGTTGGGAGGGACATTTTTTGATTATCAAAATCCTGAATCTTTCTAGGAATACAAAACGATGAAATCTTATATAGAGACTGTTAATAAATTAAATATCTATAGTAAAAGAGTTGAAGGGTGGAAATGGGTCTCTAATTTATTTCTCATCTATCCAAACTCAGATTTATCTTTTCATCCTCCAGTTTTCCCTAAGACCTCCAGTATTTAACAAAACTCACCAAGAATGTCATTCCACTCTGGTCCTTTAAAAAGATATCTGGGCATATCCCCATACCTATCCTAGGAGGGGTAAAAACCAGACATAGCACCAAGTGCAAGACTGGGTCTAGAGGAATCCAAATCCCTCCAAAAGACCCTGGCCTCATCCTGAATGACCCTTCTGGAACATGTCTTTGGCTCCGCCCACAGCTCCCTGAGTCACCTGATGTTCCCTTTGTTTGGGGACTCTTCTAGGACCTTTTTTTCTAGCTTTACCTCAGCCATGCCCATTTGACTGTGACTATGGATTTTCCTTCCATCCCCACATGCAACAAGGGAGCAATTTTCCTGATTCCTCCACCCACCCAGCCTTGTTGTCTCTCTTCCTGAGATCTTTCATGCCAGGGCGGGGAATGGACTGTGATCCCTCTCCTTCTTTTGTTTATCTGGAATGCTACTTTTTAACTCAATTCTTGCAATTGATTGAGACAAATTCAATTTATAAGATGTCAATTTTTCCACCTTTTCTGATAATTGGAAGTACTTTTGTTAAATGAAAATGCAATGTGGGTTTTACTACCAAATAGTCCCTGTGCAGAAAGAGACTTTGCCCATTTTGCTCACTGCTGTATTCCCAGAAACTTAAACAGTGTCAAAGAATGAGCACTCAATATACACTTGTGTTTGAAAGGACATGAGGGTCCATTTATAAGAAATAGAATTTAAATCAGTGTGATAATTGCTAATCATAAAGCCAAGGACCCAGGGAATCCCTTTGCAGTGGAATTTCTGATTCAATCTCATTGATTCCTTTTGCCTCAAGCACTGACCATAGAGGTATCTCCAGACTTTTCTAATGATATTTGCTAATTTCAGGAGGTTAAATGAAATTCTTAGCCCGTAATAAAGAGATGAAAGAGAGAGGGAAGGAGCGAAAGAGAAAAGGAGAAAGAGAGAGGGGGAGAGAGAAAACTTGACCCAAATCTGAAAAGATTAAAGGCAGACACACCTAAAGACATAACCCACCTGTGCACTGGTTACCCAAATTTAAAACAACAGTTTTAAATTGAAGAAGTTTTGTGCTTGAATTCTAATCACCTAGACTAATGCTGTCCAATAGAGATACAATATAAACCAGAAATGTGAGCCACATGAATTTCAGTTTTTTTCCAGTAGCCACATTAAATGAAGTAACAATAACACTAAATTCATTTTAATAATACATCTAACCTTATATAGGCAAAATGTTACGGGTTTGACATGTAGTCAAATTGTTTTAATTAGTCATGAACTGTTTCACATTATTTTCGCTAGTGCTAAGTCTTCATTGTCTCGTGTACATTCACACTATGGCACCTCTTTTGGACAAGGCAATGTTCAAGTGCTTGGCAGCCACACGTGGCTGCGGCATTGGATTGCATAGTCTGGAAGCAGGTGCACCATGTTTTGGACGATGCACAAATTTTTGACCCTGGGCTGACTCCCATTTTATTACCAATACGTTTTTTTAACTCTCACCAAACTCACTTAGTGATGCCAACATAGAGCAACTCTACTTTAGGTGCAGTAAACTTAAAGTGTCCATCGTGACCACAGCCCAGGGACAGTTTCCTCAGTTGTGACAAGAGGAGGCTGAACTAGGTGATTTCTAAGGTCCGTTCTGAGCCTATCATCTTATGATCATATCAAAAGCATTCTTTTATGTAAAAGCACTCTACTTAAATAAGATATCATTATCATTAATTTTGTTATTCAGAAGACAAACCTACTCTTCACGCAACCAAAATAGTCCCAGGATAAATGATTTCGCTGTAAAACTTCTTTGATTATCGAGGAACTAGCCATCGCTAATAATAAAGATCACCAAGTCATTTCTATGAAACATTCACTGAATCCCACAATGTGATCCCCATCTTCTACCTTCCTCCCCACTCTCCACCTCCAGTCAAAATATCTATGTAAGGATGTGAATCCTTGTGCAAAATCAATATATTAGCCTGTGAATTTTCTAGATGCAGCATTTGCACAGAAAAATTAAGGAAGCTTACCAATTATGGTTAAGTAAAAGCCAGCCACTAGATCCGCTTCCCAGGAAAGTTTGGAAGCAAAGGGGTCCCCTTCTCGGAGGTAGTGTGGCAGGTGCTCATCCTGGGGCGGGGCAGTGTGGTTTAGTGCCATGCTGTGCTCAAGCGACCAGGAGTCTGGAAAGCAAATCAGTAGAGATGGCAACAGACCCACATAAGCCAACTTGACCCAGCTTATAACCATGCCCCCCTCTTTTAAAATGAAGATGCAAGTTTCTGGGGCCATGTTTGATTCCCTAATTAATAACTGGTGAGTATTTTAACGCTTTTGTTCGATGACCCAAATATGTGGGTATTCAACTATTCAGTGTGCAGACTGAGGATCCAAACCTACATTGTCATTTCTTTATCATGTTACTCTCTTGTGTCACTTCGCCCCTTCCTTGGGTGAATAAGACATTGAAGACCAAACCTCACCCATTTTACTGTTGTTTAGCAAGTTTTATAAGGGGTTGAGCTAAGAGAAGATATTTATAGGGAGTGTACATTATATCTGTATGTCTGTATAGATCTTTGTATCTATACAACTATATCTATATGTAAGGGGGGAGAGGGAAAACATTCCATCAATATTTAAAATATATTATAAATATATAAAATGTTTTTTTAATTTGTCAGAGTATGTTATATTTTTAATTATCCAAATTCCCCAGAAGAGCACCTCTATTGGTTATATGTTCAGTGAGTGTTAGAGGTTTTCCAAAAGAAGAAATAGAGTCATTCGTTATTAGAGCATTGAATACAAAGGAACATAGATCTTCACTAAGTGAAGTGAAGAGCTAAGAGATTTTAAAAGATATATTGAAATTTTTAGAAAAGAATTCAGTCTCGGCTGTAACTCACAAGGCTCATGCACAGGAAGATTTCAGTTGCAAGTTTCCTAAAACAGGAAGCAATTTCATTATTTCCCACCACCACCCTTGCAAATCCATTCCCTAAATTCGCTCAGCCCTGCTCCAGGATGAAATCTTGAGCAATGAGGAACTCCCAAAACACACAGGACTTTGTAGTGTTTCTATTGAATTTGGATTTTAAAAGCCTTACAGAAGTCTTTGATGGGTCCTATAAAATATATATATATATATATATATATATATATATATATATGTCACACCCTATCCCCAATACTGAAAGTTGACTGGTGTGTTATTCCCAAGATAAAGAATACTGCTGATGTCATAACTTCCTTTGGAATGGTTGTTATTGTTTGCTTTGCAAGGGGAGAAATACTAATCATGGATGTTTCTACTTTTGAACTTGTTATTTCAAATTGAACCAATAGATGTCACTGTTCAGCCCTCTAGGAAGCCATTTGGGACAGAACCCATCAGCCTTCAGGTAGAACTTAAGTCCCATGCCCCAAGGTTGGTGACCGACCCATGAGCCAAAGTCTAAGGATGCCATTCAACCTCTCCAAAAGACACAGATTTAACCTCTTCCTAACTTCCAACTTATAGCTTAAATAGGACTTCTGAACCCACCCATGACGTTCCTGGTGCCTAGCAGCTGAGGCTACAGTCACCTTCCACACACAGTTTGAGGACAGTCACGTGGTTAATGTTCATTCAAAATCCTTCTTCCTGGGAGCTATAGAAGTGGGGCTGCCAGAAGGAGAAAGCTCTGGCTGCCAGCCTCTCTTCCTCCACTGCACCCCCCCCTCCACCCCTGCCGTTTCAAGTCTTGCCCCAAGTCCAGATTTATCGTTAGAACTCCTAATTCCCTTTTGATTGTGTCTCCTTCTGGTAAATTCCCTCCTCACCACAGATTCCCCATTCCCACTGCCTGACCAGTCCTGTCCTCCACTTCCGATTCAAAATCACAAGATGAGCGTTTGAGTCCTGCTGTGACAGCCACCCTCTGATCTGGAGCCGATCATTTCAACTTTCTGGACCCCGGTCATTTCATCTAAAAGTGAGTAATATCATTCTTACCTACCATTCATGCTTCTTGTAGAAACAATATGATGTTGGATGTGAAAGCACATTGCATATGGGGAATATTGTTTGCTTATTACATCCTGGGACACCTACTTTTCCCAAACTTGCCCATTCATGACTATACAACTATTGAATGACAAATTTCCTCTGGGGTCCTATGCCCAGTAGATGTATGCTTGGGTAACAACTGAAGTAACTATTGAACATCTACTATTAAGCCAGGATAACGTTGGATAAGAGATATGTATCATAGACTTACCTAGACTTAAGGAGTATAACTATCATTTTCGACAGAAAAAAAAAGCCACAATTAATGATCAGAAAATAATAATACAAGAACATAAAACAATAGAATGCTGTCATATTTGGCTTTAAAGCAAGGAAATAATTATATGATCTGAGAAATTAACCAGATGGGAAGTTTTAATGGGCAGTGAGAGTCGCAGAGGGTGTTTTCAGCAGGGAATGACACAAGCAAGGATCTGGAGGCAAAATTGAACATAATACAGTATTGAATGGGCCTGAGTTACTTCACTGCATAAATACTGTAAGTTTGGTTATGTGTTTTCCAGTTTTACCTCCTGTATTGGAAGACTGATTATGGCACATGGCTTCCCATTCCATCTTCCTGCATGCTCAGAACCCTCACCACCGTATCTCCCGGTCCCTGGGAGAGCATCCGCAATCAAAATCAACGGTTCTCAGCCAGCTGCACATCTGAATCATCTGCACACTTACTTTTGCTTATTCTGTATGTTAGCTGTTGATTGTGTTCTAGTTGTTCTTTAAACACCGTGGTCTAAGGACAACTTCCAGAGACTATGATAGCTATGGAAAGATCATTTCCAAGAGAGTCCAATGGTACTCAGAGCCTTCCAAATTCTGTAGCCATGGAAACTTTCTTTTCTATCACAGTATCTCATGGGACTAGTGCTCGGAGAGACAGCATACCTAAAGAAATGCTGCTTTAGTAAGCTGCATTAAAGAATCAAGAATTAAAATAACATATTTGTGACTGGAGGTTCTAAAAGTATGTGGCATATAGAGAAAGTCAGCTTTCGGTTGATATACAGAAGTTTTTGGCTGCTACGGAAATATTGCATAACACTGGAAGAACTTATTTGAAGAGTCTAATATTTCAGCGAAGGTGTGAGAAGGTTGCAAGAGAAGCATCCTGTCTAACGGTGGAGAAAAAAAATAAATGACCTCTCAAGATCGCCACTGAATTTATGATTCTCTGCAAAGATATAAAGTAACCTCTTGGAGTAAATTATATGTGATTATTCACATTATTCACATCAGCATAAGCCTTTAAGCAATAAAATATACTCTACTGCCCTCACATTTGCTAATTAATGATCCTTTTGACCATGAATTATACTATTAAGACTGTTCTCATAATAGCTTATTACAGAAAAATCTGAAAGCATCCCCACTCCTCATCACTCATAAAAATCTTAAATATTTTGTTACTAAAATTCACCCGAAAAAAAATCCTTTATGATTCCACAATAAAAACTGAAAGGCAACTAGAGGCATAGCCAGACCCAAATCCTCGTGACTAAACTGAACACACAAAACAGCTATTTGGCAGCTGTGGAAAAAAGAATGGCAAAGAAGCACCTCTGAAGAGGAAATAAACACAATAAATGAGTATCAAGGAGGTCAGGACAATTCTGTTCACTGTATTTGGTCTTAGAATTATCTTCAAAAAATGTTAGGCACTCAATTTTCCCTTTGATCTGCTAAGTTGTCTCTGGTGTTGGGCAGGAGTTAGCAAAAGGCTTGGGCATGTGGATGGCTATTTATGCAAAATGTTTGAGAGCGTTCCACCCAAAATGAGCTTCCCCACCTGCTTTTGGCCTCCTCTGGACTCTGAGACTTTTGCCATTTTTTGCCTTAAGGGATTATCACCCCAAAATATATTGCCAGGTATATATTACCTGAGAATAAAAGATTTTAGTCTATCAGCCCCCATGAAAACTTTAACATGAGGTAGTTTATGAAATTAATTACTTGATACCTAGCACCAGCCAATGGAGCTGAAATTAGGTGTGATACAGCTTTTATCAATAATGGCACAGAGGAAGGAGCTGGAAACTAATCCATGGGTACCTTTGAAAGAGTATGAAGGTGGTGAAATGTCCAGAAAGTTAAGAAAGAAGCATCCAGGAGTTAGGAAAAGGATGTCAAAGAAAGATGAGCAACAGGAATTGAAATATTCAAATTTTAGGGGTGAATTTTCTTACTGTTAAGCCTGATAAAATGTAAGCAAGACAACACAGGTTTTTAAAAATTTGAAAGTCCTGGGGCGCCTGAGTGGCTCAGTCATTAAGCATCTGCCTTCAACTCAGGTCATGATCCCTGGGTCCTTGGATCGAGCCCCACATCGGGCTCCCTGCTTGGCGAGAAGCCTGCTTCTCCCTCTCCCACTCCCCCTTCTTGTGTTCCTGCTCTCGCTGTCTCTCTCTCTCTGTCAAATAAATGAATAAAATCTTTAAAAATTTGAAAGTCCTATGGATGGCTTCTATAAGTCTTTGTCAAGTGTGTGTTTGCCTGCTTTTACTACTGTCTTCAAGGATTACCCACAATAAGCCCAAAAGAGAGAGGATCTGTGGTTAGATTCATTTTGACATCAACTCCAGAAATTTGTGCCACTCATTAGGCTAGGGTTCTATGGTTAGGGGCCAATAACAGAACCAAATATCTTTGCTCCTTAAGCCCAGTCCATGGCCAGTCCATCATGATGCAGGAAGGAGATTACTACAGACCAGGAATTGGAGTTTTCCTTGGCTTCTTTATTCTACTCTGTCCTCCTCACCCTCATGCTCTGCCTCCCAGTTGAGCACAGGTGTCTCCTGCCATGGCCCTTTCCTCTTCTGTCAAATTCTTCACTTAAAAAAACGGAGTTGAGGGGTGCCTGGGTGGCTCAGTGGGTTAAGCCTCTGCCTTCGGCTCAGGTCATGATCTCAGGGTCCTGGGATTGAGCCCCGCATCGGGCTCTCTGCTCAGCAGGGAGCCTGCTTCCCCCTCTCTCTCTGCCTGCCTCTCTGCCTACTTGTGATCTCTCTCTGTCAAATAAATAAATAAAATCTTCAAAAAAAAAAAAATGGAGTTGATACATTTTGTTGACATGGTAGGATGTTCACAAGATAGTTCAGAAAAAAACTAATTATTGAAGAGCTATGAAATTTTTTAAGGGAAAGAAAAGTATAGAAGGAAATATTTAGAAAAATATATGTCAAGGGATTCAATCTTTATTACAGATAGTGTTTACTCTTTATGGATAGTGTTTACTAGAAATGGACAGATCCATTTTCTAATTATGCAACGTTGCTGTTACTTTCATATTTATTGTCCATATTTTTAATAAAGGACTTGTCACAGATTATTTGTAGCATTAATGAAAATTCTACACTCATCCACGCGTTCATTTGTATAAATATTTAATGACCGCAGATTTTGTGGCAGGCCCCTTACTGAGTCCACGAGTTACTTCCCCTGGGACTTTGCCGTTGACAGGGCACCTCACGGCAGCTGAGATAGAAGATTTTTCTGCAAAGGACTCTACTCAGAGCTCTGAAATCCCACCACCCCAGCAGCAGCTCAGATCCGTGCTCTCGTGAGCCCCCCATTGTGCAGGCCACCTGTCAGAGCCCCGGCTGACACCCTGGGGATTTTCTCCCCAGTAATTGTGTCTCTTCTTGCTCACTGAGTGTTCTGTAAATTCATAAGCACAAGCCATGCTCTGCATAACGATCTCTTCCTTCTGTGTCAGCAGTTACAGGTGCTCACTGCGCCTCGAGCTGTAACAATACCCATACTAATAGGTTTCCGATCAAATCTATCACCCAAAGATTTGGATTCTTGGGCATACATAAGGGTATTGTATTTTTCTCTTTATATGTTAAAAGGAAAGCTGCAGCAGTTCAACAGGCAAAGTGGCAATCAAGAAATAAGATAAATAATGTGGGAGCTCAGAAACCCCCAATCCAGGTCACCAGAGAGGGAACCTTTATCTATTAATTGGTGCTAATGAGATCCCTGCCTTCTCTACGGGGGAACTGTTTACAACCACAAAGAAAACTTTTGATCAGCAGAGACTGACCGTCACACAAAAATGCACATATACTCTTCAGGTCTTTCCGCCATGGTTAAACATGATGCTAGAGAAGAAAATAAAATAGTTCGCATTTTTTTCAAGCCACTTCACTAGAAACGTGGCAGGAAACATAGGAAGGGAGGGAGGGAGGCAGGCAAAAAGGAGGGAAGGAAGAATATTTTCCTCTACAGAACCAAGCCAGCAAGAGAGCAATCAATTCAACTCAATAATGTCTAAGTCATGTAAAAATGGGCAGAGTTGTCTGCTCAGAATAATAACCACTGGGTCAATTTATTCTTAAGCAGGTTCAGCTTGAAGCAAATTGACAAGTCTCAGGTGATAGGAGAATTGTGAGCCATGGGAGAGCCTGCTTTAATATTATATCAAATTGTTCCTATTAATTCTTTGATATATTCACTGTCGTGTAACTCCTATTTCAACCATCTCTCCTCTCCTGAATTTCTGAGTAATAAGTTTTACATTAATTTACCCCCACAGTCTTTCCAACCCACTCACTTCCCTCAGGTAAAAGGAATGAGGCCCAAATTTCATATAATAATTACTATTTGAATTGCAAGCCCTCAGTACTTTCACTCACAGAACAAGAGGCCCCTCCAACTCAAGTTCCAGACAACATTGGTGGACTCTGGCCTGGGGCACATTCTTCTCTTTCTCTCCCCAGGGACCCAATACACCCAAGAGCCCTTCCTAAGGAAGCAACCAATCCAACGGCCCAGAAATCTGCAGATAATCAAGGTGGCACCCGACCTCGAGCCTACGAGAAATTGTCAACCCCAGAGATAAAACCTCAGGATTCCTGTCAGCATCGTTAGAGAACACCAGACCTGCCCATCCTGCTCAAATTAGGAACACTTTTGTCTGCATCCTCCCCGGGGACATTTTATTCCCCCCTCCAGCCCTCAAATTTTAGTGTAAAAAGACACTCAGACAAAATAAAATAACATTTAAAAAAGGATCAGAAATTCCCTTTTTACTTCTCAAATTCAAATACTCCAGCCCTGAGCTCACACATCTTTACAGAGCACGTTAGCAATGGTTTATAGTAATGAAGTTGCCCTCGGTAATTATAATGGGCAACAGGAAGCACATGCAGAATTTTAAGCAATTGAATCTATTCATTCCTTCTCGAAAAGAAATCAACCACATCACACAAGGTCTAAAAAAAAAGCCGGGGGGGTTGGGGGAGGATCAAATAGACGAGAAGACACACAGTTTTTGGCAAGAAACCCAGATACTTCAGGCGGATCAAAAACTGCAGTTTAACAGTTTCTCATTGTTCTACTGCTCGGCACCTGCCTTGTTTTATTCCTGCTCTGAAATTCTGTTTCTGAGATGTCTTCGAAGCATAAAGTTGATAAGCTTTAGTCGATAGATTTCGGCCTAAACTCAACAGGAGAAAAAAAGCCCAATTAACTTCACCACTGTACGCAGTAGTATCAGACTAAAGATTCAGACGGAAGGACTCTAACTTGCTCCCAGTTCTCAGGGCCACAAAGACAATGAGGAGGGGAGGGGACCCCATTGTATATGTGCCCCATGAATCATGCCTTGCCCATCCTCGTAATTCTCTCCGACAGACCTTTCCATGCCAAGTCCTATTTCCAAACAGTAAATCTTAGAATCTGTTGTTTCTTAGTTATTTCATCCCCTGGTTAAAACTCACCAATTTAAAGGACTGCCAGAAAGAAGTTTCTCTCCCTGGGCTTCTCGGGCTGGGTTTGCTTGGATCTTGCTATGTCTTCTTATTGGTTCTTCCCAAAGCAACCTCTATCACTGTGCCCTTGAGCTGCTTTTAAACATTATCAAGTGAAAGGTATTCATTTTCTAGACTTTCCTGCTCTCTCCACCCCTCTGCTGAAAGGACCAATCATATCTTTGGAAAAAATAATCTCATCTGATTGAATTATGCGGAGAGATGCAATTTTTGGAAGCTTAACTTTTTGGTGATTAAAAAACCAGCAGCAGCTACTTGGCCGCTATATTGATCAGAAACTAGAATAACACCGTTTGCTGACTGTGCTTTAAAACACCATATCCTCGCTTTTTTTCTCTGCAGTTTTAAACATCTCAGATCAATCTTTCATTAATCAAGAATTAAATCTGAAAGCTTTTATTAATTGTTTGTCTTCTTAGGCCATTTTTTAAATCAAAACATACTCTGTTCAATTACCTCATCTAATTGCTTGAGAAAGACCACTAAAATAGAAAAAGAGAAGCTCGCACATCATTTTTTAAATCCTAAAAGTTAACACTTTGTCCCAACTTGGATTACAGCCCCAAAAGGTGTGTCAGCATGGAAAATGAGGCTTTTGTGCCGTGCCACGAACCAGTCGCAGGATGGAATGCCCAGCGCTGAATGGGTTCGCTCCCTGTTAACTCGCACGGTGCTTAGCGTTTCCCACGCTTTGTTCCGTACAAGACCACAGCAATGCTATGAGGAAGGTTTGGTTGTTATGCTCTTTTTTTGTCAATGGGAATACTGGGATGCAGAGAAATTCAGCACCTGTGTAGAGTTTAAGTATAAACTCTCTCAGCTCCTGGGAGAATCTTGTTAAACGTTGGTTGACAAGGTCAGTGAAGCCCGTAACCCACACCTAACCGTGCTTCAAATAAGTTTTCGTGGACGAAACCGGGAAATTCTATTTATTTTAGAGGAAAAAATATGTAACGTGTCAACAAACACTGTCATTTTAGGCAAGCCTTCTAAAAGATGATTTCAGACCAGGCCCCAAAAAGAAATATTCCCAGATTTTCCAATGTAATTTGTTTCAAATATCCTGTCCTATCAACACTGTGATTGTGCTTTTCCAATCGTATGATCTCTCTCTCTCTCTGTGTCAAATAAATAAATAAAATCTTTAAAAAAAAAAAAAAAAAGAAGTCCCAAGACCTTCAGTAGACAAGCTGAGGACACAGGAGAGTAAATGAAGTAAATGATATAGTTTCGGTGTGAGCCTAAATCCTAAGAACCAGGAGAGCTGATGGAGCAAAGTTCAGTCAAAGTCCAAAGGCAGGAGAAGACTGAGGTCCCAACTTGAAGACGCACAGTCTTCCTCTACTGCAAGAGGACCATTGTGATCTATTCAGGTTTTCAATTAAATGGACAGAGCCCATTTACATTAGGGAGGACAATCTGTTTTACTCAGTATACAGATTCAAATGTTAATCTCATCCAGAAATATCCTTGTAGACACACCCAGAATAACTTTTAACCAAATATCCAGCACTCTGTGGCCCAGTCAAATTGACATCACAGATGGGACAGGTAGAAAACAAACAAGATGAGAGAAATAAACTTGACTATCAATAGCCACATTCAATGTAAATGGTCTAAACTCCTAAATTAAAAGTCAGATATTATCTGATTGGATAAGAAAGCAAAGCTTTTTGCCTACACGAAATGCACTTTAAATATAAAGACAAAAATAGGTTTAAAAAAATTGAAGATGATAAAGAGACATACCATGCTAATGAAGAGGGAGCAGAAGAAAAGCTGAGGACAAAGCACAAGCTGACACCCCACAGCCACCCCCTCTCCCAGGTGGAACATGTGTGACACTCCTCAAGCACTCCCAGCTGCCCTAAAGCTAAGGGAAGGAAAAACAAATGGTTAATGTACAGAGAGTACAGTCCTGCAAGATATGAGTCTCCCTCAGTTTACAAATGTCTTAGTGATTTACAAGGAAAAAGCATGCTTATCAATAACCTAACTTCCAGAAGGAAACGTAGATAAAATTAATGTCCTTATAATCTCTTGCCCAGTGACAAATACTTGAGGCAGGCCAAGCATAATGTTCTTCCAGGAAGCTCCCAACCGTTGTTAATGCTTTCTCAGAGGGAAAAACAACCTTAATTTGACAATGGCAAGGCCTCCAGTATCTTGTAGGTCATCTTTAGCATATGAAAGTTCTTTTGAAAACCTCCCTTTTTCCTTACCACCAACTCCCAAGTATATAATCAGCCATCCCTCGTAACCCCAGGGCAGCAACTCTTTCTGCCCATGGGTCCTGTCCCTGTGCTTTAATAAAACCACTATTTTGCCCAAAGACATCTCAAGAATTCTTTCTTGGCCATTGGCCCTGGACCTCACCTACATGCAAAAACTACATCACCAACTCTGATCGAAAAAAAGCTGTTGTGGTTATATTAATATCAGAAAAAGTAAATTGCAGAGCACAGAAAATTACAAGGAATAAAGGTCATTTCACAATAATAAAGGGTTGAATTCATCAAAAGTATGTAAACACATAATTTATAAAGAAGTTTCTCACAAATCAATGACTTAATATTCCATCTTAAGAAACTAGAATGAAAAAAGAGCAAATATAAACAGAAGAAAGGAAGTAATAAAGATAAAAATGAGAATCAATGAAATAGAAACTAGAAAAACAATAAAGAAAAATGAATAAAACCAGCAATGGCCATTAAAGTGTTTCCTAAAAGAAAGAACATTCTGTGTAATTGGGTAACCAATGGCATTTGCCAGTGAATGATTGAATAGTAGGAGGATGAAATTTATAATTATGCAGGTTTGGCTTAGTGATTTAAAACTTTAACTGAGCCTTAGAATCCCTTAGCAATCTCGTTTAAGTGACTGGCCCCGTTGGGGATTCTAATTTAGGTCTTATTATGCATATTTAAAACCCTCCTCGTGACTCTTATGAACACGCATCTCATGAAGTAATGAGATAGAGCTCTCCTAAAGCAAACAATTTCCAGAAATGAATGTGCGTGAGCAGTAACATCAGGAGGGCAAGAAATGGGAAGAACATTGGACTCTTCACATCACAACATGCCCCAAGTCATAAGGTAAGATGCCATCCATGACATCCAACAGGAGAACCCAGTGTCCTCCAGTTGCTCAAAACATGATAGAATATAAAATACAACAAAACATGAAATCAGCTACATACATTATGAAATATCAGTCAGGGCCCATAGGTTCTAAAATAAGGAGGACAGAACAAATTTCTCAAGAGAAACAAAGATCAAAAAAAAAAAAAAAGTGAGAGAAACAAAGATCAAACAGCACTTCATGGAGAAATTTAGCACAACTTTACCTAAAGAAAAATTTTTTTCACCTGATGACCATGATTAAGATGATAGTTAAAAAAATAATGGTGATGATTGTAATAATAATAATTTCTGGGGCACCTGGGTGGCTCAGTGGGTTAAAGCCTCTGCCTTCGGCTCAGGTCATGATCCCAGCGTCCTGGGATTGAGCCCCGCATCGGGCTCTATGCTCAGTGGGGAGCCTGCTTCCCCCCTCTCTCTGCCTGCCTCTCTGCCTACTTGTGATCTCTCTGTCTCTGTCAAATAAATAAATAAAATCTTTTAAAAAATAATAATAATTCCTACTGATTTTAAGAATTTATTTTTAAGTACCCAACATGGGGCTTGAACTTACAATCCTGAGATAGAGAGTTGCATGCTCTAGCACCTGAGCCAGCCAGGTGCCCCAGTAATCCCTATCATTTATTGAGTCGCTATTCTATGCCAAACTTATACTTGTGTAAGTATGAGCACATGTATGTGGGAGGAAGAGAGACTATATTTGCCTAATAGTGGTATTTGCCTTATAAGTATGGGGAAGGAAACAGTCCCAAAAGCTAACTTCACAGGAATTTTTCATCCTGGATCAACAAGCCAATTATGCTCATCACAACCATATTTTTGGTTAGGAAATGTTATTATCCCTTCCTTGAACCACATAAACTTCTATGAACTATCCTGGCTTATCAGTTTAAGACCCAACAGGGGAGGTCAGGGGGGGCTGTCCACGTGTTCCATCCAACACTCCCAAAGAGGAGCTTCTAAAAGCTCTCAGAGAACATGAGGTAAGCTGCTGGCACATCAGCCACCGATCTTGAGTCTGCATAGCTTCCCGCCCAAAGGAAGCAGCGAGAAAGATGGAGTCCAAAGCAGCTGAAGTATTACTGGGCACACTCATGAATCCTAGCGCAAGTCCCCAGAACGTGTGTAAATGCTGAATGTTGGGGTTAAATGAAACATGGGGCCTCTCAGATCAAAAAAAAAAAAAAAAAAAACCTTGTAAAAAGAGTTGTGTGGGTGTGTGTTTTGAAGGGAACTTATAGAAGTTCTCATGGAATTGGATCTCTAGGGATTTACAGGGAGCAAAGTGCAGAAAGACTTCCCTTCACAGAGACTTTCAAAGAGGGAAAAAAGGGAACGAAGTGAAGTAAATGATATTTTAAGACACAGTTATTTTCATACCAACTGAAATTTCCATTCAGGCATAATTGGAGAATCCTTCAAGTGACACTTTCACTCAATGAAAAAATGCTATAACATAATGACAGAGTTTTTAAAATCTATCAACCCTCAAAATTTATTTTAGCAGCAAACAAAATTTTCCCAACCTTTCTCATGTCGAACAGGGACATAAACGTGACAGCTAGTCAGCAAGTAACAGTGGGGATCATGGACCTCGACACAATGATTTCTGAACAATAGATTTTATTTACAAATTTTATATAAACTATTACTGCTGTTCATTACATATTGCCAACACAAAATGAAATGCAAACATTTTTTGTTTATTCTCGTTTTCTAGTTATATTCTGTATATTGACTATAATTGTGTGATAATGTATATCATGAATAATAAAATATAAAACAAGGTTGACCAAGAAAAGTCTCTACATTTATACATATCAATGTGGTGTGTGCATCACAGAATCTCTTTGATCAGATCTGTGTGTCCGTGTAGCTTTTTACTGTTACTTTAGACACAATTCTAACAAGCTTAGTTGTCTGGCTTCCCTGACCGCAGGATGTTGGAAAGAGATTAAAAGTACAGAGGCAGCATCATGTCTTCAAAGCTCATCTATGCTGTAGCATATGACAGAATTTCCTTCCTTTTTTAAGGCTGAATAATATCCCATTGTATGTAAATACCACATTCTCTTTATTCATTGGTTGATCGGCAGTGAGGTTGTTCCCAACTCTTGGCTATTGTGAATCGTGCTGCAATACCCAATGAAGTGCCAATATCTTTTTGAGATCCTGTTTTCAATTCTTTTGGATAAATGCTCAGAAGCGAGATTGCTGGATCATACAGTAGTTAAGGACAAATACTGCCCAATCACTTATATGAGGATCTAAAGTAGTCCATTCATAAAAGCAGAAAGTACCATGGTAGTGGCCAGGGACTGCTGGGACGTGAAAATGAGTTGCTATTCAATGGGTATAGACTTTAAGTCATGCAAGATAAAAAAAATGTTCTAGAGATTTGCCGTATGGTAATGTGCATATAGTTAATAATACTAATCTCTATACTTAAAAATGTAACACGGTAGGGATGCCTGGGTGGCACAGTTGGTTAAGCACCCAACTCTTGATTTCGGCTCAGGTCATGATCTCAGGGTTGTGAGATTGAGCCCCACGTGGGGCTCCATGCTCAGTGCAGAGTCTGCTTGGGATTCCCTCTCCATCTCCCCTGACCCCTCCCACTTGTGTCTGTGTGCTCGCTCACTCTCTCTCTCTGTAAAATAAATCTTTAAAAAAAATTTAAGTGGGTAGTTTCATGTTATGTGTTTTTACCTCAATTAAAAAAAAAAAGTACAGAGGAAAACTAGAGATCCCAAAAACAGAAGTGATTGCAACAACCACTTTGGAAGACAAGTTGGTGGTTTCTTACTATATGATCCAGTAATCACACTCCTTGATATTTACTCAAGTGAGTTAAAACTTATGCCCACATAAAAACCTGCACACAAATGTTTATAGCAACTTTATTCATAATTGCCCAAACTTGGAAGCACACAAGATATACCTCACTAGGTAAATGGGTAAAAAAAAAAAAAAAAAAAAAAAACTGTGGTACATCCAGACAATGGACTATTGTACAGTGCTAAAAGGAAATGGACTATCAAACCATGAAAAGACATGGAGGAAATTTAAGTGCATGTTACAAAGTGAAAAAGTCGATCAAAAAAAAAAAAAATACAAGAGAGGCTGGCTGGCTCAGTAGGTTGAGCATGCAACCCTTGATCTCAGGGTCATGAGTTCAAGCCCCACATTGGTCATAGAGCTTACATTTAAAAACAAAAAAGTGAAAAATAGATACATACAGTATGATTCCAACGATATGACATTCTGGAAAAGGCGGCTATAGGCACAGTAAAAAGATCAGTAGTTGTCAGGGGATAAAGGAGAGGAAGGGATGAATAGGCAGAACACTGCAGATTGTTACAGCAATAAAACTATTCTGCAGAATACTAAAATGATGGATACGTGTGATTGTACATTTGTCAAAACCCATAGAATGTATAACACCAAGAGTAAACCCTAATGTAACTATGGAGTTTAGATGATAATCAGGTGTTGATGTAAGATCATCAGCTGTAATAAATGTCCCTCTCTGGTGGGGATGTTGATAGTAAGGGAGGCTCTCCATGTCTGGAGGCAGGAGATATATGAGTATTCTGTACTTTCTGCTCAATTTTGGTATGAACATAAAACTGCTGTGAGAAAATTGAGTTTGTTAATCAAAAGAAGACATGATTACAGGGCACCAGCCAGCAAGGGATATATATGTATATATATGTATATATGTATATGTATACATATACGTATATGTATATATACGTATATATATGTATATATATATCCCTTACATATATATATATGTATATATGTGTTATATACATATATATAACAAAATAAAGAATTTATTAGAAGATTAAAATGTAGAGACACTTAGGGTTCAGATAAATAGCTGTGCATATGGTGATAGCACCTGGGATCATCAATGTTTTATAGCACAATGCAATAATGAAATGTTAATATCCATAATTATGTCTTAGACACAAACATTTAATAAGCATTTTCCAGGTGACAAATATTAAAGGGAGAGATGTGGCTTATGATGATGTCAGTCATAGATGCTTACCTCTATGGGCTTTTAGTCTGGTAAGGGCAGAAAAATTAGGATGTGCAGTGCAATATCTAACCACAAAATGTAGGAACGTTCCGGTGCTATAGTTCCAATAGCGTAAGTTAGATGCTTGGGAACTCAGCCTTACACAGTCTGAGACAGTTTAACAGGCAAAAGGAGCTCAAGTGTGGGAATTTGAAGGGTAACTAAGATTTAAATAGGAAAATATTGTAGTGGTTAGGAGCATAGCTTCTGGAGTCCTAATTCTTGGGTTCACACACCAGCTCCACTCACTACTTCCTAGTTGTTTGCTTGTGGGCAGGTTACTTACGATTGAATGAGTTAACATAGGCAGTGTTTGGAACAATGCATAGGAAAGTCTCCTGTCAACATTTATACAGGAGAGGAATGAGGGTTAATGATTCCAAAGGATGTTTACAAAATGAGCAATATGATTCATGTAGTCAGGCAATAATAAACAACCGCTGTAAATGTGCATCTGCCCACACAGGTGTGTACACTGGAAAGAAGTCTCCCACGACAGAGAAAAGCTAGCAAACTGAATGGTCACAAAACAAAAAGCAGTTGAGAGAATGCTCTTACAGACAAATGCGTGGGTTCAAATACCAGGTCTGGCTGAGTGATCTTAAGAAGATACTGGAACGCTCTAGACTTCATTGCCCCAGAAGCAATATGGAGATAACAACGTCATGCCTATGTTACAGAGTTGCAAAGAATAAATTATATTTGGCCCGTAACGCACACTGCTCAACAAAATTATGAATAAATTTCTGGCTAAAATAAAGAAGAAAATGTCTTTGATTACAACCACTTCATTAAGAAGATCTCTGAAATATATTTATCTACTTTCAAGACTTGATAGACCCCAGAAACCTCCTAGCTTGTTGTCTAGCTAGAATGTGACTTCTGTCAAAGAGACGATCTCTCTCTGCCTTCTCATATGCTGCCACTGCTTTCTGGAATACTCGTTCTCTGTTCTCCACAACCAGCTCAATATCACCTGTATGTATCATTCCATTCTTGTCATCGCACTCCAATAGAGAGTCACTAATTTCTCACTCATTTCAGTTCTTCTAGCTCCTGTACTAACCACCATTACAGCACACATCCCACTGTACCTCAGTTAATCTCCCGGGCCCTTGCTGATCCCATTTTAATGTGCAATTCTTCAACAGAGACTGTGTTCTGCTCATCATCTTTGTATGCTTCACACTTTCACCTTGCCCGCCTCCTAGGAAGCATTCCAAAAAAGCATAGAGTGAGCAGTAATAAAATTTAACATTTCATGCTATGCAATACACCAGGGTCCTCATTTCCATTCAGCCCGATCTCTGAACCATTTTCATTGACATCCACATATTGTATTTATACTATCAACTCATGGTCAGAATTTAAGGACCTGAGGGGTTAGGTTTTATTAAAGAATTTGACTCCAATTGCCTTTTGCTGATTCATCTACTGCACAAAATGGAAATTAGCACTTGTTGTCTAACAGCTTCCTTCATTTAATACCCTGGACCTCGAGAGAACTGTTAGCATGATGTCATGGGGGAAGCATTCCTGGAAAGTAATGTTACTCATTCTCATCACCAATCTACATTTAAAAGTTGAAATCTCAAGTTCATCATTACATATATCCTTCTCAAGGTGATTGCCTTAGGAAGTATTGACTTCGCCCTATTCTCATTCTCAAGTAATTCTTTTTTCCTTAATAAGTGTATCAAAGTTTAAAGGGACCTTTACTTACTTTTATTGTGGCACTATGTTTACATTAAAAACCTAAGATCACATTAGCTATTTGGTTTTTTTGGGTTCTGAGACAAATTCCAATGTGCGTGTAGGAGGGGGACATCCCCCCATATCACCAGGCGATTCTCCAGACACCAGTAAGGTGACCTACCATTCAAACTCAATTCTGCCACCATCTATCCAGAAACAGCATCAGATTTCACAGGTTAAGGGTCACTCCTACAAACTTCCTCCTCCCCCACCGCCTCCCTCAACTTCAGATGCCAGTTGAAAGCCAGGCTGTTATCTGTGTATCTGACCAACCCCCTACAAACTAGAAGTTGAAACACAACTTCCCTGCTCAGGTTAGATTAATTTGCTAGTATGGCTCATAAAACCTATGAGAAACATTTTACTTAACTAGATCACCAGTTTATTGTAAAGGGATATAGCATCCAAATGGAAGAGAGGCACCTGTGACAAAAGGACACAGAGTTTTGGAGCTCTCTCAGAGCCTGCTACTCTCCCCAAATCTATACATGTTCACCAAGCTTCCTGGTTGGAAGCTCTCCAAATCCTGTCCTTTTGAGGGGTTGTGGAGGCTTCGTGACACAGGCACGATTGATTAAACATTAGTCATTCATGGCCCCTTTCCTATCTCAAGAGGTTGGGGCAGGGGCTGGAGAGATGGGTAGGACTCATAGTTCCAACCCTCTAATCACAAGATTGGCTCCACTGGCAACCAGCCTTGAACCCTAAGTAGGGTCCTAATTAACGTAACAAAAGACATTTTAACTTGCTCTCATCACTTAGGAAATTCCAAGGTTTTTAGGAACCCTGTGCCAGAAATGGGGATGAAGACCCAGTATATATTTCTTATTTTAATCACAATCACAGGTCACAACTACCATTTCAATGAGAGTCCAATTAAATTATGCTTCTGGTCCTTTTCATGTCAATTCATCTGGTATCTTATTGGTACTTGTTATTCTTTTGAAACTAAAACATAAATTAATTTATTAAAAGACCCATACATTTCTATTAAATTTTCTTTCTTTCTAGTTATTATTCTAAACTGTAAAGACCTTTTTGATCACTGTGTTGCAAGCTCACTATCCTCCCAAAAAAAGCGGTAACCCATAAATCTAGCAGGAGATACATGATTAAACTATGGTGTACCAACATCATGGAATATTGGAGGCTGTTAATTGGTATTTATGAAAACCGGATAATAGCATGAAGAAATGCTTAGGATGTAATATTATACACATAAATTAAGCTTTCAAAGTCTAATAAATGCTCATATGTCACAAATATGTAAATGAAAATTTGTAAAAGAAAATGTAAAGAGTTGATTCTAGGTGGTAAAATTATGGGTGATTTTTTTTTTTCTATTCTTGTTCTATTTTCCCAAATGTTCTAAACTCTCCTATTGATTTTTAAGTCAAAGAAATTATTAAAGAAAAAAATAAGGATGGAGGTTTTAGATTATTACTCTGAGAAGTCAGAAGAAAGTAATTTTTCCCAAAATGATTCTGCTAATTCCCTGGTTCCTGCTGCCATTGCCGTCTTCTGCTCCATGGTCTCAAATGTGCTTTCCAGCTAATTCTCCCCTCCTATTGAAAAGCTATGGGGCAATCTCCAGGTATCTCACTGCTTGCTAATTACTGACCTGCTTTTGTGCCTCTAAGCTTTAGTGCATGTTCTTTGGTCTAGAACTCTTTTCACCATTACTCTTATGAATCCTACATGAGGTTCAAGGTCTATTTCAAGAGCCACCTCCTTCACGATGGTCTCACTTTGATGAGGATTAATGGGCTTATTCCAGGTAAGAAAATAGGTTGAAGTTACTTGGAACAAAATGAATAACAGCAAAAACTCATATGACTTTCTTAGGCTATGTTGTTCGTGGGGTGAAAATCCAGAGCCCAGACTATGAAGCAAGAGGAAGCTGGCCGGAGCCACCCTTCTCTCCCCACCTCCCTCTGATTCTCAGGCTTCAAATCACAAGCACAGGTCATTCTGACCTGCCACGGCTGCTGCCCCCACCGGTGGTGCTCTTCACCCCCAGTTCTCTGATGACTCTTTCCAGTGTCTGTTCCATCCCAGATCTGCTCTGTTGACCATTTCCGGTTCCTCTCCAGCATTTTCAGGCTCCAGCACTGATGACCGCCTCATTTCTTAGCCCCTGACAGTCTCAATGCAGCAACATTTTCCTCAGGTGATGCAGCTCTTTCAGCCAGTTTTAAATCATTAGACTCTAAGTGGTTTGTGCCCTCAAAAGGTAACTCTTTGCTTTGAACTTTACAACTGCTCCTTGAGGGACAGTTCTCAGGACCCATAGAACCTGAGTGTGGAAAGTTTCAAAATGACATTTCCTAACTGACTTCTTCTAAGAACTCTGGCCGATCTCCCAAAGGAAAAATATATCCCTTCATGCACCCAGCCAGGAATCAGACCCAACTCTTCCACAAGTACCCTTCTTTTTTTTTTTTAAGGTTTTATTTTTTTATTTGACAGAGAGAGAGAGAGCAAGAGAGCACAAGCAGGGGGAGCCACAGGCAGAGGGAGCAGCAGACTCCCCGCCAAGCAGGGAGCCCAATGTGGGACTCAATCCCAGGACCCCAGGATTATGACCGGAGCTGAAGGCAGACATTTAACCAACTGAGCCACCCAGGTGCCCCAACAAGTACCCTTCTTAATTCTTCTAGTTTCTAGGAACATGACCTTGAACCCAAAGTCCCATTCTGTGGTTCCCTCTTCTCCCAACCCATTTGGGGTCCCCAAGGAAAAATAAAATGCCAGAGGTCTTTTTTTTTTTTTTTAGATTTATTTATTTGTTTATTTGACAGAGAGATCACAAGTAAGCAGAGAGGCAGGCAGAGAGAGAGGGGGAAGCAGACTCCCCGCTGAGCAGAGAGCCTGATTCGGGACTCCATCCCAGGACCCTGAGATCATGACCTGAGCCGAAGGCAGAGGCTTTAACCCACTGAGCCACCCAGGTGCCCCTAAAATGCCAGAGGTCCTGCTGTGACTCTCTAGAATTCCTGAAGTAATAATGTAAATTTAGCCCCACAGATGTTCAAGGCAATCAGGAATATAGATATTAATTGGACTTCCAGAAGTTTGAGGTTCCTGTACATTAACAATGTAAGAAATTAAAAAGGCAAATATTTGGAGTGGAAAAACAAAATCTTAACACTTCTTAAAGTTCCCTAACATGTAGGATTGTTTATTCACTATTGAAATTGAGGACCAAATCATATTTTTTAAATCTTGCAGAAATGATAACATTGGATTCTAGGTACTCAGAAGTTCATTATACCATTGTCTCTACCTTTTTTCTATATATTCAAAATTTTCTAGAATAAGAAGTTTACATATATGTATATATATACACATATACATATATACACATAACTGTGTACTTATTTAAGCAAATTACACATCAAAGAATCTATTATAATGAAATACGAGAAATAGAAAAAGTACGCATGCATATGTTCATCATAGCATTACTTTAAATAATAAAAAGTTAGGAAAAATGTAATTGGACATATTCATTCTCTGCAATTAGTAAAATATGTAGTAAAATAATATTGGATGAAACAAAAAAAATTTGATACATTGCTAAATTTAAATAAATCAGATTATAAAAAAACATATGGGATTCCATTTAGTCAAAAACCAAGGTATGTATATAGTAGAGATAATGGCTGCATATATGTATATATGGTCAGCTCAGACTACCATAACAAAATATTATAGACTGAATGGGTAGCTTAAACAATAGAAATCTATTTCCCACAGTTCAGTGAGGCTGGAAGTCTGAAATCATGGTGTGTCAGCATGCTCAAATTCTGGTGAGAATTCTCTTTCTGGCTTACAGACAGCTGCCTTCTCACCGTGTCATCACATGACAGGGAGAGAGACAATAAGCCCCCTGGTGTCTCCTTTATAACAACACTAATCCCCCCAGACTAGGGCCCTGCCCTCATCACTTAATTACGTCCCAAAGGCCTCTGTCCAAATACCACTACATTAGGGGTTAAGGAAGGCATCACCATATACATTTTGGGTGGACAAAAACTTTTAGTCCATAGCATATATGAATGTTAGAAGGAATTATCTGGAAGATTAATGACTTATTTTCATATTTTCTGAGTCTTCCACAGTTGTTACAATAAATATGTGTTCTTTATGTAATCAAGAGGGGGAAAAAATCTATAGATAGTGCTAATTTCTATGGCTTACACTTTTGCTTCCAGTTAAAAGTTTAACTTGGAGAAAACCAATTTTCCCACTGAGAATAACAAGGGAAATTTGTAAAATAGGAAAAAAAAAATCTGAATGCAAGTATCAAAATGCTACCCAGGCAGCCAGGGTTTTGTAGGCAGAGATCAAAGAGGTGAGACTAACCTTCCTCAATGCTTCAAGGCATTTGCTGGTTCATAAGTAATACAGGCAAAGAGACAAAAGCCGAACAAAACTTGGATAATAGAAGAAAATTTGAGTAGACTTTCCAGTGGTCGAAAAGACATATTTGTAGTTTAGGACTACCAATGCAACCAGAACAAAATCCTATAGAGAGGAGAAGCTCGGGAAAGTGTACTTGGTGCCTATGGTCAACAAAGAGTACTTGCTAAGAGGCTGAAAATCTCAGCCTATTGGCAATTTCATTGTGCTGAGCAGATAAAAACTGGAGTTTACATGTGTGCTTATTTGGAGAGATAAACAATCTGAGCCTTCAGAAGTGCTGCATCCTAGAAATTAAGGTTAGGTGGAAATTGACCAGGTCTTTTAAACGACAGAAATAAAACTTAGAATCAATTTAAGCCCTGAGTGAAGTAAGACGATTGCCACCTCTCTGGAAGAAAATCATCATCCAGAACCTCTACAATATTTTATATACAATAAAACATCACCAAGCACATATAACCAGAGAAAAGACAAGACACAGGACAGAGAAAAAAAAAAAAACTGATACGGGTATTGTAATTAATGAACAGAATCACTTCTTTCAAAAACTGTGATTACATGTTCAAAATTTAATAAAAGATAAAGAATCAGAGAACTATAATCAACAAGAAGAGATATAAAATGGAAGTTCTAGAACTGAAAAATACAATAACTGAAATTAGAAATACAATAGATAAATGAAAGAGCAAATTAGATATTAACATAGCTTCAAATATATAAGGCTGACAGAATTAAAAGGAAAAATGGTTTCCCAATCATAGTGAATGATCTTAACATACTATTTCTGATAGAACAAATGCAAAAATACATATAACAACTTAGAACTGTGCTGTCCAATTTACTAGCCATGAGCCACCTGTGGCTACAACTGAAGAATTGCATTTTTAATTTTATGTATCATTTTAAATAATTCAATTCAACTTTTATAAGTGAAGGACTATAAAATATTTTTTTGTTAAACACAATTGTGTTTTGGTAAGTCTGCATTTCACTCTTAGCTGTTGTAAGATATTATTGCCATATTGTACATGCGTCAGGTGCTTCTACCTGTTTCAATATAATAAATACATGAAGATATCAATCTAGTTGGTGTCAACAAACCGATTAATTTGGAATGACTTTGTTTCTATAGCCGTTGTAACATTTTAATGTGCTTATTTGAATATTTTGTGGAGACAGCAAGAATTAAAGATTATGTAGATTGCCTTGTAATTAACTAATTAATTACGAGGTAATTAAATTATATTTTAATTTTAAAAATTAGTAGGAACGATTTTTTTAATTTAAAATTAAGGCACCTTACAGATGCAGACATGAGTATTGTTGCAGAAATCAGTATTCTGACACAGTGACTGTAAAAAAACAAGGAAAACAGATGCTACAAATTTTACAATAAATGGCAATGTTAACTTTTTATGACAGAACAAAGCAAAAACCTGTTAGGTTAAGAAAAGTTTAAAAATAAAGTGAAAATATTAAGGGATATTTTCAGCATTATGTAGGAAGTTCACTTTCAACAGCCAAAAAAGAATTGGCAAAACTAGGCACTTGAAATCAGAATTGAATGTCCAATAAAAAGTGTTAAACAATTTTTAAGAGGAGCTAGACTTGTAAGTTTGTCCAGCTATAAAGCAGCTTGATTTGTGCACAAAATAGAAAATCATTTTTATAGCAATATGAGAAAATTATCATTTTAAGTATGGAAATTTAGCCAGAAAGTCATAAGAAAAGCCCCAAATTAGATATTTTACACAAAGTAAAAGCTCTTTGATTAAGTCACCAAACCATTGCCCATAAAATGCAAATATTTTTCTTTAGCTTTAGAGGAGTTATATAACAGACTCTGCCCAGTTAAGATTTGGGGCATGTACTGTCTCAAGGGCTTCGCAACTTACAAAAAATTGGAAATTCACAGCCTAAAATTTTGTACTGATGGCATAGATATTCTTAAGTCTTTTACAGCTGTCAAAGAAAATTTTCAACTAAATATTTAAAAATTAGTTTCTGACACAGCAGATACTACTCCAGTAATTTTAGATCAAAAAATTCATATTTATTGGAATTTTAAACAAGAAATTCATGCTTTCCTCATTAATTCATTTCAGTATGTGATACATATTGAAAATATTTGTGCTCACCTTTCTGAAACGGTCTCTATGAAAGATCGCCCACACAGAAGTTATTAAAATTGTTCAGTATATATATGCAAGTGGTAGGATTCATCACCAATTTGTGAACCTACTGAAAGAAGTAGAAGACAATGAATTTAATTATCTTGTGTTCTTTGCCAGTGTTCATTGTGGAAGATTTTACAAATATTTATTGTATTGTTAACTCCAATTCAAAATTTCTTTGAAACAAAGGATGCCTTTCAAATATCTAATAATCAAAGACAAAAATTTAGGAGTGTGATTTATGTTTACTCACTGATATCACACTGCATATGAGTGAGCTAAATTTTCAGGTTTCAAGGAAAGAAACAGCTTATTAAATCTAGCTAAGTAGGTACAATAATCTATGTTAACATCACAACTTTACATAATGAGTCAGTAATACTTAGTTTTACACATTTTTCTAACATGAATCCGCATATAGACGTTTTAGTTGTAATCAGCACTATTATATAAATTGGCTGCAAACACCACAAGAAAATTTCAATGATGCTTTCTTGATGTTGATAAATTTAAAATTGCTTTTCAACTTTAGCAATATGCATTTAAATTGATATTAATATTATTGAGTTGGCACAAAAGTTAGCCAGTATACTAAACTTGAACAGGTACAGTTTTGAAAATTATATGCTTTTGCCTCAAAAGTTAAATCAGATATCCTAAAACAGATAAACCAGTTTTGTTGACATTAATGTAAATATTAAAGGAGAATTATTTTTGGCACTTAATTGAGGTATTGAAAACTTCTACGTTTGGGGGGCACAACCTGGTATGTAAGTCTGTATCCATTTTTTAAGCAGTAAATTTTGTGAAATCTAAATAAGTGTCAAAATTTGGCACTTGCATTGAAATGTGCTGTAAATATCAAATATATATCAGATACTGAAGGATAAGTTAAAGATAAAAAATAGTATCATTAATTTTATACAAATTACACATTGAAATGATGATGTTTTGGGTATATTGCATTAAGTTAAATATATAATTGAAATTAATTTCTTCCATTCTTTTACTTTGTAAGGTGCCTACCAGAAAGTTTAAAATAAGAATTATGTATGTGGACAGCATTATATTTCTATTGGACTGTGCTGACAGAATATTTAAACAGCAAGAATGATCAACTTCACCTAATTAACATGTATAGAACACTGCATTCAACTGCAGAACATACAGATTTTCATGTGCACATGGAGCATTTACTGAAATTGATCATACAGTAAACTCTAAAGATAGTCTCAATAATTTTTAAAGAATTGAATCGCCAAAATTATGTTCTAAAGCTTATGGTATATTTGCTGTACATTTGTAATAGTGGAGGAAAAAAACAAAACAACAACAACAAAAAAATACCCAATGCCAAAAAGAAAGAAAGAGAGAAAAGCAAGCAAGCAAGCAAGAAAGAAAAAATGCCCAGTGCCAATGTAACACTCAAAGAAACAAAATTATGCCCAGTGGATATGTATTATGTGATCATTAAAATGGAAAATATGAAGAACATAATACAAAGTTACATGTGAGAAATAAATATTGCATATAACAGAACTCAAAATAATGTTTATCTATACACATGTAAAGAGTATGTATTTTTTTAAATACTATACAAAAGAACTTAGGGAGTATTTTAGATATTATTTTTAGTGAAGTTGTTAAAGACTATGTTTTAAATATTTTTTAAAAATATGTTTTTTATTAGCTTAGAAAAATGAGATCTTACCTAATGGTAGTCCTGAATCACACAAAAACTGAAAAACACTATAGCATCATGAGCAGCTATAATTTGAATGTTCCAATTAGGCATTTTTTAAATACAACTTAATTTCTAATTCACACTGGTAGGACTTCCGAAATGATCATTCAGTATTAATCTACTAAAACCAGGATTTTCTGGAATATAATGGAATATAATAATGGGTTTTGCTCTGTAATAAATGCATTAACAAAGTTAGCTATCATGGTTCATAAATAGATAAAATATATTTTCTTCAATTTCTGGGCCAATTGGTGGATAGTTGAAAGGGATTTTCTTTTTTTTTTTCTTTTTTATTTCTTTTCTAGAAAATAAAATAGAAACTACTTTTAGAAAAAAAATGAACCATTCAGGTTCATTTGGGTTCAATACATGCAGAAATAGGATAGGAAACAAGCCATTATAGAAACTGACACTTTCCTTTATATTTGCACGTTCAGTACTTGTTTCGCAAAGACCAAGAATGTGTGAATATTGTCCACCAGTTGGCTGATTTAGAAGAGCTGTGCTCTACAAAGGCACTAGTAGCCTAAACTTTTAATTGGATGCTAAAAAAAATATCACTTGCAGTAATCAGAAAGTTCAATATTATAAGTAAAAAGGATAATAAGCAAGGAGCCATCAAAAAGCTATATTTATTTAAAGGGAAAAGATTAAATTGGCTTACTAGGGAGAGTAAAGTGAATTACAGTAAACTTCTCCAGAGACCAGGCTCCCATTAACTCATGGGAGGAGTCTTTGTAGCAAGAACCAAAGAACACTTTTCTTCTCTCCCTGTGACTTCAGGATGGTGAAGAACACAGATTGCTCTATTTTCTAAATTTCCCTTCATCTGTCCCTGCTATATTATCCATATTTTTCTAGCCTTACTTTTTAATTTATATGTTTATTTTATTATCTTCTTTACACTATCTCAAATCCTTTGTGGAATAGTATGGTCAATTAGTGAAGAAAAAAATTCACGATAGATAAGTTACAGAAATATTAAATTTGCTTATTTTCTCTAGTGTCAAGATCCTGTAAATAACCTCTTAGCTCTGCTTCTCAATAAAGCATTCTTCATTTTCTCTCTTCTTAACTTATAACTTATATTACAAGTTTATAAATACAGTGATCTTCACCATAATGGCTGGTGCCTCCTCTTGGATTCATTCATTCCATTTTTATTCACAAAGTTAGGATGCTTAGTTTAAAGGTAGGATGCCATGGAGAGTACTGTCCTGGCCACCGGTCTTCTGTACTGGGAGGGTGCACAGCACTATGACCTACTGGCCCTATGCAACACTTCAACTTCACTCCTCTTGGGATCTAAGCATTAGATGAAGAAGCAAGAGTCGGACTGGGGTCCATTGAATGGGCAGTCATCACAGGTAGACTTACTGAATTGGAAGACTTATGTAGAAGAAGTGGCAAAGAATGGAATGAAGGTATGCTCCTCAGCACATCACAAGATAAAACCAGATTTCCAGTGAAATAGTGAAAAAAAAAATCAAAGCAGAGGCAGGAATCATTGCTGTTGACTTCGACCCAGAAGATAATTACTGGAGATTGGTATTCCAGTAAAGAATGCGGGAATGTTATATGACTATCCTGAACACTTTGTATATTCTTAATTTTCATGGTACCATTAAGAAGGTGATAAATAATAATAATGTTGCTATTTCTGAAATGAGCTGATCAGTGCTGCCTGGCATGATAGAAAGATCTAAAGCAGTAACTCAGAATACCTCTCTGTTAGTGTCATGTACCCAGTTCTATTCATTACTCTCTCTACTCCTCAGCCAAGACCTTGTAGACTGCTTTTCTCAGTGATTCCAGGCAGAGTATAGAAGGAAGAACATCTTTTTGCAGTGTGTTATGCCTTTCTTTATGCCCTCAAAACTGAGTAAAAAAGCCTATTTTGTGACCTCTCTTCAACAGCCTTTGGGAGTCTACAGTTAGTACAGTAATCCTGCACTCCTAAATCAGCCCATACCTGGGCTACTTTATCATAGGGTCAGTGCTCTCATCCCTACCTTCTTGGATTTCCATAAAACTTGCTACAAATATAAACAAGTTAACATGGACTGTTCTCTGAAGAAAGCCAAGCAGGTAAAAGCATCGATAACCACATCAAGTGAATTGACAAGATTCCCCAACCCAAGCTCGTTCACTGAAAGGCACAAACCCTTCTCTTTGATGACCATCCTGATGGTTAGTAACCTGGCTAAAAAACTCTCCATTGGAAGGAGAGCAGAAGTTGCTTTTTGGTGCTTCAGATATGTACATGCTGAATACTCGCTAGATTTTTTCCAAAGTATAATATATATCTTCACATCATTTATAATGACAAGATTAATCTTAGCAATAACAACTTAATGCAAAGAGACATAATTATGACAAATCACAGACCCACAGAGTCAGGTATAAATCTTAAGAACTTCTTCTGACCCAAAATCTTAAAGATTATTTTTCATGCGTTTTCTCTGAAACATACTTACTAAAGTCGTGGCCAACTATTAATTTTTGTCTTTAATACTTTAAAGTAATAAGAATGGGTCAGTTATCCTTATAAGACCCTGTAAAAAAAAAAAGACCCTGTAAAGTTTTTTAAAACGCTATAGCTTACATACTTACATGGACTTAAACCTTCACAGAAGTAGCTAATGGAATGAAAAGTATTTCTAAAACACTCTCTTGTTCCTAACACACGAATCCCACTAAAATCTGCTTTCCTGTAACTAACACATATTCTTACTGGAAGTTTAAATGTATACAAACCTTGAAAGATATATGATTTCTAACGATAGATAGGCCAAAATATATACTGAGTCTGTCAGCCACCCACAGTGTCACTCAACCCCTGCTGCAGAGAAGCGCTGTGCCTGGACACTCTCTCGAAATTGTTTCTTGGCTGGGCCAATATTTCTGACATGAAAATAGGCTACTTTCATAGCAGTAATGATATTATAGAATTAGCACTAACTTGCTGCGCCTTTGGGCATTGATATCATGAGGGATTTTTTTTTTGTCTTTATTGAGATACAAATTGATATATGACATTGTGTAAGTTTAAGGCACACAACATGAGACTTGGTGCACACATCATTAGTTTCTTAATTGAAGATAATAAACAAACAACCAAAAATGGTAATGAACAAAGAAGTCAGACTAATCTTCTACCTTCCAACCATTTGACTTTCAAGATGTTTCGTGACCTCACTAAATCTCAGTTTCCTTATTAGAGACTCAATAAATACATTTCCTTCCACTTTGTTTCTTCAATCATGCAAAAATCCTGATGAAAACTTTTCTGAGCTAGCAGGACATGAAGAATGGTACATTTGCTAGCGGTTCTGCAAACTACATGTTAGAATAGAAAGTCAAATTATGTTTTATCTTTTGTGGTAGACTGAATTATAGCTTCCCAAAGATGTCCGTGTCCTAATCCCAAGAACCTGTGAATATGTTACCTTACATGGCAAAAGAGACTTTGCAGATGTCATCACGAAGTTAAAGATCTTGAGATGGGAAGAGTGTCCTGGATTATCCAGGTAGAACCAATGATCTTGAGATGGGAAGAGTGTCCTGGATTATCCAGGTAGAACCAATGTAATTACAAGTTTTCTTAGAGGAAGGCAGGAGGATTTGAGAGAGAGAAGGAAATGGGCTGGTAGAAGCAGATCAAAGGGAGAAAGATTTGAAGATGCTGCACTCCAGGCTTTGAAGATGGAGGAAGGGGATACCAACCAAGGACTTCAGGCAGCTGTAGGTGCTGGAAAAAGGAAGGAAACAATTTTTTCCTAGAACATCCAGAAGGAATGCAGCCATACTAACACCTTGATTTTAGGATTTCTGACATGCAAACTGTAAATAACACGTTTGTTTTACTCTAAGCCACTAAGTTTGTGGTAATTTGTTACAATAGCAACACCTCTTTCAACACTAATTCCGCTCAGCCAGAAGTCTGCTTGAGATTCCGTCTCCTGCTGTCTCACCCCCTGCTTGCTTTCTATCTATCTGTCTCTCAAATAAATAAAATCTTCTAAAAATATAAATAAATAAATAAATAAATAAAGCATAGTTAAAGAAATGTTAATGACAAAAATAAATACAAAATAATAAGAAAAATAATAATAATAACAATACACAATTTGTATGAAGAGTACATCCTCACAGAATCTTTAAGAAAACATCTGGGGGCACCTGGGTGGCAGTGGGTTGAAGCCTCTGCCTTCGGCTTGGGTCGTGGTCTCAAGGTCCTGGGATCGAGCCCCGCAGCGGGCTCTCTGCTCAGCAGGGAGCCTGCTTCCCCCTCTCTGTCTGCCTGCCTCTCTGCCTACTTGTGATCTCTCTCTCTCTGTCAAGTAAATGAGTAAAATCTTTAAAAAAAAAAAAAATCTGAATAAGAATAAAATGTCAATCAATAGAATGGTTATCCTCTAGATGACTAATTTTTATTTTTGAAAAAAGTGTTTTTGTATATTTACCAAATTTTCTATAATAAACATGTATTACCTTTACAATTAGTAAAAATAAATGTAACACTATGTTGTTAACCCATGCCATAATTCAATATGGAAACAGATGACCAATGAGAAAGGGACCCCCTGACATATAACGAAAACAGCCAATCTGAAAAAAATCAAAGGGGTTCACACCAGTGATAAAAACTGGTCACCAACATCCATCTGGAAGAAGGTTGTACACATGCCTGACACCCCAGCCCTAGCAGCTGTCATCTGATGAATGTGCCTCTGGATTGCCTAGCTTCTGATAGCCAATAGGGCTTGCATTCATGAGTCCCATAGGACTGTTGCAAACAAAGAAGTAGTTTTTAAATAGGAGGAGAACCCCTGTAGCTATTCACACCTATTCACACCTGGCCCCAGCACAGAAGGAGCAGGCATAAGCACGCATCTCCCAGTTAATTTCTGGAAGGAGCTTAACTACATGCTTTCCCAGCTGTTGCCTGAGGGTCTGGCATCTATTCAGCCTGCACCTAGGTGCTGATTAAGATCCTTCCCTTTGGGACACTGACAGGTCTTCACATACTCCCAAATATGGGGAGCCACTATGAACAAAGAATGTGGCTTAGACAATCACAAACATTTGAGAGACAACCAGGAGCTCAGTCAGGGCTGATTGACAATGTTCATCTCCTACATGAGACCAGTCTGTCAAAATTGAGAGAGGTGGCTGTTTTGTCTGATGTACAGAAACCCACACAGTGAGTGGAGGAAAATAAAGAAACAGGAGAATATGTTCCAAACAAAAGATCAAGATAAATCTCCAGAAACTAATCTTAATGAAATAGAGATAAACGATTTTCCCAAAAGAGAATTCAAACTAGTGGCCATAAAGATGCTCGCTGAGGTCAAGAGAACAATATATGAAGAAAGTGATAATTACAACAAAGAGAAAATATTAAAAAGTACCAAAGAGAAATCACAGAACTGAAGAATCTAATAACGGAACTGAAAAATCCAATAGACGGGTTCAACAGCAAACTAGATGAAGTAGAAGAAAGGTCCAGCAAACTTGAAAACAGTGTGGTGGAATTAATCCAATCAAAGGAGGAGAAGAAAAATATGAAAAAGAATGAAGATAGCTTAAGGGACTTACAGTATACCTTCAAGAGGACCAATATATGTATATGTCACAGAAAGAGAAGAGAGATGGAAAAGGGGACAGAAAGCTGATTCAAACACATAACACCCGAAACTTCCTTAACCTGATAAAATAAACAGACATCCAGATCCAGGAAGCACAAAGATTTCCCAATAAGATGAATCTAAGGATACTCATAACAAGACTCATTGTAATTAAATTGTCAAAGTTAAAGACAAAGAGAGATTTTAAAAGCAGCAAGAGGAAAACAACTTGTTATGTACTGGGGAACCCCATGAGGCTAGTAGCAAACTTTTCAGCAGAAACGTGGCAGGCCAGAAGAAAGTGACATGATATATTCAAAGTGCTAAAAGAAAAAAAAAAATGCCAATCAAGAACAGTCTACCTGGCAAAGTTGTCATTCAGAATTGAAGGAGAGATAAAGAGTTTTCCAGAAAAACAAAAACTGAAGTTCATCACCACTATACCAGCCTTCCAAGAAATGTAAAGGGACTTCTTTAAGCTGAAACAAAAGAATGCTTATTAATGATATGAAAACATAGGAAAGTATAAAACTTACTGGTAGAGGTAACTATATAGTTATATTCAGAATACTTCAATATTTGGGGTGCCTGGGTGGCTCAGTGGGTTAAAGCCTCTGCCTTCAGCTCAGGTCATGATCTCAGGGTCCTGGATGATCGAGCCCCACATCGGCCTCTCTGTTCAGCAGGGAGCCTGCTTCCCCCTCTCTCTCTGCCTGCCTCTCTGCCTACTTGTGATCTCTCTCTCTCTGTCAAATAAATAAATAAACTCTTAAAAAAAAAAAGAATACTTCAATATTGTAAAGGTGGTAGGATATGCATCTACTTTAGCATTAAAGTTAAATACAGAAGTACTAAAATTAACTATAACTACAATAACTTAATGGCAATACAGTATAAAAAGATGTAGATTGTGACATCAAAAATATAAAATGTGAGTGGCAGGGTGCCTGAGTGAGTCAGTTGAGTGTCCAACTCTTGATTTCAGCTCAAGTCATGATCTCAGGGTCATGAGATTGAGTCCTGCTTCAGGCTCTGTGCTCAGTGTGCAATCTGCTTGTCCCTCTCCCTCTACTCCTCCCCCAACTCACTCTCTCTCTCTAAAATAAATAAATAAAATCTTTTTAAAAAATAAATAAATAAAATAAAATGTAAGAGGCACTGGGTGGCTCAGCCAGTTAAGCTTCGGACTCTTGATTTCAGCTCAGGTCATGACAGGGTCGTGAGATCAAGCCCACATCACACTCTGTGCTGGGCCTGGAGCCTGCCTAGCATTTTCTCTCTCACCCTCTCCCTCTGCCCCTCCACCCCTTTCTCTCTTTCCCCCCCTAAAATATAAATATAAACATAAATATAAATACATACACACATATATATATACATATATCTCATAAATATATATACATATATCTCATAAATATCATATATATAAATGTGGAAAATATATATAAAATGTGGGGGTGGGCAGTATAAAAATATAGAGCTTTTGTATGTGAAGTTAAGTTGTCACCAGCTTAAAATAGACTGTTACAACTATCAGGCATTTTATGTAGTCTTCATGGTAAGCACAAAGCAAAAACCTATTAAAAACACACAAACGATAAAAAATAAATAAATAACAAATGAATAAATAAATTCTCAAAAGGTAAAGAGAAAGGAATCTAAACATACGACTACAGAAGATCATCAAATCACAAAGGAAAACAGCAAGAAAGGAACAAAAGAACTATGAAACTACTAACAAAATGGCAGTTGAGAGCTAATACATATCAATAATTACTTTAGGTGTCAACAGATTAAATTCTCCAATCAAAACACTTAGAGTGACTGAAACGATTAAAAAAAAAAGACTCAAGTGTGTGCCATAAAAAATTTGCTTCAGTTTTAAAGATACACATAGGCTTGAAGTGAAGGGATGGGAAAAGATATTCTATTGCAAATGGAAATCAAAACAAAGCAGGAGTAGCTATATTTCTACCAGACAAAATAGACTTTAAGCTAAAAACTGTAGCAGGAGACAAAGGAGGTCATTATATAATAAGTGGTCAATTCCTCAAGAGGATATACCAATTGTAAACATTTATGCACCCAACATTGGAGCACCTAAATATATAAAGCAAACATTCATTAACAGATCTGACAGGAAAAATAGCAATAAAATAATCATAGGGGACTCTGGTGCCCCACTTTCAACAATGAATGGATCATCCAGATAGAAAACCAACAGGAAAACATTGGACTTAAATGGTGTGCTAGACCACATGAGTCTAACAGACGTATATAGAACATTCTGTTCACCAGCAGCAGGAACACACATTCTTTTGAAGCACATGTGTAACACTGTCCAGGACACGCCAGATGTTAGGCCACAAAACAAGTCTCGATGAATTTAAAAAGACTGAAATCATATAAAGTATCTTTTCCAACCACAATAGTATGAAATAAGAAATCAATTACAAGAAGAAAACTGGAATTTTCACAAATATGTGGAGCCTAAAACAGCGTGCTCCTGAACAAACATTTGGTCAAAGAAGAAATCAAAAGGGAAATCAAAAATATCTTGAGACAAATGAAAATGGAAATAGAACATATCGAAATTTACGGGATGCAGCAAAAGCAGTTCTAAGAGGGAAGTTTATAGTTATGAACACAGGAAGAAACGAGAAAGATCTCAAATAAACAACGTAACTTTACAGATAAAATAAAATGAAATAAAAGGAATCAAGAAACAAATTTGCACATTAAGAATTACAAAATGCTTTTTTTATCAAAATATGTTAAAAATATAGTGACACCTAATTAGTCAGGGGAAATGATGTCTTTCCCAGACATAACTTTCTGGATAATTGAAACCATTCAATTTGTATTCTTAATATTTCAGAAATCTTAATACTTTTATGGTGGAAATATTTGGATCGTGTATTATATATTTCTACCCATCACTAGATTGTGAGTAAATATACATGATTTATAGGATCATTTGTTATCGGTCACATCATTTGAGCTTTTTGTATTTCTGATTTCTCTCCTATAAACTGTAACTAAAAATTTATGTTCTGGCTACCATACAAGGTTTTTATGAGGGTCAAATGAGATGATATATATTAAAGCATCCTCAGGGGCACCCGGGTGGCTCAGTCGGTTAAGCATCTGCCTTCAGCTCAGGTCATGATCCCTGGGTCCTGGGTTGAAGTCCCACATCCGGGCTCCCTGCTCAGTGGGGAGTCTGCTTCTCCCTCTCCCTCTGCTGCTCCCCCTGCTTGGGCTCTCTCTCCGTCAAACAAAAAAATAAAATATAAATCAATCAATCAATCAATCAATCATCCTCAAAACTGGAAAGTACTATATGGAAATAAGGAATGTTAGCTATTACATTCTAGGTGTTGCGAGGCTGTTGTAAGTATCAATATTTTGTGGATACTAGAATAAACGATGTCTTATGAATTGTCTAACTACTGAGAACTACTTGTTTGTCACTTCATAGGCCAATACGCCATGGTTTTGTGAATTCTGGAGTGTTCTTTTTAAAATCTAAGTTGTGGTTATTAAATAAATAGAAAGGATCAAAATTCAGCTCTGCAAAGAACAGTAGGTCAGCTTTACTCATTTCATCAGGAATTACTAACAGCCGTTGGACAGTCGGGACTGGTTCAGGCTGAGAGGATAGGAGATGAGCAGCAGATAGAAGCTGAACATAGAGGATTAAAGTGTATACGTATCTATACTTGTGTGTGTGTGTGTGCCCGTGCGCTCGCAAGTACACATACACTCTTCATTTTTGTTTATTCTCAATATTCCCAATTATCTTTAAAAGGTAACAATTCTCTCTCCTTTTAAAGGATAAATGCTCCATTTTTCGTATAATTAAACTTTGGTCGTAAATTTAAAACAGCCTACCCTGTATTCTCATGTCAGAGAAAAATGGAGGCTCTGATTTAGGTCCTGTGAGACTTCTTTTCTTCTCTTTCCCACCCAAAGTCAATTCTCCAGTACTTGTATATTTTTCTATACAGATAGACTCGGTTCTAAGAAGAGAAGCTATGAGAAACATGAAACAATCACTGACTCCTTGGGAATATTTTATTTGCACTTTCTGAGTCATTTTGATTCACACAGGTAAGAGTCAGGGTTTAAATTAGGCGATTTCTGGCTGGGCAAGTTATACTGTGCCTAAAATGGAACCTGGAGAATGGAGGTGTGACAATTGTTTAAAATGACTCATCATCAGCCACAATTAGACTTTCTCAATCGCCTGCCAGGTGCTTGACAAGCCTGGGCTCCACGCTGCCCAGCCCCTGTTAAAGGCTCCCTTGACTTCTGGTAATCTTCCTCAGTTACTGAAAACTATTGATCCTGTTTCCACAAATCTCAATGTTAATCGGCTTGTCCTCAAGCATCCCCATGGACACCACAGACCAACTCGACCTGCTAAATAAGCAGAGTTGATTCCTATTAATATTTTCTTCCTTCTAAGTTAAGGGGTTAGACACCACTGACTGAGGCAACTTTTAATTTGTTCTAAAATAGGACAAACGTTTCCAGATGACCCATTCCTATGAGTCCCTATCTTTGACAGTGATTCGGCAATATAATTGGGATCAAGAGAGATGTTACAAGGCAAGACCTAGATGGAAAAAAAAAAAAAAATCACAGGAGACACAAAATAGGCCGTATGGGCTTTAAAATCAATTACTTTAAATCCCTGATCTATCACTTTTTAGCTATTTGTGATTGTCTCTAAAAATGGAAATATAAAATAAAATATAGATATTCAGTTCTCAATATATTAATCTTAAGAATGCAGGGGGAAACTTCCATTATGGCACATGGGCATTTCTGGCTGCAGTGTATATAGAACCCATGTAATAATGATAAATTCAAAAATCAAAAATGCCTGCAGGAAAACAATACAAGGAAACAGAAATCAATCTCTGTGTTTTAGTTTTGTTTTTGGCTTTTGATTTGCTGATACTTTATGAAAGTCAAACTCTAAGTAAATAATAGAAGAGACCTTTCAACACTATCCGTGGTAGCCTACGTCCCTCGGGACAGCACTGACTTTATATACAATACTTCTCACTGTTTTCTAATGGAGTCAGCTTCAAGGGCGGACGGTGTCACCCCTTTGTTCCATGTCCTGCAGCACCCCAAACAGTGCTGGGCATGCGGTGGACACTCAGTCTCAACTGAAGAGAAGGGTTCTCTTGTTCTCAGTGCCTCTGAAGGCTTCCAATGACAGTAACATAAACCTCATCTGTTTTGCAGATACCATCAGTTAGGTTGGCCTTCCCTTTGAGGAAACTTCACTGTTTCCTGACCTGTTGCTATTCAAACTTCATACTTTGTTTTTGTGGAAACAAGATGATGCCTTCAACTCTTATTACTATACGTAGAGAGAGGTGCCCTTGACGTTACACCTGCTTCTCCAGGAATCTTCCAGGCTATCAGTAAGGAGGCAGACAGAACAGACACCCTTGGGATGGTGCCCAACACCAGTGGAGTAAGGGACAACTGATGTACTTGGTCTAAGAACATGCCTCCCTTCTACCCATGTATCCCCATCATCAGAGATAAAAAAAAAAGGCAGCTCCAGAGACCCACCATTTCCAACCCTGTATAGTCAAAATCTCACCCCCAATCCCTCCCTTGGGTCCACACTAATCACTTTATCTCTGTTTATAAGAATTACCTCAAAAGCTCCAAACCCCAAGGTCACCCCTCACCTCTGACACTATAGTTCCATAAGGCTCTGCATACCTCCAGTGCTGTCCATCTTTTCCCAAGATCTTCCCACTGCACTGCCTAGACTCATGACAAATCATAGAGAGCAAATCCCTCTATGGTCATCCTCTTCTCCCAATGTATCTTCACCTTTTTGTTCCAACAGAAACCTGGTCCTCATGGGGACCCTGTGCTCCCTACAGAAAATGCTAGTATTGGCTGCTTCCCCCAGACCTGGAAGGGAGTAAGTGTCCTCCTTGCCCACCCCAACCTCCATGGCTGCTTTCTAGTCATTCTCCTCCCTTCCATTCTGAATCTCACTGCCGAGGTCATCTACTGACCCCACATCATCCCTCCTCA
This sequence comes from Potos flavus, assembly GCA_028534135.1. Classification (NCBI taxonomy): domain Eukaryota; kingdom Metazoa; phylum Chordata; class Mammalia; order Carnivora; family Procyonidae; genus Potos; species Potos flavus. The sequence goes on from CM052886.1 coordinate 92,829,599, forward strand.
TTTCCCAAGCGTTGGTTCACTATCATTCGTTCTGGTGCTCCTTTGGTCCTATCCTTAGTAATTTCAATCCATATGTAGTAGAGACTTCCTTTGCCTGGGCCACTCTCATGGCAGAGGGTAAGACCTCAGCATCACCATCATTTACAGAGTTGTATACCCACCATAACCTCAGGTGTGTACATTTCATTCTCTGTCCCCTAAGGCTTTGTACCACCTACCCTTCCATCCCACTGAGAACTATGACTCATTGATTCTTAAATCTCTTTACTGTTCTTCATCTTCTTATGGTTTCACTCTCCTCCCTTCCATGGTCAGTTGTTGGCCTAAACACTCTGGTCCCTTTTCCTTCTCTTACTTGCTCCCATATGCTTGGCAAGCCACAAATTTAACGAGAGCCAACTTGCTGCCTTCTCGGCCCTCAACCTCTTTAAATATATTACTATAAAAAGCAAGTGGCTTTTTTATGCTGCCTGGCAATCAAAAGATACC
>CM052886.1:92830587-92930980 GCA_028534135.1 Potos flavus
TTCTAACGCCAGCTCTGGAAGCAGCATTGCTAGTCTTGAATGAATATTTCCCTAGTGGTACATGAACTGAAGGTTTGTACTACTGTCTCTAATTATGTTATAAACGTGGGGTATGGGTGATTTCATTTGGCCTCCCTCTCGATCTGTATGATTTGGCGGGGCGGGGGGGGGGGATGTGTGAAGATATTCATATTTACACCAGCACTAACAAGATCTTGGTATGTATATATCTATGTGTGTATGTATTAAGCTCTAAATAAGTGTTAGCAGTTATAATTAATTGTGTTAAAAAAGGGTACATGGAAATCTGAAGAATAAGTATTGGGAAAACTGGATTGCTATGGGCAAAAACAAATGAAACTGGATTCCCATCTAACATATTGTTCAAGAGTAGAATGCAGGGGCTTGCTCAGTTGGTTAAGTGTCTACCTCCAGCTCAGGTCATGGTCTCAGGGTCCTGGGATTGAGTCTGCTTCTCCCTCTCCCTCTGCCTCTTCTTCCTGCTTGTTCTCTCTCTCTTAAATAAATAAATAAAATCTAAAAAAAAAAAAAAGATGCCCAATAGATCAGTTTCTCAACCTTGCCACTATTGACACTTGGGGCCAGATAATTCTTTGTTTTAGGGGCTATCCTATGCCTCTGGATGCCAGCAGCACCCCTCTCCACCCAAATCATGGCAATCAAAATGTCTCCAAGACTTTGCTGAAGGTCTCCCAAGTGGCAAAATCACCCCCAGTTAAGAATCACTTCTGTAGATGATATAAATACCTGAATGGAAAAGAACATCTTTGTGACCTAGGGATACAAAAAAAATTTTTTTCTTTAAACAAAACTTCAAAAACACAAACATAAAGCAAAACATTGATCAATTTCATAACCTCACTCAGGTTACTTTGTTGACAATTAGACTGTAAGGAGTGTTTAGAATGAGAAGGACCATTGTAGGCAGTGCTTAAATTAATAAAGGTATCCACGCTCACACAGCAGGCAAATGGTGGCAAGAGGGCTCGGTGGTGGAACCAGGTGTGTTGTCCTACTTCATGCATATGCTCTTTACCTCCCCTTGCTACTGGTTTCTGGCAAGTTAACATAAGAAAGGTTATAGGCTGATGAAAAGCCCAAGAGAATTAAGTTAGCTCAAATCCTGAAAGGTTTCCTGAAAATAGGTTATATGATGCAGTTCAGCCTCTAGACTCAGAGGTATTATAAAAGTTATAAATAATTTGAAAAATTATGATGGAAAGATGTGAGCATAACGTGACCATATATTTATACCAGCGGGAAGTGACCCATGGCTGATGCGAAAATGGGACTTTTTCAATGACTAGCACAAAATCAGGTTAGAGGAAAAGAAAGTTAAAGCAACACTTTTGTAGTTAAATCTTGTAAAAATGGCAAAAGGAAGGCAGCTCTTGGGACCCTCTGAATAGGGCCCACTCTCTGAGATATAGAACCTGCTCAAATGGCACAGCGGCCAGCATGACTCTCCAGCATCCAGGACCTTCATGTTCCTCAGCCGAAGACCAAGATGGCCCGCGGGCGGATGGATTTGCCATCCTCTACCATCCACTACACATGCTCCATTACCCTGCACTCTTTTTGTTGCAGTAAAAAACACACATCATAAAATTTATCTTCTTAACCATTTTTAAATGTACAGTTAGTAGGGGGAAGCATATTTCCATGGTTGTGAAACAGATCTACAGGATTTTTTCATCCTGCAAAACTGAAACTCTATGCCCATTAAATAACAATTGCCTTTTTCCTTTCGCCCTCGCCCCTGATAGGGGCTTTCAATTCTTTAGGCTATATACCCAGAAGTAAGATCGCTAGATCACATGGTAGTTTTATTTTTAATTTTTTGAGAAAACGCCACACTATTTCTCACAGCAATTGCATGATTTTACAATCCTACCACCAGTCCACAGGGCTCCAACGTCTCCACTTTCCCCTTAGCACTGATTTTTCTATGTGTGTGTGTGTTTTTTTAATAGTAGCCATCCTAACAAGTATGAGGTACCTTGTACTTTTAACTAAGACATGTGTGCTAAGACGGGTCCAGATTTTCCCTATTGGAAATGTTTAGGGGTGCTTTCTGGTTGAAACAATGCTGTAAATACACTATCTCACTATATGTGAGATTAATAAAGTGTTAGTTGTAAGTAATGTGGGGAGAGTCTCAAGGTCTGATAGATTTCACGGAGTAAATTTTGGGTGAGGGAAAATTCCCCCTCAGGTGCCACCTGTTGACACCATCATTGGCTAATTCTTCCTGGGCTGGTCTCACAGGCTGCCTGTTTTGTCACGTGTCCTTCCCATAAAATGCTATATTTGTCAATGTTTACCAGTTGAGCTCCTTTTTTCTGCCGTCTTATTTGGCAATCCAAATGAATCATTTCAACTGTTTTTAAATCATTTGACCACAAACCATAAGCCCAATGCCCTGCTTGGAACACGGCACTTCGACTCTTTTAAGGGAATAGCTGTGAGCTGGTATCGTTTCAAGTCGTTCACTGCAAGATTTCAGCCACCAGGTGGCACCTAAGTGTTTAATTTATTAAAATCAGTTGTCTGCCCTATTGGTTTGCCAAGCTTTAAATTCATTTGCTAGTCACATAGAGTCATTATATAGTCATTATTTATGACTAGAGAGTTACAACTACTACATTAGTTTCCTATTATTGCTGCACCAACTTACTACAAGTTTATTGGCTTAAAACAATATAATGCCTTATCTTACAGTTCTGTAGGTAAGAAGTCAAAAATGGCTCTCACTGCGTTAAAATCAAGGTTATCGGCGGGGACACATTCCGGAGGCTCTAAGGGAGAATTCATTTCTTTGGCTTTTCCAGATTTTATCGGCTGCCTGCATTCCTTGGCTTACAGCCCTTTTCTCCACCTTCAAAGCCAGCAGTCGAGTATCTTCAAATCTCTGACTCTGACTTCCCCCTTCCATTTATAGGAAGCCTTGTGATTCCATTGGCCCACCTGGATAATCCAAGATCATCTTAGCTCACCTGATTAGCAAATTCAATGCCATCTGCAACCTTAATTCCCCCTTGCCAAGTAACCTAACATAATCTCAGGTTGCAAGGAACAGAACATAGATATCTTTGGGGCCATTATTCTGCCTACCACATCTACCGTATGTTCTGGAATTTCTAATAGGTCTTGATTTTTAATATTTTGCCCTGTCACGCTCAAGTCAAACAGCATGCTCAACAGTTTTTCTGGAGTATTCAGAGGCTCAATGGATAAATGGAAAGATGGATGGACAAACAGATGGATGGACAAATGGATGGATGCTTGGATAAGACATGAAGCAATGTTTTTTACACTCACAAACTCCTTTAACTTCACGACCTTTCCCTCATCCCATTTGGTCTTATAGACATGAATCACTGCCATGGAATCAAGCATCAAATTCTTAGCTTTCAGGGTTGCCTGGGTGGCTCAGTGGGTTAAAGCCTCTGCCTTTGGCTCAGGTCATGATCTCAGGATCCTGGGATCGAGCCCCGCATCGGGCTCTCTGCTCAGCAGGGAGAGCCTGCTTCCCCCTCTCCCTCTGCCTGCCTCTCTGCCTACTTGTGATCTCTCTCTCTCTCTCTCTGTCAAACAAATAAATAAATAAAATCTTTAAAAAAAAATTCTTAGCTTTCAGTTTTAAAAACCTAGTCTGTGGATAGAACAGAAAGATTTAAAATAGTACCGGAGGAACTTGTTTTCCAATTTTAAAATGGGTTTATTCTATCCTCAGAATAAATGGGATTCTTCTGCCCGTGAGGGAGAGAAGAGATGGAGAAGCAGGAAGATCGTCTGCTGTCATAGGCCCTGAGGTTAAATACTAGATTGGCAGAGAGTGTAGAATAAATCAAATGGTAGGTTGGGGGGTTCAAGAAAGAAAATACTTCGTCTCCTCCCCGGAATTTTGGAAGTTGAAGACTCACAAACATTCTCCCTGCTCTACTGGCAGAGACTGTGGAGAGGACACGGCTATGAGGCAGTCAGAAGGGAGCGGTAAGGCAGCCTCACAACTTCAGACAGTCATGGGGTAATAACTAAATCCTCTGCACACAACCGAGAAAAGGGCATGGAAGTTAGAAAAACGAGAGAAGGGAAAGGAAAGTAGGACAAGCCATATGGTCAAGGACCAGATATATGCACAGAAGTCTCAGGCAGATGCCAATGTGGAGGATGACTTCTGCCCAAGGACCAGATGGTACCCAGTAGAAGCCAATGTATGACAGAGCATGCCCAAGGATTCAAGGTCTTGTTTTCATTGATGTATGAAGCTAATGGAAGTTTCTAGAATGTAAGTGCAATCTCAGGAAGATAGGAGTGGGGATGGGATAAGGAGAAATATATCCTGACCTGACTGAAATGGACCTAGAGGGAATAGTTTACCTTAAATGGATATATATGTGTATATAATTTATATGAAATATAAAAGAAATACAAATTATATATAACATATATTTTTGTTTAAGATGAGGCGTCTCAAAATGAAAATTAAATTGTGATTTTTTTTAAACTATTTCTGTACACTCGAGCACATGGGTTGAAACTATATGTCTACTAGATGTAAATATATAATAGACAAACAGGTAAATAGAACTATCTATATCTCAAGTTTTTGGTATCATAATTTTTCAAAATTATGCAATCACATAGGCATGCTGGGTGAAAAATGATATACTGGAGAAAGCCTTCTACTTGTTAGGAAACTTGAATTTTGATCCTTAGTCGCTAGCCCCAGTTTTCTCTCTATAGCCTTTACCCTCTTCTTCACGGAAAGAAATGCTGATGTTTAAGTACATTTTTTTCATATTTCTACTGGTCAATAAATATCAGCCATGAAGTCAAGAGTACATGTCTAATGCCCATAAACCTAAAAATTTGAAATATTCAGCCTTTTTTTTTAACAGAGAGTGTGAGAGTGGAAGCCAGAGGTGGAGAGTGTGGGGGAGGGGGAGACACAAAGGAAGAGAGAATATTATGCAGGCTCCATGCCCAGCACAGAGCCCTACAAGGGGCTCGATCTCACGACCCGGAGATCATGACCTGAGCCAAAATCAAGAGTTGTATGCCTAACCCACTGAGCCAATCAGGTGCTCCGTATTCAGCCTTATATGAGTCTTAATCTTATATATTTCCACAATTGCCCCCACTAATACTTATCTGAGTATAAGAAGAAAAAAACTTAAAGGTAAAATCAGGGTTGCCATATGGAGTAAGGCATCAGCACTGATACCCAGTTAAAGACAATCTCAGAGTATTTACTAAGATCAAGGAGAGCATGGCTCTCTGAAATGGGGGCTGGGTGCTACTTTGTGAGACCCCAGTAATTCTAACCTCTCCAGCCTAGGAATAAAGTGAGCATTGGATTTACCCAAAGTTAACCATGACTTCATTCTCGAGCCCCTACGGGAAATATATAGGCCTTCTAGCAGCGTAGAGGGGAACACTAAAGAGGTTCTCTAGGTATAATGGCAGTGTTGGCAAAACACAATAAGGCTTGGGGAAGCTTTTTAACAAATGCAGTCTGTCTGTCTCTCTCTCTCCCTCCCTCCCTCTTTCCTTTCTTCCCTCTCATGCTTCTGAGAGGGAAGAAAAATAATAAAAATAAATAAATAAATAAACAAACAAACAAACAAACACAAAGTGGTGCTAACAAGTCTTCTGTGACCTATGCAGAATAGAATGAAACCCTTCCTAACAAATGAGTCATAGAGAGAAGCTCTCATAGGGCTACACAGATCCAACCCTTAGCAAACAACAGGGGCCGCCCACTCCAAGCTCTGGCCGACGGCAGGGGTGTGGGCTACCTAGGGCCACTAGCCAGCAAGACTCAGTTTGAATATGGTGAAGACGACAGAAACGTATGAAATTAGCCAGAGAGAAGTGTATCCCTTGACACCCTAATTAGGCTTCATTTATTCAGATAATGAAATGATATAAAAATAATAAGACAAGAAAAAGAAATAAAAGTTTAAGTATTGGGGCAATGCCACTAAGTCCTTAGATGCAAGCTGACTCCAGAATGACCTTGGGAGAGGTAGCTTCCTTCAGTCCTTGTGGGGTAACGTGAGAGAGGAGCTCGGCTGTGAGCCATCAGCCAGCAACACTCCGGGTGGCTGGAGGAGCAAGTGTCTCGTGCCTGAAGGGAGACTTTCATCAGTGCATCATGGCACCCGTGACAAATACCTCCTTCAAGAATATAGATGGGTGGCCCATTTTCGCAGCCAACTTTTTGCAGAATGGCATCACATCTTTGTCTGTATCTACTCTACTAGTTGCTCTGATGCCCTTTGAAAATGGTAGGCTTCTGTACATATTAGGATTAGATTTGTCAGAAATGAAATATGACACTACAATGATGGATACATCTTGCTGACCATTTGTTGACCGTCGAATATACAATGCCAAGAGTGAGCTTTAATGTCAACTGGGAATTGGGGGTGATTCTGAGGTTTCAATGTAGGCTCATCATTTGTCACAAACATACCGCCCTGGCTGGGGATGTTGATGATGGGAGAGGTTGTTCATGGGTGGGGACCAGGATGAATATGGGAAATCTCTTTACCTTTCTCCCAATTTTGCTCTGAACTTAAAACTGCTCTTAAAGAATTGTGTTGTTGTTTTTTTAAATCTCTGACCATGTAATAGCTTGCTAAGAATGCCATAACAAAATACCACAGACTAGGTAGCTTCAACAACAGAACTTTATTTTCTCGTGACTCTGGGGACTAGAAGTCTGAGATCAAGGTGTCGGTGGGCCAGTTCCTTCTGAGGCCACTCTCCCTGACTTACAATGGCCGCCTTCTGTCTGCATCCCCACATGGCCTTCCGTCTGCACTTAACGGTGTCCTGAGGTTTTCTTCTTATAGGGACACCAGTCACGTTGCTTTGGACCCACCTTTATGTCCTCATTTTAACATAATCACCTCTAAAAAGGTCTTATCTCCAAGTACAGTCACATATCGAGGAACTGGGGGTTAGAACTTCAACATAGGAATTTTTAGGGGACACAACTGGCCCATAACACCATGTGCGAAGGGCTCGTGCTTTCACTACCATTTTGTAGATGGAGAAACTGAGCCCAGGATGTTGATGGCTCTGTGCACAGCTCACGTGACCCATCTCAATGGTTTGTCTTCTTAACCATAATAGGAGTGTCCAGCCGTCTCTCCCCAAGGAACCCTTTGTATACTCATTAGATTTATCATGAGAGAGCCCCTACCACTAATCTTCCACGAAGCTTGCTTTGAATTGTGGGATTAAGTGACTAAATTGTTCAAGAACGGAATTTATCTTCTCCGTTACTCTGAAAATTCTTGTAATCCCATACCGAGTCCTTTGCTTTCTTGCACCAGGCTCCAGATTCAGCTGTAATGGTCGTTCCTGAGGCAGATCCCTCACTCTCAAACCTTGTCCCTATTCCTGTCCTGTGACCGGGCCAATCCACCCAAAGGACATTCGAAGCCCTCCTCTAGCTCTTGCTCCCGAGCCCAATGAAAGTCCTAGTAGGTAAGTCCTCGATTCCACCTCTCCAGTCCACACCCCTGCCTCGCCTGCTATACAGAGCCAAAAACACCTTCAGAGGAAAGGCAGTGCACTCACACTCCCATCCCCAAACAGAGGGATAGGGCAGGAGAACTAACTTATCTCAAGTGTCTCCCATCTGCTAGACACTGAGAAGGTGCTTTTATAGACATCACCTTCTTCACTCTCCACCATACCATAAGGTGTGGTTTAGATTGCCACGATTTTATGGATGAGCATGTTATGGAGACCCCTAGAGGCAAATAGCCTGCCCGAGTCACCCCTTGGATGTAGAAAGGACAGAATTGAAACACACATCTGACTGTTCAAAACCTGCCTTCTTTCCACTGGCCCACCTTGCGTATGCATGAAGGGTCTCACCGAGCCAAGCCCCCCAAATCCTCAGGCCCAAAGGCTGAGATGCGTGGAGTCCTTACTCCCTGAATGTCAGAGCCCACTGCTGTGTCTGAACCTAAATTCTATCCACTGTCTATAAATGTCTTCTGTACCTTGATTTTCTCCTGCTTACTAAGTTTCAATATTCTTCATGTGTTTTATCAGCTGAAATCCTTCCTCTGCTGGTCCTCAGGTCTTGCTCTGAGGGCTCTTTGATCTTAGAGGACGCTGAGGAAAAGGGGCAGGATATGAGTTCCATTCTTGGCTCTCCTCTTCCAGTGGTTCCACTCTTTGACAGAGTCCCAGGGATCCTGCATCTCTCTGGAAACCAAGTCCCCACTCCCTGAGCAGAGTGTTACCTCTTGAAGAGCTGGGATGGGAAAGCAGACACCAAGTAAAAAGTACCCCTTCTGTTTGTCTTGCAAACTTCCAGCTACACTTCTAAATGGAATGAATGGGATTTGGGAAGGTGGGAAGAGACGATAAAATATCACCTGGCCCATAACACAGTTGAAAAGTGTGTTTCTCTGGGCGCCTGGGTGACTCAGTTGGTTAAGTGTTCGCCTCTTGATTTTGGCTCAGATCATGATCTCAAGGGTTGTGCAACTGAGCCCAAGGTCAGGCTCTGCTCTCCCTCTGCCCCTCTCTCCCTCTCTAAAACAAACAAACAAATAAGCAAACAAAGAGTAGAAAAATGGATTTCTCAATGGGAGTACAACCATTGAGTCACTGAGTTGTGTTCAGATATGAGAATTGCCAGAAGGGAAAAATTCCTAAGAGAAAATTTGTCTTTAAACTGAGCTGCTCAGGGCTAAAATGTTTCTGCCTTAGATTCATGCCTGGATGCTGGCATATTATATCCCTAATGCCATTTTCCCCATAAGTTCTGTGGGTTTTATTACTAGTTTGCATAGTGTGATGGTTTTTAAAAATGCATGTGTTCTGTTATTGCAGAACTGACTACTCAGCATGATAGGTCCCCAAATATGCACTAAAAAGATGGAGAGCTTGGGAAAATGTGGAAAAGAAAGGAGACTAAATGCTATTATCATAGGAAATTATTACTTTGACCTTGATACAAAACCAAGTAAATCTACCAAACTAAAGGCAATTATTTGGCTTGGAATTACATGATGCTCTGGTATTTCTAAATCTCAGGGGGTTGAGAGAAGTAAAACTTGTTTTCATAATAACAAGAGTCAAAAAGGAAATGTGGGTCAATAAATTAATACTCAGGAAATTTTACAAATATAGAAGTTAGATTCATGTCCCTAATTATGAATGATTTATTCTAATTTTATATAAGGGGTACAATGTCCAATTGACTCAAATTTTTCATCACTAAAATAATTACTGTTTGATTTGAAAACAATCCTTAACTTGTTTCTAAACTACGAATATTAAAGATTCTGAAAGCAGGCCTGCAAAGAGGTACTTGTGTGTGTTGTGAAAAAAGGGATGACTGGACTTCATAACTTCTGCTCTGATCAAATTGTACCCCTCCACACACACACACGGTCACCTTCAGCCCCCTGTTTAAAACCAAACCGGCAATAGAAATTTCATTGAGCATGCCCGAAAAACGGTAGTGCTGTTTGCCAAATATTTCCAGGTGCTCACCTCATCAGTACATGGTAGGATTACATTCCTGGGCTTCCTGTGTGTCTGGTCAATGGGTCGAGGTAGATTGATTAAAGGGTTGAACCCAAGAATGTACCATATCGATGGGGCCATCGACTTTGAATGAACTCACACACGAGCAAGTGGTGAAAAGTAAGTGTTTTTATTTCTAAAATTTTTTACGTATAGGGGTTTAAATACACATACATGCACACACATAATAATGATACCTACAAGAATATTTTTAAGTTTCACAAATGAGGAACCTAAAGTCCTAGGAGCTAAATTATTTTACTCAAGGTCTAAAATAGACTAAAATCAGAAACACCTTTAAAAGTCCTCTTATTTTAATTCTGTTCCCTATTTTTAGGAAACCTACCACTCCTTAACTGTCTCCAAAGTACAGCCAGCATTTCCGCTGCGCCCACCCGCTCCCCCCTCCCACCCCCGCTCCCATGCCTGCCCCTCCGCCGACACTGGATCGAACTTCTGTCCCCCAAAGCAAGCATGATCCATGCACAGTGACAATGGCTGGGTCTATGGAGCCACACAGCAGGCCTTGGGCGTGAAAGCACACCTCGTCCAGTAGGGCCCCGACAGCTCCGGCCTTGTCCAGGAGCTCAGAAAATGGCTTGCTGTCTTCATCTTGCCAAGGTGGACCAAGAAGCCAGCTTCTGCAAGTCATGGGTCGGTCAAAGGGTCAGTGGTTCTAGCTCCTGTCCCCAAACGTCATTCTCACTTTTCCCTCAGCGAGCATTTTCGCCCTGCCAGCTTAGGTGTCACTCCTGGCCAGAAGAGAAAGTCTTCCAAGGAACCTTGGTTGTCCCTCATTCCAGCCTCCCTGTCCCAGAGCTTCACCCTCAGTGCAGGACACGGAACGTCCATGAGGAATGGAGCGGCCTAGGCAAAATAGTTGGAACACACGTTAACAGGAAGAATAGTCGGCATTTACCGATAACTTCATTTGAACCAGCCCTACACTCCGTGCCCAGAGCCCTCTCACCCTCTTCGGCTCCCTAAGCTTGGTCTCTAAAATGACTGCTCCTCTAAACTTACAACTTTACATACAGAGCCGTGTTGCTTCTCTTGAGGCACTGGCTCAGTCAGTCTCATGTCTTACTGTGGAATGAAGAGTTCTGCATCCTTTGAGGTGAGTTCAGGCATAAACAAATATGTGGAAGGGATTTTACAGAAACTAAAGACGCTTCCTGGTCACGCTGGAATAACACTGGGGAAAACAGGCTCTGTTTGCGGCAGAGTAAAGGCCCGCCCTTCCTATGAACAGCAGAGGGCGCTGTGTAGCTGTGGCTTCATAATAAGCATGTCCTCTCGCTCCCTCCCTGCTCTGCCTCCAGAATGGGATTCCTCCAATTAGAATCTATACCTAAAGCAAACTGCTGCGTTTTCACACCTCTGCAGTTCTTCCGCGTAGGAGCAATCAAACCTCAGGTCACTGGGGTATGAAGAGCTTCCACCCGTGCTCAGGGTCTCAAGTCTCTGCAAGTCCAATTCTGAACTCCTGTCCCGTCTCACCAATGGAATTCTGCCTGTCTCCTCAGATCCCATCGGTCTTCAATTTTGTGCTCTGATTTAAGGTCTGAAATACTGCCTTTTCCTTGTGGCTTAGCCCTGCCTTGGGCTGCAACTGCATTGCATTCATCAAACACCCCGTGTTCCTGACCTGTAATTCTGACCTTGGCCCGCTGGAGCCCCTCTCTCTCTCTACTGAAAGACCTCCCTGGTGCTGCTAGGTCTCCATTTACTTAGAATACATTTCCTACTCCTGATGTCTAACTTGTTGGCCCCTAATGCGGTCTGCCCCGGTGTCAGCTGCTGTTCCTGATCCTTCTGGTTCCACGTGCCTCCAGATGTAAAAAGCACAGCTCCAATTACTGAGAAAATTCAATAGGCACAGGGCCACCTATGAAGGATATGCTCAAAAACACAACCCTCAGTTCGTCCCCCACCTCACAGGTTCAAAAGTAGAAGCTGAAGAATCACGTGGTGAGGATTTCTTTGGGGAGTTGTTAGTACGCTCCCACCTCCTTCCTACACTTTTCCCCAAGTGCCTGTCCAAGCTTTGTGCACCTCCCCAATCACAGGAGGGAGTGCAGTCTAGATCCTGGGTTCTATGGGTCTTCTCCAATTTTTACTACAGCCAACCAGGTATGCCCAACTAGCTGGAGATTAGACTTCAACCTACCTCTCTTCTCTAGAATGGCTAGATTTAGTATCCCCAAGAGGCAGAGTCTCCTCCATCTGAAACAGTCTAACAAACTTCCTAACGCAGCTCAAATTGGGACTTTACTGGAAAGGTCAGCTTGCACAGGTCACCTGATAACTCTTGATAAGTGACGTTATAGTGATGTCCCACTAAGCAGATGCTCTACGGACTAGAAAATGGGCAGAGGTGGGAGAGATAACCCTTTTAAAGGACTCCGATATCCCTCCTCCCCCCTTTTAAAGTTCTAATATAAAAACCCAAACGTGAGGATGGTTAATTAAGGATAATATGCCGGTGTTTTCCCAGCACCCCACACATGCCTGTCAGTGGGTATGACAAAGCCCTCTTTCTTTCCCTCCCTCACCCCGGGACCATGAACCAAGGTCCCACAGCAGCACAACGTGAGGTTTGTAGGATCTGTAACACAGCGGGTCCCTTAAGAGTTCTACCAACTCAGAATGTCTTTGACTCCATGAGATTATTTCAACTCCCCACTGTGCCCCATTGTTCGCTATTCGGCCCTGACTCAGAAAGACAATGAATGTAAAAGAGGATGTACTCTGCCAGATGGTGTTTAACCAAATCTGAGACTCATCTATATCCATGTACGAAGGCCATGAAATCTCTCCAAGACAAAACCATACCCAACTTGATCCCCCCTGCCCACATCTGCCTACTACCTTTCATGCCCCTGGCTGCCGCTTTGTTACTGATCTCCCTCTCACGGATGCCTAATATTTGTTTTCCCCTAATTTCATCTGTGTAGAACTATGTCTCAGAGGTTGGCTGTGAGGCAGCTAACTCTCTGCAATTCTAACCACACCCCCTTAGGGATGATTCTGGGCTCCAACTTCACTGTGGAGGGCAGGCTTGTTGCTTTGTGATTTCAATCAAGTCTTCCTTCTCAACAATGATGTTATTATAAGTGTCATCACTCACTGACAAGATGGAATTAGGGCGTGTGAGGGCTATAGACAGCAAGGGTGTATCCTCTGTCAGCTAGAGGTGATGACATCATCCTCTCACTGAGGAAAGGAAAGTATGTTTAAGATCTGGTCATATAAGAATAAAAAATACTAACTCAAAGGGATATATGTCCCCCAATGTTTATAGCAGCATTATCTACAGTAGCCAAATTATGGAAAGAGCTCAAGTGTCTGTAGACTGATGAATGGATAAAAAAGAAGTTATATAAATATAACTTAAGTTGTATATATTTATATTTATATATGTATATATTTACATATATACAACTTAAGTTATATATATACATATATATTACTCAGCTATAAAAAAGTTAAGTTATATATATAACAAGTTTTACATATATATATATATATTACTCAGCTATAAAAAAGAATGAAATCTTGCCATTTGCAATGACATGGGTGGAGCTAGAGTATTATGCTAAGTGAATAAGTCAGTCAGAGAAAATGATTTCGCTCATATGTGGAATTTAAGAAACAAACAAATGAGCATGGGGGATAAAGGAGAGAGGGAAGCAAACCAAGAAACAGACTTTTAACTATAGAGAACAAACTGATGGTGACCAGAGAGAGGTGGACAGGGGGATGGGTGAAATATGTGATGGGGATGAGGGAGTGCACCTGTGATGAGCACCGGGTGTTGTATGGAAGGGTTGAATCACTATATTGTACGCCTGAGACTAATATTACACTATATGTTAACTAACTGGAATTTAAATAAAGACTTTTTGAAAAGATTTGGACATATACACTGAGATGACATAGGTTTTAAAGATGTGCATATTTTCATTTATGTACTGGGCAATAAAGAAGTTTCTAATCTCTGAAAGATCTATCCACCTGTTCCCTCCCCACCTCACTCCTGCATCACACCATAGGCAATAGTGTGCTCCCAAGGGCTTTAAGGAGTTTGTCACGACTTGAAAGTGAAGATTCTCCTTGAGTTTTTAATACTCACCTCTCGTCTTCAACGATTCATTAATTTGGATCCATTGGTTGGGCTTAAAGATGCATTCTAAATGGAAAAAAAATAACAGTGATGTCAGTAAGTAATGGCATTGACAAAAATGTATTTATATTTATGTATATGGCTGCCTAGAGATAAACATGTAAAAATGGAAACATGAAAAGAAGCATTTGAAATGACATAGCTACACAGAATTAAATTATATTTCATTGAACCTAACATTGTTAGCTGCATCATTCTTTTTATATTCCACTGAGAAAAAGAAAGAAAAAAACTTGCCAATTAAATCATGACATGCCACTGATTGTAAAATACATTCCAATTGCAGAAATGTTAAAAGGTAAAGAAAATGCCTATCTTAGCATTGATGAACTAGGGTACCAAAAGTCACCCAACAGTAGCTAACTGTAAATGCTGACTTTCAATGTGTTCAGAAAATGTTTTGTTTGTTTATTGTTAAGAAAGTAGCTTTTACTGAGAAACTATTGGTTGAGTAAATAACTGTTTTCCAATTAATATGGCAATGATGGCAAGTTCAGTTGGTACCTTAAAAGACGGATGGCTTGGTTAAAGTCATCTTCAAGATCAATAAGTGTACATATACTTCAACCCAAGAATAGGGTTTACTGAAAAGAGTCCTGAGCAAGGACAGTGAATTCTCATGATTAACTGGGTGGCTTCAGGCAAATCTCATAAGTACTCTGTGCCTTGGTTTCCTTACCTATGAAATGACTAGGTTGGACTAGAATCTCATTTCTAACTCATCTCTCATTTCCCGGCTCTGGTGTTTTATGAGTCTATGATCCTGGTTTCATGTTGTCCCATCTCAATGGTCCGGATGTCAAATTGAAATACATCCAAGGTGGAAAATTCTCTTGAGAGGCATATTCTACTGACCTTAAGCTTTAGCGGGCTACTCCAAATTTGCCGAATGAAGAAATGAATGAATGAATGTATGCCCTAATAATTCTCTTTGCTAACAAATCCAGGATATTGAGCTATATTTGTCTCGTGTGACTGTGCTGAGGACACCGACCCTTCAGTATTGAGACTGAACGGGAGAGCTTACCTCTGCTGCCCTTGATCTCCCCTTCAGCGAAGACATCCTCAACCTCAAAGCATCTCTTATCTGAAGAAACAATAACAGTGAAGAAATGACAACATTCCCCAAACCCAGACCCATGTCCTGAAACTTCAAGACCACTATCTCTGGCAGAAGCAGCGTCAGATGGCTGAGCATAGTGCTTAGCCAAAAATAAGACTTGGATAAAAGTTGAGGTGTAATTGTAATTACATTTAGGATTAAAATTAAAATTTTGGTTATAATTAGATTTAGGGTTAAAATTAAAA
This sequence comes from Potos flavus, assembly GCA_028534135.1. NCBI lineage: Eukaryota > Metazoa > Chordata > Mammalia > Carnivora > Procyonidae > Potos > Potos flavus. Next base: position 92,845,673 of record CM052886.1, read on the forward strand.
TTCCGGTTATGGTTTTCATTCTTTTAGATACTCTCACACACAGCCTCCTGTTAACTTAAGTGCAGGAAATGATAGAGTAGAGTTCTCTCATTTCCTCCTCTCAGCTGATACCTGAAGCACCCCCATAAGCTCACCCCCATGGACCAGGATTTCTCATCAAAACTGCTCCATCCCCCTGCTCCCCTGAGCCACATGGAAATTTTTACAATGAGAGAAACAAATTCAAATTACCTTGTGGTCCATAATGGTTCCAAACAGCAAGATGAAGAACCCCTATGACAAAATTCAGCAGAATGTGAGGGATGGTTTGGCAGACAACATCCCAACTATTATTTTAATACAACCCTTCTAGATATCTTCAAGGACAGTTATTGGGTATTAGAAACTTCAGCTTTTACTGATTCAGAGAAAATGCATTGACAAATATTCTCTGTGATCGTACTTCAAAGAAAGAGGGTCACCTTCATGTCTGTGCAATACAGTTATTGATATTTGTTGAATGACTGCAGATGTAGAATGGTGTTTTTCCACCTTATTACATCTGTTTACCTTCTTTCCAAATATTAAGTAGCTGTTCTTACTCATCATAACTAACATGGCACAACATGACATGGAATCCTGTAGCTCAAAGTGGGGATCATGGAAGGTTTCTGGAGAAGTGAAACCTGTATTATGGTTTACTTTCAGTTGGGGTTAAAAGTCACAAAATAGCAGGGTCTCTGAGCTGGCAAAATAAGTTTATGCATAAAAGAGAAAACTACAGATATCTAAAAGACAGGGTCTCTTCAAGTTTAAATTATTTGGTTACCTATAAAGTCACAATAATCGATAGCCAATTGTTTTAAATGGCGGAAGTTGAAGTTTAAGAAAATTCTGGATCCTGCCACAAGAGTGGAAGGAAGGCTGGGTTTCCAAGGATAGTTTCATGGCAGAGAAACGCTAATCAGAAGATGGAAATTTTTAAATGTGAGTCACAGGGAAAGCTTGCTGAGAAAAGTTGGAGTGTATTTAACTAAAAGTATTTCAGTATTTTTCTATCAAGAAAAGAGAAAAAAAAAGTGATTCGGAAAAGAAACAATAAAACTTTCTTAAGTTTTATTAAGTTAATAATAATATACTTAATTAACTTTATTAAGTTAATTAATAATAGTAAACTTAATTAAGTTGCAAAGTAAAAAAAAAATAGAATGAGATCATTAGTCACCAAAATAACTTCAAGAGTTGGGGAGATTTATGTTAGTCCAAGAGCTTTTGATTTCAAAAAAAAAAAAAACAACAACGACGACAACCACCATAAGTCAAATATTTCTCTTTAAAGCCATGCAAGGCAAAGAGTGAAATAAATGTTCTCTATAGTTATTAAAGACATATGAGTAAGATATATGATTGATCTGAGCTGGCATTTCTTAAAAGTCTGCTTTACATCTTGTACCATGTTTTTAAATAGAGTAATAGTGACGTGACACGTTAATAGGAATACATTGCTGCTTTACTAAGCAGTTATATTTATATATTTAAAGCAGTGGCTGGAAAATTTTTTCTGTGAAGAACCAGATAATAAATATTTTTGGCTTTGCGGGCTACATAGTTCCTGTTACTGCTACTCAACTTTGCCATCATAGCTCAAAAGCAGCCATAGGCAAAATGTAAACAAATGAGTAGGGCTTTATTCCAGTAAAACTATTTACAAAAACAGGCAGCAGGCTGGAGTTTGCCAACCCCTGATGAAAAACATAATTAAGGCTATGAACTTGCCAAATTTGCTATTCCTCATAGGTATGGAAAGCAGTCTGGCTAGTGACAGCTTCCCAAAAGAACAAGCTCAGTAAAATTAAAAAAAAAAAAAAAGAACAAGCCCAGTAGCCAACATAGAGTAAAGCAACCTTTGGAGGGATAATTTTGCCAAACCAAGAATGGTAGAGCAAGAAAAGAAAAGAGAGATGACTTTAGATTCGTATCTTTATCTTACTAAGGAGAAGGGTGAGGCCCAGAGAAAAGGGACATTTCTAGGCTCAGGCAACACACAGCCAGATTCATTTCAATGAAGAACGACCTACATTTATTTCACAGAGAAGAGCCATGAGAACCCCTAACTGGTTAACTCTCAAAGAGAATGGCAAGTCCTGTCTAGTCCTCCTATGGAAAATGACTATTTCACTGAGTTCCCAAACTGCTTGAGAAAGGATAAAAACTGTGCTTTGCTTTGAGGCATACCATGTGAGTGTAGACTCACACATCTTTGACCAAAGACTAGTTCTCGATAAGTGACGGTCAACTTCTTCTAACACTGAAACTTTAGGAGGGATACAGGTGGACCAGTTGAGGACAGAAGGAAGGAGATTCCCACCGAATCAGCCTGATCAGCTAAATCCAACTTGACAATCAACAGGGCGAGAGATGACACAGCTGAATGTCTCCAAGATATGGAAAGAAATGCAAGGAACATTTTGTATTCTATATTTTTCAATCATATAGCCAGAATATGTCATATAGCCAGAATAACAAGTTATAAAATAAAAATAACTTATAAAAAATATTAATATATTAACTAATAAAATAAGTCTCTTTCTTGGTACTTACCTGGAAAGCATTAAGCAGGGCAAAGATTATATGGAATATCAAAGAGGTGCCTTCTATAAGTGTAGCTACTCCAAAACCCCAGGTCAGTCCCAGCAATGGGGTGAGGATGGCCACATTTTTGCTGATCCTCATAATTATGGCCAGATCCTGAGACTTGGAACTGCCAATAGAAGGCCTCTGAGTGTTGATAGCGACAACCAAAACCACCACAAGATTCACGGCCACAATGACCAAGGCTGGGATGGCAAATGCTAAAAGGGCTTTGGTATTGTCCCAGTTAAGCCAACAGGCATCGGGTCTAGTATAGCCTTTCTCTGGCACTGTGACAGCAACTGTGGTACCAGCGATGACCAGTGGGCACCCATAGCCAATGGCAAAGCCAATGGCCATCAGGCGGGACTTCATCATCCTACGGAAAACAACCAATATTCCATAGATGATAAGCAGTGCTTTGAAGAACATCCAGAAAAACAGAGAGAGGTAGAAAAAGTGGCTGAAAAATGTCAGTGCAACACACCAGTTAGAGTTCTGGGCCTTTTTGTGAAAGTTAGAGTTTATGATGAACCACACATTAGCGATCAGGAGCGACACAGCTATGTTCACGATGCACACATGACGCATGTATGATATCTCTGTCACAACTACCCGGGACCACACCACGGCTTCGATGATCAGGCAAAGAATCAAGCTAAAGATGGAGATGCTGAGCCCAATGCAGGTGATGTAGTCCAGAACTTTGTTGTCTATAGATTTGGGGGACATTAGAATGGAAAACGACATCACCATGTTGGTGTAGTTACACAAGCATTTCACTTTGTTCGTGATCTCCAATGTGGTTTCACAGGCATTCTCATCCCACCTCCTTCTCCTCGAGTGCCAGCCAACACACTGGGCCCTAGCATTCCGGGATTTGTTGATCTTCTCAAAGGTGAATAAGACTTGCTTCAGTCCTTCCGGTAAAATCACCGAAAGGACAAGACCATTTACAGGTCTAGGAAGACTCACATTTTGTGAGCGGACTTCCTTCAGTATGGCCCCCAAGGTGGGAAAAGCTATGCTGATGGCTTGGGATGCATTTGGTGGCAGCTTCCACAGCTCTTGCCTGGGAATTTCTATCATTCCTAGGATGCCCTCTGTTGTTCTGTTCATGCTCGTGGAGAAATTGAACTTTTTCTCTGAGGTACTGTGGTTGATGCGAAGCCCTTTTGCCTGAATGAAGAGTTCATCCGCAAGGTTCTCAGATTCATTGTGGATGCGGAGTTGCCTCGCAAACAGATTCACTGACTGCAACAAATCCGAGCTGGTATTTTTGTCTGGAATGAAAGCCCAATTTGAAATGGCTGCTGTATCAAGGATGTGGTTGGCCACTTCACTATAACTCTGCAATGGAGGGAAAAAATGGAAATTATGCTAAGGATTTACACATTATTGTAGAAAGTCAGTTTCTAAAACCCGAAATTTCTCGAGATCAAGTCATCAGATCTTATTTGACATATTGCTCATCAAATTCATTGTTTACTAGAATCTCATGCTAAGAGGCCTTCAGAGAAGGAAGTAAAGTAAAACAATGATTAAGATAAAACAAAAATCATAGGTAAAGTTTACTGCTTTAGTATGTGCCCCAGGGCAGCATTTCCAAACTGCAGTTTATATAACCCAAGATTCTCACGAGATATTAATGATTGTTTAGTGGGGGAATTGGGGATAGATTCTATAAAAACCTAAATTTGAGGAATACTGAAATTGTATCTCTATACTCGCCCCTTTATAAAGAGGACCAAACTTCAGTAGCACATGAAAAACTCTAAAAAGTCCTGCTAGAAGGAAATCTGCTTAACTCTGTTCAACCCAGAATTCCTACATCTGCTATGCACAGATCTCCCTTTTAGAAAAGAAACCTCCATTAACATTTCTCAAAATAATTATGTTCTACAGAGTGAAATTTGGGCAACACTGGAGTAGAAACAGACCTGCTCACAGCCACCCTTTTGGGACATTTTCTTGAAAATAGTAAGTCTGTACAAAATATGTATTAAAAATGTGCTAACTTCTCGAAAACTTACATAAGCTAAAGTGAATCGACCTGCAAAACTGAAATAAAAAGCCTGTCGTTGTTATGGTTGCTGTGGCTGTCATACTTTGGACCCTGAAAAGTACATTTGAAACTGTTAAAATGCAAGATTTGGTTTAAAAAACAGAAACCTGTCCATTTTTTTTTCTTTTCTAAAGATTTATTTATTATTTTTTTAATTAACACATAATGTATTATTTGCCCCAGGGTACATGTCTGTGAATCATCAGGCTTACACATTTCACGGCACTTACCATAGCACATACCCTCCCCAATGTCCTGTCCGTTTTTTAAATGAAATGATCAAAGAATACCTTCATTTTCTCTTGGGTAACATTATCAGACAAATCTGTAGAAATATTTCTTAGTAACTCCACTATAAACGCAATGTTTCCAGATGTGGCTTCTGATGACTTCACAACATCAAGGATGCAGGCATAATCAATTGGACAGTTCCTGCGGATTCCTTGGGCTACACTCTCCATGGGCTCTGGAGCTCGAAAGTCAAGAACGTGCACAGGTATGGATGACGCCGCTAGGGAAAGGCGTGATGCACTATTGAAGTCCTGTTTAAAAAAAAATTGTTCAAAAATGATGAAGTATTTAACATATGTCAGAGTAAAGGAGCTAAGGCACAAATACACCACGTGGGGAAAACAGAGAAGCAAGTGGTACTAAAAAGGGGTTTAGGTGCCAAGAAAGATGGAGAGAGTAAGACGGAGTCACACACAGATGAGAAGTTCCATCAGAATTCCCACTGAGATCAGAATACGAACCTCTTGCTTTCAGGACAGTGGTTTTAACTCAAGCGTGATAACAAGACTATTTTCTCCAGAGATGTAGAGAAATTCTAAAAACAGAATCTGTCTACTTACTTCAATTTTTTGAAAGGAGAGTCTCATGGAATTTGTGTGGGGGGGATGGATTTGGAGGTTGGCAGGTAAAAGAAGGCTAAATTGTAATTTCCAGAAGTTTAGAGTTCGCTAATTAGGCGAAGCTACACACAAATCCATCTTTAGAGCTCAAACTTTGACCTCTAAGCATTTACCATTGTGTGAGTGAGTTTTTTAAGAAAAGATGCTGAGAGGGAGAAAGAGAGAGTGAGGAGTGGGGAGAGTATCTGAGAATTTGGGCAAGGAAGGAAGGAGAAGAGACAAATTTCCCCCACTCTGCCATTTTCCCAAGTCTAAATCTGAACTTTATTGCCGTGCCAAACAGAACACAGGAAAATGCCTCTACCGTCTCCTGGGAAATTAGCCCTGGAAGCCAATAATATGCAAATGCATCACCTTAAAGAGTGTTTCCACAGAAAGGCTTGTACATGTTTCAGTTGATTTTTGCCACTTGTTTTGATGACATGTAAATCCTATTTCTCCACGAAAGTGCTGAGCGCAGGGCTGGCTGCAGTTGGAAGCCGTGATGCAAGGTCCCTGGCATTTCTCTGAAAAGCAAGAGAGAGAGAGGAGGGGGCCTAATTAGCATTACTGAGCTCTGATGGAGGCTGCTAACTCATTCTAGGGATTTGGGGATCGCTTGCTTCCCAGAGGAGGTGACTTTGATCAGAGGCCTCAGCACCAAGTAAGGCATGCCAGGCAGAATGAACAGCACATGGAGAGGAGGGGTCGCAGGTCAGACAGAAAGGCTCGTTTAGAGCATCTGAGGGGAGTGGGGCAAGAGACGAGGATGGGAGAGAAGCAGGAGTCAAGACATGAAGGACTTTGAATTCTGTGCTAATATGGGGGTTACCAGAAAACATGACTGGATTTATTTTTGAAAGATAATTAACGGGGTGCCTGGGTGGCTTAGTGGGTTAAAGCCTCTGCCTTCGGCTCAGGTCATGATCTCGGGGTCCTGGGATGGAGCCCCACATCAGGCTCTCTGCTCAGCAGGGAGGCTGCTTCCCCCTCTCTCTCTGCCTGCCTCTCTGCCTACTTGTGATCTCTCTCTCTGTCAAGTAAATAAATAAAAATCTTAAAAAAAAAAAAAAAGAAAGAAAGAAAGATAATTAACAATAGCATAGAGCAGAAAACAGTAAAATTTTCTATAAAGGCCATGATAGAGTTGCCAGATAAAATACAAAAAGCCCAGTTAAATATTAAATTTATTTTCAGACACAGTCGATTCTCATTATTTGCAATAGTTATGGTCTATAGAGTTGCTTCCACAAATGCTGAATGAGGGGAAATCAAGGCAGGTTCTTACGAGATTCTCCTCACAACATTTTTATCAACTGATTTTATATGAGCTCATTTTATGTGTGTTTCTATTTAAAGACACGTTATTTATGTTGTTGATTCATTACCATTGAACTCATGGCCAATAGCACCTTAACTCATAAGGGCACATGCACAAAGCTTATCTAACACGTGAATTTTCTCCTTAAGACACATCACAGCCTCCTTAGGAACATCAGACAACTCTTCAGAACTATATTCAGGGCTATTTTAAACAGCAAAATCACAAACAAAAAGCACAAAATGCAAAAATATGGCATTAGTAATGCCACAAAAACAACACTTGTTTATAATAGGACAGCTAGGACAAGAAGGCAGAGCGCCACCTTGTTTGGCTGGGAACTCGCACCTTAGCTAACTCAATTTTTTTTCTGTCTGTGAATGATCCAGAAAGCACTGAGAGTAGTGATTTGGGGGTTACAAATAAGTTTCAATGAACAGGAGAATTTACAAATACAGAGTCCATGAATAACAGGGATCAACTGAAAATATTCAGTGAAACAATGAATAAGTTTCTAATGTTCGTATGACCCATGCAATATCATTCATTGTTTATCTAACTTTTAAGTTTAATGAGGAATTCCATATTTTTATTTGCTAAATATGAGAAGAGAACTCTAGCCAGAGTGTAAATATTTCCAGCGTTGTAGACCATGTGGTCTTTCTCAAAGCCACTTAACTCTGCCTTTGCGGCAGGAAGGCAATCAAAGACGATATGTACATAAATGGGCATGGCTGTGTTCCAATAAAACTTTATTTCTAAAACCTGATGGCAGGCCTAATTTGGCCCATGAGTAGAGTGGATTGACTTGAGGCAAGGAGCCCAAGAATGAGGCTGTTGAAGTATTCCCAGGAAGAATTGCCTTAAGATAGTGGTAATGGAATGAAAAGAAGTGGATCCTAATGGAAGCTAGTAAGGTGTGGCAATCAATAAGATGTGGTGATTGTGAGTCAAGGGAGGCTCTGTGGATGACTCCATTCACGGAGAAAGAAAACAAGAAAGTTTGCATTTTTCTTTACCGCCTACCTACTGTCCCTGATTTTGCAAGTTATTTAAGCTCAGTGCTTCTCAATTTCTTCATCCATACAATTTGGAGGTGATGCCATAGTCTTGTTACAAACATTGAATGAGTGAGCCTCCTGTTCAGTCCTTCAATCAGTTTTGCCAAAAATGCTCAATGAAGGTTAGCCATCCCTCTCCCTCTTTTCTCAATTCCACATCAATGTAGAGATGTATTTATTGCTAAAAATATACTTGGCCATGTCTGTACAGAATCCAGTGATCTCTACTATTTGGGTAAGAATCACGTGATTTCACTATCTTACCACTAATGACTATCTCCATAGTTTATCTCTGAGTTTTTGAGAGTAACCCGTCTCACCAACACAATACCTATCTTACATCACTTCAGCAGACTTCTCAGCACCAGAGTGTTACATACATTTAGGCATTCTGAAAATATCTGTGCATGAAGGAATGAATTCTGCCCTGTTCCCTCTTCTGCCTCTTGTTAGCTGATTAGCTCAAACAGATTTCCCTTTGGGGTTTTAAAGTAAGCACTTGTCTTCTATTCTTTTACTCTACACTTGTGTGTGATAATTTGCCAACTTGGGTCATTGACCATGCCATGGATAATGGTATAATTGTAAGAAAGTCTATCATACTGGCAAACAATGAGAACTTGTTAGAGACTGTTACTCCACTGGAAAGGTTGTGGTCTGGGGACATGCTCGGCCAAATCTCTGCCCTTCCTTTACTCTGCTCAGTCTCCTTATGGAAGAAGACTGTTCTGTAGACACGTACCTTGTATCCTTTCGGTCCTGAGTTTCCCTTCAGGATGCTGAAGTTTATCTCCACCCTGTAAAACATAAGTTCCCAAAGGTTGTCTTTACTGTGGAACTCTCTTCTCTCATCTCAATGTAGAGGCTCCATGTGGAGATGAAGAGAAAATGTGTCCATGACTCGGAAGAAAACTGCGCCAGGTCTGCACGTGATGTCATGGGAATTTGCAGACAGAAGCATGGAGGTGAGCATAGACAGAGAACAAACTCTCCTCTGAGGAGGGCTAGAACCTTGCCAGTGGTCATTTGGGCCCCGAGGGTCAGGTTAGTGGATTGGGTACCTATTTTGGAAAGCTCAAGTACTCAGGGAGAAAAGAGATGTAATAATTATAATGCTAAGCTTGTCTCCATCCGTATTAACTGTAACTATGAAATGAAGCTAATATGATCCACCAGATACCATAGATCCCCAGAGAGGAAGAAATGAGCAGATATTAGGAATAATCATTAGGTGACAATAATAGAATCACAAACTCTTCTGCAGCTATAAAGGGCTATAAAAATTATCTAAAAGAAAAAAATACCCTTTATGTTATAGACAAGGAAATTAAGACTCAAAGAAGCAAAACAACTTACGCAGCTAATGCGAAGCAAAGGTAAGGTCTGGAGATGAAATGCTACCTGCCAAGCTAGTATTCCTCCTCCCAACAGCTGCCTGTCTACTTTCTCTGTGGCTTGCAAAGTGATTTTTCTACTCTACTGTTGCACTCTGTTGCACCGTGCAAATATACTGTTGCAGGACCCAGCCACCTCTCAACTTTTTTTTGTTCCCTTTTAAAAAAAATATCTGCAAGAGTAAAATTGTAGTCATTTGAAATTTTATTTAAGATTATGTTATTTGTGGGACGCCTGGGTGGCTCAGTTGGTTAAGCGGCTGCCTTCGGCTCAGGTCATGATCCCAGGGTCCTAGGATCGAGTCCCACATCGGGCTCCTTGCTCAGCAGGGAGCCTGCTTCTCCCTCTGCCTCTGCCTGCCTCTCTGCCTACTTGTGATCTCTCTCTCACTCTCTCTCTGACAAATAAATAAATAAATTCTTTAAAAAAAAAAAAAGATTATGTTATTTGTCATAAATTTAGTCCATCTAGGAGAACTGGCAGATTTCTCATGGGACCACCTGAGAATGGATCAAACTTACTTTTATGTGGACCTTGGGTCTATAGTGAGAACATTCTGTGGCCAGAAAGAACATTAAACAGTAAATCATAGTTGCCTGGGACTTCATTTTTCACACATTAGGATCTTCACCTGCAATACAGAATGAAAGTGGATCCAGCTGGAGGTGATAAGGTCAGACAACACAAAACTTAGCCGACTAACCAACCCCTTGGTGACCCTACTGGGTACTCTGACATGTTCCCATCAAAACATTCTGTTCCACGAAAGGACACCAATATCTACTTTCCAGCCAGCTAACGTGTAAAAAAGGGAAAGACTTTTCCTCAACTGTTAACTTATCTACAAACAATAGACAGGAATGGTGGGAGCACTAGGAAAGATGTATGTTCACCAAGGAATCATTTCTGATTATTTGATCCACGATTTTCTTTAATCGTAACATTTATCAAGAACCTTTATTTACCAATCACTGTTTTGAGCACTTTCTTTGCATTAATTTATTTAATCAGATGATATTAGACAGTATTACCATCTTCCTTTTATTAGTGGAGAAACCAAGGTACAAAGTGTGGAACAACGATGAGTCAAGGTCACTCATAAAAAGTGGTGGAGCCAAGGGTTCGACCCAGATGATGCAGCTGGAAAGTCAAGTTCTAGAACGGAATCTCTCAGCAGTGGTACTATTGACATTTGGGGCTGGATGGTTCTTTGTTGTTGGAGGCTGTCCTGTAAATTGTAGGATGTGCAGTAGCATCTCTGATCTCAACCCACTAGATGCCAGGAACAGCCTCCTCCCCAGCTGTGACAGCCAAAACTGTCTCCAGACATTGCCAAATGTGCCCTGGGAGAGAAAATTGCTCCCATTTGAGAACTACTGTTCTACAGTGTACTGTCTCTCTGGGCAAAGGGGGTCAAGTAACTTAAAATGAAATAAATATACACTATTGTCTGTTATTGGAGCAAGTACTGAGACTCTCTCTTATAGATGGATCAACTATTATACAGAGAAACTAGAAGCATGAAAAGATAACTATTCTTTGGCCATATCTCTGTTTCTTGCCTTTTTCTTTTTTTTAATACATAATCGACATATAACATTATATTAGTTGCAAGCGTACAACACAGCGATTTGCTACTTGTATTTTTGTAAAACGATCAGTAGGTCTAGTTAACATCTGTCACCACACATAGTTACAATTATTTTTCTTTTGATAACGCCTTTTTCTTGCTAGATCTACCTTTCAAAGACAAACTTCAGAGAAAGCATCTTTGTCACGGTTGAAATTCATCAACATCATCATGATTTGATCATCACCACCATACTTCTCTTATAGGTTAGTGGAAACTAAGACCATTTATTGGAAACAAAGTTCCTTAAAACAATTTTCTGGTAGTATAGATGCAGCAAAGTAAAAATGTCATGGACTTTAGATTCAGCATGAGCTAAGTTGTTCATCATATTTATACTATTGATGAACTATTTGACCTTCGCTGAGCTTATTTTCTTTCTCATCCATTTCATAAAATGTGGGATGATTATTCATTCTCTCATCCACTCTTTATCAAGTGCCTCCTCTTTGTCAGGAACTGTGTCAGATGTTGGGGAGTAGAGAAGTAAAGGGTGCTGTCATTTCCATAAAGAATGTCCAGTGGGGAATTCAGACAAATCAAACCAATAGTGGGAAGAGAGATCATCTACATACCGTAGCTAGTGAATAAGGCCAAGCAGAAATTAGCCTCAGCAAACATAAATTCCTTTATGTTGTAATGGAGATGAACTAACTCTGATCCATCTAGGCTCACCAGGCAATCTGTGGCCAGGGAGCAAAGAAAACTCGCTGATCAGGGATCATCAGACCTTTCCTGGGTGGAATCAAGACTAAGATGGACTTTCATGACTCCAGTGAGCCTTCACATGAGAGGAATAACCACAGGCACTTACAGGAAGGCTTCCAAATTGTCTTTGAGCTCAAAATTCTTTGAGTTCCTAACCAATGAATGGGGGGACGTATGTTGACTTATACTATCATCTTGTAGAGCAAGTCTGAGCAAGAGAAAGGAAACATGGCAGAATGACAGCAAAGTGTGGTAATGGATTTGCATAGTTGCTGGGATATGTGTTTGGAATTCAAGATCTTACATGAGTGGGTGGAAAGAAGTTCTCATGTATGTGGCAAATTGGTGGATGGGCACACTAAGCAATTTGCAATATTAATATTATTTAGGATAGATTTTTCACCATCATCACAAAAGGAAATACCAGAAGAACCAGTATAAGTTGTCTAAGATGTATCTGTATGTTTCACATATACACCTGTGGCTTTCAAAATTTTTTTATCCTGACACAGTGATAAAACAGATCTTACATCATGACTCAATGTGTATAGACATATACATGTATGTATATAGGTATCCATACACAAAACTAGAAAAATACATAATTTCTGTATTTCAAAAGATTTTATGTATTTCTTATCCTTCCCACCTATGAGCAAGAAACTGCTCTGTCCATGATTTTTATCTTGCATGCCACTCTATCCGACATTCTTTTGGAAACTGGTTGCCACCCACTAAGTTGAATCCACAACCCTCTAATGGATTGTAACCTGCAATTTGAGAAATAGAAATACAGACTGAAAGAATCATTTTTATTATCAAGTTGAAAATCGTTCACTTCTCCCACCGAAGTGGTCTCTTTGGTCCTTTCTCTTTACTATTTTTCACAATCTATTGAAAATCTTCTTCCCAAGGTACATGCATCGGAGAAAAAAAGATACCTACATTCAGAGCCAAATAATAGGACTGATGCTGAGGGTAAATGCAATTCTCTTCCACCTAGAAAGCAATGGTATGAAATGCACAGTGAAATAGGTGAAGATGAGCCAACAGGAGGCCACTTATAAGGAAAAATGCCGGCTATCTAAGGCTTCGGAAGGAAGCAATTTTACTGTGCACGGTTTTCAATATAAGAACTTTACTTAAAAGTAATCTTGCTGGAAGAAAGTCAGGCATCTGGCACAATGATGTGAGGTGATGCGATGTGGTTTAGGAAGCCCAAAACTGTTTTCCTGAGCAGTGGACTCTAAGTCCACAGCTCCCAAAAGTGTTCCGGGGACTAAAGGATCCAATAGGCATGGCATTTTCTGTAGATCATTATGATCTTTATGGAACATGATGAAATAACGACACATTCATTTATTTCCTAAGAAAAAATTTACTAGCCGATCACTTATATGTAGTACGGAATCATAAGCATGACCACAAGAAACACAAACTTTGAACTGAGCACAATTAGCTGTTTGGAGAGTTTTGGTTAACTAATTTGCTATTTCACCATTCATGTTCTTATAGTCTGGTATATGTAACCCACCTGCTACTTTGTATGATAATTATATGGTAAAGTTCCTTCAATTATTACGAGCGGGAAGGAGGAGATGTTTAATAATGTTACCCAAGAGGAGGCACAGCATTCTTATTTTTGCCTAGTTTGATTGTCAGGGATGGGTCGGATGGAGAAATGTTTTCAAGGTAGCTCCAAATGGGTTGTTTCTCTTCTCACCAGAAAGAGTAGAATGAATCTGTCCCACAACGATATAGAGAGCTGAAGCCAAAAGCCAGAGCATTCTTCAGAGCACACAATGAGCCAGAGCTTCAGAGCTCTGAAATGGGGAATGAAAAAATAAAAAGAAGTATATCCGGCATAATTCATAAGCAGAGGCTGATATTTTGCAGAACAGAATGGAAGAAACATATTTAGATTCACCATTGATAAAGACTTAATAATTAAAGTGAACTTTGCGTTTTGCATAATGCTGAACTGAAAATTTTCTGCAAATACAAAGTACTTCTGGGCACCTGGGTGGTTCAGTTGGTTAAGTGTCTGACTCTTGATTTTGGCTTGGGTCATGATCTCAGAGTTGTGAGATCAAGCCCCGCATTGGGCTTTACACTAGGCATGGAGCCAGCTTAAGATTCTCTCTCTCTCTCTCCCTTTGCACCCCCTCTCTAAAAAAAATACTGTATATATACAAATATAAATATAAAATATATATATAATATTTCTCCAATACCCAGAACAGTGTCTGCATGTAGCAAGTGATGTCTTGAAAGGAAAAACTGTCCCTGGCTATTTAAATCAAGATCCTAGTACCTGGTGGGGGAACATAAAAACAGTAAGCAGTAATCCCGACGGAATAGTGCTGTGACAATGGGTATATATGCCTAGGGTGGACATTTATTACCCACCACTTGTTTGCCAAGTTTGTAGCAGGCACCAAAGTTGAATTTTATTTTATTTTTTTAGAAATTCTTTTTTTTTTTTTAAGATTTTATTCATTTATTTGACAGAGAGAGAGACAGCGAGAGAGGGAACACAAGCAGAGGGAGTGAGAGAGGGAGAAGCAGGCTCCCCACCGAGCAGGGGGCCCGATGTGGGACTCAATCCCAGGACCCTGGGATCATGACCTGAGCTGAAGGCAGACGCTTAACGACTGAGCCACCCGGGCGCCCCCAAAGTTGAATTTTAAAAGAATGGAAGGAAAACTTGACCCTGAGGACATTTGTATACACTGACTTAAACGTTCTGTGATTTCAGGAAATCTGCCTGTTGTATTTAGTAAGGCAAACCATACAGGGTTTGGTGTCAGTCGCAGCTGGCCAAGCTATTGTGTCCTGAAGTGGGTTTCTGTGGAACGCTGGTCTCCTAAAGGACTAAGGGGTTCCACGGTCCGATCAGTTGGAGAAACCATGTGTCCCAGCACCGCCACCACCTCCAGCCCCTCACATATATATGGATGCATAGCAGAGTTTCTGGGAATCTTTGTGGTGAAAATACAGCTTCACTCTGGTTATACCAAATTTACCTTAGCATCCAAAGTGCTCTGGGGGAATTTAAGGCTGCTGTTCAAGGACTGCACATCATCCTGGAACACATTAGTGTATCCAGACTCAGACTACACGGGCATTTTTTGGGCACCTACCATGTGCCAGCCCTTATGCCAATATCTTCCCAGGAGGTCACTCCCTGGGACCAAAGTAACACCTCAGAGAGTAACAGACCTGGTCTTAGGGAATCCTGAAAGAAGGAGCCAATGGATAGGTCATCTTTAACAGTGAGAAGAGTCAGAATCATCCTGAAACATGATTCTCTGGGTGGAGAGGTGAGGAAAGGCAGGCAGGGATGAGATGACAATCAGGTGTCTGGGATGATCCCAGGAAGGGGAAGGCAGACTCAGAAATGAATAATTAAAAAGAGGAAGAGAAAACAAGATGCGAAAGAACTCATGCCTGCGGCTTCTGTGGCAATTAGGTGAATAGTTACCTGACATTTACAAAGAAACACACCCTGTATCTTGTTCCCAAAATGCCTGAAAGATGGCCTATTTCAGAGATAAAAGCAAAGAGCAGCCTGGAATTGGCAGCTTCTCAGGTACTAGACAAGTAGCATCCCAAATTCCTCCTCCCTACTTCCCTAATCTGCCTCTCTCCCTCCGTGCATCCTTATAAAAGTGTGAATTGCCCACTACCATCCACTTTTGTCTTTCATTTGGTAATAGGCAATTCTAGGTCATTGAATGGAAGCCAGACTCTCTGCTCTAACAGAGCGATTACTTCAGAGAGAGAGAGAGAGAGAGAAAATCAGCTTTGCTGGCCCCAGAGGCTGGGACAATGTAGCTGGACCGAAGGGTCCCAGAGGTCATGCAGCTCAGAATATCCCTCCCCAGGGAATTCCCGGGAAGGGATGCTTCCTGCATCAATGCCTCTGCTCCAAGCCCTGATGACAAGGGGTCAACAGGGCACAAGACCTAGTGTTCCCAGCCCCAGAGCCTGAGAGAAATTAGCCCGCACCTAGGAGAATAGAACCCCCCTCAAAAAAAAAAAAAAAAAAAAAATCAGGTCATCATTAGGAGGTGAACAAGAAGGGATATTTCTCGGTCCCCTGCCCCCAGCAGAGTGTAAGAGTTGTAATAGTTACCCAGTCAGGGTGTGTTGAATAAATGAATGAATAAGTGAATGGCCCCACACAGAATGATACCAGCTTTGGAAATTTTTGTTTTAAAATCACAAGGCAAGTTCTCCATCTTAGAGGGGAAGGTGAGCATATGTGCTACTCTAGATCATTTTGGAATCTGGCGATTTAAGTAGACATGCTCCCAGCCTACCTCTTTGTTATACTACCTGGAGCCTCTGTGCAAAAGGATCGGGAGGTCCTTCCTATCTAGGCTCGGCAAGAGACAACACCACGCCAGATGAGCGATGTCTGCCCCAGGCACGGCACCGCGAGCATCCTTTCTGCCCTGTCTCCACGGTCAGAACTCACAAAGCCCTTTCTTGGACAGACCTAGAAGACTCCAGTGGTTCTGACACGCCAGCTCCTATTCATCCCATCTCTCTTGTACGAAGAGCCGGGTTTCTGAATGAGTTGGAATTAAGAAATACAATTAGTCTGCCTGGGTCCCGGAGCTTGTTTCTGATCTGCGCTAAAATGGGGTTGTAGGATATGAGTCATGGAACCCAGGTGCTCCCCACCTGCCCGGACATGCTGCACGAGGGCTAGCATCAGGACTCTTAAAGCACATTTAAAAAGGTACAGCCTGGGAATAGTAACTGCAGTCAGGAAGGAAGGCAGGCACTGGAAGCCGTGTTCTCTCAAACTCCCCCACACAGAACACTCCAAGGTAAGCTGGGTGAGGACGCTTGCCAACGAAATGGACACTGTCCCAAAGTGTTCCCCTCCGTGAACCTCACCCCAACGTGAGAGGAGGGGCCCCTTCCACTCATTGGCTCACCTTCTCGGCAGCAACTCACCTCACACTCGTTGGCCAATCCCTTCCATGGGAAGGCCCGGTTCAGAAAGGTTAACTGAGGGTGAGGAACTTAGAGTCTGCTGACCCACATGTTGGGGTGTGTGTGTTGTGTTCCCCTCGGCTGAATTTCATAACCGCACTTCCATCTACTCCGCTGGGGTAATTAGAGCTCTGATCATAGAGTCAGACAGCTAAACAAGTTGTTTGCGTGTTGCTTGGCCTCAGTAACAACAGATTCAGTCACTCTTACCAGTCGTCCCTTGCCATAGAGGAGCTGTTTCATGAAGAGCCTTGGGGGAAAGAAAGATAGAAAACATCTATTAGAATCAGAAGCATCTTATCCTGGGCTATTTCGGATGGCTTCCAGCCAATCTCTTTGTAGCTCAGTATCCTTTCTGAGCATGGCAGTCTGCTTCAAATACTGTTATGTTTGAAGAATCTCACCATTTCCAAGCTGGAGGGTATCTAGCCTCTCACCAACTATCCTGAGACTTACGGGATTTTAAAGTAATTGGTAAACCGGGCAATTGCTTGGCTCCAGGAAGAAAGCTCACTGGAGTGCTCTCTCTCTCACACACACACACACACACACACACACACACACACACAAGAAAGGTCACAATTGTCCTCAGAGGACAAGGAATATAGGTGATTAAATGGCGTGCGGTAGACCACTCAAAACAAGAGTAGATGCCTTTGCCAAACGGTTTTAGCCACCCCTGGAGGAAATATTTCCTTTTAAGTTGATATAAAGACAGCTTTGTCAGCCCCACTATAAGAAGAAACTACTAACGAAATGCTTTATAATAAATATAATCAACTTTACGTTCAGCCTAAAGGAAGGGAATTGAAAGGTGGTTTGTTTATCCACTTTATCAAGCAAAGGGACCATCAGAAAACAGACTCTAATTGCCTGACAAAGTGCTTTGCATTTTCACTCCCGGGAGTGAGCAATTAGATCCTGACAAATGACTTTTTAAGGAAAAACAAATGTAAATGAGATCTAGGACAGACTTTAACCTTGAGCTAGCCAATTTCTAAATAATGTAGGAAGGAAGGCTTCCTGCAGAATCAAGCACTCCAGAGAATACCGCCAGAAATCACACATTTTCCCATTCCAGAATACACACAAAACCAATCCAGCCTTCGGTCGGAGGAAGGTTGGGTCCTGGCGTGTGTACTCACCGCATCCAGGAAAGCTAGCAGCCCGGCGGGAGAGGTGGCACCGAGCTTCCGGCCGCTGTGCCCCACCATCCCTGGTGCCTGCCCTTGCAGCTCCCATGGTCCCCCTTCAGCGGCTGTGATGCCTCTTCTCCATTTTTGAAAGGGAAATCCAAGAGGCTCCGGTGCAAACCAGCCTCCGGTTGTGAGAACCCTACCTGAGAACTGTAAAACCGCCCGGGGTTCCAAGGCTTGTGTAAGTCAGCGATTCACTCCACGATGGGTCCATCAAGCACGCCTAAGAGAAATTACAGGTTTCTCCTGTCTGGAGTAAATCCATTAAAATGAGTCACTTGTTTGTGCTTTAATTCCTCATCTTTATCTCAGACGATCACATGAGACCTGGTTGCAGCCACTGCACCAGTGCAATTAGAACACGGGGGATAAAAGGCAAAGTTGGGCCCCTGTGGATGATGCCTGTCAAGGGCGATCACAGTTTTGCCCGTGTCGGTGCTGAACTTGGGGAAAAACTGGCTAGGAAATGGATCGGTAAATCATGATCTAATCCCTACCTTACACCAAAGAGATTTTTGTTTTATTTTTTAATAACTGGGCCAAGAGTTCTTATTGAGCCTCGGGCCATGACCATGGGCAATTCAGACACAGAAGGCACAGTCTCCACTTACTGGAAACTTCATGTGGTCTGATTTCTCGCAGGGTAGCCCAGGCTGGATTTCTTCTCTCACCGCCAAAGCCCACACATCCCGATTCTAGTGTCTCCTATTTCCCTACCTTCCTCCGAGCCACAAAACCTAATGCGAACCTCCGTTTCAATATCACCAGGCGAAACGTTGACATGAAGGAGAAATAAGGGAAAGGCAGTTTTGTTACATCTTTACAGCAATGACGACTAAGGAGGCCACGTTTGTGGAACTAGGTCATTTCTACTGAGGTTGCTAGTTAAGTACCGGGTCATTTGGGAATTGGAAAAGCCAGTATCATCAAACCCGCAGTTGTGCAGTTGTGTAATCAGAGGTCTTTATTGAACATGTTCTATGAGCAACACACCAGCTCTGCACTTTGGGCATACAAAAGGGAGTAACAGAGTGAGCAGCTCAAGTGAGTAGCCCTGTCCCCAAAGGTTTACAGTCGTATCTGAGAAAGAAAATATATGCACACCAAAAAACTGAAAGTAAACAAGCAATAAAACACAATAAATACTAAATATAAAGCGAGTGGCACAGATTATAAATATTATAGGAAACAGATGGGGACCATCAGCACTTCTGGATGGACTCATCAGGGAAGGCTTCAGAGAGAAGGCGAAAAGTGAGGCAGAGCTCAGACACAGCGTGCCCTGAATAGAACCCCAGAGTCTTTCCCAGGCAGGAGAGTCTGTGTTACAACCATGATAACACTGAAAGAAAGAACTGTCTGATGGTAAGCTCAGCAGATTTTGCTGGCTGATCCCCCTGATGCTGAACGGACTGAATCAAATGCTTAATTTCTTTATTTAGAAGTCATTGAACTACTTCCACGAGGGTGTCAATCTCCAAACTCAAGCACAAGGCCATGGCCGTGTGTTTGCTTGTGTCTGTGTGTGTATGTGAATTCACAGGTACTTTAACAAAAACAGCTAACATTTCAATGGCCAAATACTATTCTAGGTATTTTACCTACATGTAGTCATTTAAGCTTTACAACAACCCTATGAGGTAGACTCCATTTTTTCAATGTACGGGTGAGAAAATAAAAATCTAAGGAATCTAAATAACTTTCCTAAGAATCACCATGTCTTAAGTGTCTAACCAACGATCTGCCTTAGACACTAGTAGCACCAATTTTTCCTCGAGCCACCTGACCAGGTCATTTCCTCGGTGAGGTGTAGGTAGGACACTGAATATATCTCCACTCGGGGTCTTCCACAGTCAACCTAAACATGTCGTTTAGTAACATCTTTCAGGAGGGGACAGACTGGATTGTGGGCTGCAGGAAAGCGGGCACAATTTCTTCAAGGGATTTCCAAAAACTTCTGGAGTTTCTCTGTTAGCATTCATGGGCCCTTTCTTGGTTCATAATAATCCCAAGGCAGAAAGCCTTTATTGCCATCCCATCCCAGGAAGTGCTCTATGTCTGAGAGGAGCGTGCTTTCATCCAAGATGGGACTGTTTCATGCTTAATGCACAACACAGATGAAAGACCAGTCTCTGTCTTTCTCTCTCTCTCTCTCCCTCTCTCTCTCTCTCTCGTTCATGCCCAGAGTTCCCATCTATAAAATGAGGCCATTGGACCGAGTCTTTTCTCAAGTTTTTCTAGATTTCTAATCCTAGAACTATTTGACTTCATGAGATTCCATTACAAAAGGGAAAGTGAGACACAAGCCCCATTTCTTTGTAATGAGATCTCTGCGTTCTGAAAACCAGGACTGTGCCTGCCCCACTCCCTTCCCTGGAAGAGACTCGACAGAAATAACTAGGGAGATGTCAAATTAAAATCCCTTTCTGACTTCATTTGAGAAAACTGTGACTATTGTCGCAAGCTAAGCAATGCCACTTGAAAGATGACTTGCTCTGCACGTTGGTGTATCCTTCTACCTTCTGATTGACTTCTGTATTGTATTCTTTGCTTTTCAAGCTTCCTTACTTAGAGAAAGTTTTTTAAAGTAAAAAAGATAGAGAGAGAGACCCCATTCATTCACAAAGTGTGTCTCACTTTCCCTTTTGTAATGTAACATCATTAACACTGGCTTCTCGGTAGGATAATTAGGGGTTATTCAATGCCCCCTTTTCCTTTATCCTCTCATTTTCTTCTGATGCATCAACCTGAGTGCCTGCTTTATAAAGGAGCTCCCCCCCCAAGGGGCTTCTACCTATTGTACTGCTCTCCTATCCGGAGATTCCTTGTTTGAACGTTGAATTTGTTTACCTACAAGGTTAAGAAAATGAGCAGCTCTGTACTTGAAATATGATAGTCTCCCTTCCTCATCACTGGTTTCAAAAAAACATATTGTTGGTGAGGGTTAATCTTACATCATCAGAGGAGACAGAGCCCCTCAGTGGTTCTGTGTTTTGCAGAGTAAGTCCAGACCTGGAAGCCTGCAGAATTGGGTTTCTAGTTCTGGCTCAAGCCTGGATTAGCTGTGGTCCATCACTCCAGGCTCCAAGCTCCTTCACTTACAATGAGCATCTTTCTAGTTCAAACGCTTTATGTTTTTCACTTGGCTCACGGCCCAGTCGCATCCAAGCCCAAGCCAGGCTAACTGTGTAATCCATTTCAATATGGACAGGTGGACGATGCTGGCAGTTGGATTCCTTTTGTCCAAAGAACCAGCAATGACCTACTTAGAGTCAGCCCAACTGTCGGTGACTATTCATGAGGGCCCCTCCCTTAACAACCCACAGAAACCTGCCAGGTGACATCGCAGGCCACCTTTGCCAAGACAAACCAGACTCTCTTCCTGAGGATAAACATGACCCAACAGCATGGAGCTGGAGGCTCCAACAGGACCAAGGTCTTGCTGCGGCCCATTTTGTCTTCCTCTTCCCTGTGGGTGCCCGGCCTGGTATGTATATATGCACGTATATATGCAGTTGTTGGGGAGAAATGTTGAGCAGCACAGAACAGCTTAGACAGAGGGGCCTTCCATCCTTCCCATACTTCCTACACTCTTCACCAGCACCACGGCATGGGAGGCTTTCTTCATACTCCCCGGAGGCAAGAAGACAGAAAGAAGCACATTTTTCCTGGGGCTCTGCCATTCCTGGAACGTATGACCTTGTCAAGAACAGAATATCGCAACGTTAATGTACAAACAGCGAGACCCCAAAGCCTCACAACAGCTGCATTACGGGCTCACTCTCTGGAACAGTAAGCCCCTTTGGGTAGCGTCCCCTTGGCAAACGGGAGTCTTCTAAGTCACTCTGGAATCCAGGGAACAGGTGGGTCTTCTGTTGCCTACAAATGCTGAGTTACAAACCTTGTCTTTCTCTAAGCTGGACCACTTCTTTTCCTCTCGGAAAAGACCCCTTTCTTTGTACAAGGCCCTGGGCTGCTGCAGAGGGTCTCAGCCACAGCAGCTTCCTGGAGCCCTGATGTATTGGGGTGGGGGAGGCAGGCTCGGTCTAGATATCCGAGCGCCTCTCTCTGCATCTCTCTCTGCTCTGTCTCTGTCGCTCTCTGCGGGCTTCTGTATTCATCTCTTTCTTTCTGTATTTTCTGGGTCTCTCTCTGTAACCCTTGGTCTCTCTCTACGTCTCTCTGACTCCCTGTGAGAGGCGTATCCTGTGGTGGGTGTCTCTATCTCCCTGCCTGATCTTCTCTCTCTAGGTCTATAGAGACAGGGACACGGAGGATTAGAAGACTTGTCTGCACATGTCCACATATCTGGGTGGCTCTCTTACAATCCAGAGTCACCACGCCCCTCGGTGTCTCTGTACTTCTGTTTCCCCCTTCCCTCTTTTTCGATGTCTCTGTCTCTCAGACATTACCTCAAAACTCAATTAACTTCTACATTATCCCTAAAGCCCCTCACAGACAGTGTTTATGATCATTCCTTGATCTTTTCACACTAGGGAAAGAGAGGAGCCACAGTGGGATATGTGGAGATATTGTTGGTCTCACGCCCTGGGGATGGGGAATGGGGGGAAAAGGGGAGCTGCAGCCACTTAGAACCGGCAGCTCTGCTCCCTGCCCCCCGAAATACACTCAGGCTAACTTATAACCATTCTCAGATACCCCTCATTGTTTTACAGCAACAACAAAAATTTCAGTAGTGCAGCCATTAGAAGAGGTGTGATCATAACTCTAACCATACCTAGATGAGAACGGGTTGTGTAAGAATCCTTTCGATCCAGAAAGAAATCATTCTTAATTACGACTCACACTGTGATGTTTTTAAAAGAAATGTCATCCAGATGGCATATCTTTGAGCATGCCCTTCCTTCGCACTCACCTCCCAAGTGAGGGGTATGGCCGGGTTTGTTAGCTTGGTGCTTTGGTGGGCTGACAGGAGAAATCAGTAGAAAGGTTCTGTTGACAGCAAAAGTATAATTGCACTTAATCATTAGTAGTCCACTTTCGATTATCACAATTATTCAAAGCACACAGAGAATGGTGACCTATAGCTACTGATTTTATCCTTTCACTCCAAGGCCTCCTTCTTTATATTAGCACCGCTGACAATGTAGGAACAGGCCCCTGTGAGATCTCCTCCGCCCACCAGGCCTGGATCCCTCTCCCGGGGGTCTCTTCTGGGGGAGGGAGGCGGGAGGAGGCAGGTGAGTAGCCTGGAGAGACAGAGCAACACTAAAATGCCTCCTAGCCCTCAAATAGCTCTTCTCAGCTGGCCTGCTGGAACCTTCCATGTTACAATTATCCTTTTATAATGTACCTGAGTCTAAAATAGCCTCGTGTTTTGGGGAAATGTTGCTTAGGACAGGTAATGCTTTAACTCGCCGGTGGAATGATCCCCACATGAGCACAGACTCACACACCACACTGGATGTAAAATGAATACAGACAAGCACATTTCTGTATCCTGGGTTTGGGAATCGGGGACTGATGCCCCGCAGGCAGGTACTACGAGGGGACAGAGTTCAGCCTGGCCCGTGGGAAATTGCCACACAGAGAACAGAGGTCTACACGGCAGGAGAGAGGACAGACGATAAGCCTACTTCCTCTGAGGAGAGCATAAAACTGACTTGAAACAGCCTCAAGCTAGTAGGCAGAGGAAGGATTGCAAGAAGTTAGGATAAATTTACCAGGTTCCCAGACCCATGGTTCTTAGCCCTGGCAGCTCATCAGAATCACTGGGGACTTTTAAAAAAAATTAAAATTAAAAAAAAAAAAGTAACAGGCCCTAACCCCAAGAGTATCTGGTTTAACTTTTCTTGGGTGTACGTGGTATTTTTTTTTAAGTTCTCTAGATATTTCTAAGGTGATGCCAGCATTGAAAACCATGGACTCCAACAACCAACAAACTGGAAATAAAGTTCTGGGTATAATCCTGATGTATCTTTTACGTAAAAACACAAAGAGAAGGGGGCCAAATGACTATTTCTGGATAGCACGGAAGGGCAGATAGCCCTGTGTGGCTGGACAGATTGGTACTGAAATCACATCAAAAAGGAGCGGAGCCAGATTGGAAGGGGTTGCAAGAGCCCGACCTCTCCTGAGAGCACCAGGCAGACCAGTGAGGTGGGGGGTGGGGAGGGTACTTTCGCTAAGCAGGCTGGTTAGAGGCAAATATGTACAATGCTAGGGACTTCAGGATGAGAGGGTCCCAGCATCGACTACACTAGAACCAGCTGGGGAGCTTGTAAAATTCCCAGATACACCGCAGACCAAGCCAATGGGGCTCTGCAGGGGGGGGACTCAGGCAACATGTTTTGAATCTTTCTACTTGACTCCAGTCTTTGGCTAAGGTTGAAATCCACTGCTTTAAATCATGATGGATGTTTACTCTCAATAAAACCTAGCTTTTTACGATTTCAGCTGGAAAGGATATGGAGAGGTCAACAATCCCCTGGGTTTGCAAACCAAGGACCAAGTTTGGGTAGGAGTGACGGCAAAGGAAATAGGAAAATAAAGGGAAGAGAAAGGAGGGGAGGTAAAAGGGGGGTGAAGGAAATCGAAAGAGAGAGACCAGAAAGGCAAGGGATATAAAGTGGGACAGTGCTGCTACTCAGGCCACGGGCTATGAGCCCGACCATGGGAATGGATCCCACCCAATGTCGGCGTGGGAAACTCTAGACTGCCTCTTCTCTTGTGATTGGGAATGCTCCCTGGGCCAACCCTGATGCCCTCCCCTCCTTTTTTAAAGATTTATTTACTTATTTATTTGACAGAGAGAGAGAGAGATCACAAGTAGGCAGAGAGGCAGGCAAAGAGGGGGGGAAGCAGGCTCCTCACCGAGCAGAGAGCCCGATGTGGGACTCAATCCCAGGACCCTGAGATCATGACCTGAGCCGAAGGCAGAGGCTTTAACCCACTGAGCCACCCGGTCGCCCCCTGATGCCCCTTTTGCTGCCATTCAAACACTTTCCAGTATTTCCCTCACTCAGAACAGCTGAGGGGTCGACCCTTGGCATAACAATACATGGTTTCTGCACCTTGAAGTGAAGGTCAGGGGCGTGTGTGCTACTAGACTCTACAGCCTTCTCTACAACAGCGCCGAGCCGGCCCCAGCCTTCCTCTACGACTTCAGGAACCATGGCAGCCAGCCCCTCTGGAAAATCAAGCTCTTAGGAAGTTGTTTGTGTAGCGTCAGAATTTGTTTCCCTGGACTTCCTCACTTTGTATGCGGTTCAGCAGACTGGAGTCAGAGGGAAGGAGCAGCCGGTCACAGGAAGATGAGGTTTTCTCTTCTCTCATTTGTCTGCTTCCCCACGGGCTTGCTCTCCTGCTGCCTGGGTTGAGGTTGCCCCATGCAGCAACCCCTCACCCCCACTCCTGCCTGGTCATTCTCCAAATGCATATAAGTCTGCTCTCCTCTCTTTGGGTGTGGTGCCACCACTCCCGAAAGAATCTGAACAGCTCAAAAGAGGGGCTCACGGGGCACTTGGGAAACACCGGTACCACGGAGCGTTAGGGGGACTGTTGTAGCAACACTCCCCGTGCAATAATGAGTATGCGGGCTTTACCTCAGATAGTCTGGAGATCCATTTCACAGAAGTTACTCGACTCTTTAAAGCTTCTCTTATCTGGATAGAGAACAAAAGGAGTTAAGTATTAAAAGATTATGAGAAGTCAACACAGGTGCTCAGGACTGGCGACCACCCTGGGGAGAGAGTGGGTTACCGGCAGGCCCTGTCCCTGGGATGTGGAGGGATCCGTAACTCGGGGGAGTGCTTCAGGAAAAGGTGCGGAGAGGGAGAGACACAGGAGGGTGACACCGGCACAGGAGACTCCTGTTCAGAGGCCTGAAACATGAACCCTGTGCCTAAGAAATACCGTTTGCCGCAAGTTTGAGGAATCTTTGATTTCGCTTTGGTAGTAGGTTTTGGAGCATTTGAATAGTTAGACATTTCCCATAGCGTGTCTGTTATTTGAACCCCCCTTTCTAGGGGCACCTGGGTGGCTCAGCCGGTTAAGCATCTGCCTTCAGCTCAGGTCATGATCCCAGGGTCCTGGGATGGAGCCCTTCATCCAGCTCTCTGCTTGGCGGAGAGTCTGCTTCTCTCTCTCCCTCTGCCCTTTAGCCCCTCTGCCCCTCTGCCCCTGCTCGTGCTCTCTCTCTCTCTTATAAATAAATAAAATCTTTAAAAAAGAAAACAACCCTTTCTAGAGGCCAATCCATAGTTAAAAAAAGAAGAATCCAATGCAACATAGCAAAATTCCATGGAATAAAGAAAATAAGAATAACAAATAACAATTATATTTTGTATGTTAATATATATTAAATAGATTTAACAGAAATATAAATACAAAATGTCAATATATTTAATACATATTAAATAATATATTATATATGATTATATATGGTATATTAATGCTAATGTAATATATAATAATAGAAATTCATATAATATACTAATAAACATGTATATGTATTAAATAATGTTATAAATAATATGATATATAATAACATGACATATAATAATATAAATTAACACAGTATAATGCTAATGTGGCATATTTATATATTAAGTGATTTTTTATTTTTTAAAGATTTTATTTATTCATTAGACAGAGAGAGAGAACACAAGCAGGGGGAGTGGCAGGCAGAGGGAGAGGGAGAAACAGGCTTCCTGCCGAGCAGGGAGCCCAATGCAGGGCTCGATCCCAGGACCCTGAGATCATGACCTGAGCCATCCAGGAGCCCCTATATTAAGTAATTTATTAGTGTACCAAATATATTTTATTTCTTAAATTATATTTTGTTTTACATTCACATATTTTTTAAAAACACTTTAAAACCCTTTTCATGCCTGTCATCTCATTTTATTCAAGAAATAATCCTGTAAAATAGATACTATTATTTCCATTTTACAACTGAGGACATTAAGATCAGTAGATGAGGTAACACCCAAAGTCTGTTGACTACTGAGAAGAACTGAGACTTGGCTTTATGTCCCCAGACTCCAAACCAACTTGTCAATTTCCTGACATCTCTCCTGCTGAATGCAAGCACTGTCTTACTTCTATTCCATCTTCCCTTCTACTTCATAAAATGTTATTTGCCTTCCAAGGCCTTGTAGTTAGTTCTGTCTCCACAGTTCATGGGTACCAAACCCCTCCAGCTCAGAGTGACTTCACGCTTCCCAGAAAATACGGTATTCTTTGTCACACACGGATCCAAAGGGGAAGGAGCACTCCCCGGGGTTTGGGGGCTGTGCACTCAAGGGTCCACGGGGATATGGGGAGACAACCGGAGCTTCTATTTACATTTCTTTTTTTCATCCTTTTTAAATGTTGTGTCTCATAACATGCAAAATATATACTTTGTAAATTGATAATAAACCCATCTGGGGACATATGTTCATTGCTTTTTACTAATCCTAAAAAAACTGTAAAGATTACTGGCATAAACGACGTTATTCAATTAATCATGTACAGTCCTGTGACATCTTTGAGTCTTGACCTTTTACATTATAATGTTAAATGTAAGAGGTTTTGATCTTGATAGAAAGTTCTATGACTTAGCTGCACATCTCATAACACCTGGTAAATTAATAAATAATAATGCTGCTGCTGATGCTTTGACAATAAATACTAGTTGTGGTATTATGATTAGTTAAAAAAAATCATATGGTATACAACTGTGTACTATATTAAATGCTTTCTGTGTTTTTTTCAGTTGCAAAATCACATTCGTTCTTTAGGAGGATTGAGCAAAAGAGGCAGGATAATCATTATCTCTGCATTCCGTTTGGGGAATCTGGGTTCCTGAAAATTAAGGAACTCTCCCAGTGGCCCAAAGTTAGTAGCAGAAATAGAAAGACTGAAACACTAATACTCTTTCACCTCTAAATAATTTTTATTAGGTTGATATGGTATCCTCATAACAAAATGAAAGGACCAGTGTGAAATGCCTCTTTCATAAATCTCAGCTATTAACTTAATAACAGAATTAATTAATACTTAATTAATTAAAAATCAACCCTGCAGCGAAGGTGTTCGCTTCTACATTTGAGAGAGTTGTTTACTTTGCTCACTCAGGAGGCAGCATAGTACAAAGGAAAGAGAGTGATCTTAGAAGGCTGAGTAAACATTTGGTATTCTATTCATTTGTTTAGTTTTCCTCTGTTTTCACCACTCACCACCTACACACACTCATCTGTATTCGGAAAATTCCCTTCCCTGAGTCTACTGCTCTTTAAGGTGGAACTCACTGTCCCGACCTCTCTTGCAGCAGAGATGCAGCCACGTGACCTGGACTCAGCCAATCAGACATGACAGGGCAAAGAAGCAGGTGCCGGCGGACCCCCACAGGCAGGGCGGAGGTGACCTCCAAGACAACAGGAGCAGCAAGTCTAGCTCAGCATCTGCTGCTTGGCCTTGGCCTCGTGAGCTGTGCTATCTGCGCCCAGGAAAGTGGGGAGGGGCACTGGTGTGTTCTGTGTTCTGGATTGGGAATTGTTTCCGGCATGTAGCCGCCGAGCCTCCAAGCCAGAGAGACCTTCCCGAAGATGATCTTGTGAGATTTAATCCTCCTTCTGCTTCAACTTGTTAGAGTGGGTTTCTGTAGAGCTCATGGGCAAGTTTAATCACTCTGAATCTCAGTGTCCACATCCATAAAACTGAAAATAAGAATACCCAGGATTGTTTAAGGACTAGAGCTAATGGACATAAAATGCTTAGCTCTGCAGGAGTTTGCCAGATGGTAGATTTTACTTGCATCATAAAGAAGAGTGATGCCGTGTGCAAGTGTTTGCACAAATGATGGAGGTCGGAGAGGTTCATTAAGTGGTCTTTACAAGTGAGGATTTCAGGGCTAAGTACGGATCGTGTAAAAAAAAGGGGGGAGGGGGAGGAGAAGCATTTACGATACCTTTGGATCCAGGATTGTTCCAAAAACCAAGATGAAGAAGCCCTGAGAAAGACAGAAAAGGGAAGAAGAGTCATTTTAAATACCAGTACTTGGGGCACCTGGGTGGCTCAGTGGGTTAAAGCCTCTGCCTTCGGCTCAGGTCATGATCTCAGGGTCCTGGGATGCAGCCCCGCATTGGGCTCTCTGCTCAGCAGGGAGCCTGCTTCCCCCTCTCTCTCTGCCTGCCTCTCTGCCTACTTGTGATCTCTCTCTCTGTCAAATAAATAAATAAAATCTTTAAAAAAATAAATAAATAAATACATACATACATACATACCAGTACTCATCAGTTTCTATTCTGGTAAAAACAACAACAACAACAACAAAACTAAAATTAAAAACAATTTATTAAATTTTTGACTCTCTTAAGGTCACAACACCTAGATTCATCCATTCGACGAATATTGATTGAGCATCTTCCATGTGCCAGCCTCCGTGCCAGACACTTGGGAAACCTCAGTAAATCAAACAGATCAAGGTCCCTGATCCATACCAGATGATGAGACTTTCTTTTTAAACTGGGCAAAATAAAAGTGTTTTGCATTTATCAGGAGCTCCCCAGAATATAATAGTCTGAGCAAGCATCAGAGAATATGTTAAGTCATAGACAGCAGCCTTGCAGTCCTTGGACAAACTATAATGAAAGAAACTTCCACAGAAAAAAAATCAAAAGTGGCTATGCTCAGCTTCTGTTAACACTCTCAACCTCCTTCCCCCATCCACAACCAAAGATTGTTATAAAACTTGCAAAAGAAGTCAAGTGCATGGACCCTCAGAAGACTAAGACCCAAAACAGATTGAGCTTATAAGCACATAACGTGTGCTCAGAAACAGATGCTCCAAATATGATGACATGGGAATTACTTAGCTCTCAGATCCCTTACCATCCATACAAAGTCGGACCCCATGAAAGTCAAAAGGAGCCTGTTCCTCTATAGGTACAGTCCATTTGAGTTGGCCCAAAACCACCCCCCGAAGAAGGAAGGAAAAGTATTTGTCCCATTTTCAGACAAGGAGAAAGAACTCAGAGATTCAACTTTCCCAAGATGTGATAGATAGCAACATTAACTAGACAGTTTTTCCTAAAGGTGTGGTTATGCAGGTCCTGGCTCACCTGAGAAGAGAAATGAGCTAATGACCTTTGCCTAACAAGGCATCACCTTTGATTTCATAGTCGAACCCTTACTCGGGCAGAGGTCTATAAAGACACCTGGGTTTAATATAAATGGCACCATAAAGATGTCGCAACCCAGTGGTCCTCAATAGGAACGATACCAAACCCACTGTTACCTCTATTTGTAAAAAAGCTTACCTGAGAGGTGGAGGATTTCACAGGCATTGGTGCTAGCCATAAAGCTCATCCATTCCCCCAAACATACCAAATATACCTATCCATTCAGCCAGTCCAGCAAGCACTCCAAAGCTTAGAGAGCTTCTGTGAGATTGCTTTTCTGTGTGACACACTTAACCTACAAGATAACTATTGAAATCTGTCACTGTGTCTACCAAGAAAATGTCATGGATGGCATGGGCCCATTAGGTTGCAAAGTGTCATTTGTATAAAGATGCTTGGGACAAATACATCCAGGCCTGGTTTGGGTACAAGGAATACATTTTAAATCAGGATCTCCATGATTTTGCCTAGGATTTAATTTTTTTTTTAATATCTAGAAACCATGGTTTTAGCCTGTTTCCTCTAAAAAATACATTCCTCTGGCTAAAGGACAAAGAGGAATTTCTCTCCTTATAAGGTTTTCAATTTCTCGCAGCTAAACTAAGTATATTCATATCTGCCACACTTAGCGTAATGCCTGACACAAAATACTCAATAAATGTGGTGGTCTCTGTGTATTTATTTGTGTGTATGACTGTGTCTACATCTGTGTGTGTGTTTAACGGCTTTATTATGCAACCTGCATTTGTACAGTCATTTATGTTACACATAAATACAGTATAACTGGGAAATATTCCACTAAGATCACTTTTCATTGGTCCCACCTTGGGAAAAGTTACACAAAATATCATTCAGAAAATTTGAATAAATTATTAGTCAAGGGTTTAGTATCTGATTGATAATAATTCACTGGTAGCAGCTTCTTTGCATTTCTTTGGTAGATAAACCACAATTGGAACAGATAAATCTCAAAGTGTTCTCCCAAATTTTAAACTAGATGCTTTATTGCTACGGAAGGAATGTTCATATCTCCCCACCAAAATTTATCTGTTAAATCCTAATGCCCAATGTGAAAGTATTTGGAGGCATGCCTTTGGGAGGTAATTAGGTCATGAGGGTGAGGCGCTCATGAAAGGGATTAGTGCCCTTACAAAAGAGACCCCAGAAAGCTCCCTTGCCCTTCCTACTATGTGATACTATAGCGAGAAGATGGCTATCTCTCTATAAGGCAGGAAGCGGGCTCTCTCCAAACACTGCATTTGTGTGTGCCTTGACCTTGGACTTGCCAGCCTCCAAAACTGTGAGAAATAAATCTGTTATTTATAAGCCACCCATCTATGGTGTTTTCGTTACAGCAGCCCAAATGGACTGAGACATTTACTTTTCTCCCACCAAAGCAACTATGAGGGGGTCTCCAAACCTTACCCAGACCACAGTTACTCTCAGTAAATACAAGAGAGGATACCGACCAGGACTTGTGGATTACAAAGTAAGCAGTCAAGGCAGTAACTGACTACATACTAATAGTTCCCTAGCAAAGGGGGCAGTTGAGCTTTAAAACCAGTGGAGATGCTCCCACAGGGCTAGGACCAGGAAACCTCCAGAAGAGTCTTTCTCTTACATCTTCTGGACCTCGCCCTGTGCTCAAGGTCTCTCTTCGCTGTCTGCTCCAACAGCGCCACCTGCCCCTCATCTCGGTTCATCCTAAAACTCTGCTCGTCCTGCTTCCTTCCTCTCACTTGATTGTGCCCCCCACCTCAGCAGATGGATGGCTCTCCTTTCTCTCCTCCCTGGGCATCCCAAGGATACCCTGGCCCACTGATTCGCTGGTAAACAGTCATAACCAACTATACTAATTTGTAGCACTTGCCAGTCTCCGTGGTTAAATAGTCCCACCCTGGCTGATTTAGAGCTAGCAAAGCGACGTCACCAAGTGTGGAGTTAGGAAGCAATGGGCACATCAATATACAGTCTTTCCACCGTGCAGATACAATAGATGCAAATAACCTCATGAGCATAGGAAAATGTAGACAAATAATTAGGAACTAATGCATTTTGAGGATGTAAGACCTTACACAAAACCTTTGTTGTATTTAATGACAAGTTTACATATTTAATTTTTAATGAGGTCAGTTTGCAAAACTCCTGAAAATAGAAGCCATTTCTCCGGAGAGAGGACAAACCAGCTGCAGCACACCAGTGCCTAGAGCCTGCCCCAGTGTCTACCCTTCACCCACACCCCACTCTCAGCTTCTCACTTCCATCAGTACTGGCATTTAGATGCGCCCCACTCTCCTTGACAGGAGTCAAGGCAGAAACTGAGTTGAAATTACAAATTGATCCTATCACGATAGGTAAAGGAGCTCATGGTACCAAAATGCAAATGCTCACAGCCCGGTCCAGAACAAAACTCACAGGCAAGATGGCGCCCGGGGAGATGAGGAAAGGGAAATGCAGAGGAGTAGATACATGAACTTAAGGGCTCCTGACAAACAGCCATGGGATATGCTGGTCAGAAATTTGAGAACCCTAGGAGGTTATCCCAGCCCTATCCATGACTAGCTGCATAAACATGGGTAAAAGCTACACAAAAAATGTTGGATACAATTCATTTTTTCTATAGAAATGCATGAAAAGAGAGATTCAAAAGATGAGGCACCCCTATTATTATTAACCTTGTTTGCCAAGGCATCAAAATGCTTATTGTAAAATGAAATAATTTATATTTAAATTTTGAAAGAGAAAAAGGAGAAAATATTTGACTTTAGATCATTTAGAACATTTATTTTTGACTTTAGAACTTTATTTTAGACTTTAGAACATTTATTTTTGACTAAGCCTACATTCAGAAAAAAGGATTATTTTAAAGGTTGTTAGAAAAATAAAAGCTTTCTTATCAATTAGTTCCTATCTGCATATTTAACATTCGATATAATAAATTTGGCTCATTGGTACATAGCGACAGAAAAAAAAATGAAAAAAAACAAATTTCAGTCGAGTAAGGAATTATTGAATATGGAATAAATACTATGCAGCCATTAAAGAGATGTATTTATACATAGTAATCTAGTAAGAAGCTACCATGTATTTTTCAGTGAAAAAATAAGGTGCATAATAATACATATTTTAACCCCTGTATCATGTCAAAATATATTTGTATATAAGCATAAAA
Organism: Potos flavus; assembly: GCA_028534135.1. Lineage (NCBI taxonomy): Eukaryota > Metazoa > Chordata > Mammalia > Carnivora > Procyonidae > Potos > Potos flavus. The sequence goes on from CM052886.1 coordinate 92,878,859, forward strand.
ATTTGGCAAGGAGACACATGAAACTGTGAACATAGCTTAATTCATAGAGATGAGAGAAGAGAAGGGAAACTATTTATCTTTAATACCGCTCTGTATGACTTGCCTCATTAAAATAAGATGGTTTCCAATGGGAACTAAAAATTCTAAATGGAAAGAAATATAGTAAAGGTGCACATTTTAATACCTCTAGTTAGGTAGTACCTAGATTTGGGGGAAGTGGTGATGTTTAATTTCTAAACAGTAGCAGCTCAGCCTTACTGTTGTGCTATTTATGATCGTTAGGTCATTTTGGTACTTGGCGCTTTCCAATTCAGTGTTTTATTTCATTTTCCTAACAGCCCTATAAAGTGGGCACTATTAAACCCATTTTATAAGTGAGAAAAATGTGGCTCAGAAAAGCTAAGCAAATATCCCAAGAGAACGTTACACATTAGCAAATGAGAGAGTCAAGGTTTGAACCCAGGCCTTTCTGGGGAAAAAAGCTTATTCCCTGACTTGCTACGCTACTCCGAATCTACTGTCTTTTATAAAGAAATATGATTGCAGAAGCTCCTGATGACAAATCTTCGTCCTGAATTCTCTCACTTTGCACTGGGTGAGTAGCACCTAGACTTACCTGGAACGCATTGAGCAAGGAGAAGATGATGTGGAAGGCCAGGTTACTGTCATCGATGACGGTGGCTATCCCGAATCCCCAGGTCAGGCCCAGCAGCGGTGTGAGGATGGCGATATTCTTACTGATTCTCACAATGGCTCTCACCTCCTGGAACATGGAACTGCCAATGGCAGCTCGCTGGGTCTTGACAATTACCAGCAGGACTGTGATCAGGTTTACGACCACGATGGCCAGGGCTGGGACCACAAAGGCCAGGAGGGCCTTGGTCATGTCCCAGTTGAGCCAGCAGGCCTCAGGCCGTAGGTAGCCTTTGCTGGGCTCAGTGGCAGCAACCGTGACAGCAGCAATGAGCAAAGGGCACCCGTAGCCAACTGAAAAGAGAGCAGCCACCAGGACTGATTTGGGCAGTGTATGGAAAACAATCAGGATTCCATAGAGGATAAGGAGTGCCTTGGCCAGCATCCAGAAAAACACAGAAAGGTAAAAGAAATGAACAAAAAACGTTGCTGCCACACATCCATTGTGGTGTGTCACGGGACCACTAAGAGAGGAAGCCACAACGAACCACACGTCAGCCATCAGCAAGGTGGCCGCAATGTTGGCGATGCACACATGCCGTAAGTATGAGATTTCTGTCTTCGTCACTTGGCCCCACACCAAGGCCTCGATGATCAGGCAAAGGACCAAGCTGCAGATCGAAATGCCCAGGCCTATGTACGTGATATGAGTCAGGATCGGGCTCTCCAAGATGTGGGGTGCCATGAGAATGGAGAAGGAGGTAAACAACTTGCTTGGCCTGCATTTGCAAACAGCTTGCTGGGAGTTTTCTTGAATTATTTGACAGGCCTGCTGGTCCCATCTGCTCTCCAGGGAGTGCCAGCCAACACACTGTGTCTTCTGCTCCTCCGACTTGCTGATCTTTTCAAAAATCAAGGAGATTCTTTTAAGTTCCTTGGGCAAAATGACAGACAAGATGAGCCCATTGACGGTGACGTTCTCCAGAAGACTGGCTTCTAGGATGGCCCCAAGAGTCGGAAATGCAATGCTGACGGCCTGGGAAGGAGCAGGCACCTTCTGAAGTTCGTCTCTACCAATCAGCACCCCCCCAGTGATCTCACTGCCCGTGTCATTAATTCTCATTGAAAAAGTGAAATTCTTCCCAGCGTTGTCTGGGGATATGGTGGTGCCCATAGTATGAATGAAGACATCTGATATGTCAATGGGATACTTATTTATAAATAGCTTTCTTGCAAAGGAATTGACCGAGTGTAGCAGGACACAGCTGCTGTTTCTTTCAGGGATGAAGGTCCAGTTTGAGATGCTTTTGCTGTTGAGAATGTGGTTGGCCATGACACTGTAACTCTGCCAATGAAGAACCAGAATTAGTACTGAGCCACTCCCCGAACCTGCCAGGAGAGTCAGGATTCACTTTTATAAAGTGTGGTCCTCCAGCCAGCTGCATCGGCATCCCCTGGGGACCTCTTAGAAGGATGGACTCTCTGGACCCACTCCAGAGCCGGTGACTCTGAATCAGCATCGTAATGAGATCCCCAGGGTACTCGTGGGCCACCAAAGTTGGAGCTGGAGAATGGACCGAGTAAGGAATTGCCCTCATGTAATGTATGAAGCGTCTCCCTGAGGGGCGGGCAAGTGGGCAGCCTTCCCCAAGCCCACCGACATCAGCGGTCCCCCTTTGCACCGCGGTGAAGCCAGCCACTTGCCTACCCTGCTCAGAGTACCCATCCTGCGACTAGTAGGTCCCAACTGTGTGCAGGACCCTGGACAGGAACATAGCAAATCGAAATTTGACGCCAGAAGCTGAACCTCCTCCTCCTCCTCTACCTCAAAGATCTAAAATAAAAGGTGAATCCAGGTCCACTTCACACTTCTGCAGCGGACACGTATGGCTGTTTTCTTTGCATTAGCTTACTTTCCATTTTAGCAGCCTGTTCTGACTCCCAAGTAAAAGTAGGAAAAGTCTTTCTCTGCAGGAACCAGAATGGTTCTTAGAGGTTTTCAGTAGCCAAAATACACGTTGGGAGAGTTTATCCCTGGGTCGGACCCGTCACCCAAGAAAGGCTGTCTCTAAACGCCTACTGGTTGTGCTCACCTTTTCTGTTTTCCTTTGTTTATTCTGCGGTGAACATTTATTGAGCATTTGCTATGCCAGGCATTACAGACACTGATGGGGAAGACCCCAAAAAGCCCACAGAATAATCCAGTGAACCTGCATTCCTTTCCACCAAAATGTCATTCTACCAAGTCAGGGCCACTCACCTGCATCTTTGCCTCATCGACACCCGTCAATAGCACCGTGGATATGTTGTGTAGGAGCTGCACAATGACAGCGATGTTTCCCGGGATCCGGGGAGACTGTCGAATGTTCCTGAGTACACACGACAAGTCCTCGGGACACTTCTGCATCAGCATGTCTGTGATGGTCTCAGACTTTCTGGCAAATTCTTTTACTACTGTATTTCCTCCGAATGGGTGAACCGAAAATGAATTTGTCTAAGAAAGGGCAAAAAGAAAGTTTGTATTGGGTTACTTTTGCTTTGAATATGAAAGTAACTTTAGGGGCGCCTGGGTGGCTCAGTGGGTTAAAGCCTCTGCCTTCGGCTCAGGTCATGATCTCAGGGTCCTGGGATCAAGTCCCACATTGGGCTCTCTGCTCAGCAGGGAGCCTGCTTCCCCCTCTCTCTCTGCCTGCCTCTCTGCCTACTTGTGATCTCTTTTTGTCAGATAAATAAATAAAATCTTTAAAAAAAAAAAAGAAAGTAACTTTAATTAAATTTAAGACAGCCTTATCATGCAAGTGTACATTGCAAAATGTTTTTCAATTTTACATTTTCATAGTCACATTTGCTATGGAGTAACTTGCCCCATACCAAGGTATATGAACAGGAAACCAAAGTTCCAGCTTGCCAGCTGCCTATTGCTAAGCCCTCCCCCTCCAGAGAACAAACGTTATCTTCAGCATACCACTTCAGACCCCTTCTGTGCATATACACCGTATATATGTCCTGTGCATCTGATAAGTTTCTAGTGTCATTTAAGCTTATTTTTACTAAGCATATTTACACGTAGAAATTCTGGACTAGATTTGGATGAACCAACTGACACTAACACAAAAGAGTGACTGAAAATAGTGATAAATAGTATCTCCCACAGATTCGGGCTCTGGGTCCCATACTTCAGAGCAGGGGTGGCAAACGTGGCCCCCGACGGGTGGCCTGTTTTTTGTAAATAAAGTTTTATTGGGACCCAGTCTGCTCATTATTGAAGTATTGTCTATGGCTGCTTTCCTGCCACAATGGCAGGTCCTAGGATCACAAATTCTCACAGTAGAGACCCTATGGCCCACAGGGACTAAAATATTAATTATCTGGCCCTTTATAGAAAAAAAAAAAATGCCAACCCTTACTTTAGAGGACCCCTTTCTGGCTTCCCCTCGCTTGCCCCTTCACAAGGCAAAGAGACTGTGGGCCTAGAGGATATGCCTATTCGGAACTCATGTCCCTGCCTCAGACACTCAAATTCCCTGCTCAGCAACCCCAAGCCCACTTCTGGGGCCTGCATGGCCTCTTCCCTAAGTCTGTGCTATCAAGGATGGATCACGCCACCAATATGCTCACCACTAGGCCTGCGAAGTGGCAACGGGACACCGGTTTTCGGGGTTATGAGCATGTGACCTTGGCGTTCCACCACCCTTGAGGTGCAGGTTAGAATCTGATGGGACACCAGCTGAACATATTTTACTTAGCCATCTGGAAGCTGGATTTAAAGCATTTAGATGTTAAAACATATGATACGTGGGTCTCTGTGTGTATCTTTGCTCAGATTCCTCAAATTAGGGGCGGGCCCGGTGATAGACACCCTGGGGCAGGCAGCCTTTTGAAGTCTGGTTGGGGACTTCAGGTATAGTATCCACTGGCGTTCTCCCCGATCCCCCCAAAACCACTGAATGGGGATGTTCCCTAGGACCAAAGAGATGCGGAAGTATTGACTCCCCTGAAGGAAACGGGAGCTGAACGTCAGGAAGGTAAAGCCCCTATGAGAAGAGAAGTGAAAGAAACAAAAAGAGAAGAAATAATATTTCACCAGATTTTATTTATCAAAGTTTGATTTTTTAAAGTGTGTCATTACTTAAGTATGTGTGGAAATAGGTTCATTTGTTTGATGATGAAGGCCTTCCCTTGAGGTCAGCTTGTGCCTCATGCTTTACTGAGCACAGAAATCACCTGCGGACCTTGATAACCTGCGGCTTCAGATTCAACAGGTCTGGAGTGGGGCCTGCATGTCTAGAAGTTCTCAGGGTAGGGGCACCTGGGTGGCTCAGTCATTAAGCATCTGCCTTCAGCTCAGGTCATGATCCCAGGGTCCTGGGATCGAGTCCCACCTCGGGCTCCCTGCTCAGTGGGCAGCCTGCTTCTCCCTCTCCCTTTGCCTGCCCCTTCCCCTGCTTGTGCTCTCTCTCACTCTGTCAAATAAATAAATAAAATCTTTTAAAAAATAAAGAAATAAAAGTTCTCAGGGTGGCCCAAGCTGCTGGTCAGAGAAGGTACGTTGAGGACCGAGGCTTTGTAGTAAAGAGCGAAGAGCAAAGATGGACAAGTAGGCCGTGATCACTCTCCACAGTTCTTCTAGCTCTGACCTGAGAATCAGGTTCCTTTGCATCATGAAGCGTGCGGGAGCCCAGAACACAAACTTTCAGATGCCCAAAGTTAGAACCTCCATTCTTGCGCAGAGAGAGAAAATGAGTAGGTGTTTATGTATTCACATACAAATGCGCTCACGCTCCAGCCCTGCCTCATGCTCCCCCCCTCTCTTATTGCCCGCGCTGTGCATTGTTAATTGGGTCCCCCCTCTGCGTGTGAGAGAAAGGATATTACCTCAAAGATGTTGAAGGCATTAAGAGTCCGGCAGGTTTCAGTGATCTTGTGCCATTTCTTTCGCCTGCATAAAAATCCCATATTTCCCTGAGTGTCCGGAGGGCAAGGCTGGCTGCAGCGGGAATTGTCCACACAGACACCATCACAGACACCTGGGGGAATAAAAGGTGTCGGCATCAGAGGGAGAGCTCGGGGCTCTGTACCGCATGGGCCAATCACCAGGGCGTCAGCACAATGAGGACACATCAGTCCACAAGGTCCCTCAGGCCCCACAGCTCCCTCGAACTCCTCCAGTGCCCCAGAACACGGTATGGAACCCACTGCACCCCATGTTCTGTAAGAAAGCTCCCAGCTCCAGAACTTCGTAATGAGTTATGTCACCAAAGAGTTCTCACAGACCTGCTCAGGCCACTGCTCCAGGCTGGGCAGGCTCAGTCGAAAGAGTTTATGGCAAAGAACTCTCAGGCCACGATGGAGCAGAGGGTGCTGGGAGGAGAGCGGAGCAGGGGTCAAAGGTAAGATTTCATATGAGAAAACTAAGGAGTCCAAATGTGAGCCATTAAGGAGTCCCTTCTGTCATGCCATCAAGAGACGGCTGAGCAGGGCTCTGTTATAATAAATAAACAAAAACTTCCATTTGATTACTAACTGCTGCCAACATACCATGTGGCCTGGCAGACATCTTCTCCTGGCTTTTGTTGGCAACCTAGAAAGGGAAAATCAAAATCCACATGAAAACTAATTGTTGTGATGCCAGCCCAATGATCCACTTTAGTCACAGACTGATGGCCACATCTGAATCATCTCTGATGCCAGGACGCCACCAAAAGCCGAGACCATGAAGTACGTCCCCATGGCCCCATTTTGTCATCATGGGGCTTTTGCTCTGGCGGAGACTCAGCAGGAGCCCTCCTTCCTCTCCAGCAAGAAGGACCAGCATTCTATCCAAGGAATTCGCCATGAGCAGAGGTGGGCTTACGTGGAAGTCAGTGGAGCCTAAGCTTTGGAATCCCTTGCTTGTATGGGCCCCTTCAAAGCCCCGAGAGAGGGTCTAACAATGTGTTCACAAGATCATATATTTTACTGAATTTTCAAACGCAGAACAATTTAACGACCTTCTGTTCAGACCACTATTTTTGGCCATTCCACCTTTCCTTCCTTCACACTCTCCCTCATTTTGGATGGATAGCGTTAGAGAGGCTGTAGGTATTTATGGAATCTGGACAAGCATAACTCGAATTGGGGAGCCATCTGCTTTGAATTTAATAGGATATATTTATGAAATTTGCAGTCATTTCCATATTACAATGAGGACATCAACACATGAGTGCCATTCATTTTAGCGTATTTACAATTTTTTTAAAAATAGTATTTACAATAAGTCGCAGAGTGAGAAAATTCTAAGTGTTCTGGATACCTTGCAGCTCATATTTGAAAGAAACTTGTTAGATGCTTTCCCCACAGTTGACAACAGTCTTACATATTTACATGGCATTACTAATAATGAAAGGAGAAGCTGAAAGATATTTTTCTAAACTAGCCATAATAAAAGGCAAATTTGATCAGCAATGCTAGAGGAAAAACTGAATAAGCTTTCTATTTTCTCTATAGAAAAAAATATTATAAAATTACTAGCATGCAAATACGTAGCCAAAAGTGTAAAGCAAAAGATGTGGGCATCTTTTATTTTTAATAAAAATATTGTGATTTTACTGGGTTTATTACTGAATAATGTTGAGTAATTGCTGAATGTAAAACTCTTTAGCATTTCTCAATTTGTTGTAAAATTTGAAATTTATTGTAATTGCTTTCCTCAATTTAAATAGACATTCACTTTTCCTTTAATTTTGTATTTGTAATTTTGTATTCCTGTTCCTTAAGGGAACTCCCTCCAAATCCGGCTTCCTCTTACCATGAGCACTTTCCACTTCTCCTGATTAAAAACCCATTAAAAATCCATCCCACCCATTCATATCACACTGGACCCTTCACTGAGAGGCAGCATCACATTGTGGTCAAGGCATGGACTCCGGGAACAGACTACCTGGGTTCAAATCCCAATACCACCGCTTGAGACCTTGGTATTATAACTGTGTGATACCTCAGAGCACTTTAATGAAGAAGGAATGATAGCATCCTAAGGAAAACACTTAGAATGGGGCCTGGAATATTGTAAGGGCTATTTAAGATTTAGCTCCCATTATTACTCTCTGAATAGGGACTTACTGAATATCTACTACATACAAAGCTCGATTTTGTCCCTTCCAAGAAGTCTTTCCTGATCCAGTTCTAAATGATACATCCTTCTCTCTCTGGCTTCTGTAGGATTTATGATCTTTACCACCACAGCGCTCATTCAATGCTTCACATATATGCATATACTCACTTCCCTGCTATCTACTATCTAACCATTTTTATATGCACATATTATCTTCTCAGTTAAATTGTATGTTCCCTAAGGACATAGGTTGTGTATTGTGTCTTTTATATCCCCCTAAGTAGCTGGTTCTGTGTCTCACACATATGTGTATATGTGCATGTTAATGTGTATGTATATACCGATGTGTGTGTGCATGTGTTTGTGTGTGTGCATAGAGAGAATGAGAAAGAGAGAGACTGAAATCTCCTGGTTTTGTGCCAGAAGTTTGCTCTCTAGTGGTTGGGAAGAGCCGTGGTCCAATTCTCCAACTTGCATTCCAAGATCTAAACCACTAGGGAAAGACCTAGAAACTCAGTGACTTAGCTATGTGAGTAACCTGTGGAGTTCATATCCCTTTCTCCTTCACAATATTGTTTCTCTCTATGTTATCAAGAATCAAGCCCAAATCTTTCATTTTCTCTACCAATAAGAATTTATGGAGGATCTGAGTTGAGCATTTTAGGGTCTGTCCAAGAGGAAGAAGGTATCACTGAGGATTCATGAAATACAATGTCCTTCAAAGCACTGATGTAAAATGACTTCTCGTTTCACAGTCTAGAGATCCAAGCCTTATAATATACCTGCAAGACTTAGAGACTTTTGACCCAACAAGAACAATAAAATGGCATTTTTTGTATTTTGAAAGAACTTCTTAGTTTATAGGTAAGGAAGGCGAGTCTTTGATAGACAAGACAACTTTCCTGAGGCTACACAGGGGGTTCCTCTTAGAGACGGGTCTAGAACTCAGCTCTTCTCAATCCTACGACACTGTCCTTTCTACCAAGCAGCCTATGTGCAAGTGGAGATGGCAGAGAAGGATGTAGGTTGTGGGGAAGTGGTGCCCTCAGCCCATCTTGAAAGGGCCATGGTCTCTAATACACCACAATAAAGCACTTCAAAGTGAACAACTCTGGATAACTCTTGGCCCATTAAACAGAATCCTATGAAGTCACATTATATTAACCAGGGATGTGGGCAGAGGACCACGGTGTGCTATTTACAGGGAATTTGGAAACCTTGCCTTCTTAAGTGAAGGACCTGATTCACTTCTTCCCAATTAACTTGCCAAAACACATCCATATCCAACTCCTCCTGGTCATTTCACTTCTGGGGTGGCCTCCGATATGAGCCCCTTCAGCTTCAGACATCTGCAGTCTTCAGCAGAATACTATGAAAAAGACAATTTGGAAACCTATAATCTGCTACCTGAGAAGCTACCCGAGTGAGAAGGGAGGTCAGGACCCAGAAGCTCCGTATCCAGCAGCTTGTAAGTTGAGAAGAAAAGGACAGAAGGTTTGTAAGGTGGTCCCCAAGAACCAAGAAAACAAAACCAACATCTCCAAGTTCTGTCTTGTGGGAAAATAAGAATGAGCAAAGGAAGGGGAGAAGGAGAACCAAGCTGTGGGGTCAGGATGCTTTCTGGAAGAATTCTTTCTGAAGGAGTCTTTAACTTGTCCCCCCCCCCCCCCCCTCCAGAAGCAAGGCACCAGTTCAGTGCTGGGGAGAAGGGGAGTCGTGGAGAAAACTCCCAGCCAGTGGCACATTACTTAAAAGGTAAAGTATATATAATTTGGAAACTCCTACAAAGAATTTCCAAAGTCATTCTTTCCTAAGGAGACTTTTGCTAAGAAGGCACATAATACAATGGAAAGTACGAGAAACAGAATCTGAAGAAACAGGGGTCCTTCCTTGGTCCTGTGGCTGGATAGGCATGTAACCTCAAGAAAATCACATTCCACAACATGGGCCTCAGTTTCCCTCTCATGTAAGAGATGGAGCTTTACCAGTTGATCTCAAAGCTCCCTTCCAGATCTTGTAGTCCAATAATAATACACTGTTCCCAAGAATATCAAAGTAGTTTTATGTCTCTCTCTCCATCTATCTCAATGATCCTCCACACCTTATTTTAAGTAAGTAACTGTTAAGGACATTAAAATGACTTATGGTATGAGGGAAAATATTCTAGAGAGTGTCCTAGGGCTCACTGCCCCACAAAACTTACAACCCGTACATTGCTACAAACTTCATGCCAGTTAAACCTTGATTAACTATTGACTATCTGAGGGGCTCATTGCTCCTTCCAGTCCATCCATTGGGTTCACAATCAGGATTCTCAAAGAGATCTCATTTTGGGTGGAACAAGCTTCATTGAGCTAGACCATTCCTAGGTCCTGCCCACTAACTGCCATTAAATATCTCCCAGTCACTGTGACACCCCTTACTAAACCCCCCCCCCTACATTTTCAAGTGCCTCCACAGACGTAGCACTCCCCTGGTTATGAGCAATGAAAATCTTCACCATCAAAGGATACAAAAAACAAAAAAACAAAAAAACTTTATCAACCTCAAATCATTTGAGCCTCATTGCATCTCAGGAACTCAAAAAAAAAAAAAAAATCAAAGGGAGAATAGTTTGAAGCTATTAACTAAAATGGATTTTGGATAGCTGTCACTGCAACTTCTTCTGGCCAGACCACTGCCTTCTCCCTCCACTTGACCACAGAAAACTAGGGCCCCCTAACAGATGGCTATTCATTTCCATTTGCTTTCCCACCCGTTCCTCCTCCCACCTCCCTTTTCTTACCTGGCATAATGTCCTGCAGGACTCTGTGGGTAAAAGAAACACGAAGCCATACAGCAAAAGCATGTGAGTCATCGTCTTCCACACAGCTGTCTCTCTTGCTTCTAGAAAAATCGATGGAAAAGCAAAGTGTCTCCAATCCGAAGCTTTCCAAGCTTCTCCCTGCAGACTCAGTCAACCTGTAAGTCCAGGCTGTCTTTTGTGTCATCAACTCAGATGTCTCTGCCCTAGAGGTGGCATCCCTGCGGCCTCCCTTTGGTCACGGGGAGGCTGCAGGTGTGAGCAGCAGCTGGCACCGGGAAGGGCAGGCGATGGGATACCTCCTGTGGGAATCCCTCCAAAGGAAGCTGCCTGCTGGGCTGCAATGAATAATAGCCCGTGTTCAGGGAACCAGAATGATGGTTCACTCCCTGGGTTAGGCAGGCCTGAGAAACGTGTGGGTGGCTACGGTAGAAGGTGAGCTGGGGTTCCTGTGTGCAAACTCAGCACAGAAATATCTTTGGAAGGAGAGTAAGCTCCAGGCTTCGCCCATGAGCCTCACTCCCACCTAACTCTGGAGCTGTATTTTCACAGGTAGGTAGCAAAGTTCAAAACAGATCTTAGCCAAGTCCTGCCATTGTTATTTCAGCCCCTACTGATGTCAAAACTAACATGGTTCCCTGGCACCTGGAACAGTGCTGGGCACGTGGTGGGCCCACGATACACTCATTAGAGAAGGAGGAAAGGAGGGAGGGTGGGATGGGGTCAGGAAGAGCTGACGATTCGTATCAGATCCATGCTCTGTAGACAACTCACGTAAGTTGAATTTTTTTAGTATTAAATTTTAATAATTTTAATATTTTTCATTTTGAGTGAAATCCTCTTTGAAAGGTATTTGATGTTTCTTTGCTTTTAGATGGAAGGTTGCAGAGGACTTGGTGTCATCAACAAAGGCCAGGAGGTTTTGCAATGGTCGATACTGGCTATTTGACCATTTTTAGCCAAAGAGGAATAGGCTTTCTCCCAATCATGCATAAGTCTACAGCAAACAATACCATTATTTTAAAGACGAGACAAAATGTCTTTTTAATCGTATTTCCTGCAGTGGAATACTTACCTCCCTGAAATCCAATGACTAAAGTATTTTACACTGCCTGTTTCAGTCTGTTGTTTTAACAGGGTTTTCTGAAGGTCCACAGTTCTTTAAGCACAAGGATTACTTTGTTGCTCATCACTTTCAAATGTATTTAGTAGCAACCCAGAAGAAAACACAATTTCAAGTAGATTTCAGTCACCTGGGCTTCTTTTTCCCAACTTAGGTCTTTCAAATGCATAACTCCAGTATGAAAATCATCAAAGTGACTTAACACAATCATCACCAATGCAGTTACTGCTTGGGGTAAAATCATCAAAATTAGAAAGAAATTAAAGCCACTGATGAATTTGTGGACATAATTTTCGTAAAATCTGAGCGTGAGTTCATGTTTTTCTGAATTACATTAATTTTACATTAAAATTCTCATGATACAGAATCTTTTCTCTTTAACTAAAGCTACTTTAAAAAAGAAGATTTAAGGAATAATAGAAGACAACAAACTTTTGAAGGGTTAGCACTGCTCTGCTCAGACACTCAAATGGATTTTTTTAAAAGGGGCTGGGAAGAAGTCGAATGATTACATCAGGTGGAGGGATCAGTATGAAATCTATTGTTGGCTTAAAATTTTTAAGGTGTTGTATCGAAAAAAATCTTTATTTTATTGTCCTGTTGTTTTAAAATTTTAAACAGTTGTTTTAATTTTATCAAAATGCATTTTGATTATCACTAGAACTGTTCTTATGTATGGCAAAGTGAGCACTTTGTGCTTTACATGGTAACGACCTTCACAGACTTTACAGTAGGGACTTTTTTTGATAGTTATGCTACTTTTAAAATTTTGGAGCCCAGATTTTCTAGCAACTTCTTTCCTATCTGGGACTAGCTGGTCATAGAAGGACTGAGGACCACAACTCTGGAACACCGTCTTTGTGCAAGTTTCAACAACTATGGGACTCTAGGTGCATTTTGAATTTTTTCTTAATTTTTTTAACTGGAAGAAACATTTTCTAAAATTGGCCTTTTTTTGATATTTTGCTTATAAAACTGCTCTTTAAGTGGACTTGAATAAAATCAATTTTCTTCCAGACTTGTTGACATTAAGCCATAGTCATTAGCTCTTTTTCTAGCCCCTTGAAAGCACAAAGTTTGGAAGAAGTCAGTAGTGGCAAGACAGCAGCAGGAATCCAATCTCTTGACCCCAACCCCAACCCCCATGCCACCCACCTCCTTCCCGTTTTCTCTTGAAAAGCCTCACGTCTCTAATGGTTCGGACCTCCTTCGCCTGGCTCACCCCACAACTTTCTGCAGTGCAAGGGTAGTGGGAGTGTAACTCTTCTCTCTCAAACGAATATTCGAAAATGTTGGTTTTGAGTATTCCAAGCCAAAAAAATTCATTGCATTCATTTCAGAAAAGGCTTATCTCTCAAGAACGTACAACCTGAAAAAAAGTTACCTCATGCAATTCACACCAAAAACAAAAAAAAAAAAAACAAAAAATAAAACCATGAAGCAATTACATTAGTGCTGACACTTCACAAAGTAAAATGTGCCAAATACAAAATGTTACAATTTTCTTCAGTGAAGAAGCCATGTCCCTTGTCCTTTATAAAGAAGAAGGAGAAGGAGGACAATAGAGTGTACGGGTACTGTGGCTAGATCTGCAGAGATTCTTTTTCCAAACATCCAAAATAGAATATGTTTTCCCACTCTCTGCTGTCTGTTTTCCAAATCTGAGAAAGGTGCTTAAGACGTTCATGTGCGTGTTTATTCAACAAACAGAAAATGAGCTCCTCATTTCCAAGCGATGTGCTAACAGCTTGAAATTCAACAACCACAAGGATAACTTCTTTCCCCGCCTGCTCACCACCTCAGGGAAGCCACAGGCTAATGAGGCTTCTGAAGCAGCTCCAAGGGTATGGGAACTTGGATGGGCTTTGCTCCCTGGAGACCCGCAGACTCTACAAGTCAAAGCTAGTCAAATCAGCATGACAGCAAGAATTCCGAAGTTCCAGATTTCACCAAACGATTCTCGTCCTCGTTGGCAATTTAATTTTGACATATCTCTTCCTCCCTGTCAAATTCCTCCACCCCAAAGCCATGTGGTTGACTGGCAACAGGCACAGCTAAGGAAATACAAAGCAGGCAGGAGGCAAGCACGTGAGCCTCATGCTGGGGCGTGTTCTGTGTCTGGCCCCATCAGAAACAAACATTTGCTTAATTTAAACACACACTCACACACGTAAGTGAGAGAGACCAGAGCAATTTTATAGGGTGATTTTGGAGAAAAACTCTACAACTTGAACCCTTAAATCTTGATTAGGAAAACACAAAAGTATTGGAACGCGATTCATGGCAATCACAAACAAAAATAGACAAAACTCCAGACAACTGTATCAGCCACTCAGGAGTATTTCAACTCCAAGCTCAGTCTGCAGCTGGTACTCACATAATTGGGTTTTGTAGCAAATTACTGAGGCTCCCTGTGAGATCTGCAAAATAGTATCAAAGTTCCCAAACAGACTGGGGGAATACACTTCCGATGATCTCAGGGGTGGATGATCCCTTTGTGTCTGTCATTTACCCATCCCACTGTTTTGCCTCTGGTCAATCACCAACCCCAATCCTCCCACCTAAATGCAGACATAGGGGAAGAGAAGAAGATAATAAAACAAATAGTTACTGTCTGTTTACTCCGTGTCTGGCACTATCCACATTAACTCTTTTAATGCCATCAAGTAGTTCTGTGAGACTGCAGTGACTTCCACGATGTTCCAAAATTAAGGGGCTGAAAGTTGACCCTGCTAAACCTCACAGGTACTAAGTGGCATATTTGGGATTTGAACCCAGGTCTACGATTTTTTATTTTTGTATGTCTTATGGCTTTTCTGATAGGAGAAAGAGCTGATCTTTGTATGGGGTTAATTCTTTCAGAACAGTTTCACATGGAACTTTCATCTTGACATCATAAAATTTTAGAAGCTAGGCAGGTTCTTTTAACTACATCATTCTGTCCCTTTCTCCTTCTTGTCCTGAAGATGAAAAAAGGCTGAAAGACTGATCACCATTTCCAGGAAAAAAAAAAAAAAGATAGATAGATAAGAGAGATCTAAGTTTAAATAACCTTAAAGAAATTTACAAACTAAGTAGAATTGCCTTCAGAATTCCTAGGTCATGCCCCCTGCTGCGCCCAGAGGCTCAGGTCTCACTTTTGGCTCCAGTCTAGAATCCTCACTCTGAAGCAAACTTTCCCACATCAATGGCCTCCTTTCCTAGGTCTTGGTCCTTCAGAATTTGTTTGACTGGCAAGACGGAACAGTTAACTAATAAGATAAACTGCCTCGCAGTAATGTGACAATGGATACAAATGGTTTTGTGATTTAGTCATCCCAGACATTTTAAAAGGGATTTTCTAGAAGTAACCTCTCCCACGGTAGGAAATAAAGGCACTGACCCAGGTCAATGGGCCAGATTCTCAGGAGCAAGGATGCTCTCCTTGTCCCAAGCCACACCCACAGAGCCACCTACCTACAGGGGTAGATGAGGCCTCAGTTTTCTCCAAAAGCCCAGTTTTTTAAACTTTAAATCACTTTCACTGGTTTCCCTGAACCTTGGCCGAGTTCTGGAAACCTTTTTTGGAATTGGCTGCTTTCCTCCTAATGCATGCCAGTTTCAAGCCGTGCTAAGTAATGGGTGATGACTCACACCTGAAAGGTAAATAGTAAACAGGGATGGACGTGTGCAGAGGGCATCTGTGTCAGGCCTTCGGTATAGGTGCGCCCCGAGAATCAGCTCCCTCATGAGTCACCACAAAACCCGGGAGAGAACTTACCTGACAGTCAGAAGCTGCCAAGACAAGTTAAAGAGATTATAAAAAGTGTACAAAATTTGGAAAGGAATGCTGAAAAACTGATAAACCCAAATTATAGCACTGAAATACTTCTGGGACTCTATCATATAGAAATAACTTACATAGTAAAACGGCATGATATGCACATTTGCTGATGGCAAATTTGTATATACAGCAGCAGAAAAAGAGTATGGAAACAGTATGAATGTCAAACAATACTGAAGGGACTAGAAAATTATGATAAATCTATATAAAATTGTGATAAATCTATATAGACATTAAAAAACATTCATGAAGAGGTTTGATAATATATTAGTATGAGGTAGCAGTATTTAATATTTATATATATTTAATATATTAAATATTATAATTATAACATTATGTAATACTAAAGGGAAAATTAGTCAATAAGGTGCTCTCTTAATAATATGCACATCTATAGAAAAACACTGGTGGGATTTCTCAGTTAAGATGCTTGAATGGAAAAAAAAAAAGATGCTTGATTGGAAATGAATCATAGAATGTTTCCCCCAACACTAATAAAATATTAAAAAACAGCAAAAACTTCACTAATTGCAAAAAAGTGAGAAAGGGGGCATTCGGAACTTAAGGGAACAACTTCAAAAACTCTTAAAGAAGCAGAAAATTTTGAAATGGAGTAGAATGTAGAAACAGAGCACAGCTCCTAAACTTTATCTTTCTTTTCTCTTCCCCTTTTAACCAAACTAGAGTAGAAGAAAAAAAAAAAAAAAAAACTTCAGAAATCTCATTAGTACCCAGAAACATAGAGAGAGGCAAAATATAAGAATCCTTTTATTTCTCCTGTTTCAACAGGAGAAATTTTCAAATTGGATGTTGGCAATAGATTGTATAGGGAGAAGAGAAATTGTGACTGATGAGATCTCTCTTCTCTCTCACGCGCATACACACACACAAACAATCAGTTCAAGCTATGATTTTTTATTACACATCAGCTTCAAAAAGAAATGATAAAATAACTGATTAAGATAAAATCCCCAAAATCAAAATATCAAAAAATTCATGGGGGCACCCGGCTTAGCCAGTTGGCTGTCTGACTCTTGATTTCAACTCAAATCATGACCTCAGCGTCTTGAGACAGAGCCTTGTATGGGGCTAGAGACAAGGCATGGAGCCTGCTTGGGACTCTCTCCCTCTCCCTCTGCCCCTCCCCTTACCCACCCCCCGGCACATGATCTCTCTCTCTCTCTCTTTCAAAAAAAAAATTCATGAAACTTAAACAAAAAAGGAACGATTGAAAGTATCAATATAATACTTGAGAAAATCAAGCAGAATGCTGATAAGAAAAGAAAAGAGAACTGCAAATAGAAAGAAGGTACTGGAAATGGAAGACAAAGATAACCCACAGCAAGAATAAATCCAAATAAAGCCCTGAAAATGAACATACATAAAGTGTAACCAAAGCTAAAAAAAAAAAAAAAAGAGTGTTGAGATACAATACAAGAGCATTTCCTTGAAATTTAGAGGGAGAAATGATCAAAATAAAAGTACAATGTAGCTGTCAAAAACTAAGAAGCGAAAGAAAACTAAAAGGAAATACGAAGATGCAAAAACCTTATTCTTCTAGAAAGGAATAAATCCCACACTGCCTACAATTAATAGGGAATTTTTTTTAATTTCTACCTCCAATCTCAATAAATTTCATAATCCTTCTTTTAAACATTAGAAAACTTCTAGAAAATAATATGTCTGGATTATAAGGGGAGAAAATTTTAGAAGTTCAAAAATTCCTTAGGTTTTACGTGTTTCTTTTTTTGTATTTAATTTAAATAAAACTAAATTTAGTAACTTTCACTTAAAAATAGCAAAATAGTATAATCCCCTGTTCATACTTATATTGCTTTCTGCTTTTATTTATATCTATGCATCAACCTATCTGCCCTTATAAATCAACATATGTGCACAGAAAATATCTGGAATACTATTTAATCATTAACAATGGCTTTTTCTGGTATCAGAATTGGGCATTGTTCCTTGAATTTTTATCCTTTAAATTTTTTGCTGTCTTTGAATTGTTTTACCATAAGCATGTATTATGTGTACCAAAACAAAGGAGTGGTTTAAAAAGGAGGGAGTGAGTAGACTCGAACCAAATATAGCAACATATTAATAGCAGGTGTTTCTGAAGATGGGCATGTGGATGATTTGTTACTTTCATCTTTATCAAGGTTTTTCTAATTTCTAAATCTTATTTTTTTTAAAGGAAACATAAATCAAAACACTGGAAGAACATCAAAGTATTAGCAACTACAAAAAAAAGGACTGAACAATTTTCCACATACTCCTCTTTCTCTATATACACAGTATATATATAGATACATATAGGATATATTTTCTACAAATAATTAGATTTATAATTGGAAAAAATAAACTTTTTAACATTGTGGCAGAAAGAGCATGAAATGAGTTGAAAGTCAAAAGATTTATAGTCTTCCTCCAATTTTGTCATGATTCGTTTTAGGAAATTTGACAAGATATTAACTTCTCTAAGACTCATTTCTTCATTCATTCATTCATTCATTCATTCAGAAAACATTTATCTGGGGCCAGTTTCATGTACAACTTAGATTCCAGAGACAGTTATGAAGACAGACAAGACAAGATCTTCAGGAATCCAAAGTGTAATTAAGGAAGACAGAAAATATAAATGGTATAATTTAATGTCATAAATATTCCCCTTGAGGTATACAAAATATACTTTATGCAAAAGTCATAAACTAGGGCAAAATGTCATAAACTCTCCCTGTGGGAATTTGGGGAACCATCCCAAACAAGGTGACTTTTGGTGTGGATCTTGCAGGAGGCAAGGAAAAACGGTATTCCAGGCAGAGAAACAGCAGGTCCGAAGCAGGAGTATAAGTCAGTGTTCAGGATGACTGGGAAGATCACAATTTCGGAATATCAGGTGTGTGCTGGGAAAGTAATATATGGAGCTCATCGGCTAAAACCTCGTTGATGCCCAAGTGAGGTGGGTTACGTGCCCCACCCAGTAAAGCAACGAATTCTTCCATGGACAATGAGGAGCCATCAGATCCTTTAGTGACACGATCAGATTTCATGTAAGGAAAATTATTCTACCAACAGCATAGAGATAGGAGAGAAGGCAGAGTTGAGGGCCAGGAAGCCAATGGAGAGGCCATACCTTAATCCAGATGAACCATCGTAAGGACCAGAACCGTGACGGTGGCATTGGGGGGATTCAAAAGACCCGATGACTAACAGAGCGAGAAGAAGAAGGGAAGAAGTGAATACTATCAAAAATTAAGTTTAGAAGAGTAAGCAAAATTTAGGGAAGAAAGCATATACGAAAAATGTAGCAGAGAAAAACATGATGTTTCTAAACTAAGCATCTAAGGGAGCTTTGATAGCATCAATCGAGAGGAAGTATAGGAGAAGCAAAATAAGTGAGATAACTGGGTTAAACAGGTAGTACTTATAGGGAAAATTTGTCTCAGGATTGATGTATTTCCATCAATGCAAATTTTCTGCTACTTCTCTCATCTTTCAGCTTTCAACAGACTTCAGCACTTTTTTTTCAATAAAAGTCCTACTACTGTCATGGCAGTGGAAAGCATGAAACCGTAATGCTCTGTGCTTCTGCGAAAGCCTCCCCTAGCTCTCACAACCACAGGAGTGAAGACACAAAAGTGAACAAGCCCAGCATAAAAGCGCATAATAATTAGTCATTATAAAGTAATTGTTGGAAGATTAATATGCGTTAACGGTCTTATCACCTAAGAATGATTTCTGAACTGTGGGTGCCTATAAAAGTATTAAATTTGAATTTTATATGTATAAATCCTCATGATTATGCTCATGGATGAAAAATAATTCCACTTTCTTGTCACAAAATGAAAATATTAAAGTGAGAAATTTTAAAGAGCACCCTTACTCTGATCAGCATGGCAGCGGAGGGATTAAAAATGGGGATTTCTGGGCTCAACGCCTTAAACCTTACATTAAAATATGCATACTCCTTCAACCGGAGATATTTTTAACCAGATCACAAGTTGGAGTTTCAGATTACTCTTTCATATCGAAAATAGTTATTTCCAGTTAAAAAAGTCCAGGATATGTTGGTAGTCCTTAGGTGCCTCACATTGGACCCTTGGTACTCTCTCATTTATGTTACATATATTTGAAAGTAATTATTCACAACTCATATATATGGAAGAGTCATGAATAATTATTTTCTAATAGAAACAGAAAGAGAAAAATGTCCTTAAGTAGATCTTCAAAAATAAAAAAAATTAAAAAATTAAAAAAACAGTATGAAAACAAGAAGCCATTTAACTCCTAAACCTGAAAGGATATTTCCATCCTGGTTCAGTTCTATGTTTAGGAAAAAAGTCCTTCCTCTTTTGGTTCCTAACATTTTACATGCTTCCTTGCATGACATGCCTTTTCTTTTCACTTTACTTCTTGCTGGAACGTATCTTTTTAGACTTCTTTTCATGAAGATCTCTGAGTGGCCAACTCTTAATCTTTGAATGCCTAAAAATATTCTTATTTTATTCTCATTTGGGTTGATTCAATGAATGAGTAAATAGCCAAGGCATAGGTGTTTCTATTCAAAGTGGGATTCATTTATAATCCGGTCCTTGGGCGGAAGAGACTTGAGCGCCAGCTAAGTTTTGAAATGGCTTTCACGGATGAGATCCCCAAAAAACAACAGCAGGCAAAGAGAACCAAGACACGGCGGGCTCAGGTGAATGAGGTAGAGCAGCTCAGGCACAGCCAGCATTATGGAGGGAAGCAAGAGTTCTGGATAAATCCACTGAGAAAGAGTTGGTACCGAAAGTATTTAGGACAAGAACAGGAAGACCAAGATGATCATGGGTAGCAGTACACACTGAGCAGTCATGAGACTAGGTTGGCACAGATGGAACTGTGTTTTGCACTAGAACTGAATTTAATTAGTACTGGAACCCTATTTGAGCCAATGATGGAAAATTTGCCCATTCACGGTAAACATATTGATTTTCAGTTTAAACTAGGTCTCTTTTGATCAATTCAAGATTTGCTCCTTCTTTTCCTCTTCCTTTCTCCCCAGGGACGATATCCTAGCATCAGAAGAGAAGCGTGCTAGGATAAGCCTCGAACCCTGTTAGCTTCTGCTGAGCTGGACAAGCCCAGCCCGTCTTTGGGCCTCAGTGCTCAGCCCCGCGTTGCCCACACTGAAACATCTGTGCCCCGCTCTCTTCTCTGGCAGCCAGGTCCACAGAGATCACACTGACTATTTTCTCAATGGTCAAAAACTACCCAGATTAGGTCCAGTCTCTGCAACCTCCCAGGGGCATGGAGAACTGCCCCTCTGTCTTCATGCATTCTTCCTCCTCTCTCTTCCTGCTCTGATTCCTTCAGATTCCTTCAGAATCACAGAGCCTTTCTCTCCCTTAAAGTCCAGTTCGTGCTACAGGAAGCCCAGTCTTCTTTTTGGGACTAGCTGGAAACATGGCACCATTCAGCCATTTTGCATTAGCTTTATGCATCTCCTGCTTTCCTTCACCGATTACCATCTCCCCCCCACCCCCTCATCCCCAGAGCACTGACTCCCTGGTCATCAGCAACCCAATGCCCCTGGAGATGGCAGGACCTTCCGTGGGTGACTCAGGGGCATAGAGGACTCAAATCTGAGAGCCACAGCATCAGGGACCATCACAAAAGGTCTGCACCCTGCAGCTCACACAGAAGTGATAGCACCACTCTCTTTCAGCTGCAAGACAATTTGAGACTGCTTCAGACTCTCAGAATTCTTGCCGGACCCTTCAAGAGGCAGCCCCTTCATGTCTGTATTTTATTTTATTTTTTAAAGGTTTATTTATTTACTTACTTATTTGACAGAGAGAGAGAGAGATCACAAGTAGGCAGAGAGGCAGGCAGAGAGAGAGGAGGAAGCAGACTCCCCCCACCCCCGCTGAGCAGAGAGCCTGATGTGGGGCTCGATCCCAGGACCCTGAGATCATGACCTGAGCCGAAGGCAGAGGCTTTAACCCACTGAGCCACCCAGGTGCCCCGAGGCAGCCCTTTCAAAGACCAGACTAAGATAGAATTTCCTGCAAGAGAGTTGTGGCGGGAGGTGTAACTCAGAGCCTGCTAACCGATTTAGAGAATTTCTTCATGGAAACATGAAAATGTATACTTGCTGCAACTGGAACATTATTTCTAGAGGGGACCTTCATTAATGGTATTTATTCAAATACATTATGTAATGCATAACAACTTACAAGGCCTGCTTTGATATGGACGGAATTTTTGTTTTGTTGTTAAATAGATTTAATTTGTATTTTGCTATACAGTACTTTCAAAAGAACAGAATCATTCCCCATCATTCCATTCCATATTTTTCCATATTTTGAAACATCAGCTCTAATGGGGGGGGCACCTGGATGGCTCAGCTGGTTAAGCATCTGAGTCTTAGTTTTTGCTCAGGTAATGCATGATCTCAAGGTTGTGAGATCAAGCCCCGCATAGGGCTCCATGCTCAGTACAGAGTCTGTTCGAGATTCCCTCTTCCCCTCTCTCTCTACCCCTGCACCCCCCTCCCAAGTAAGTAAAAAAAAAAAAAAATTTTTTTAAAAAGAAAAATAGCTATAATAGGAAATAAAGGCTTTGACTTCTCAACAGCCGGACGTTCTAGAATTTAGCCGTTCAGAACTCAATTTGCATTCCTTTTGGAAGAATATACTGGACACCTATCATGATTATTGTTATTAATACTTTTACCTAGCTGGCCCCCACAGCACCCATGTGGGTCTGGAAACTGCTTACATCTCTCATGTTTACTGTGCGTGAAGTCGTTTTAAAGATGGCCAGCCAGAGCTGAGCCCAGCTGGGCCGACCAGTCCTCACCCCAGGGATGGTCAAACTTCCCTAGAAGAGAGGAAATGGGCTCACTTTCTTCTAGCAAAGCTGACAAAGGCAGCAGCCCATAGCAGTCATTTGTGACTTTGTTCCCAAAGGAGTTTGAAAAAAATTGCCAACATCTGGACCCCAGTCTAGACCCACTGAGGCAGAATTTCTGGCAGTAAGGGTCAGATACTAATATTTCTCCAAAAACTTTTTATTTTATTTTGAATAATTTCATGACTACTGAAAAGTTGAACGAATCGTACAGTCAACACCTACACACCTTTTCACCCAGATCGCGTTAATTGTTAAGACTCAGGGATGAATGAGTTTTTAAAAACTCTCCAGGTGATACTAATACACAGACTTGAGACCAACCCCCAGTGACCAAAGATAGACCAAGAAGATAGACCAAAAAGAAAAATGATTTTTTAAAACGAGAGTCCTGGCGATGCTCAGAACCCCATATTTCATGCCCTGGGTTCTATGAGAGACCCTAGAATCTTTATAATAAAATCACCTTGGGACTTAAAGGAGTGTGATTTGGGAGCTTGCTCATTGAAGTCAAAAGATTCAAGAATAATACTCAAAGACAGCATGGTTCTAAAGACCCACCCCTAACTAAAAGAAAACCAGAGTCAATTGGTTTGCGAGATCAAGATTATATTAAGAGAAATACATGTTTTAAAAAAACACAAAAAAGGCTTGAGAGATCGAGAATATGTTAAGAGAAACACATTTTTTAAAAAATATACACAGAAGCCATGAATACCCAAGATAATGGGATTGAAGATAATTAGACCACATGCTAAACGATGGTTTTGTGGAAATAGTCAGTGCGTTCTAAAGCAGACTGTTTTTCCACTGGTGAATTAAGTCCAATCTTGCAGAATGCAGGTGCAGTCCCAAATCAGGAAGGGCTGATGGCAGTGGGAGTGCTCTGCCCCAGGGGCGAGAACTAAGTATTTTATCAGTAAGGCGGTTTAGAATCACTGGAACATGCTGATAATAAAAGGGAGACTGACTTTTAGTTGGTTCTATTATTTTTTTGGACACGTTTGGAAATATTATTCTCCATAGACACTGCAACCCATTATGGCCCAGACCCAGGACAAACCAGGTGCACCCCAGACCCCGTACCCCTGCTCCCAGGTCCAATTTTAGAAAAACCAACTGGTCACCAGGCTCGGCGCTGTGCCCTGATCTCAGTATCTTTGAATAAGAGTCTTGGTTTCTATTTACAAATTTTCATTCATTTTGCAAAAAGACAACGATGCTGTAACTCTATACCATGCAAATACAGTTGCAACAGGACTTGGGCTAGTGCCCTTTTAGGATACAAGCCCTACAGGCATAAAGTACATGTTTTGCAGTCTTTTAAGTCTATTTCCCCAGCAAAGTACTTGAAATCATTTCTCTGAGCTACAAGTAAGCTGATGTTTCCAAACTCTAAGAATAGAAATGAACTCTGAAAAAGGAAATTGAATACAGTAAACCAAAGATAATGTGAGATAAATTCAAGCCTCACTCTTTTGTCTGAGTTTCCTGTAGAAGGGGAAAAACACACTTTTGTCAAAATTCAAATTCAAGAATTCAAAATTCAAATAATAAAAGTTTTTTTAAGATTTATTTATTTATGTATTTTATTATTATTTATTATGCGACAGAGAGCGTGAGCAGGGAAAGAGAGGGAGAAGCAGGCTCCCCACTGAGCAGAGAGTCCACGGGGCTTGATCCCAGGACCCTGGGAATCATGACCTGGGCGGAAGACAGATGCTTAACCAAATGAGCCACCCAGGTGCCCCAGGATAAAAGTTTTTAAGCAAAACTAAACTCTCAAAATTTACACTCAAGAAATAGTGATCCAGAATCCTTCAGGAAAAGGAAGACGAGCCAAGTATCCCCCACAGCAGTATTTTAAGGAATGCTGTGAAAGTCAATGCCAACAGAGGCGTTTGGGCACCCTCTCCCCTTTGCGAAGACAGACACAACGCCGATAAGCTTATGAACTGAGAGAAATCTCCCCAAAGGCTACATTCCTCCTGAGAAAATCTGATCTGAAGAAGATAAGGTTCAGGATCAAATTCTTAATGCCATAGGTTAGTTGTTGGAACTACGGGACTTTTTTTTTTTTTTTTTTTTGTGAAGGTGTAACCATATTCCTCCGTTTTCGGGGAGATTTTAAAGTTGATCATGTCTACTAATAAGTCTAAGTTATAGATAAAGCATCACAAAGGCTGATGAGGGGAAATAATGATTAAAAAACAGTTAATTCCCTTCTGTATTTGCACTTAATCATTTTTAGGTCATCACAAAAAAATAATAATTTCTTTAAAGATTCCAATTTCCCAGACTCTAGTATCTGGATGGGATCAGAGGAGCAGAGGGTAATAAAAACAAAATATTTCCATACCAGGCTAGAGATCTTATTGAATTACGTAAAATGCCTCCAAAGAGCCAAACTCCTTTTTATTATTTATTTATTCACTGTGTATGTTATTAATGAAACCCCAAATTACAAAGTCTCACAACTGGAGAATCGTTAATAGGTTGCTCATCTCTGAAATTCCTCTCCAAAGGAAGTCACTGGAAGGAGAAGGAGGATGTGGGAGTACTCACTGTGGCTAGCCGACAGCAGTCACTGGCACATAGGTCCCACTCCCTGGCAGCCAAAGACACAGGTGTCAGTGGCTTTCCTTCATGGTATCTTGCAACGAATCAGCAGGCTGGGCTCCTGCAGCTCTGAGCAGCCAACATAGCCCCGAATGGCGGATTCTCAAGCCGAGCCATCCAGGCTGGGCCCAGCCCCGGTGCCAGCAGCCAGTCCCACGTACAAGAGCCCTGCAGCCCGACAGACAAGTCCTGCGTGGGAGTAGCTTCTGCAGTGGGAGGGGCCCGGTGCCGGAGAATGGGTGAATCACACACTAGGTGATCCACATGCAGACTCTCACAAAAAGCAAAGGCTTTCCTTTCTGGCAAGGGAGCCAAGACTACAGCGGTGGCGCGGGATCTGTGTGGTACTCCGCGGTGCCTATGAACATCCTTATGAATCCGCCTACACCTGAAAACGGGGTATGGAAAAGACAAGGATCTATGCCTGCAGCCCTGTCATTGGCTGGCTTGCGGGTCACTGGGATTAGGATAGTCTGGGTCTCTGAGTGTTCCCAGTTGTCCCTACATCCAGGTATGAGGTAGCATTGCAATTCATAACCTCTCTGTGGGTGGATGGGGTCGTGCAAGCTGTTCTGCCATGGGGACCGGCAATTCAAAGTGGTAGCCTGGGTCCCCAAATGACTATAAGAAGCAGCAGGCCTTGCATGACCTGTGATGGACATGAGCCTAAAATTACTCCTTATTGTTCTTAGTCCCTGAAATTTGGGATTTTCATTTTTCAATTTTCAAATTGTTACCTCAGCATAACCCAGCCTCTACTGACTGACGCAAGGACGAAGGCTGCTGGAAGGCAACATGGGCAGCGATGTATTTTTCTAACTTTGAAACACTCAAAACTATTTTCTATTTTTTTTTTTCGTGGACTTTCATGTTTCAAAAACCACACTTACAATTATTTATAGAGTGGCATTCTTCAAAACCCTCACTAGGAAGTTCTTATAACCTTGTGAGAGGCATCCCTTATTTTTAATCCCAGCACTCTTTCATCCTCTTTTGCTTCTTAGATAGTTCTTGATTTTTTGGGGAGTGGCAAGAAATTTGAGAATTCCCTTTGAGGCTAAAATCCACTCAAGTCTATCCATCAAATGCGAAAACTCGGTATTTTTGTTATATATATATATACGATGTGCCCAATGCGCCATATAGTGGCGGATATATTGATTTACATGAAATATGACCCTGACGTCTCAGGGCTCACAGTCTAGTTGGAAAGAGAAGAAGCATACATGTGAAAATGGACAAGGCCTTCTTTGTGAAGAGCTGAAGCAGTTTGTCCAATGCAGGGGAAAGTGGATGGAGGCTTGTGGTCGGGGCCACTTCATGGAGCCTGCAGGGCTGGGCCAGGACACAGCCATTTATATGGATGAGCAAAATTCGGGCAGCAGGAAAGAATGAAGCTTGTTCATAGTTCATTTGTTCAGTAAACTTTTATTGAGGATCTACTAGAGACCAGAAATGTAAATGCTGGTAGTGTTCTTGGAGATCATCCAAGCCCAACCTCCCACTGCACCCTGAGAAAACCAACTTGACTATTCTTACCTGGGACTCTCAACTTTTTAAAAGGTAAGTACTGGCCTACACTAAATAAAGCAGAGCTCACAAGCATGCCTCCAGGCTCCTCACTCGTTACGCCCTGACTCACACCCCCCAACATTACACGCTGGTAATGCCTTACTGAGTGTTTTCATCATGTTACTTCAAGTGTCCAAGCCTCTGTGGAAGCTGTGCTCCTTGCCTAGGACAACTTTCCCACCACTGGTTGCTGGCTAATTCCTTGTCCTCATCCGAGATTCAACCCCGCGGGCTCTTTCTTTAGGGAGTCTCCTCCAAAGCCTGAGGTGAAACTGAGTACCCTTCCTTTTGCACACATATACTTATCGCTAATTTTGCAATGTTGGAATCTGAATCTTCCCCTCTGAAGTCATCTTCATCAGGGTTGCAAACTAGTCTCTCTCGTTCATCTTGCTCTAGCTTACAAATTGGTTTACATCCCTTTTCCATTCCACCGGCCTCTTCTACAGCCTGAGAGGCCTCCGCCCATTCCCACCCACAGCTTCGCCTGGCTGACTCACTCTCGTCCTCAAGTGTTTCCTCCGCTGCTGGACCTTCCGTGACCAACCACCCCTGCCCAGTTCCCTGCTTCACACCACCGTGGTCTGTGACGCACAAGACGAGTGCCGCCGCATCCTGTAGGTTTCAGTTCACACGTCATCTCCTTAGAGAAGCACTCCCTGATCTGGCTGTCATTATTTCCCTGCCCAAGGTCATTCTGTCTGATTTCTCGTCCCAAATCTACATTTGATGATTCATAACTATTTTGAACAGGTTGTGGCAATACAGGTCTTCTTTCCTGGTCACTGAATTAAATATGGGCAGGTGACTGTGTTCAGTGAGTTTTAAGGGAAAGTCTGCTGGGAGATGACAGAGTTTAGGAAGAATTTTCTCCTGATACAGTGAAGGTGATAGTCCAGGGAGGGGGGAGAAGTTATCTTCCTTCCTTTTCCCCACCTCTTTCTCCCTCTGGCTTTGGGAACCATAAAAAGATGTAATGTCTGCAGCTATGGCAGCCATCTTGCAACCATGAGGCTGAGGAAAATTCCAACATGTTTAGGAGGAGAAATAGAAGGATAGAAAAAGCCTTCATCCTTAATGACACCACTAAATTACTGAATCAATAACATCTGCCTTTTTAAAATAATTAAGTCTCCTAAAACTTATGCCACTGTTAGGTTTTCTGTTACTCATAACCAAAGTAATTTAGTCGATACTCCTAACCCCCTATCTTAAGTAGCACCCCATTCTCTACTATATTCCATTTATTTTCCTCATATATACCACTAGTGAAAATTACCGTGCTTATTAGAACACTACTGGTTTATTGTCTTCACCCACTAGAAGCTAAGGACTATCGGGGCACGAACTTTGTCAGTCTTACCACTGCTATATATCTAGCAGCTAGAATGGTGCCTGGCTCTTGGTAGGAGCTCAAAAAGTCTGCTACCCAAGTGATTGGATGAATGAATATCTCTGGTAACAACTCTGTTTCTTCTCTGTCTCTTACAGCAGACTGTGAACTCCTTTAGATCAGAAACCCAGATTTGATTTATTTTTATGTCCCCCAAAACAGACTGCTTGAGATACAGCAGATAATTAATAAATATTTAATGAATAGCAACATATGTGTTCTGGACTCTCTCTTGAATAACCACCCTCCACTTAAGATACAATTGCCAAGCATCTAATATTGGACACCTTGGTAAAGGATCTAAACTGTTGTTTTGTGTGTGTGTTTGTGTGTGTGTGTTTTAAAATTTTATTTATTTATTTATTTACTTTAGAGAGAGAGAGCAGGGAGTAGAAGCAGAGGGAGAGGGAGAAGGAGAGAAGCAGACACCACGCTGAGTGTGGAGCCGGACGCAGGGCTCGATCCCGCAATCCTGAGATCCTGAACTGAGCCGAAATCAAGAGTTAGACGCTCAACCTACTGAGCCACCCAGGCACCCCTGGACTGTTGTTTTATGGTAGTTCACCTTACAATAGAATTTTACAATAAGGTCTTAATCTTGAAAAAAATCTTAAGAGATTGGCCTCGTAGACCAAACTTCAGATGAAATACTTACAGTAATGAAGAGCCGAGCCCCTCAGGAAGCAGTGCTCACAGTCCCGTTGCAATGACATTATTCCCCGAGTGAGTGCGAATAGGCTTGTTTGGGATCGACAGCTATGGTTGAGCTGTTACCTATTCATCTTGTCTTTGAAACCCAACGAAATGCCTTCTCCATGTTTGCACACAAGCAGATGAACCTGGCAGGGTTCACTGACTCGAAGACGCCACCAATTGTAAGAGTCCCCTTGTTTTATGGCCCACTAAGAAAAAAAAAAAGCGGACAATTAATCTCTAAACAGTGATATAAGACTATGGGACTGTCAGCCGAGAAAAGGAGGCAAAACCGACAAAGACGAAAAGTCCTTATTTGCAGTCTCAGAATTACATTTGGGAGAGCACAGATTCCAGAGTTACCAGAAAAGTGTCCCACTCGTGTGGGGAAAACCATGACGTTTTTCTGAAAAAGAAGGAGAGGTAATTACACGAGTTAGACAAAGAAGAAAAGAGGAAAAAAAGCTGCTAATTTGGTGCTGACCAGTTGAGCTTTTAATTACTATCTTATCGATTAATTTATTGGTGCTATCAAACAAAACTGTCCCTGGAATGTATTAATTAACTTCACTGTCGTCATTTGATCAGAATGCCAGTTGTTCTGTTGAAAATTCATGAGCAACTGCTTTTGAAACAATTGCTGTTCTTAGCCCAGCTTAAGAGTTCATTGGTGGGAAAGGAAAATGGAGTTTCAAAATGGAGTCTCTCATGTCCCGAAACTTTATACAATCCCACAGAACAATACTAGAATACATCTCAATTCCAGAGGTACGTCTTAGAATTGATAAAATATAAAATATGGTAGTTTTACTTTAAAATAATGAATACAGAATTCCACAGCCCCTCCACGCAGTGGGTCAATCCTGCTGTGATTCACTGGCAAGCTCCTTTTATCCACAATCCTGGATGACTAATGACATTTGCTCTCTTCAAACCACTGTTGTAACTTCTCCCCACCCTCATGTTACCACCCTTACTTCACATTTTACAGAGAAAATAGAAGCCATCAGATGAGAACTCTATTTACTTCTCACCTCCACCCCCCACACACACTCCCACCTTCTCCTCCTTCCCTCCTGTCATGTTAGAGGAAGTGTCTGTCCTCCTGTCAAAACATGTCCCTTCCCCGGAGCTCTATCCCTTCTCCTCAGGCTTTCTCAAGGATGGCATTCCTTTAGATTTCCCATTTCTTGCCTCATCAATCTCTCCTTTCATAATGGATCATCCCATTAATGCTCAAATATGCTCAAGTATCTTCCTTCTGAAAACAAAACAACCCCCTCCCCCCCACTTTGTTCCCTGTGTTCCTTCTGACTCTCCCCCAGGTCTTCCTTCCTAGCTAACCCTCTCCTGAGAACTGTCCACATGGTTGTCTCCGCTTCCTAACCTCTGGGTCTCCCCCAATCTAATTTTCTCTTCACACCACTGCAGCCAATACCAATGTTCTCCATCTTAATAAATCAACCTATCAACTGTGTTGTCTTCTCACTTAACCTCCTGGCAGCACTCAACTCAGTTGACCACTTCTCCCTTTTTTGAAACACCTTAAAAAGCTTATTCTTATTTTGGTAAAAACAAATATATATAAAATTCAGGGATGCGTGGGTGGCTCAGTCGGTTAAGCATCTGCCTTCGGCTCAGGTCATGATCCCAGGGTCCTGGGATCGAGCCCTGTGTCCGGCTCCTTGCTCAGCGGGGAGCCTGCTTCTCCCTCTGCCTGCCGCTCCCCCTGCTTGTGCTCTCTCTCTGTCTCTCTCTCCGACAAATAAATAAAATCTTTAAAAATAAATAAATAAACACATAAAATTTATAATCTTAACCATTTTTAACATTCAATAGTGTTAAGTATATTCACATTTTTGTGCAATAGGTCTCTAGAACTTTTTCATCTTGCAAAACTAAAACTTAACACCCCATTTCCCCCTCCCCCTGGCCCCTGGTAACCACCATTCTACTCTGTTTCTATGAGTTTAGTTCTCTGGATACCTCACATATTGTGGAATCACACATTATTTGTCTTTTTGTGACTGGTTTACTTCACTCAGCACAATGTCCTCATGGTTTATCCATGTTGTAGCATCTGTCAGAATTTCATTCCTTTTTAGGGCTGAGTAATATTCCATTGTGTATATATACCACATGTTTATCTGTTCCTCTACCAACGGCATTTGGGTTGCTGAAACACCCCCTGCTTAAATCTCTGGTGTTCCTCACTTTCTTATTTCCTCTCTGGTCTCTTCTCTACTGACTTCTAAGTTTCCCAAGTCCTCTCTCCTCATCCCTTGCTTCACTTTCCTCTCCCCCCGCCCTACCTCTGTCCTTCCTGGAGTAGCTCAACCACTTCAATGGCCTTGATCTGCAGGCCATGTTTCTCCTCAGCTCCACATTCATGTGTCAGCAAGTCCTATCATTTTTTCCTCAAAATACATCTCAAATCTGTCCATTCGTTTCTATCTCCAGCCAGTCCAGGACATCTTTTCCCCTTGCCTACACTAATATAAACAATTTCACGTCATCTCCCTGATTTTACTCTTTCCCCTTCAAATCTCTTTCAAAAGTGTCCTCAAACATGTATTTGATCATATCATTTGCTCTCTTCGAACCTCTGATTTAAATCTACTTTCATTGCACTTAGAATAAGGTTGGTGCTCCTCATATGCCCTGCAAGGCCTGGCTGGCCTGGGATATGTCTGCCTCTCCAGCCCCAGCTTGGGCCTCTCTTCCTCCAGTCCACTCTGATCTAGGCATAAGGGCTCAGAGGTCGAAAAGTTGCAGAAACATACCAAGCTGTTTTCCACTTCCAGCCATTGTATATCCTGTTCCTTCTGCCTAGGACCACTGTTCCATGTCTCTTCTTCAACACACACACACACACACACACACACACACCATTCTTCGTGGGACTGGCTATTTCTCCTCTCTAGCATGCCAAGTAGACTAAGATGAAGGAAGAGAAGCACCTGGGAGCAAACCTTAAGGAGGCTCTCACTCAGGGAAGTGCCAAACCTGCACGTGACTGAGAGCGATGGCCTCCTTAAGCCTTATGTCCTTAGGCCCCTCTCCTCAGTCCAGCCTTACTCCTCTCTTGGGTCTTAGCTCCAGGATTGCTCTCAGAAAGGCCTTCTTTGACCGTTCTCTCTAAATAGGGACCCCCATCCATCTACCCACCTACCCCATCATCCTGAATTACTGCACCATTTGTTTCTCCCAGTTAACTTATTCCAAGCTATAATTATCTACATAGTTATTTATTTGGAGGTTGTCTGCTTATCCCCCACTTCCACAGGAAAATCAGAGCTGTACACATACAGTAAATGTTTGGTTGTTAATGCATTTTATACCTACAATTACTCATTCTCGAAAGAACATTGGTTCAAATTCTATCATCTCTGGTCACCTTTTTCTGCCTTCTGGAGGTGGTGGAGAAGGGAGAAGGGAAGAGGGTAAGAGTTGCCCACAGGACTGATACGGGAAATACAATTTCTGTGAGCTCTTCAGATTTCCAAGGGCGAAAGGATTACTAAGACCTTCTTGGAAGGAGCCAAAGAGATCTTGACATTTAACCCAATACGTAAAATTTAAAGGCCATTTGGTATGATATCGTGGCCTCATTTCTGACACGATGCAACTTGTGTTTCATACATAAGAGCAACAGTTCACTTCTGAGAGGTCAAAGGCCGACATGACAATCCAAACAATTTATCGATCCAACAAAGTTGAGTCCGTTAGACATGTCGTATGTAGTAAGAGAACGCCACCTTGGCAGACTTAGCTGGTTTCTGAAGAGGGAAGTCAGGGAGGATATTTATAGAATTCTCAGGCCTTGAAAACTGGAGGACTGGTTAGGATTGGCCGGTCTACGACATGAAGACTCAGCTGGATGGGAACAACCCAGCACCAATCTCCAGCACTTCTTGATGAACAAGCTGCTGCGGTCGATAATAAGCCCTTCTATGTGATTCAGAGCTTATCTTCCAGGGGTAAATATTTCCCGAAGAGCAAGTACCTAAGCTATTTTTGCTTCTTTGTGTGTGTGTTACTTCACACTGGGACAGGAAGGAATGTTCAGTTCCAATATTGTTTAACACAGGAAAGAACGTTGGTTTGAATTCTCAGCCATCAGGAAAGCTCTCTGTCAAGTTCTACAACTCGCCCTCAATTTTAATTTGCATTCCCTCATCTTTGCCCACCCCTTCACCTTCCTTCAACTCCACTATTTACGTGGTCGACAATCTTGTTTCTGATCTTAATCACTAAAGAGGCTTTTCGGCTCAAATTGGATCACCAGGAGATCCTATTATCTTTCTCTTCCAGCCTTATCATCTACCACAAAATTAGCCATCGCTGCCTAACTTGAAGGGTCTGGTTGCTGGAATGAACTGTGACGGCGAATGAGTCCCAGCGGGGACGTGTTTCCTTTTCGTTGTATTCATCAATTCACCTCAAGCCACCTCCTGTTTTCCTTTTTTAAAGGACCGGTCCTTTCAGCTGATTTCCTGTGTTACTATTTACTGGCAGCTCCAGTCCTGGTTCGCATCCAGATGCACTCCCAATGCCTTCATTCGGTGTGGAAGCTGCTGTCCTTGCCTGGGATCCTGCGGGTTTGGGTCTCAGGGGAAGGCTTCCAGAAGCACCCACTTCCTTGACTTCTCAGGGGTTGCTGGACTCGTGGGAAAACACTGCTGACTTGTTGACTGTAGAAGTCCTCCCTCAGATTAAACAAGAGTGACTCTAAAGAAGAGTCACAACCAACAACTCATACAGGTGGCACCAAGGGCAAGAAGGGGTAACACTAAACATACTACTTTTTAAATGTATATAATGTGAGAGTTTGAACAGCCCTTCAAATTCAAGTTTTCTAATTTTTCATTTGAAGAACAGATCCAAAGATGTGATGAAATCTACTTAAGTTCCCTGAGATGGGGAACACAAGGCCAGGTTAGAAGCCAGATCTTGACTCCTATCTCCTAGTTCAAGAGTAGAAACAAACTCCTCAGTAGTGAATAAAAATACTGACATGTAACCCAGTCTTTGCTCCTTGTATTGTCTGTAGATCCTGTCTTGCAAAATTTTTTATAAGAAAAAGTTTTAGTTCTTATTAATTCAGTTTAGTGTCATAGAGGTGTCTAGGGGGTCCTAAAACGGTGTCTATTAAAATAGGCTGTAAAGACACATCAAACCCTTTAAACTGTAGGAAAATCCTCTTTGTACACGAGTGCATCTTTCTGAGCCAAAAGAACTATGGAGGGATTCTCGAAGCATATAGACCCACTGCACAAGAGTTTGGTTCTCTAAAGGGCACACTTTAGGCCTACTCCGGCACCCACCAGCTATGTAAACTTGGCGAATCATAACCTCTTCTTTCCTCAGTTTGCTCATCTATAGATGGGGATGTGACCAAATGCTATTTGCCCACCCAATAGTTATACCCCATTTTCCTTATTAACAAGTTCTGTCTGATCTTTTTCAGAGTTGCAATGGGCTCTGTTAAAATGCACGCATTCCAACAGACTCTTGCAACTGGAACTGGGAATGTGTCAAGTTCTGGTCAATGAGATGTTAGTTGAAGTCGCTGAGTGAGGCTTTTAGAAAAGTTCCTATTTTTTTCCATTAAAAGAAAGGGAAGTCTGGGGAGCAAATTCTGCAGCAATATGATTCATCTGGGATTCAGATGCAATACCTATTCTGTAAAATCAAGAATGAAAACCACATGCTAAGGATGGCAGAACAGAAATAGAGGAAGCTGTGGTTCTTGATACCTTCCTTGAGCAGTTTACACAAGTTCTGCGCTGACTGCCTCCTGTTTTATGACATTATTAGAAAAAATTACACTGTACTGTGGTTTTGGGGTGTGTGTGTGTGTGTGTGTGTGTGTGTGTGTGTGTGTATGCAGCCAAATACAGGATTTGATAATATTACTCTCCTCAAAGGATTGTCAGAGTTAATCCATTTAAAATCCCTTCCAAGGGCACCTGGCTCATCCTAAGTCCTTCTGAGCGTTTTAGCTATCTCTACTACCACTCCCACTACCATTCCTATCACTACTCCTGCCTTCACTGTACTGATGTAGTATAGCTCAGAGCATATGTGCCTTGTAGGGCATGAGTAAAACACAAGGAAAACTGGAAAAGTAAATACAGATCACACTGGGATGTGCTGTAAATATCAGGCATCAAAGCTTGTGAATCTAATCTGTCTTCACATGGGTCTAGAAGAACAGAAATTTTCTAGCAGACTGTTAGCCTTAGGAACTCACTGCCTCATGATAAAGAATTCATCTTCACGAGAGAAAAGCTCTCCTGAGATGGAAAAGCCTCATGTGGGACAATGCACCAGGATCAGAAGGGGGTGTGAGTAGAGCAGAGCATTAGCTTACTACTCTCTGTTAACTCTCTCATTAGGTCTTTTTTTCTTTTTTTTTTAAGATTTTATTTATTTATTTGAGAGAGAGAAAGAGCATGACCAGCGGGGAGGGGCAAAAGGAGAGGGAGAAGCAGACTCTCCTCGAAGCAGGGAACCCTTCGTGCAAGGGCTCCATGTGGGGCTCGATGCAGGGCTGGATCCCAAGACCCCCAGGTCATGACTTGAGCCAAAGGCAGCCGCTTAACTGACTGAGGCCCCCAGGCACCCCTCTCATCCGGTCTTCTCTACTCTCACTTTCTTCTCTCTGCCTCACCGTGGGTGTGCATTAATGGATTTGTATTAATGTCATCTGTTGCTACGGCTACCATAGATCTATTACCCAGGGTAAACCTGGGATGGAGGCTCTGCCTACTTGGAGCCCATGCACACTGATGTAAGCCTCCTGAAGAGAGAAGTAGGGAGTATAAATTGGCACAATTTATTTAAAAGACTCTGGCTACATATATTTAAAGCATTAAATATCTTCAGACCATTAACTCAGCTGGTAATGCCACCTCTAGGTTTATCTTAAGGGTATGAGATGTATCCAAATATTCATGTAAAACAAGGTTTATCACAGCCTTATAATAAATGAAAAACAGAAATTTATGTAAACGTTCAACAATTTATGTAAATGTTCAAAATTGTTAACAATGTTAACAATTAAATTAGTTAAACATATTTTATGGTTTATATGATGGAATATGATGTAATATTGTAAATGTAAATTCATGTTTTGGGAAATATTTAATGATGTGAAAAAAATAATAAAATATCAAGTAATAAAATATCCAGTATATATCTAGGCCACATGGATATATATTTAACTTTTTTTAAATATTCGTAATTGTTATCTCTTTTCCGGTTACTGTGTTTGTGGGAAATTTTTTAGACTCATATTTTCCAAGTTTTTACAATGCATACATTTTCTAAATAAAAAACGTGCAAAACAAAAACCTTCTTCGGGCAGGATTTAGCTCAGAAAACAGAAGCAACTCTTTGCATTCCAAGTACGGAGGCTTTTAATCTAGGGAGTGAGAGATTTACACATCTCTGTTGGAAGGGCCAGGGGAGCAACGCTAGGAAGCTATCTCCGAAAGTCTCAGCCGCACCTGCAAAGCTGGTGGCTGCCAAGAGCGCACCGGAAATCACAGAGTCTGCAGGAAGCCCTGTGGCCTCTGACTGCGCTCTAGGGATGGAAGGGGCAAGGGAGAGGCGCCCAGAAAGACGCAGCTCCGCCGGAAGCAATCCAAGGCCCAGGCTGCAGCACGTGACTCCCCGGCACCCCGCCGCGCAGGAGTGCGTGGGCGCCCCCCGCCAGCCCCGGGGCCTCTGCTTCTCCGTGTGCGGGCCGCCCCCCATTTACCTGCAGCCCCAGCGGTGAACTGCCATATAGTAAAGTTAAGAAAAGAGAAAACGTGTCTAAAACACTATGCAAAAACAACAAAACAGTTTTAAAAGTGATAACACTGTGAAAATTTCCACTTACTTCGAACTTCCCGTTTGGGGCACCCCAGCCCTGAGGTTCTACCAGGGTACTCCTGGCGGGGGGTGGGGGGTCTCTGGAAAGGTAGTGTCCAACCAGCCAGGCCAGCTCTATGAAACAATATGTAAAGGGTTCTTTGTTCTGTTCTTCTTTTTTTTTTTTTTTCTTTTTTACCTCAGAGGATTATGCAGATGACAAAGGAATTGTAGGGCCCCCTGAAGTCTCAACTCTGGCAGAATTCCATGAATAAGTCACTGCTCAAACTGGGGATGACTTTTTAAAATACACCCCCTAAAAACGTACTTTCTCTCACTTGTGAACTGAATGGTTCCCCTGAGGCCTTTCCAGCACTACACCAAACAGAAGGGAGGGGGCCTGGGATATGGAACATTTCAGTCTGACCGGAAGCAGAGAGCCTGTAGTAGGCAGAATAATCACCTCTCTTCCCCACACCGTAGATGTCCACGTAGATGTCCTAATCCCTGGAGCCTGTGAATATATTCCCATACATGGCAAACAGGATTTTGCAGATGCGGTAAGTTA
The DNA here is from genome assembly GCA_028534135.1 of Potos flavus. Classification (NCBI taxonomy): domain Eukaryota; kingdom Metazoa; phylum Chordata; class Mammalia; order Carnivora; family Procyonidae; genus Potos; species Potos flavus. Next base: position 92,915,939 of record CM052886.1, read on the forward strand.
AGACCTTGAGATGGGGAGGTTAGCCTGGATTCCCCGGGTGAGCCCAGTGGAATCACAAGGGTTCTTCAAAGTGGAAGAAGGAGATGGAGAAGTCAGGGTCACAGAGAGATGGGACTGCACAAAAGGGTGGAGAGAGGCAATGTGAGGACTCACCCCAATATTGCCGGCTTTGAAGACAGAGAAAGGGAGTCAAGAAGCATAGGCAGCCTGTAGAAATTGGAAAGGGCAAGGAAAAAGTTCTCCCCCAGAGCCTCCAAAAATGAACGTAGCCCTGCCAACACCTTGATTTAGTACAGTGAGACTTCTGATCTCCAGTGGGTAAGATACTTTGTTTTTATGCCACTAGTTTGTGGTGATCACAGAAGCAATGAGAAATGAATACAGAGCCCTTCTCCTTCTGGGACAGGAGGGGCCCGAAGAGAGGGCAAGAGCAGGGCAAGACATGGGTAAGTATCTTCTCAAGTCTATACTTGCCTGGGAAGCAAAGGGCAGAGGGAAACAAGGGGCCCAGAAACACACAGCTACACTTGAGGAGACCCAAGAACAAAGGATGAAAGCCCCATTCGCCCTAACATGTTATGAAGAGTTTCAAACTAACCCGAGGGGTCTCACGGGGTGCCCTGGCATGTTGCTTAATGTTGAACCAAGACAATAAATAGTAAAAGCAAAGGATATAAGCGTGTAATGAGCTCGGTGTTCGATAATCATCTCTCTTCCCCTGCCTGAGCATAACTTCACCCAGAAATCTGTGGATGCCTTAGTTGGGGGAAGCTTCAAGAACTGTTGGGAAAATCAGCATGAGATGAGGCAGTGCTACCGTCAGACTTGTTCTTGGAGATTTGGGCGGGAACCATGTCATCAGTGTGATGACATGAGAAACTTGTCAGAACGAGCAGCACCTCAGTGGACATGGGATCAATGAAGATGCTGCCCTGGGGGACCAATGAAGACTCAAAGGACAGCGCACAGATCTGAGGTCTCACCTCCTCCTGCTGCCAAGATGTATCTGATTTCCCTGCAGACAGACACCACACTAAGAACAAAGACCTTTGAGTGGCAGAAACAGCTTGAGAAGAACTTTAATTGCTACTTTATATACATATAATAATGTAAGCCATATAAGATTGTTGCCTTTGAATGATAAACTTTGTCTTTTTTTCCTGTCTTCAGTGGGAATAAAGACTTTAGATCAAGATAGAATCAAGTAAGCACAAAGCATTTTTACATTACACATATATTGACATATGCAATGGACTAAAATATACATTATTTTCTTTCATCCTTCATTTCCTTCGCTGCCGCTGTGGGACAGGTGATACTCTTGGTGAGATTAAGAAAATGGTTCCTTCTACATCTGAATACTTCTGTGTGCCACGTTGCTTTTGTCACACTCCAGAACCTCTATCACTATTAAGAATCATAGATAACCTCTAGTTCTGTCACTTGCTCAAAATAACTGTCTAAGCCTTGAGTACTTATCTACCAACTGATACTCAGGGAAGCGTTCTTCTCCCTGAAGTGCCCTGCAGATGGCTGGCTGTGGTCTACTGCTTACGGAAAGAGCTGTCTGATGTTCTCTCGCTCCGTCCTCCTGCACCGTGGGTACCACCTCTCTAGTCTTTCTGATGACCCTGCCCTTTCTGTGACACTACTCTTCTCTGCTTGTGGCCCTACTGTAGTCCTGTCATCACCATGATACAGACACTTCAATTCCTTTTTCTTTTTAGAGAGAAAAGTCATTTTAGGCTTAGAATTTGAGCTGAAAATAGATTTGCTTTTTCAGGCATAGGCATAGCACACCATGGACTCTCCAGCGACTACCGGCTCTGGGCTGTCATGCCAGACTCCCAACTCTGGGGCAAGTATGGGGAGAAGACAGAAGTGGGAAGGGGCAGCCTGGGTGGCTCAGTCATTAAGCGTCTGCCTTCAGCTCAAGTCATGGTCCCAGGGTCCTGGGATCGAGCCCTGCATCCGGCTGCCTGCTCGGCGGGAAACCTGCTTTTCAGTCTCCCACTCCGCCCGCTTGTGTCCTGCTCCCCGTTTGTGTTCCCTCTCTACATCTCTCTCTGTCAAATGAATAAATAAAATCCTTAAAAAACAGGGGTGCCTGGGTGGCTCAGTGGGTTAAAGCCTCTGCCGTCGGCTCAGGTCATGATCTCAGGGTCCTGGGATCGAGCCCCGCATCAGGCTCTGCTCGGCGGGGAGCCTGCTTCCCCCTCTCTCTCTGCCTACTTGTGATCTCTCTCTCTGTGTCAAATAAATAAATAAAATATTTTAAAAAAATAAAATAAAATCCTTAAAAAACAAAAAAAACCGAAGCAATCTTTAAAAAAAAAAAAAAAAAAAAGACAGAAGTGGCAAAAGAAGAGATGCTTTATCAGAAGCTCCATAAGAAGCCCATAGCACGAGCTCATTATTTTGTGAGTTTGTTTCCTAAGTGCCCATGGAAAAGATTTGTTCTCTTTGGCCTGGTTGATATAGGAACACATTGCAGGACAAAATGGAGAAACAGAAGCAGCTCCCAGAGAAGCCAAGACGGACAATCACAGATCACACGTGTGAGAAGAACTCAAGAACCACTGTAGCAATCTGGGTTCAGAGGAGCCTCCATGTTATCTACAAACGGGAGAAAGATGGTTTGATTGCGGCTGCTGTGATGTGATTGTTTACTCAGGGAAAAAATAAACACAAAGTGCTCAGGGCCCCATTTTCTCTCTTTTCTCTGAGTATGGGAAGAGGGAAAAGCTTTAAGTTATAGGAGTAATTTTTTAAAAATCTGAGATATCAGGGAAGAGACAAGATTTGAGTGATTTGCCACGTTCACACAGCTCCTAATTTTTTAGAGCCAATTTTCAAAGACAGAGCTCTCAGATTCCACGGCATCAGTTCTTTTCATTCTATCATGTGGAAATCAGCGGAAGTGGCGGGGCTAAGAAAGTGTGGTGCTTGAATCCCACTTCTGCGTGAATTCAAAGGGCTGGAGCCCAAAGATTTTATTTGCAGCTTCTACAAGTCTGTGGTTTACGAACTCAAAACACACAAAAGCAGCTGAGCTTTATTTGACTGCCATCTAGTGGTCATTTCTTTATGGGCGCCAAATAAGGCTTTTCCTTCCCCCGCCCCTTGACCAAAAAAGCCAAGAAAATCACTTATATTTGCAAAGATGTACACTAAGAAACAGTGAATGTTCCCTAAAATCTTCTGTATGACCACATCACACAAAGAAATCTAAACAGACTATCGGAGTCCATGAAAATGGACTTTGTGAATTCCCTAGTCTAACTCCCTCACTGATGAAAAATTTGATAATTTAAAGGATTACAAAGACTGAAAGAACTAAGAATAGAAGAATTTCCCAATTCAGGCTCCTTCTTTCCCATACATTATCTATGTGGGGCTAGCATACCATCAACAGTCTTCAAAAAAAAAAAAAAAAAAGAACACAGGCTTCAAAACCTGTCTGGCTTTAGCTCCATCTCTTACTAGCCCAGCAGCTTTGGCCAAGTTGCTTAACCTCTCAAGCCTCTTTCCTCACTTGTGCAGGATAACAATAGTGCCTATTACATAAAATTGCCGAGATACAGGATAGATGACAGACAGACAAATGTTACTTGCAACAGTGCTTGGAACATGGTAAGCACAATGCAAACAGTAGCTCAGTATTTGACATGATGTCTATTTTTAGAGTAAAGAGAAATTTCCTGTTAACCTTAGGGTAATTAAACTGACCATTTAGGGGCGCCTGGGTGGCACAGGAATTTCTATTTGCAGGCTCAAGCCTTTGTTTTAGGATGTTTTACACATCTGAATATAGCGCAAGTATCTTAAAAGGTCCTGTGTGTAGTGTGTCTGATTACTCAGCTTTGAACAGTGTCAGTTACTTGCTGACTAGCTGGGAAGGAGCCCGAGGGAGGGAACTGTAGCTTTAATTCTGTCTGTTACCTAAATACCCTCTCATCAGAGCTGTTTTCTTTCCTAAGGGCAGGTCTCCCTCCCCTTGGTTTTCAGTCTTCAAATTAATAGTTACAGTTAGTGTGGCTTCTCTTTCAGTTCCATGTCCCCTGTCATTCTGCTTTACAGGATTTGGGCCTAAGATGATCAGATAAACATTTCAGAGGAATCTGCATCTGACACAGGTCTAGGGAGGCTTATGTCAGTCTTCAGGCTGTCCCTCCTTTTGTTCCAAATCTCAAAGCATTGGGAAGTTATTTTTTTATTATAAATTGTGGTTGTTTCCTTATTGCAGAGTGATGTTTTCATTTTACATCTCTTTCTTAATCTATTAAATCTACTTTTCATCCTACTTGTTTTTAGTCAGTTTCAAGGGAGATGAGAAGTAAAAATGTCATTACTCTGTCATATCAGACTGTATTTGCATTCTTGTTCAATTGGTGTTTTAGGAATAGTTCTAAAAATACACTATATACTATGAAATGTTAAAAGAAGTGATTTTCCTTACTGAAGAATTCAAGTTACTCAGTACACTTTTTAAAAATGAGTTTTACTTTTAATAACTTTATTCACACAATTTTTTAGGAACTGAAATGCAGCTAATAAAAAACACTTGTAACCTGATAGGAAAGAATACCACCCAATAGTTGCAAAATGAAAACCACAACACCTTCTGTGATAGAAAATATTATTGGCTCTATACAAAAAATACTGATACCCATTTCTAAATTTATTTTCCTTATATACAAGCATATTCACAACAAAAGTCTTAGTGGCAAAATGAAAGCAATAATGTTTAGTAGTCAGAAACAAATTTTAACACCAAGACCCAGTCTACTCTCTAAATCTTAATTGGCAAGTAATAAAGCCAAATAGATTCATTTGAGTTAAAGTGCTATCTGCTTTTATTTCCTAGAATAAGACCAAACCTGCAAATCCTATTTTCATATAAAGCCATCTGCACAGGGATTGGATCGTTCAACCTCTTCAATGTCCCTTTGAATACTAAAATTCTATAATCCAAAAAACAATGACGTAGTTTTAGAATTGTTGGTGAGGTTCTGAAGTCAACGGCCAACAAAGTACCTTAGAGCCATGTTTGGTACAAAAAGGTTTTACTAAAGCACAGGGACAAGAAGGAGCTGCTGCCCTGGGACTGTAAGGAGCAATACTTTGGGGGTGGGGGAAGTAAAGATAAGGGAGATTTCAAAAAAGATTTTCATATGCTAAAGAAGACTCACAGGATACTGGAAGCCTTGCTGTTTGTCAAACCAAGGCTGTTTTTCCCTCTAGCAAAGCATTAATATTAAGACAGTTGGGAGCTTCCTGGAGGAACATTATACTCTGCCTGCCTCAAGGATTTGTCAGTGGGCTGCATGTTATAAGGATATTTAATTTTACCTACATTTCCTTCTGCCTTTGTTTCCCACATCAATAATAAAAAATAAAATTCTATAATCTAAAACTTCAGCATCCCGTGCCTGGAAGGCTTAATTTATGCCTAGTGTTTATCAAGGCCAGTCAAGAAGCATGTATAAATTTTCAAACTACGTCTTTAACTTAAATGACGTGCCACATTTTTTTTTCTGTATTACTTCATACCGGTGTCTTATTCCTTTTCTAGGATTCAAATCTTCCAGTGGATTTCTAAAAAGCCTACAGTTGTGTATGTGGCGTACTTTCACCAAGAGTACATGGGCCTTGATGTCTTCTGGACTCTCGTTTTTTGATTTTACCAGGACTTCCAGTTGTGACATCAGAAACCCCAAAAATTTAAGAGCAAGTTTATGCTTAAGGAACCAAGCAGTGGATGGATAGCTGCGATTTAGGAATGACTGTAATCTCTTTTAAACCCTTCTGGACTGTTACCATCTCTTTATGCTCTATTTAAAGAGCTGTTCTTCCAAATCAGCTTTTTCCAGATGACATTCTAGTAACTGAGAGCGCTCCCATGCTGAGACCAGTGCTTTCTGTTTCAAAAAAAATTTTTTTCTTTCAAATTTTTAAAATCTCAGTCTCTAAGTCAGGAACTCAATTTGGGCAAAGTACTCTCTCTCGTGGTCAGGGAGACAGAATCTTTAAGATGGCAGCAGTTCTATTAGAATATAATGCAAACGTAAGGAGTTATCTCCCCCAAAAGAAAGAGATGCTGTACTCAAAAACAGAGGGAGAAGAAGTACTATGCCTGTCTTTTAATCTTATCCATCTGATTTACATCGTAGAAGAGTACAACAGAAGCTCCCACTAAAAAAAAAAAAAAAAAAAAAAACTCTATGCCAAGAATTCTGTAACGTACGTTATACTTTATATAAATCATTTCAAATTATCCCAATCAACCTGTGAGGTAGAAATCTCACAGTTCCAGAGGAAAAACAGACTCACAAAGGCTGAGTAAAAGTCACGTGGATCTAGAACTTATAATGCTTTCATTTTACTATTTACATTTTTTCCCTTATTTGGAAAACTCAAAGTAATAGAATTTTCATCATACTTTTCAATAAATACATGCTGATGTTAACGAAAAATTAATAAAGACCAACACAACTGGCAATACTATTCTTTATTGTTTTTCTTTTTGAGGGAGAAGCATGCTTTTTTACAGCACCTGTAAACAAGTCAGTGAAGTATACTATTTTGAGTTTCCCCACATATATATTATTATTTTTTTGGAATGTTAGAATACCACAACACCAACTGCATTACATAGTAGTTACTGAAGGCAAGTCAGGCTAAAACAAGGGTAGAATTTTATGGCTAAAAATATTCATAGCAGCAACTTTTAAAAGATGATTTTATTAAATCAAGTCATTGCACTTGGTCATTTTATTGCTACAGCAAAACAAGGCCATTAAATTTTTAACGCTTCTCATTTCCGATTTTAACTGATTGTCTTATTCTGTTCATACATTTCAAGTTTAAATGCAAGCATAAAATGTTTACCAACAACTCAAGAGAGCACTTGGGTTTTGTTTGTTTTTTTCCTGTGATCACAGTAAAGCATAAGAAAGAGAACCCCTATTCTCTTCCTATCTTCAGACTTAGATTTTGCAAAGAGGTAACAGCTTTACAGTAAGACCAACCACTAAAGCTCAGTGGTCACACACAAGCACACACACACACACACACACAATACTTCCAATATTGAAATACAAGTAGGAAAATTAGTAATATCATGTGTTTCAAAGAATAGCAAACCTGAAAAATACATTCACTAATAATTTGGCAATGACAGATTCCATGCTGTTCCTCTCTAGTCTGTCATTTATACTCACACATAGAAAAAAACAATGATTTATCCCCAAATAAAGGCTTTTATCATTATATACTGTTTTGTGATATGAACTTCATGAATAAAATAAAATTCCCGTATCAAGAGCAAATACTGGTAAATTGCTAGACTGAAGTAATCATTTTTTTTCCTTTGAGTTTGGCTTTAGGAACTTTACTTTTTGATCAAGGGCAGAAAAATAGAGCCACAATATTTTAATTTTCTAATAGAGACATAGTACTTTAATTTCTATTCTGACTGAGGAGTATACAAAGCAGATACTTTAAATGTGTGTCAGCATTCATGACCACCTTCACTTTATGCACTAGTGAGAAAATGACCAAGAAAAACTTTTAGAACAGTCCAAAATCTGCTGGAAACTTCCCTCACCCCATTATCAGGGTGAGGAGGGGTCACTTAATAGATGCTCCAGTCAGAAAGCTGGAGAATGATTTCTAGGATACAAAATTTTCATTTCTACCTAAGGACTTTCATTAAAAGAAAATAAAATCAATTTTTTTTTAAGCAAGAAGGAAATCATTCTATGAGTCATTTAAAAACATTAGGAGTAAATAATTTTGTTCAGTAGTGACCTCATCAGAAAAGCCCAAGGACTTTAAAGAGTTAAAATGTACATATTCAATGCACAATCAGGTTTCCCCAAAAGCACTAATGTAAGTTGTGAATTTAACATTAAGTAATTCCTGGAATTTCTATTATTTTCTTTCAGTTCTCTTATATGTAAGACAACAGGGCAAAATTTCATTAACACAAGATTTCAGTATATAAGATTAAAACTTCAAGGGAAAATATTGGTTTGGTTGTTTAAAATAACACAAAACAGAAGCATGATAGGTGGTACTCAAAATCTGAAAGTCTTTGCTATAATAAAGCTTAAAATCTAATTTTTTATAAATGAAAAGTCAATTTTTCTATTTTTGATATAAACCCACATATTTTAAGACATGTTATCTATAGATACATTTTAAAACGTTCAACAGTTCATAAGTGACTGAACAAACTACTAATTCATCTATCCTGTGAAAATGCATTTTGAATATAGTCAACTATATTTGGTTTTAAATAAGCTGTACTGTTACGTTTTATGATATACCAACACTCTGGTAGCTAAATGACAGCCTAAAATATCTCCACCAGTTAGTTTGGTCTTTTAGGTAAATTACACATTGTAAAACCTGAGTATTTACATAATGATAATCCGTCAAAGTATGAAACCTCACATTGAAGTTCTCAATGTTCTGAGTTTGGTTCTCCTCATATTACCATTATTAAAAATCAGAGGGAGGAGCATGAAGAACTCAATTACAAGATCACAAAATGAGTAATATCTGAGCCTATAAAATAAGCAGAAGAGTAGAGCAATAAGGCTGGTGTTTGCATATATATGTGCTGTAGTTTCTAGGCACAAGTTAAGGGTTAAATTGACATTTTTAGTTCCTCAACCTAATGGATTTAAAATATAGCTCATATTTTCCCAAATATAGTTAACAATCCAATACATTTCAACTAAATTCCTTTCATGAATCCTATAGTGCAAGCAATATAAAATATTCTAAAAGTTATTTTGATTGCTTCATTAGTTATTACTATATGCTTGGGTGAATAATCTGGTTTATAGCTAGGAAACTCCTATTTCACCACCCACAGTACAAACAGCACTGCAAACAAACAGGCACAACAGTGCAATCCTGGGTAAGAAGCTAAAAGTAAAAAATATATATATATACAAAGTTTATATCCCTTATGTATTATGGGAAAAGTAGTGGCTATAGTTACTATAAAGCTAATTTGTCCCTCTCAAATAGTATATTTTACAGATTATTTGTAAAGATACCACCATATTTATAGTATAGATCTCTTTAAAAATAATACTACAAGTTTCAGTAAAAAAAACTATTGTGAACTTTCTTTCCTTTTTATACAGATTCAGTAGTATTTTCAAGCAAACTAAAAAAAAAAAGTTTGCAATTCTAGCACATAAGAAATAAGGCCTCTTTTTTTTTCATATTGGCAAAACAAAATATATATAAAAAAATCTACCCTCTCCCTACTTTTCTACAGATTATAGTTCAAATACTTTATCATATTTCTTTATCAGGACAACAGCATTTGTTATTTTTAAGTAACAAGTCAGTTGAAGTTCATAGTGTTGCTTCTGAATCCTTGGAACCTTAAGAACACGGGGCCATGCCATTTCAAGAAGACAGGACTGCTTTTTTCAGCTTCTCTATTTCCACCTAAGATATAAAACATAAGTTGACAATAAACAAAATATCTTTAGTCAAATTTATTTTATCCTATGTCATTAAGATCCAATCATACTTTGAAGACTCCAGATTTTGATTTCCATTCTAAAATCCAATTTCCAATGGTGTGATCAATATAGGAGAAGTTTAACAGAAGAACATATCACAGTACAAGTTCCCAAATGGCAGAAGACAACCACAAAACAGCAACTACAGTTGTCACAGCTAGAACAATATTAATTAATGGGAGTATCTGAAAAAATACTGTAAGAAAATCAGCCCTCCAAAGAACAAGAGAATCCTTGAAACCAAATTAAGAAATGTAAAAGTACTTGTATTTAGACAAAGGCGGGGCAGTAAAGAACTGAAAAATAACTAATAAAGGACCAGTTTAGTCCTATGTTTTCACTTACTACGTATGTGAAATTGGCAAATCCCTTAACCTCACTTGGTCTCAATTTCCTCATCTGTAAACAGTATGTTCTAGATTAAATTCCTTTTAAAACCCAGGAATATATCTAAGATTCAGTCAATGTGTTGGAAGTATTTCCACCTTTAGACAGAAGACATCCTTCACTTATCAGAAATTCACAATTTAAGAAACTTAAGAGAACTAGGAAAATTCAATACATATTCACAATAACTATGGTTATTTAATTCTGACATATTACAAATCATGAAGCTGAAGCACAAGATTAAATACCATGCAAAGTGTTCCACACTAGCAAGTGGTACAGAACTTGCTTTGATCAGGTCGAAGGCTCTCAAGTCCAGTTTTCTACTCTTCCCAATTATATAAGGTTTTGATATCTCTGACCTTTCACTGCATGTGGAAATATTTGGGCCTTATCTTCTCCTGCAAGCATCATCCCTATCCCCAATGCTGCATACAAATAATACATGCTATAGCTAACCTCTGACAAATGATTATTAACTGATTAGCACTTTGCCAGTCAAAATGTCTCATTTCAGTACGTTCACAATCACTCTCATTTCAGTATGTTCACAATCACCTAAGGGATTCTAACCATTCAAGTATGGTTTGTTAATTCTAGGATCTAACAGCATTGGTTTGGGACAAGTCTTGGTCTTCAGCCTGGATTGAGACAAAATACCTTCAATCTTCAGCATCATGTGCTATTATCATCTCTATTCCAAAGATACATGAACCAACTACACCAATTTTAACGAGCAAGGATGGAAAGAAAATGGGGGGAGAAAAAAAACTGGTGAAAGAAGGAATAGGGAGAATAACCCGGCACTCAATAATACTCCTTACAGACTGCCGTCATATAAATTTAGATATCAAGCCAATATATTTATTGCTAGATTTCTCTTCTAGCACTTTCATGTTCATTGTTCATCTTTAGTCCTTTTATCATTCCTCAATATAATTTACTACTATATGTTAACTTCATAGTTCAGATTAAACTTTAGGGAAATATAATTTCTCCTTTCAACGTATGATCTTAAAACTCTTATTTAAATGTGCTTTTATAAATACAAGGGTCAAACTTTCCTCATTAGGCAAAAAAAAATTGTAATATAAATCAGTGCAAGGCTAAGTAACAGCTGATTTTGCTAAAAAATTGAATCAAATGAAAATTTTCAAAAATGAAATAATTCATTTGCCTTGTCATGATTTTTATGACAAATTAAATCATACATAGAAATTTAACACTGTATTAGTTCCTCATGCTTATATTACCTTATTTTCATATATGAGTATGTGTCTGTAGGCAATACAGGGAATAAAAATCAAGAAACTTATTTTTAATTTCTGAATTTCTACTGTGTTACACACCGGGACTTTAAGACATTTTTAATATGTATTCTTTGATTTAACAAAAATTTATGAGCTATCTAATATGTATACGGCACTTTGCTCAGAGCTATGGACAAAGATGGAACAGACAGATACACCCTCAAACAGTCTTACAATCTAGAAGATGGGAAAAATAAGTCCATACTGTCACAGTGATAAGATAGAAAATTATTACTTATCTGTGCTTTTCAAAATAAAGGACATGAATTTGGAAGAAGACAAAATTACTTTTAAATCAGAGGAAGATGGGTACTAACTTAATGAGGGTAACTGCTGGAGGTAAGCTCTGAGAATCTGTAGAACTTATGCATGAGAAGATGAAATAAAAGGAAAATCCAAAAAAATACAGTTAGAGCAAAAATTCAGACGAATTAACTGTGAGGGACAATTGAGGATCAGCAAGCAAGAAAAGAAAGATAAACTAGGACCACGACATAAAAGACCTCACATGCTAAGTTGAGACGTCTGAACTTAACTCAGCAAGTAACAGAAAGTTCTTGAAAGAACTAAGTAAAGAAAGATCAATTTGAGATAAGAATGAGAGAAACTTAAACAGCTAAATAGAAGATAAAGAGCATGGGAAAAAGACAAAAGTACCAGGAACAAAGAGATAAAGGTGATGGAGTAAAGCTAACAGGGCTGAATGTGAATGCAACTAGAATGGAAGTACCCTGTCTCTAAGACTTGAAAGGCAATGAAATGATCAACAGAAACAGAGAATCAGAAAAGCAGGAAAGGAAAATGATAAACATAAAAGGGGACATGCTAGTTCTAAGATCACACTGGAACATCCAGAAAAACGAGCAGCTGGAAACAGGACAGAAGCTGGGAAAAAGGGAATCAGAGTGAGATGGGAGAGGCACAAGAGCCACTCATGGTGCTTGAGGGCACAGGTAGGAAAAGAGTGAGCAGTGCAGAGAGGAGGAGGACCAAGGGCAGTTCTGAAGGAACATTTCACTTAGAGAAAGGAAGAGGAGACTGAAAAGTGGACTGAAACAAAAGAATGCAGGATCACATGAACCAGGACAGAAAAAGTAGCAATAGATTAAAAAATGTGAAATGCTATAGAAACTGGAGAGACACCGGAGTTGCCTTCAGTAAACCTAAAATGTACGAGTTGTTAAGGACGGAATTAAAGGTGAAGAATTAGAGACCACAGATGTACACTTTGTTTGGTTGTTTATTTTGCAGTAAATGAAACTCTGCACCGGCAAGCGGGCTTTGGTTTTTTGAAAAAGTGGAAAAACTGAATATTTTCATGGAAAAATGGAAACTGCCAATAAAAGGGATACATCAGATGTAAGAGTAAAAATGGGGTTTTGATAATTTACCAAAGACCTTCACATGTATTATCTCAACAACTAAAGCTAAAAGGCGGTTAAGTGACTTCCTCAAGTTCAAACAGTGTAACTTAATCCCTGAGAGCAAAGTTTCTGAAGTCTGGCTGTTTCTGTTAAAAATTTCAGCCCAACTGCTGATTTAATCACCCTAAACCCTAGTTTCCTCATCCTTAAAATAGGAACATTATAATCCTTACAAGTTGTTACGTGTGTCCACTGAGATAATGTACAGGAGGTGCCAAGCCTAACTGACACATAGTATAAGTCAGAAGAGGAGCTCAAGTTTTTTTTGTTTGTTTGTTTTTTACCAAGTCCCATGTTCTTTCTGTTTCACAATGCTAACAACAGAAATAGGGTAAGCAATAAGGCAAGGTAAAAATAGGGAGGCATATGAAATACTTAAGTACAAAATGGGAAGAGCCTCTGAAAAAAGGCAGAAAACACTCTCTGAAATACGCAGAAAATAAGAATACAAATGAAGACCAAAGTGAGTGTGAATGGAACAGATGGAAAAAATGGAAGATAAAATAAGTGAAATTGTCAGACATCAGAAAAGAGTGAAGATGATGACATTATATTTATGAAGTAAATGCTCAGCGAGAAGTCAAGTCAACAAATCTATAGCTATCCCATTACCACCTCCACCCCCACCACCCTTGCCTCCAGGCCAAAAAAAAAAAAAGAAAAAGAAAAAGAAAAAAGTTTAACTGTGGGAAAAAAAAGAGAGAGATAGTTAAAAAAAGCAAGAGTGCAAAAATCTAGAACTACACACTCTTCTGAGGCCAGAACCATGTTCACTTTATTTATGAATATATACCTTATGCCTCTCATACATTGCCTAAGAGAGCTAGTGCTCAAAAATATTTGCTTCATGAATGAATGGAATGTGATAGGGAGTCAACTCGAGATTAATTAAATGGCTATCAAGCAGCAGGGAGTGTCCAACTTAAGTAGGACAGCATAATTTGTAGTGAACCTAATCATCTAGAAGAGATGGAAAAAACATCTAGTTTATGCTGACTACAATCTCAATGTTAGAAGAAATTAATTACCTCTAGATTACTTCTCATTGCTTTCTCCTCTTCCAAATCCTTTCGGAGTTTTTCCAGTTCTTTCCTAAAAACAATTTATTACTGTTAAGTCTTTCATTTAAACAATGTATTTGACTAATGTTAACAGGATCTCTGTTACCTGACATACCAAAACATTGGGAAAACTTTTTAAAGAAAACAGCCATATTGATCAAGAAAAATTTCAAGTTCACTAATGGAATGCTTCAATAGAACAGTTAAAAAAAAACTCAGCAATGCCATGGCAAACCCATCTGTGATAAAGAAATTTTTAAGTGAATAGAGAGGAGCTCATGATAAAATAAAGAAATAATAACTGTCCCTTAGAAGCAATTTTCCATATTCAGTTATCATGCTTTTTCCAGGTTGGACACTCTAAAGCCCAAGCAATTTGGTAATGTCAAAACATGTCACAGTACAAGGCAAATTATTTAACAGGATTACCTGGACTTTACATTTCTCTTTCTCTATTTTTTAAAATTAAACATTACATTAAAATTACCAAACCAATAAACAAAAAAAACTTTATAGCCAACAATCCTTCCTCCTTAACTCATGTTTTCATTTTTCTGTGTTCTCCTCTATCTTTTTTATATAGTCATCTTCCTTCCACAGCTGTAAGTATATATTCCATATTGTGTCTTTTCACAAAGTATTTTAAAATATTTCCATGTTGCTAAAATTATCATATTTCTGATAATTGTTGCTTGACACTCAAATATCCAGGTTTTTTGGTTAGTTGCTATTTGGGGGGAGACAGAAAGAATAGGAATTTTATCTTTTTATTTAACATCATGAATATATTAGTATATCAAATTTCTAAATCAAAAAGTAGGGACATTGTCACAACTTTTTGACATATGCTAGGAAAATTCTCTTCAAGAGTATTACAGAAATATTAGACTGAAAAATGCATGAAAATGCTCAGGAAGACAGAATATATGAGAAAAAAAGGAACTTTTAAATTCTATAGTTTCAAAACTAGCTTCTTCTATGTTGTTAATGATTATAAAACTATATTAAGAATAAATGTTCTACTGTTTCAATTCAAATTATAATTTAAATATTTAACTCAAATTTATCTAGAGTTTATTTTGGTATATGACAGAAAACGTGCTAAAATATTAACTTTATATTTCTAAAACATTACTACTAAGTTAATGCTTCCTTTTTCTAATTATTCTATTATTTTGAGTTTATTATACATTTAAATACATCTAAATGAGGATCTATTCCTAAAATATTTATCCCGCTATCACATTTTTGTTTTTGTTTTTTTAAAGATTTTATTTATTGGGGCGCCTGGGTGGCTCAGTGGGTT
>CM052886.1:92931480-93045071 GCA_028534135.1 Potos flavus
CTCAGCAGGGAGCCTGCTTCCCCCTCTCTCTCTGCCTGCCTCTCTGCCTACTTGTGATCTCTCTGTCAAATAAATAAAAATCTTAAAAAAATATATATATTTTATTTATTTATTTGACAGAGAGAGAGTGATCACAAGTAGGCAGAGAGGCAGGCAGAGAGAGAGGGGGAAGCAGGCTCCCTGCTGAGCAGAGAGCCCGATGTGGGGCTCGATCCCAGGACCCTGAGATCACGACCTGAGCCGAAGGCAGAGACTTAAACCCACTGAGCCACCCAGGCGCCCCACATTTTTATTATTTTTAAAAACATGCTTGTGAATATAAAATTTTTATGTAACATTCTTTTCTTTTTACAGGAACAGATCAAACTATATTATCTTATTCTATAACTTTTCAACTAAAGAAATAGATTACTAATATATTTCTATGTCAATCATTCCATGTCAATATCCTTCAATTTTTAAATGATTTGTTCCAAACATTTTAGATTCTAATACTGAATGCATTAAGACTATGTATTTGTAAGCTATAACAATAAAATAATTTAAAAACCTAAGAATTCCAAGTCAGCTCAAGAAATAAATTATTATTACCCATACCTCTGATACCCAGAGTGACCCGCAATCCTACTTTCCTCCTCTCCTTCATAGGAAAAGTTCTATAGTCTTTCTTTTCTTTTCATATCACATATACAAATACATCTTGAACAACACACTTACTGTTTGATTTTATATGCTTTTCCAACTTCATGTAAATGAAATAATACTGTATGCATGTGTCTAACTTGCTTTCCCCACCCTCAACAGTTTTTCAGATTGATTCATGTTGACACATGTAGCCACAATCCATTTATTTTTTATTGCTGTAACTGTATAGCATTTCATTTTAACAACATACCAGTATGTGTTTATCCATTCTCCTGTGATGCTCTTATTTTTCAGATTAAAAAATCTGCCATCCATTTCATTTTCCCAGAGGAAATAAGACTGTGAAAACACCCCTTGGAAAGACTTCTAAAATATCTGACATATATGTTTTAAAATATACATACGTCATAAATATTTTATTCTTCCTACAGCTACGTTAAGAACACATATAGGCAATTTGTAAATGTAATTATCAGTTCATTAAAAATAGCAGACTTGGTATCAAAAATTTAAAATGTCAAAATCAACAAATTAGGAGCGTTCTCTAACTCATACATGGATGGTGCTCAATAAATACTTCCTAGATGAATGAACTTACAGTTTATAATGTGTGTATTGCGGAATCTGTAAAAAAAATCCGCAGGATTCAGATAAACCGAAGGATAAAGAAAAGACTCATCATGTATCAAATTAAAAACACTCTCTCTTTCTCTCTATATATATATGCAAATATATTTTTTAAGTAGTCACTCAAGATAAATTTTTCAGTTCTACCTAAGAGACGTCTGTAAAAGTGGTCTGCAACTACAAATATATCAAAGGTTAATCTCAGTATCCTTTTTTTTTTTTTTTTTTTTTTAAGATTTACTTATTTATTTGAGGGAGAAAGAGAGAGAGAGAAACACACACGGTGGGGAAGGGTAGAGGGAGAGAATCTCAAGCAGGTGCCCTGGTGAGTGCAGAGCCGGATGTGGAGCTTGATCTCATGACCCATGACATCATGACGTTAGCTGAAACCAAGAGTTTTGGGCACCTTACCAATTGAGCCATCCAGACACCCCTCAATATCATTTTTAATAAAGAATGCAATGCCAACTGAGAACTGGGGGAGAACTGGTAAATTCAGCTCCGAGGTAGCATGGTTTCTGGCAACGACTTTTATAACCAGATTCCATACACCATCAAATAGTTTTAGAGGCTACAGGGGAAGAGCACCTGAACCCTCACCCTTGGTTCAGTTAGATTAGCTGATCTTTGACCTGTTTTACCTATCAGGCCTTTGTAGGACTATGTTTAAGATGTTAACAAGTTTTATTTTTATATTTATTATTTTTAATGTTAACAAGTTTTAAAGCTCAAACAGTAACAGTTTTAGAAAATATCTCTAAACCAACAGAAAATATGATTTCAGTTCTAGCTCTGCCTTTTAAGAACTGTATGATCTTAGGTAAATAGCTTTATCTCTCTGAACCTTTACTTCTTCAGTTAAAAGAAGAGAGGGAGGCTCTAGTAGGTGACCTTTTACATTTGTTTTCACTCTAAAAAGTCCCTAACTTTCACTTAGGATTTCACCCATAGTATTATCAAAAAGTTTCAGAATTAAAAGAATGGCCTTAGAGATTCACCTATTTCCAACCCCTTGGTTTTATTTACACACCAGTCTCAACCTTAACAGAGATAGTGATCCAGGCCCTCTGAAAAGTAAGTATACATATAGATACACTCCAGATCCAAAATATAATGTAACTTTTCCTAATATTTTTAAGACTAATTAACCCATGTGTTTGACCAGAAGATTTCTACCCATACCTTTTCCATAATAAGCCTATGAGAACAAGTTTTCTAATTCAAGTTTTTTGCAGAGAGGAGAGAAGCACTATTAAGGAAAATTTCTTTGGAAACATACTTGCTTATATAAGAAATTTGGCAGAGTGTATCTTTACTTGATAGATATTTGAAAGAATTCTTTACAAAGTCTTAAGTAATTTTCAAAGAAGAAAACAAGGGCTACTTACCCATGATCCTTTTTCAGCGCTTCTACAATGCAGAGCAATTCAATAATCTGAGCTCTAAGTTCATCCAAGGGATTTTTTTTCCCATCATCTGATTCTACTTTAGCTTTGATGTCTAATGGAGTTAAAGCAGCTGTATTTGGTTTAGCACTTGAAGATGTTGAAAGGTACAGTGATGGCTGAAAACATAATAGAAAATTTCCTTATTTGTATTTATATTTATGTTTAAGTTCAAAAAACTTTTATAGCAAAGAGATAACTAAAATAATACCTCAAGATAAATGGTAACTTTGGAAATTCAAAAAGCAGTTTGATATTCACAACTGGTAAAACCAGCAAACAACCAAAGAATAAACTTGCAATCACTAGTAGTTTATGTGAGAAATGTCAAAGAATTAATAATAATAATAATAAAAAAAGTGGAAAAGAAAAGAAAACCTATTAGAGTTATCTTATGAATGGTTTGCCGAAGGGAGCATGTAGAGGCAAGAATGTATCAGCATTATTAAAGTGCTGCTTTGATCCTCCACATTAGTCATTATTTAAAATTTCCAAAGAATTTCACTTAAAAGTAATTATGAGGAATTGAGTAAGTCCATGGAAGAGGCATGAATCCATGGCCTGATGCCCTTTTTACTATTTCACTAAAATAACAGGAAGTAAAATTTCAATCGACTACTGACAAACCCAGAGAATCAGATTAAGTGTATCTGATACACTGGAAGAGCAGCCAAATGCCCTTGGAATGAATCCGAAAAAGAAACATGAATTTCTTAAATATAAGATGCATATAGGTTGTGATGATACTACCTTAAGTAAAAATAGCAAGAGTTTAGAAGAGTCTTAATACCATGTAATGAAAGAATCCACATATACTGCCATTCATTCCAGCATATATTCAGTGATTATGGTGCTGAACACCAAGCTAGGTTAGGAGTAAGTTTTGGCTTGTGTAATGATGTAATGATGGTTTCTGGCCTAAAGAGTGTATGTTTAATGGGAAAATGACACAGATGGATAGATCTATGCCTTAAAAAATATGAAATGTGTAACATTTATACTACTCATTTAAAATAAGCTCTTTTAAAAATAACCTACGTAGGACAGTGTGACTTTAGGAACTCAATTTTTTTGCAGGATATTTTTTTTTATTTCTTGGTGGAAGAAATAATTTTTAGAAGACATTTTAAATTCTACAATTTTAGTGTTCACAAAGAATCCTACAAATCATACAAATCTTGGGCCACAATGCCCCTCACCTTTGGAGAGTAGCAGGAATCCTTTTTAAATTCAGATGGCTTTAAGTTGGCACCATCTTCTTCTTTTGGTAACTTCAAGATTTTTTCTGGGCTTTGAGTTGGCTAAATGATTTTTAAAATCAAGAAACAGAAAATACCAAAGAAGGAAAAGGCAATAAACAGTTGGATAATAAACTAAGTAACTTTTATCACTGTTTTCAGCAGCTACTGTTCCAGATATTCCATTATTGTTAACAGGATATTACGTAATTTCAAGCTGAATAACACACTTGCATATCTGGAAGGTAAAAACAGCCTGCCTCTTAGCAACAAAAATTTTCTCTACTTCGGTAATTTAAAAGCACCATAGTGCTCAAGAGCTAATATATTAATAATAAAGTACTACCAGCATTCCAGGTAATGTATAGAAAGCATAAAAAGAAGCTACACATTTAGATACCAGCATTAGTACTACAAAAAAACCCCACTATTTTAGAGGAAAAGCATGTTTCATTCTTTCCTGAAGTGAATATGTACCACTCAATTCTAATTATTGTTGTGAGATGGGTAGATTAAACAGATACTCTGACCCCTTTTGACCCTGTGTTCTGTGGTTATGGTCTCAGGACAGTTCTTTATTCCTGATTCTGTAACCTTCCATTGCAATCCTCTCTGAAATGAACATGACCCCATATTTCCCTAAATATAACCAACCATTTGCCACTTGAGTATAACAGCTATCTTCCTGATTTTTAAACTTTGGTGGAGTTATAAATCATCCCTCAGTCCTATCTTTAGAAGGACTCTGGATCTGCTAAATTCTCTATGTTTTAGAACAGTAAGGGTAACTCACAGAATGTCCACCATTGAAGCGGCCAGGCAACCTTCTTCCAGGCATCTTTGGTCTATTTGCAGTGAGATGTAGCAAGTTTTCTGAGGAAGCTATGTCGTCAAAGTTTACAAGATCTGGAGAATAAAATTAAACATATCTACTAAGAGATAACTGTACACTTCAAAAGGTAAAAATGAATGTTTCTGGATTTCTAACAAACTATACATTAAAAAGTACCACTAGGACTCACAAACTAACCTGTGCTTTTCATATGCATTTGGAAAACAACACTCACCCTTAAAAACAAACATCCTCTTTACCTGACATATTTTATAGCATAAGACTTTACTAACAATAAAAAGTTCATGTTTCTAATAGAGAGACCTCAACAAAAGTTCTTATTGAAAAATATAAATCTGAACCAAAAATTACAGTATCATAAAAAACTGTCATCTTAAATTCTTGCTTGTAAAAACAGATGAGCTACTTCAACTCATAATTAATCACAATGTATCAGAAAATTAACACAGAAAATGTTTCTAGTAGTATCCTAATATTCAAATTTTAAGAACTCAACTGTATGTGGGACCCTGATACTTTCCGACTGTAAAGTGAAAGTATAATTTAATAGATTTTTATATATGTGTGTGTGTGCGTGCGTGCGTGTGTGTGTGTGTGTGTATTGTAGCTGGGACTAAAACTGTTCATAGTTCATTGCACTTTTGCTTCGACATCAGCGTATTTAGGAACTATAAGACAGTCGTAAATCTAAGGCAAACGGTATCAAAGAAAAATGCTACAAAGATCATTCACTTGTTTTCCCATCATCAAAGGCTGGTTGACCTTTGATCCAGTAACTTGGGCTTAAAGAAAAATCTATGTAATTTGTCCTCTGAAACAATGGCATATAATACCTTCCCTTTTTCTAGATGATCCAGAAAACCTTGCTGAAAGAGGTGATTTTTAAATTTTGAAACCTAGAAATCTGTAAGTGATATGAGAATCCTGAAGATAACTCCAGACAGTTCCATTGTCAATATAATCTTCCTTCAGCCCAGATTCCAAACTAGGAATATTAATCACAGTTGAGATACTCGATATGGCAACAGATATCTTTGGTTTAGTCTTCCAGATACAGATTTAATTCTACACATTCCCACTGCCTAGATGTTTATAATGCT
Source organism: Potos flavus (assembly GCA_028534135.1). Taxonomy (NCBI): domain Eukaryota; kingdom Metazoa; phylum Chordata; class Mammalia; order Carnivora; family Procyonidae; genus Potos; species Potos flavus. The sequence goes on from CM052886.1 coordinate 92,937,389, forward strand.
TTCTGTCAAATATTTAGATATCCAAAGTCAGTGGTTTGTTATTTCTTAAAAGACATCTAAAGATAATTATTATTATTTCTGCCCTCAAAGCTTACTCATAATTTTCATATTCAAAGTAATCAATTTAGGAAAAAATGTTAAGGATAAAAGGGCACAAAGTTAAGGCATAAGAAAAGGTATCACTGTTTGGCAATATGTGTTTTATAACAAACTTAAGTATTTGTTGATCTCTGTTAATTCTTTTCCATCCTCCCATTCTGGGATCACTTTGTGTATTCTATTTTATATCTAGTCATCTACTCACCAGGCTAATACATCTCAGAAGGCAATCAAATGTGCTCACTTTAATTTTGGTCTTATGTCTTTTGACAATTGTTTATAATTATAAAATATAACAACTCATAATAAGAGACACAGTGGCTTTAATGGAAAATGCATTATATAATGTGAAAGACCGTGAGTTTAAATGTATTTTTAAGTATATAATTATATTTGTAAATGTCATAAAGAAAATCAATACTTTAAAAAAATGTTAAAATATGCTGTAGAAAATGCATTATATAATGTGAAAGACCTTGAGTTTAAATATATTTTTAAGTATTTAATTTTATTTGTAAATGTCATAAAGAAAATCAGTACTTTAAAAAAATGTTAAAATATGCAGTAGTTTAAAAAAAGCATTAAAAAAAAGCATTTTTAAAATTGCTTTTAACACTGATAAATGTGTATTGCCAACCTATTTAAAAAAAAAAAAAACGTTGAAAGTACAATCCAATAATTTTGGCCTGTGAAGATTATTTTCAAATGCATATTTAAGCAACTTGCAGAAAGAAAAAGAAACAAACAGAAAAACATAGGAAGGGATGAAGATAAATGAAACTGAAAGGGTAAATAAAAGGTAGATTTATAAAATTATTGAGCATGCTCATGTAAAAATGCCTTCCATATGTCAAGTTTTGGGCTACAACACCAAGACAAATAATTTTACTATTCTAAAACTCTCTCAGGTCCTCCATTTAAGCCGTTAGGTTAGTAAAACAGTGCACATTTTGGACTCGTGATATATTTGAACACATTTAAAATTTACCTAAGAGTAATAACAGTGGATTTATACTGTACACATGGCATGAAAGGCATGACAATCACTTAACTCTTGCAATTATATTGCCACTCTCCCAGCCATTTGTATTTCTACATGTTGCCTAAAAAGACAGAATTTTAAAAAGTAAAAATGAAATATCAAATTCTGGGAAAAAACAAACTGACTTATATGGTTTTCAATTTAAAAAAAAACTTTTATCAAAACAATATCTTAAGCTAATCAGGAAAATTTTTCCAACATAAATTTCATCTTATTTTCAAATGGAAAACCAAAAGGGTTAGAATAGACAGACAAAACATGTATACTTTTAGTACAATTACAAAGAAAAATCAATGTGCACCACCTATTTATATGGAATATATTGTTTTGATTTCTTTTATAAATTGTCATCTTACCAAAATGGAGAAAGGTAGGATAATTTCCTGACACGTAAGAAGGGAAACATGGCAAACAGGCTAGGAAACAAAATCTGGAAAGAAAAGTCAAGGATAGGAATGTCTAGAAAAAAGACTAAATCAAAAAATTATTTTACAAAGCAGGAAAAAGGAACAGTTGTAGAATGAATAGAACCATTTAAATGTTTAGCATATACCTACTGCAGTTTATCTAAACTCACATAAGATGTGTATTAGATTTTAGATTTATTATTTTGTCTTTCAAAAGAAAAAGATGATTAGTATTAATTTCAATATACCATAAGTAGAAAGAAGCCTTTTTAAAATTACTCACTGAACACCAAGACAGCTTCAAAAAGATGTTTTAGTAAAAAATTAAAGGTCAGAGTAATAAATCAGTAATATTAACAACTCATTAATATCATTATAACTAAAATTAAACAACCTTTCAGTCAAGTTTTAGTCTTCAGCATATGACAGTAATTATAATGAGAGAGAATTTTAATTCTATGATATAATAAAAGAAAAACATGACAAATAGTATTTTTAAATATCTCACTATAAAAATACAACTTATACAACATTCAAATCACATAATACATAAATGAATCTTTTAATTATGCCTTATATGGCACTCTATAAAGAAATTATCAAGAAAATTATTATAAGTAAATAGTAATTTTAATCTCTGCTCTTATTCTACAGGTAAATTCAACATTTTTGGGTGTGCTTTGTTTTTTGTATCCTAGTTTAGATATAGACTCATTTTTTATAGTGTCTACCACTCAAAAGGTAAGCATCTTATTAGAAGAATTCTACCTTAAATTCTTCCTGGAAGAAATAAATGAATAAACATTGAGAACGAAATTCAAACAAAAATAGATTAACTATCAAACAAACAAAGAATGTTTCACTATTTAACAATGAATGCTTTGGGATCAAATAATATTATGTATCTCTAAAATTTCCTTTTAACCCAAGAAGAATTTATCACAGAAAACAATCAAAAAAGATAAAATACTCTAACACTATAAGAACACTTCATCAGCTCTACTTTCTCAATATAATAGGTATGTTACCACTAAATCTTCTATCTTGTACTCTAAGACTAATGTGTAAACTAATGTGTAAACCAATTTTACGTCCCAGAGAACTTACTATTTTAAAATAATAACTTTATAATTAACCAGTAGTAGCAGTGAGATTATACTAAACCAATTTTTTTTTAAAGATTTATTTGCCACAGAGAGAGAGAGAGAATAAGCAAAGGGAGCTGCAGAGAGAGGGAGAAGCAGGCTCCCCACTGAGCAGGGAGCCCCATGTGGGGCTCTATCTCAGGATCCCGAGATCATGACCTGAGCCAAAGGCAGACACTTAACTTACTGAGCCACCCAGGTGCCCCCCAAACCAATTTTTAATGAAATGTTTGAAAAAGAGGGAAAAAATTAAAACATAGTTCTAAAAACTATGCAATTTATAGTACTATCTTATGTAAGAAAATATATACTGAAGGACATTTATTTTAAAAATAGTTTATAAATGGCTTTATATACAGTATAATCATATCTGAGAGTAGTGTCAGGAATTTATATCCTTAATAGCGAAGAGCAGAAACAGAATGAGATGAGATTAACAACAGAGGGAAGGAAAAGAAGGGAAGTAGTAACCTTTTATAACATCTTCCATGTCAGGTATTCTAGTAGGTATCATAGACATATTGGATCATTCAATTATCATTTAAATGCAAAAACAGATTAAGAAACAAGACAATGATAAATGCGCTAATAATCTAAAACTCACATTTTTAATAACACAGTATACTTGCTACTATATCATCACCTGAAATTATTATTTTGTGTAATAATAAGACTCTAAGGCGATTTTCATGTATGTTTTAAACTTTCTAAAACATGTTAAAAGGCTAAGTTCATATGCTATTTTAAAAATTTGAAACCTCAAACTGTGCCAAAAATATAAATTATGTCTCAACTTAATGCCAAATTTGAGGCTGTATTTGATGGAGAACACAGTGTTTTTTTAAGGTGTCAATATCTCAATAAAAACAGTTTAAACACTTTCATACTACAAATACTAAAAACATAATATTCTTTTTTTTTTTTAAGATTTTATTTATTTATTTGACAGACAGAGAGATCACAAGTAGGCAGAGCGAGAGGGGGAAGCAGGCTCCCTGCTGAGTGGAGAGCCCGATGCGGGGCTCGAACCCAGGACCCTGAGATCATGGCCTGAGCCGAAGGCAGAGGCTTTAACCCACTGAGCCACCCAGGCACCCTAAAAACATAATATTCTAATAAAAAATGGAAATGAGGAATAACCTGAATTGAAGTTCAGAACATGAGCTATATGCTATCGGCAGTCAGGCCTTTTGTCTTAGCATACTATTTGTGCCTAAAATAGTAATGGGATCTAACACTTGCTCAGTAAATATTTCCAATCTAATATGAACATAATTTCCAAAACTTACAGGCATATCTCATTTTACTGCACTTTGCAAGATAAGTCCATTTTTTACAAATTGAAGGTTGGTGGCAACCCTGTGATAAGCAAGTCTATCGATGCCATTTTTTCAACAGTTTTGCATACCTCTGTGTCACATTTTGGTAATTCTTGCAATATTTCAAACTTTTTCAGTACTATTATATTTGTTATGGTGATCTGTGATCAGTGATCTTTGATGTTACTATTGTAACCATAATTAACTGTGCCCATGTAAGATGTTTAACTTAATCTGTAAGTGTTCTGTATGTTCTGACTGCTCCACAGTGAAGCTGTGTCCCATCTCTCACCCTCTCTTTGAGCCTCTCTATTCTCTCAGACACAGTAACATTGAAATTGGAGCAATTCATAACCCTACAATGGCCTCTAAGCGTTGAAGTAAAATGAAAAGTAACACATATCTCACTTTCAACCAAAAGCTAGAAACGATTAAGCTTAGTCAGGAAAGCATACAGAAAACCAAAATAGGCCAAAAGCTACACCTCTTGCGCCAGTTAGCCAAGTTGTGAATGCAAAGGAAAAGTTCATCAAGAAAATTAAAAGTGTTACCCCAATGAACACACAAAGAGAAAGCAAATAAACTTATTGCTCAAAGTTTCAGTAGTCTGGATGAAAGATCAAACCAGGCACAACATTCATTCCCGTAAGCCAATACCTAATCCAGAGCAAGGGCTCAATTCTCTTCAATTAATTCTGTGAAGGCTGAGAGAGGTGGGAAAGCTGAAAAAAAAAAAAAAAAGAAAAGAAAAAGGCTGAAGGGCTGAAGCTAGAAGTTGGTTCATGGAGTTTGAGAAAAGAAGTCACCTCCATTAACATAAAAGTGCAAGGGAAAGCAGCAAGTGTTGATGCAGAAGATACAGCAAGTTGTTATACAGAAGATCTAGCTAATTCATGAAGGTTGCTTCACTGAACAACAGATTTTCAAAATAGATGAAACAGCCTTACAGTGGAATAAGATCCTATCTGGGACTTTCATAGCCAGAGGGAAGAAATCATGCCTGGCCTCAAAGATTTAAAGGACAGGCTATCTTGTTAGAGACTAATGCCGCTAGTGACGTTAAGCTGAAGTCAACGCTCATTTACCATTCTGAAATTCCTAGGGTCCTTAAGAATGATGCTAAATCTGTGCTCTATAAATGGAATAACAAAAAAGGATAGCAGCACATCTGTTTACAACATAGTTTACTCAATATTTTAATCCCACTGTTGAAACCTACTGCTCGGAAGATTATTTTCAAAGTATTACTGCTCATTGACAATACATCTTGTTACCCAAGAGCTCTGATGGAGATGTACAAGATTAATGTTGTTTTCATGCCCGCTAATCTAACATCCATTCTGTAGCCCAAGGATTAAGGAGTAATTGTGACTTTCTTCTGACTTTCAAGTCTTATTATTTAAGGAATAATATTTCATAACACTATAGCTTCCATGGAAAATGATTCCTCTGATGGCTTTTGACAAAGTAAATTAAAAAACTTCTGGAAAGCATTCACAATTCTAGATGCTATTAAGAACACTGAGGATTCATGGGAGAGGTCAAACAGAAGTTTGGAAGGAGATGATTACTTTCAAGGATTACTTTGAGGAGATCAAGACATCAGAGGAGGAAGTGACTGCAGATGTGGAAATACCAAGAGAACTAAAATTAGAAGCAGAGCCTGAAGATGTGACTGAATTGCTATAATCTCATGATAAAACTTTATAGATGAGCAAAGAAAGTGGTTTCTTCAGATGAAAACTACTCCTGGTGAAGACGCTATGAAAAATGTTGAAATGACAATAAACATATAGAATAGTAGATAAACTTAGTTGATAAAGCAGAGGCAGGGTTTGAGAGGACTGATTTCAATTAGAAAAAAGTGCTACTGTAAGTAAAATGCTATCAAACACTATCACATGCTATAAACTGTTCATGAAAGGAAGGGCCAATTGATGTGGCAAACTTCATTGTTGTCTTATTTTAGAAATTACCACAGCCACCCCAGCCTTCATCAGCCACCAACCTGATCAGTCAGCAGCCATCAACATTAAGGCAAGACCCTCCACCAGCAAAAAGGTTATGACTTGCTAAAAGTTCAGACGATGGTTACCATTGTTTACAATAAAGTTACTTTTTAGTTAAAGTGTGCCCATTTTTTTTTAGTCATAATGCTAATGCACTCTTAATAGAGTATAGTATGGTGTAAAAGTAACTTTTATATGCATGGGAAACCAAAAAATTCATTTGACTCACTTTGTTGCAATATTCACTTTATTGCAGTGGTCTGGAATGGAATTCTCAGTATCTCTGTGGTATGCTTTGTGTATTTCCTGAACTTAACTGGGTGTTAAGTGTAGTACAGCCTGATAGTGGAAGGAATAAAGGACAGGAGTTTGGAAGTTAGCTGTTAGTTTTCTGTCCTTATATATGTCTCAGCTTCTCTAAATTACTTATTTACTTGAAGGGAAAAAAAACAAACAAACGAACAGAAATTAAGAATTTGCAAACCCTGTTTCACAAGACCCCTCTGTTTTTTAATGAAGAATAAATAAAAGCTACAGATAAAAGTAAAAATTGGGACCAAAAACAGTAAAAAAAAATCAAACTTTACAAACCACCAATAGTTTGACATTATTACATGTGTTATTTATGTATTTGAGAGAAAGAGTACAAGCAGGGGGAGTAGCAGAGGGACAGGGAAAAGCAGGCTCCCCAAAGATCAGGGAGCCTGATGTGGGGCTCAATTTCAGGACCCTGAGATCATGACTTGAGCCAAAGGCAGCCACTTAACTGACTGAGCCACCCAGATGCCCCTAGAGGATATTTTTAAAAACTTTCTATCAAGAACATTTTTTTTGTTTTTATTTCACTAACAGTAAATACCAGTTTTCACCAGATAAAAGACACTAAGTATATCTAAGTGAATGTCTCTAAAATACAATCAACATCTCACTTTCCAGAAATTATTAATGAATATGGGTTCATCCAGACTAGGCAGGATTCAAATATACGATGAAAGAATTTATAAAACATTCAAATTAAAAAACTGAAGGAGACTATGTTTAGGTCAGAGCTCTTGTACTGGCAAAATGACACTTCAGAAAAATAATAAAATCACCTAACAGTTTTCAAAAGGTAGGAAGTAGCATATCTTACAATATAGTGTCCAAAAAAACCTAAGTATAATTGGCCTTAAAGGCTGAATGTAAAGGCTGAATGTAAATATGAAATATGAAATGTTAACATGAAGGCTAAACATATTAAGACATTAAAACTTTTAAAAGAATATCATAAGCACTTTATATAAAGGGGATTTAAAAAGTTCTCTTCCGCTTTTTGTCATCCTGGACCCTTGATGTGTCTATAGCTTAATTTCTTTAGAAGCAAAATTGCAATATGCCTTTTAGAGTTACTACTATTAAGATAAAATAAGAATATATATGAGAAAGTACTCTGAAAATGTAAAAAAAACTAAAACCAAATGCAAATGCAAAGTACTATACAATATCATTACTACAAAGTAATGATTGCACTATGCCTTTAATATTTTTAGAGACCTTTATCAAAACTTCTCTGTTTCAGGTTTTCCATTTTACAACTAAGAGGTGTAAAAGACCAGGAGACAAAGATGATTGATGGGTTGAAAAATCAGTCCTAAAACTTAAGGAACAACATTTAACTAAAGAAGTAAAGCTTGCTAATACACATCACAGAGAGAGAGAGAGAGAGAGAGAGTCATAAAAAGCATATTTTCCTAAATTAAAAACAAAAAGTATCTTGAGATAAAGTAGAGAAGTAAAAATAATCTTCAATATAATCTAGTGCTGGTATTGATAATCTTTGTTCTCTCTTTATCCTTAAACTTTTAAAACTAAAATGTATTCATATCTGCCTCAGTAGTATAGACATTCCATTATGAGGGGACAGAATATATGATAAATGGATGATCTTTTAATCCAGTTCTCAGTCCTTATATGAATCAAGTATATTGCTCATTTATCTTCTTTTAGTTTTATTTTTTTATTTTGGCTTCATAGATTTTAAACAAATTCTAATTAATTTCCACTGGATCTACACAAATTTCTTAAATAGTTTTTGAAAACTGGACTGGCAACTTTGTTTTAAATGCACCAACTTTCTACATGTTAACTTACCTGTTTCTTTAGAGCTCCTAATTGTAAATGAATCTAGGTCTACTGATTTTGGTCTAAGTGGTAACTGTTCAGAATCTAGCTTTGGTTTTGATATTGGCTCAATTTCAAATTTTGATGAATTGGTAGAAACTTCCCCATTAATCCTGAAATGAGAAAACCAAACATATGTAGAAATCACTTGTATGTGAATCATAACCATTTTTTAACATTGTGAATTAATGACACGATAATTTTTCTGTTCCACAAAATTATTTCCATAAACATAAACCTCCACAATAAGACCAATCGCAATAAAATCAGAAATGTAAAAACAGTCTACTAGGTGTGTATTTACCTAGTACGATATGAATATAAATCATTTAACAGAAGAGTCATTATAGTCTACAGAAAAAAATCTGAAAAACAAATACTTTAAAAATTATTTTGACATTTAGGAAAGCAGTACAGCCATTTATGTCAAAGGCGGGTAACCAATAAACTAAATTAGCTAAGTTACCTAAATTAAAATGACCTAATTTAAAATTAGGTAAAACTTACTTGGCTATAGGAGGTGGTGGAGGGACTGGTTTTTCAGGTCGCTTTGGGTATATTGTTCCAGGAGATCTCAATAAATTATTGGCTTTGGTGGGTGGAGTAGGCTTTTTTGGTGGGACTTGTGGAGCAGCTGGTTTAGAAGGTTTCTGTTCCAGTATTGATTTTTCATCTGGTTATTTAAAAATATTTAATACGTTATTAACAATCAAAATTATTTAGGTTTTTCTATTTCTTACAGCTAACATCAGGCTGAAAATGTGTGAAACAAAGAGAGACATTATTTGTGTATGTGTATGTGTTTTAAAGTTATAATTTAATAAGATTAAATATCTAAAAAAAGCTTACTTTGGTGGGAAGGAGGATCACAATAAGCTTCTGAGCAACAAATAATGCCCAGTTCTTAATGTCTTCCCAGCATTCTTTGTTTTTAGGGACGGTATACTACTCAAATATAATCACATATGATTTTACTCTAAGCAGAGGACAGTATTATCTATACTTAAATCCAGACCACTTTCTGAGACTGAAGTACAGAAACTTGTGACATTTAACATACTTACATAAAAATAATCACAATGACAAAGAAAAAGATCAAATGTTAAGAAAAACAGGCTAGTTTGACTACTCACAGATGAGAAATTATAGGCCTGTATTTATAATCCTCACAAATGGACTAGGAATATATTAACACAATTTCATTTTTTCCAGTTTATTAACACCATTAATAATTCTATGAACTAGATAAGAAAATCTACTGGAAATAAACAACATTGGAACAATTTTAAGCAATGTTAATAAAAACAATTTTATCACCAAAAAGGCATGGTACTATACACAATGACATACTTGGCTCCTGATCTTTCAGATACTAAGAACAAATATTAAAATTGACACACACATGTGACTCTTAAACACAGAGAACAAACTGGTGGTTGCCAGAGGGGAAGTGGGTAGGGGAATGGGTGAAACAGATTTTTTTTTTAATTGACACAGGTGCATACATACTAAATATTCATGATATAGCAATATGCAAAAGTGTATCTAACACATATATGCAAAAATTAGGAACTCTTAAGTGCAATATTGAATAATTTTCAAAATTTACTCAGTCTTTGTAAAGAATGTCTATCACAGGACCACAAATAATTTCATGAGATTTCATATCTATCAGAAACTGATGACTGTGAATCTTAAACAAACATTGGTAAACCCCTAGTTCAAAATAGTTAGATTTACTATAACAACAATGAAAATACAAATTACCATTGTTTCCATTTTATCATTTATGTATAGCTCCCTTGGATCATTTGAAAATATAGTCTATTAAAACCATGGTCATCATGTTGTAAAAAATCCACTTTCATATGGCCTCAAAGTAAACAATGCATCATATAATTACATCATAATTATACCATCTAATTCTAACTATAAGCCAATAGAGCCATCTGTATCATTTATAATAGTCAACCAAACTTAAATCTCTAGAAAATGTTTAGAAAGATGTTTTATATAAAATATCAGGAAAAATACTGAAGGTTAAACAGAAGTTCACTGATTAACTGAACATACTTCTTTTAAAAAGCTTAAAATCAATTCAACTCTGCAGTTTATTCTGAAATAAAAGAACACATTTAAATATTCATGGAAATCAAAGGTGATAAAACTAAGATTCATCATTTCTGGTATAGCCATGACTAAATTAACAACAGTATGTTGATTTATTATATATGATGGCAATATATTTGGGTACAAGGTTTTATTTACCTTCATTGAGGTGAAATTTACCAAAATTTAAAGTGAACAATTCACTGCCATTTAGTAAACTTACAATGTTCTGCAACCACCACCTCTATCAAGTTCCAAAACTCTTTCATCACCCCAAAAGAAGAGTCTGATTCCCATTATTCAGTTACTCCCCATGTCCCCCTCTACCCATCTCCTGGCAACCACCAACATGACTTCTGTCTCTACAGATTTAGGTATTCTGGGCATGTCATATACATGGACTCATACTGTATAACATTCTGTGTCTGGCTCACTTCACAATAGCATAATGTTTTCAAGGGTCATTCTCAATGTAGCACGTATCATTATTTCATTCTTTTTTGTGATTAAGTAACATCCACTGTATGTATATAGCACAACTCATTCATCTGTTGATGGACATCTGGGTTTTTTCAACCTCTTGGCTATTACAAACAATGCTGCTATAAACATTTGCATACAAATATTTGTTTGGATATGTTTTCCATTCTTTGGCGTATATATTTAGGATCACATAGTAATTCTATGTTTAACTTTCTGAGGAACTACCAAACTTTCACAGCAGCTGAAATATTTTACATTCTCACCAGTAGTATATGAGGGGTCCATCTGCTCTATATCCTTGTTAACACTTGTTATTTTTCATTTTTATTATTATTATAGCCATCCTAGAGAGTGTGAAGCAGCTCACTGTGGTTTTGGTTTGTATTTCCCTAATAATTAATGATACCGCACATCTTGTCATGTGCTCATTAGCCCTTTGCATATCTCCTTTAGAAAAATGTCTACTTCAATCCTTTGCCCATTTCTGGACTGTCTTTCTGCTGCTGAGTTGTAATAACTCTTTATATATCAGAACACCAAACCCATTATATATTCCTGATACTGGATATAGGATTTGCAAATATTTCCTCCCATTCTGTGGTACATCTTTTTACTTTCTTCATAATGTCCTTTGGTGCACACAAGTTTTTAATTTTAATGAATTATAATTTAACCATTTCTTTCTTTTGTTGTCTGAGCTTGGCATCATATCTAAGAATCCACTGCCAAACCCAAGGCCATGCAGATTTAGCCCTATGTTTCCTTCTAGGAGTTTTAGTTTTATACCTCTTATATTTAGGTGAATGATCTATTTTCAGTCAAGTTCTATATATGGTATGAGGTAAGGGTTCAACTTCATTCTTTTGTATGTGGATATCCAATTGTGCACAGAATTTTAGTTTAGCTAGAAATTCACCAAAACCAAGAGGAAATTTAGATTAAAGAAAAAACACCTTGTTAGTTTTTCAAATGCCCAAAGGAAGAAATATGTAAGGTACAGAAGTTATAGTTTAAGATAGAGAAAAGAATTATCATAAGTGTATGGAGAAAATTTTTTACTGAAAGCAGCTAAAATACATGATAGCTAAAAAAATACAGCAAAATAACTGAAATATGCCCTATCTTATTCACTACAGAATATAAAAATATATTACTAACACTATATGTAATAAATTCATCCATTTGTTAATTCAGATGAGGATCAGCTCCCCACTGCATGAATAAGAGTAGAAAGACAATTCTCAAAAAGTCAAAAATGGAAATACCACATGACCTAATAATTCCACTACTAGGTATTTACCCAAAGAAAATAAAAACACTAATTTTGAAAGATATATGCACCTAATATTTATCACTGCATTACTTACAATAGCCAAGATATGGAAACAACCACCTAAGTGTCCATCAAGAGACAAATGAATATGGAAGATTGAGGGGGGTGTATATACACAAACACACATACACACACACACACACACACACACACACACACGAATATCATACAACTATAAAAAAGGATAAGATCAAGCCATTTGAGATCACACGCATGAACATAGACAGTATTGCTAAGTGAAATAAACCAGACTGAGGAAGACAAATATCTTATGATTTCACTCATAAATGGAATTTAAAATAATAACAACTGAATAAACAAAAAGCAGAACCAAATCTATAAATACAGAGAACAAAATGATGGCTGTAAAGAGAGGACGGGTATGGGGAGTTGAGCAAAATGTGAGAAGATGATTGGGAGACACAGGCTTCCAGTTTTAGAGCAGGTAAGTTACAGAAATGAAAAACACAGCATTAGGAATATAGTCAATGATATTGCTATAGTGAAGTATGGAAACAGACAGTAGCTATATATATGGTGATTATAGCATAATGTATAAACTTGTTGAATCACTATGTTGTACACCTGAAACTAATGTAACATGGTGTATCAACTATACTCCAATTATTTAAAAAATAGAAAAATAGGGGCGCCTGGGTGGCTCAGTGGGTTAAAGCCTCTGCCTTTGGCTCAGGTCATGATCTCAGGGTCCTGGGATCGAGCCCTGCATCGGGCTCTCTGCTCAGCAGGGAGCCTGCTTCCCCCTCTCTCTCTGCCTGCCTCTCTGCCTACTTGTGATCTCTCTCTGTGTGTCAAATAAATAAATAAAACCTTTAAAAAATAAAAAATAGAAAAATAAAATAATTATACTGGCACCAAAGCATGAATGTGCTGTGAGTGCATAAATTCAGACTGAAAAATCAAATCCATTCTTTATCAATGGTTACTCAAAGATATGTTAGAGAAAAACACAGTACTATCCAAAAAGTAGCAATTTTTTTTTTTTTGAAAGAGAGAGAGCATGCACACTCGTGCAGGTGTGGTATAAGGAATGGACAGAGAGAAGGAGAGAGAGACTCTCAAGCAGGCTCCACATCCAGCATGGAGTCCAACATGGGGCTCGACCTCATGACCCTGAGATCATGACCTGAGCAGAAATCAAGGAGTTGGATGCTTAACCAACCCATCCACCACGGTGCCCCACAAATGTTTCTTAATTGAATCTATGTTCCTAACATTTTTAGAAAACTTAAGGACAAAAAAAATCTACCCATATTAATCTCACTGAAATAACCTAAACTGAAGCATAACACACTTTCAGAACCGTTAAGTACAAAGCTTAAGAAACTATCATCACATGAATATACATGAATAACCACCACTCAGGCCAAGGAGTGAACATTAGCCATAATAAGTTCCCATCATGCCCTTTCCCAAACGTGTCTTCTAACACTATAAATCACTTTTGCACATTTAAAGTTTACATCAGTAAAATCCTAAGATTCATATTGTTGCACAGTATCTTTTTGGTATGTGAATATACTTCAATTTATTTATCCATTCAACTGTGAATGGACATTTGTGTTGTTTCCAAATAAGAGCCAATACAAATAATGCTAGGATAAACTTTATTTGAATCTTTGGCACATATACAGAGCACATTTCTGCTGGATATATAACTAGGAGTGCCAGTGCTGGGTAATAGGGTATAAATCATCTTCAACTTAAGTTCTCCAGATTAGATACAACAATTTACATTCCCACCAACAGTGTATGGGAGTTCTGCTAATATGAATCCTCATCAACGTTTGGTATTGTTAGTCTCCTTTTCAAAATTTTACCCATTTTGGTGAGAATCTTACTTTGCTTTAAATTGTATTTCCTTGCTGAGTAATGAAATTGAGTAACTTCATACTTTGATGAAATACCTATTCAAGGCTCTTAGCTGCATTTTATCAAGCCTTTTCTTACTAATCTGTAGAAATTCTTTATATGTTCTGAATATAAGTACTTTGTCATTTATATGTGCTGTAAAAAATCATTTCCTACTCTGTGATGTAACTTTGTATCCCCCACGTTTGTCTCTGTAAAAGACAATCCTAATTTTAATGTAGTCCAAAAAGTCAATCTTTGGTCTTACAGTAATGTCTTATATATCCTGTTAAAGAAATAGTTTCCTACTCCAAGGACACAGAAATAATGGTTTATAGTATTTTGCAGAAAATTTGTGGAGCCACCATTCACATGGAACTTTTATGTATACTGTAAGATAGGTAGGCATAGGTATTATAAAGTAAGTGTAAGTAAGGTTTAAGTTTTATTTATTGAAGAATGCTCTTTATCACTTCTCTACAGTGCTTTGGTCATAAGGCAAGTATCCATCAATCTATTTCTGGATTCAAATTTATATACTATGCGAGGTAGAGATTAAGACTTAGTTCTTATATGAGTATCAGTATCATTTACTTCATCTTTACTGCAAAGGCAACTTCTCTTTATAAATCACATGGCCTTAATTAAATGTCCCTCTTCTTTTTTTTTTTAAAGATTTTATTTATTTATTTGACAGAGAGAGAGATCACAAGTAGGCAGAGAGGCAGGTAGAGAGAGAGGGGGAAGCAGGCTCCCCACTGAGCAGAGAGCCCGACGCAGGGCTCGATCCCAGGACCCTGAGATCATGATCTGAGCTGAAGGCAGAGGCTTTAACCCACTGAGCCACCCAGGCGCCGCTAAATGTCCCTCTTAATGCTTCTTGCTATCCAGTCTACTTTGTCAGCTATTAACTATAGTTAGACCAGCTTTTTTTTTTGATTAGCACTTGCCTGGCATATTTTTGTCCACTCTTTTAATTTAAACATTATTGAATTCTTCTCATTAAGATATGTCTCTTATTAACAGACAATGGTTGGATTTTTCTTTTAAATGGAATCTTTAGTCCATTTACATTTTCTGTAATTACTAAGTATTTTTTTTCTTGCTTGGTTCATTTCATTTTTTTCTCCTTTCTTGCCTTTTTGTATTTTTGTTATTCCATATTCTATTATCTTATTTATACACGATTCTATTTTTTGTAATTGCCTAGAGATTACGGCACATATCCTTTAAATCATATATAAAATTTTTCTACTGCCCTAAACTTTCACTCCACTTATATCCTGCTGTCTTGTTGCACTTTTATTTCTATAAAAGCCCAGAAGACATTATTAATGTTTCATACAGTCAATATTTAGATTTACATATCTATTTAAGCTTTTTGTTGCTCTTGCTTTCTGTATGTCCAACCTGACATCTGGAATCATTTCTATTCTGCCTGAATAACGCCCTATAAAACTGCCTATAGTACTGGCATGCCACTGATAAATTCTCTCAGATTTGACTGGCCTAAAAATGTCTTTATTTCACCTTTTTTTCTGAAGATACTTTCACTGGTATTATACTTCTAGGTCAGTAGTTATTTCCTTCAACACTTTGGTGACATCATTCCATTGTCTTCTGGCTTCAATTTTTTTCCACTGAGAAGCAACTGTCAGTCTTACTTTTGTTACTCTAAAGTTAATGTGTCTTATTCTCTGGCTGCTTTCGGTATTATCTTATTTTTTGTTTATAGCAACGTAACTATAATGAGTGTATGGAGTAGTTTTCTTTGAATATATCCAGGCTGGGCTCCATATTATTTCTTGATTCTGTGGCTTTTTGCTTTGCATCATTTTTGGAAGATTAGAAACCACTGTATCTTCAAATAAGGTTTCTAGTCCCTATTCTCTCCTCCCCATCTGGATCTTCAATGACATGTACATTAAACCTTTACACTGTATTCAATGTCTCTTAAGATCTTTTTTTCTACTGTTAAGCTTTAATTCATAAATTTTCTTTTGAAAATACACCACATATACCCACACACATATATATCATATATAGTTGACCTTGAACAACATGTTTGAACTGTCCAAGCCTACCTATACACACATTTTTTAATATAGTACTATAAATGTATTTCCTCTTTCTTAACATTCTTACTTTCTTAATAACATTTTCTCTGTAGCTTACTTTATTGTAAAAATACAGTATATAATGCAAAATATGTGTAGTCGACTGTGTATGTTATCAGTAAGACTTCTGGTTAACAGTAGGCTATTGGTTAAGTTTTTGGTGAGTCCAAAGTTATATGGGAGGGGCACCTGGATGGCTCAGTTGGTTAAGCATCAGACTCTTGATTTTGGCCCCGATTATGATCTGAGGGTTGTGGGATCAAGCCCTACCTCAGGCACTCAGCACAGAGTTGGTCTGTCCCTCTCCCTCTGGTCCTCTTTCTGCTCGCGTGCTCTCTCTATCCAATAAATAAATAAAATCTTTAAAAAAAATTTATGAGGGAATATTTGACTGTGAGGTGGGTCAGCATCCCAATCCCTGCACTGCTGAAGGTCAACTGTATATTTTATAGTTATACAAATTCATTAACACTTACATTCACATTACATTTATATGGTTTCTGGTTATGCCAAAATTATCAATCACATCTTTTATTATTCGGAACATATATTAAGCGTAGATACTTTATAGCTTGTGTCTGGTATTTCAAATATCTAAAACACCTGTGGACCAGGTTCTATTTTTCTGTTGGTGGTGGTTTCTAGTTATGCGTCATATCTCCAAGTACATCTGATTATTGCTCTATGAGTATGAGACATGAGACATTTATATGAAAACATACAGAGATAATTTAAAGCTCTAAATGATGTCCTCTTCTCCAGGGAATAAAGGTTTACTTTGCTTCAGGCAGTCAGGCTAAGGTGCAGTAAAATCCCAGATCACCTTCTTCCAGTCAGACTGAGACAATTACCAGTTGGGCTTCAGTGCTCCTGAGAGCTAGTTCTACTTCCATTTCACATTTCCTATCAAAGGAAGTCTCTGGAACACAACTAAAAGTCCAGGAGTTTACTACGGTATCTCCTTTTTTTCTGGGCTCAAACCCAAAAATATATTGAAAGTTCTTTTCCTAGGCTCAGCTACCATTTTCAGAATTGGCAAATGCCTCAAAAGGAAACACAGACCCAAATGCCAGACTTACTTTACAGGGCTCCCCTCCTCTACTAGATCTTGACCCTGTAATTTCTCGTACCCTTCACAGCTCTTCTACATTTAGTATATAATTATATATCTCATACAACCCTTCCAGTTGTTCTCACTCAGATCATTCTCCGCCTGCCTGTATGTTCACTCATCAATCTTCTTCAAGAGTTCCAGTTCATCTAACAACTTCTTAAATGTACATGATTCTGAGACTCCATGCTAAACTCTCTTCCTATTCTCATTTTAAGCAACCTTCTTGAACAACATTACACGTATCCACACGTTTAACAGCTAAGTTCCAAGAGAGCACCTAATATAAAACCTAAGCCACCTTCCTTATAGTAGAGCCTAATTATATGTCAACATCTCTAGCTGGTAATATAGTTGATTAACTCAAATCTATGCTACCATCATATGATTACACCAAGCTAGTAAGTGCACATTTTTTTTATAAGACTTACTGGTCTAGAATTGAACATGTACCCAAAATTGGTCCAAGAAACTGAAAAGGACTGAAATTCCATGGTTGTGGAGAGGTTTTCCTCTCTTTCCTATCAAATGGACAAGATATCAAGTTGCCCTGATTGTCACAGTCAGCATTCTTGTGACCTGAAGAAAAACCAACCTGAAGACAAGGTAGACACTAAGGATGGCAAACAGAGAGAGATATAATCCAGGTCCAAAATGAAATTATTCGGTGGAGGGTCACATGACTCCTACCTCTAGATTTCCAATTATATGAGACTGTTCCCGTATTGCTTCAGTTTGTGTAAAGATTTTCTATTCTTTGCTCTTAAAAACATTCCAATTTCCTTTTTATTCATAACCACCACCACATCTATTCGAATAGCAATAGAACAGTTTCAGAAAAACATATCTGAACATGTCACACGAGTTTTTTAAAGTCTTCCAATTACACAATAATTATTGTATTGAGTATGCCTTATACATTATATACTTACTTTGCAAGAAACTATAGCACCAATGTTGAATAAAATTCACACACACGCACACACACATTAGTCAAATGTAGGAAAAAGAAAATATACACAAAATACCTAAACTAATATGTGACAATACTGAGAAATATCTACTTTTGGAGTAATAAAAGGCTAACGTCAAGGAGGTGACATTAGCTGAACATTTTTTTTTTTTTAATGGTTTCTTTTTTTTTTTAAGATTTTATTTATTTATTTGAGAGAGAGAGAGAGATCACAAGTAGGCAGAGAGGCAGGCAGAGAGAGAGGGGGAAGCGGGCTCCTCACCGAGCAGGGAGCCTGATGCGGGGCTCGATCCCAGGACCCTGAGATCATGACCTGAGCCGAAGGCAGAGGCTTTAACCCACTGAGCCACCCAGGCACCCCTTAGCTGAACATTTTAAGCTAGAATCTGAAAAATGAGAAGGACTGTCATATAAAAAGATTCTGAGAGGAGTGCAAGACAATGACCGAATTCCAGGGAAAGGATACTATATATACCATGTAACCGGGAGGGAAAAAAAACTCATTCTATGAACATTATAGAGTGGGGGACCCTACTACACACAATCAACAAGTAAAGAGAAGTATGGAATATATTAGAGAACGCAACAGAGGGCTAGATCCCTCAAAATCTGATAGGCTAAGCTAAGGCTAATGTGGTCAGGAAAGTCTTCTTTTGAGACTATACTATACTATAAGCTAGAGCTTTTTTTCCCAAATGCAACAGGAAGTATTCAAACCCAGTAATAAGTTCATGTCCCATGAGTCATAATACGACTGACACATTTATATGAAACATGTGGATACACACTTTATTTCCATAATATAAATTCTGAAACCCTTATCACTACTTTAAATCTTTTTTGGAGCAGGGCAAGATATAAACAAATAGTTAAATATAACTCCTTGCCATAGCACTGAAAGGCCTTTTATAAATCACACAAGTGATTCTTATTTTTGTCTTCAGATTAGAATCCCGTGGAGAGCTTAAAAAATACTATGACCTGAGTTCTACCCTATAAATACTCTGGAAGAGGATCCTTGGCATCAGCATATTTTTAAAAGACACCCAGGTAATCCTGATATACCACTAAGACTGGAAACAACTGTACCAAGGCACCCTTCTAGCTTGATTTCTCACAATTCCTCCAGTTACCTACAGCTATTTCCTGAATATGTTATGCTTTCTCTCATTCTTTTCACATTCTCCTTCTGTGGCCTGGAATCACCTTCTCTTTTCGAGTCAACATACTATGCTTATTTTCTAAGTCTCTGATAGTCACAATCTCCTCATTATCGTGGATATTAACTAGTCAACTAGCAATTGTCAGAATATCACTTGAAACAAGAAAGAAAACAAACAGAAAAAAATTTAATCTTCCTAGTGATGGCAGAAGCCAGCTGCCTAACATATACATACTGATTTTGCATACTGTTAATATATGTTTAACATTTGATTAAAAATCTGTTTCATGTGTGGGTTAAGTATAATAAAGAAAATTTGCTACTTCTTAAGAGGTCAAGATTATTTTTAGGTTCAAACTGGAAGGATTCTTTGTAGAACATTAGAGATAAGTATTGTTTCCTTTTTGGTAAGCATAATAAATATATAATACAATCGAGTCCTGCTACAGCTTTCAACTCAAGAGTCTAGGTACTACAGATTGTATCACAGATGAAAAGGCATTTGAGTTCAGTACCTCAATAACTGCCATGAAAGGAGTCTTAAACACACAGATCTTGATTTTAATTCCACACTAAACTGTACTATACCTAAATTCCAGAGCACATAATTTAAAAGCATATTTTGAATCTTGATTTCCAAATCACTCTATAATATGAAGCATACTGACTACCCATAACCAGCATCTGAATTGGAAAATCTACAACTTTTTATTACATTTCAATTTCTTTAAATTATTACTCTGCATTCCTTTTATTGGCTCATAGGAAGAAGAGAACTCTCCTAAGCAAAGACGTAAAGAAGACAACACCTCAAGACTTCCGTTTCGGGCAATATGTTGAATTACATAACGAAACCTATTTTGCCAGCTTAGAATTCAATGTAAGGTAAAATTATCTCTCAAGAATGAGGAGAAAAAAATATATTTCAAATAAACAAAATGTCCTACCACTAGATCCTCCGTTAAAGGAAATTATTTTTAAAAATAATATATAGCTTATGTATATATAATTTTATACTATAGTTCATATAGTTATATATAGTTTATATGTAATATGTTATATATATATAGGCAGAAAGTATGAAATGCAAACAAAAAATGTACAAAGCAGCAATGAATATGAACAAATCGAAACACTGAAAGGGAATCAGCAGCATGCAGATGGTGGTTAAGCCATGAGCCTTTATATATATGACTGTCTAAGCAATTGAGAATAAGACAACAAAAGATCCAACTCTGACAGTCCTTATTAATTCTTAGTTCAGTAACTGAACAAATGAATTAATGATGCTATTGGACCTTTGTGTGGGAACCAGCAGCAGTCACACAACCTTTTACAAGAGACAAAATCTTACACAGTCAATAGAGTATAACTTTTTCAAGGAGATAGGGTATGATTCACAATTTGATTTGCTGGGGTTGAAAGTCCCAGCAATCAGCCAAGTAGACCCTCAAAATCTGTAGTCTCCTGTATTAGCACTGAATTCCTAGCATGTGAATACATTTTCCTAGCAACAGTAACTTGTTCCCCTTTAATGCCAGATACAGAGACAAGAAAACCTCATGAGGAACACCCACCAGCACAACTCTCCCTTCCCATTCTGCTAATTACAAAACAATATTGCCATTATTAACACATTGGTGTTTAGTTCCTGCCTGGAGGTGTGTACCATCTGGTTGTGTTCTGCTTATGAATGAAATGAAAAGACAAACTCTGTCCTTTACACCTGCAGATATAGAAACTGAAAAAACAAGTTCCTCAAGCAAGTGAATACAGATTCACTGCCTCTACTAGGAGAAGTGTTAAACCAGGCTGGGCTTTACCAGCCCATTATGCCCTTAGTATATATATGATTAAGACCACGAAGGAGAACATGTACATTAAGGTAACCATTTAAATAATTTTATAAGTCTAAGAGCTTTGCTTACATTCTCTCCTACACATTTACATGTCTCTCTGGCACTCCAAAGTAAATATCAGTTGCTCCCTTCCTTTCATACATATTTCATATCAAGAATACAAGCCCCTGAGAATGAAGTGAGCTACTGAAAGCTATGTCCAAGAAACACTACATTCTTACTGAAGTAATGGTTTAACTTTTTAATGGATGTAAATTGGTATCAGTTTGAGTGAAATCTTAATTTCCTATCAATCTTGACAAACTACTTCCTCCCAGAAAACTCCAAACATTGCTAAATACTGAATGACTGTTAAAAATCAATGTAAATCATTCAGTGTGGAGAAATATTATTATTTAAAATGACCACAAAAGAAAGGATTACTTTTCTCAAAGTGGGAGAATTAGTCTCACCTTTTTCATCTGGCTTTATAGGAAAATATTTCTTCTCTGTAGCTATTAGCTCAGGCTTTGGAGCTAAGGAAAAAAAGTTAAAACTTAAAAAAAATAGTTTTGAAGCACAAAAACAATTACACTACTAAACAGTACAGGTTAAACATCAGAGAAAAACATGGATTAACAGAGGAACAATGTACCAGAATCACTAGGCTAAATATCCAATCCTGCACCTGTTACCTTGTGGTCTCAGATCCCTCTATGTCAAATGAAGGTGTTCATATCATTACACCACCACTCTCCAGTAGAACTTTTTATGATGATGGAAATAATCTATTTTTGTACTCTCCAATATGGAGTATGGAGACTTGAAATGTTATTACCGTGACTGTGAACTCAATTTTTTAATTTTATTAACTTTAAATTTTAAAGGCCCAAGTATGACTGGTGACTAAAAAGCCTCCAACACCAACTTCTATAAAAATTATTTTTAACTTATGCTTTACTTGTTCTGGGATTAGGTCAGCAAATACAAAGCTGAAAACTTGGGAGTAGGGAAGGACTTGTATTATTTTAAAATAAAGCGAATCTTCCAAGAAAAATAATTGTACTTCATTTGTAAAAATCAGAAATTAGGAGCTGAAATTTACAGAAATAGACAAAGAGCCAGATTATAAAACTATAACTCTGGAAAAGTCTTCTAAGAATACCATAATATATTCAGCTGCTTAAAAAAATGAAAATAAACTCTTCTAGTTTGCTTAACCCTTAGCACACTGTCTGAAGAAATACAAATTAATATTTAAATAAGACATTAACAAATGGATTTAATGTAAAAAGGTAGAATAGCTAATTGGCCAGATCAATATATTAAGTGTTCTATCTAAACACATCTAAACTTTGTCAATTTTCTTAATTAGAAATGGTAAGTTATAACTAAAGTATCCAAATTATTAAGATCCTATACAGTTTAATATATCTTAATATATCTTATATTAAGATCCTTTATACAGTTTATACTTTAAAAAATACTTATATTAATACATACGAAAACTTAATTTTTATGTATTTCTAAAGTTTCCATATATCATGATATATGATTTTTGCTAATATAAGTGGTTTATACTTAAAACCCAATTTCACCATTTTATAACTTGAAAACAGGAAAATAGCAAACTGAATAGTATGTTTCTTACATACCTGGACCTTTAGCAGGTGGTGGTGGTTTCTTTGGTTTCTATTAAAATAACAATAGTGAAGATACATGAACACTTGCATGTTACATATTTATACTTAAAATAAATTCTGATCATTAATATTATCTGTCTCATCCCATCCCTGCCAAAAATTATAAAACAAAAAGATCTTAATAACCAAAAGGTCACTGAAAAAAATTTAATCTATTAGAACAAATGTCTTCTTGATCAAAATTCCAATATGTCAAAACTCACCAGTCAGTTTGGTGAACCCCAAAATATCTTAATGATAATGAAAAATATTCATGACTGCCTCCCCTACTTTAAGATTCCTAGGCGCAATTTTACCTCTCTTTAACAACTTAGTACTATGGGGAAGGAGAGGTGGCAGGGAAAGGAAGAGAGAGAGAGACTGGTTTAAAAAAAAAAAAAGAGTAGCAATTAAATATATCTAGCTCATACTCTCGACTCTTCAGAACTCTCAAAGAGAAGATTTAAATCAAAGGTCTGTGGGGTACCTGGGTGGCTCAGTCAGTCAAGTGTTCAACTCTTTGATTTCCACTCAGGTCACAATCTCAGGGTCATGTGACTGAGCACCCCACATTGGGCTCCATGCTCATCACGGTTATTCCTCTCTCCCTACTCCACTTGCGTGCATGCACACACACTCTCTCTCTCAAATAAATAAATAAAACCTTAAAAAAAAAAAAAGAAAAGCTTTATTTTTTCCTTAATTTATTCAAATTCTCTTGGGTTTAGAAGCATTCATTCTTTTTTTTTTTTTTTTTAAGAAAGAGCGCAGGGTTTGGAAAGCATGGGAGAGGGAGAGAGAGAATGTGAAGCAGAACGTGGAGCACCACACGAGGGAGGCTGGATCCCACAAACCTGAGATAATCACCTGAGCTAACATCAAGAGTCAGACACTTAACTGACTAAGCCACCAAGGCATCCCAGCATTCATTTATTTTTAAGACTTAATTTTATGATTTAAAAAACTTGAAATATTCCTCAGCATATGAATTTGGTTTTCCCAAATTAAAAATAACTGAGAGTCAATGCTGTACAAACACCAAATAAACCCCACCAAAATAATTTGTTCATTAGGCATAAAAATAAAGCAGCCTGAAAGGCTGAATAAATACTGAATGAAATCTAACAAAAGAAGGGCCTCAGACAGCATTAACCCATAGAGCAACACCTAATAATTTATTTAACTACATAAAGACTGCAAAGGTTAGAAATTTCTACATTGGCTTAAATAAAATACGGTAGACTATCTTGTTCTGGGTGTCTGCTCTCTGACTCAATTAGAGAAGTAGCAAGGAGGAGGCAGTCCAAGATGGTGGCATAGGAAGACTCTGAACTGACCTCCTCCCATGGACGCAATAAATCTACACCTACATATAGGACCATTCCTCCAGAAAAAGTGAGGGTGGACTGAACAGCTTCTACACAATAAACAACAGAGGGATCACACAGAGAACAGTGGCAGACAAGGTAACAACATAAACCACATCCCAGATGCAAGAACCTGCAGTAGAGAGGGATATCACTGAAAGTCCCAAGCAGACTCACCTGCCCTGGGGCACAGAAACAAAACAGCAATTTAAAGGGCAACTAGACCAGAAGTGCAGGAAATCCATTTACTAACCCTACAGCCTCTGCCAAATGAAGGAACTGCTGGAATTCTTTCCAGGGTCAAAGATGCCCACAAGCACCACTGTTTATATTCCCCACACCCATACTTGACAGTAATGATGAGAAGAGTACACGTAACTCTAGCTGGCCTGCTAAGACTGCCCCAGCAAGTCTGGGGCCCCAACCCCAGAACAATTTCAGCTGTCCAACCAAGGCAATCCACCGCCCTGTGCCAGCCCCAGCTCTAGCCATCACAACAAGGTGGCCCCAGAAGCTCCAGCATACCCCAGGTCTGCAGCCAACAGCTCGAGCTCTCCCACCAGCATGGCCCTGGCACAGAGTACACTGGAATCCCTCCCATACCCACACCTGCTCAAGTCATCCAACAAGGATCCCAGGCCAACTCTGGCCCCAGCCATCCTGCCAAAGTGCCCTGGTGTAGCAAGCCCCGGGGCACCCCTGCCCATGTCCACTCTAGCTCCAGCTTCCCAGCCAAATCCTCCTGGTATACACAGTCAACAAAGGGGATATTCCTATATAAGGCCACTCCCTCAAGACCAACGCGTAATTTATCAAATTTAGAGACACCAAATTTACAGACACAAACACAGAAAGACAAACAATATAAGGAGAAAGAAGATGTTCAAAACAAGAGAACAATATAAAACCTCAGAAAAAAACCCTAAGAGATATAAACACTTTACTTGATAAACAGTCCAAAGTAATGGTCATAGAAATGTTCACTGAACTTGGGAGAAGAATGAAGGAATACAAAAAGAAACCTTAATGAAGAGGTAGGAAATATAAGAAAGTACCAAAAAGAGGCGTGCCGCACTCTGTTAAGCACCCGACTCTTGAGT
The DNA here is from genome assembly GCA_028534135.1 of Potos flavus. Taxonomy (NCBI): domain Eukaryota; kingdom Metazoa; phylum Chordata; class Mammalia; order Carnivora; family Procyonidae; genus Potos; species Potos flavus. The sequence goes on from CM052886.1 coordinate 92,962,717, forward strand.
TGGGCTCAGGTTGTGATCTCAGGGTCATGAGACTGAGCCCTGTGTCAGGCTCTGTGCTGGGCATAGAGCCTGCTTGAGATTCTCTCTCTCCCTCTGCCTCTCCTGCCCCTTCTTGCATGTGCTCTTTCTCACACTCAAAAGAAAAAAAAAAGTACCGAAGGAAAAAAAAAAGGCACAGAGCTGAAAATTTCAGTAACTGAACTAAAAATACACCAGAGGGCATCAAGAGATTAGAGGATAAAGAAGAATGGATCACTCCAATGGAAGACAGAATAGTGAAAATCACCCAGTCAGAATAGCAAAAGAAAAAAGAATTTTTAAAAAATGAGAATAGTTTAAGGGACCTCAGAAATGATATCAAGTATACTAACATTCACATTATAAGGGTTTCAGAAGGAAAAAAAGACAGAAAATCTATGTGAAGAAATAATGGCTACAAATGTTCTTAACCTAGTGAAGGAAAGACATCCATGTCCAGGAAGCAAAGAGAGTTCCAAACAAGATGAAATTAAAGAGTCACACAAAGATATACTGTAATTAAAATGGCAAAAGTTAAAGAGAAAATCTTAAAGGTAGCAAAAGAAAAACAATAACATATAAGGGAAACCCCCTAAGATATCAGCTGATTTTGCAGCAGGAACTTTTTGTGGGCAAGAAGGGAGTGACGGTATACATTTAAAGACCTGAAAGGCAAAACTCATAACCAAGAACACTCTGTGAGACAGAACTACTCACAACTGAAAGAGAGATAAAGAGTTTCCCAGATAAGCAAAAACTAAAGAAGTTCATCACCACTAAAAAGGCCTTACAAGAAATGTTAAAGGGTCCTCTTTAAGTAGGAAAAAAACTTAACTACATATAAATAACTACAAATAAAATATGAAAGAAAAAAAATCTCACTGATAAAATAAATATATAATAATGGCAGTAAATCAGCCACTTAAACAGTCTAAAAGTTAAAAAACAAAAACAGTAAAATTTACTATAACTACAATAACTAGTTAAGGGATACACAAAAAGATGTAAAGTGAAACATCAAAACGTAAAACATGGATCACATGTGGGATAAAGGTTTAGTGCTAGAAATACATTTGACTTTAAAGAACTATTAGCTTAAAATAGATTGCCATATATACAGGTCAATATATAGAAACCTCATAGTAACCACAAACTAAATCCCTAAAGAAGAAACACAAAAAAAATAAAGAAAAAGGAGCCCAAATGTAACACTAAAGAAAACTATCAAACACAAGGGAAGAGACCAAGAAAAGAAATGAACAGAGAAAAGCTACAAAAACAAACAGGAAACAATTAAAATGGCAATAAATACATACCTATAATTACTTTAAATGTAAATGAACTGAATGTTCCAGTCAAAAGATATAGACTAGATGAATAGATAAACAGAAAACCAAGATCCATCTATATGCTGCCTACAAAGACCCACTTCAGATCTAAAGACATACTGACTGAAAGTGAAGGGATGGAAAAAGATATTTCATGCAAATGGAAATAAAAAGAAAGCTTATGTAGCAATACTCATCAGACAGAAGAGACTTTAAATAAAGACTGTAAGAAAAGACAAAGGGTATTACATAATAAAGGTGTCAATCCAAGACGAAGTTGTAACATTCAAAAATATTTATGCCCCCAACATAGAAGCACGAAAATTATACATAAAGCAAATATTAACAGACACAAAATTGACTGTAACACAGTAATAGTAGGTGACTTTAATACCCCACTTACATCAATGGATAGATCATCCAGACAGAATATTAATAAGGAAACATTGGCCTTAAACAACCCATTAGACCAGATGGACTTAATAGATGCATACAGACCATTTTATTCAAAAAATATAGAATATACATTTTTTTCAAATGTACATGGAACAGTGTTAGGCCACAAAACAAATCTCAGAAAATTCCAGAAGACTGAAATCATAACAATATCTTTTCTAACCCCAAAGGTATAAAATTAGAAATTAATTACAAGAAGATACCTCGAAAAAAAAACAAACACAGGGAGACTAAACAATGCTACTAAACAAATCAATGGGTCAACAAAGAAATCACAGAGAACATCAAAAAATATGTTGAGACAAATGAAAATAGAAACAACAGAAACAACTTTCCAAACCTATGGAACACAGCAAAAGTCTAACAGGCAAGTTCAGAGCAATACAAGCAAGCCTACCTCAAGAAATAAGAAAATTCCCAAATAAACAATCTAAATTTACACCTAGAGGAACTAGGAAAAAAATAAAACAAAACCCAAAGTTAATAGAAGAACAAAGATCAGAGCAGAAATAAACAAATTAGAGATTAAAAAACAAAAGACAAGATCAATGAAACTAAAAGCTGATTATTGGGGCATCTGGGTGGCTCACTGGGTTAAAGCCTCTGCCTTCCGCTCAGGTCATGATCTCAGGGTCCTGGGATCGAGTCCTGCATTGGGCTCTCTGCTCAGCAGGGAGCCTGCTTCCCCCTCTCTCTCTGCCTGCCTCTCTGCCTACTTGTGATCTCTCTGTCAAATAAATAAATAAATCTTTAAAAAAAAAGCTGATTAATGAAAAGATAATAAGCAAAATCAATAAACCTCTAGTCAAAAATTATCAAGAAAAAAAGAGAGAGGACCCAAATAAATATATAGGACCCAAATAAATATAGAAGAGATGAAACAGGAGAAGTTACAGGTGACGTAACAGAAATATAAAGGATCATAAGATATTACTACAAACAATTACATGCCAACAAACTGGAAAACCCAGAAATGGATAAACTCCATTTTTCTAAGAATTTATCCATTTCCTCTGGGTTCCAAGACTTGATAACAAAGAAATAGAAAATGTTAATAGACCAATTACAAATAATAAAATTCAATCAGTAATTTAAAAGTCCAGGACCAGATAGCTTCATAGGTGAATTCTACCAAACATTTAAAGAAGAGTTAGTAACTATCTTCAAATTGTTTCAAAACACTAAAGAGGAAGAAATGCTTCAAAACTCATTTTATGAGGCCAGCATTACCCTGATATTAAAACCAGTCAGACATCACACACTCAAAAATAAATTACAGGCAATATCCCTGGTGAACACGGATACAAAAATCCTTAACAAAGTATTAGCAAATTGAACTAACAATAAATCAAAAGGATCATACATCATAATCATTTAGGATTTATTTCAGAATGATTCAACATCTTCAAATCAATCAACATAATACACCATTTTAACAAAACGAAAGATAAAAATCCTGTGGTCATCTCAACAAATGCAGAAAGACCATTTAAAAAAATCCAACATCCATTTATAAAAACTCTCAACAAAGTGAGTACAGAAGGAATGTACATCAACATAATAAAATCCATACATGACAAACCCAAAGTTAACATCACACTCAATGGTAAAAAGCTAAAAGTTCTTCCTCTAGGATCAAGAACAAGATAAGGATGCCCACTCTCACCACTTTTCTTCAACACAGTATTAGAAGTCTTGGCCACACCAGTTAGGCAAGAAAAAGAAATAAAAAGCATCCAAATTGGAAAGGAAGAAGTAAAACTGTTCACTACTGGAGGACAACACATATATATATATATATATATATATATATATGATACATACATACACAGTGGATTATTACTTAGCTAGAAATAGAATGAAATCCATAGATGGACCTAGAGGATAATATGCTAAGTGATGTAAGTCAGACAGATAAAGACAATATGATATGATTTCATTTATTGTGAAATCTAAAAAACAAAACAAATGAACAAACAAAACAAAAACAGACTCACAGATATAGGAAACAGACTGTTGGTTACCGTAAGGGGGAAGGGGCTAGGGAGCAGGTGAAATAAGCTGAAAAGGAGTAAGAGATACAAACTTCCAATTATAAAATAAATAAGTCAGTCATGGGGCTGTAATGTACAGCATAGAGAACACAGTAACATTATAATAACTTTGGTGACGTGATAACTAGACATCATAGGAACCATTTTGTAATGTATAAAAATATCTAATCACTACGATCTATAACACCTAAAACCAATAGGATATTGTATGTCAATTATACTTCAGTCAATCAATCAATCAATCCTCAATGAGGTCCATTATTCTACAGGGAAAAAGGGATCAAGCTGCAGAAAAGCAAAAGATCACGGATGAATGACTCAGCGTCACTTTTTGTAAGAAAGCAAAGACTGCTTCTTATCCTCCCAAAAATGCATTGACAGAGTAATACTGTAAGATCAAGAGTAGCTTAAAGTAGATTTTCCAAAATATTAAAGTATAATTTCTTCCAGGCAAGTGTTAAGTTGTCTAACTACTATGAGAGTCTTTTTCTTTTAATTATAATAAAGTAACAAAGTCTAAGGTTACTTTTCAATACAGTCAGTGGGGAAAGAACACCAGAAGTACAACACAGAACTAAAATATTATTTTGTTTTACTACAGTTCAAATCAATTTCACCTCAATATATAAACTGGAAACCCCTTCATAAAGTTATTCAGTAACAATACAAAAAAACCTGTTTTTAAAGAAATATTGGCAAAAGGTTCATTAAACTATTATCATCATTGTAAAATAAAAGCTTACTGGAAAGTCTTTATCCAGTTCATTTATCTGAATAGCAAAATTATCCGGAAATACTCCTTCTTTACCATTAAGTTCACCCTTCCACCAGCCAGTTTCTCCAGTCTCCTATAACGCAAAATGAGGAATAATTAAAATAACTAGGGTTATCTTTAAATAAGAAAAAAGTTTAAAACAAAATGGGAAAATATTCAATTCCATTATTTTTACAAGGGAAAAACAGGGCAAAACAGATCATAAGGTCCTCCTAAAAGCAAATATTACCCACATGTTACTTCCAGCAGTAGTTATAAAATTAGGTTTCATTTTTTTTAAATAAGTCAAATAATTTTAAAATTCAGCTTATAAGGAGAAAGGGAAAAGGAAAGTGGGAGAGGAGGGTGGAAAGAGAATATAATTTTCTAAACATATCTTACTTAACTTACTTAACACTTGATATACCAAAAACAAGGACATTATTCACTTGCCTTAGAAATTAACAAGATATTCTACAATTCTTTCCAAATACATCCCCTCCCATAAGAAACTGGGTGGTTATCAATCCAAAACTGTATGGATATTAAAAATTACATACACTAAACCATCTGATAACAAAGTCAATTTAAAACAAGGGGATTTTTTTTTTTTTTAAAGATTTTATTTATTTATTTGACAGAGAGAGACACAGCAAGAGAGGAAACACAAGCAGGCGGAGTGGGAGAGGGAGAAGCAGGCTCCCTGCCCAGCAGGGAGCGCAATGGGGGCTCGATCCCAGGACCGTGGGATCATGACCTGAGCCGAAGGCAGACGCCCAACGACTGAGCCACCCAGGCGCCCCAACAAGAGGATATTTTTCAGAAATTATTCTATATGGTTATAACAAAACCAAAATATTTAGTTTTCTTCTATTACAAATAGTTACGGGATTCTGCCCAGATGCAAATACTCCTGGGTTTTCCTCTTCTTTTGCCATAATTTATTCCAAGTTATAAAACTACTTCAATCTTTGAAATAGCTGCATCACTTTCCACTGTATGGTTTTATAAACATTTTCATATTGATGGAATTTCAATTGTTTCCTTATTTTTCTTTTTTTTCTTTTTATATTATAAACAACAAACACTAGATGGGGGGAAAGTATAATGAGGTGAACTAGGAAGTGAGAACAGAAACCTAGAGGAGCTGAGGTTAGAGAAAAAACACACATGATGATAAAAATAATCCCCAATAAATCAATTATTAGATAGGAAATAAAAATTTGCTCAAAAAAACCTTTCTGAGCACTTACTATGTACCATGTCAGGACACAGAAACAAGACAAAGTTCCAGTTCCTCTAGAGGAGGAATGTAAGGAGGAAGAATGTTAAAAATGAATAAATTAAATAATGCACTGAACAACTGAGAAATGTCTTACCTTACTTATCAAGTAGATTATCTCTCCCTCTTTAAAAGAAAGCTCATCTTCATTAGTACCTTCATAGGCAAATAATGTTCTACAATATTCCTTTGCTAAAATAAAGAATGTGAATAATGTAGCTAAATAAACTTATTATTTCAACAATACTTATTAAGCCTCTACTTTATGTAATAAAATGTACACTAGAAGCTATTAAAGATAGATGAATTATTTTGGCCGATACTATACATCGAATTAAGTAACAATTTCATTAATCCACGCAGTCAAATACTTACTAAGTGCCTACTATGTTTCTAGGCACAGTGTTAACTGCAGGGGGATACATGGGTGAACAAAGCACAATACTAAAATCTCTGACCCTGTAGTACTTCCATCTCATAGGATTTAATACTCTGATCAAGTAGTACAGTGTGAATAAACATCTTCAAAAAAATCTAATAATGTATATGAGCATGTTTCATTCCTAATATGCAAATTTTATTCAAAACTTACCTTTAGTTTTACTTTCTGTGTCTGTTTTTGTTATGTCCATACTCTGTGCTTTGGATCCTACTGACTGGATCACTAAGGGCTGAAATAGAAAAGGATGGTATCAACTATTTTAGGTGAGAATTAAGATAATATTCTTAAACAAAATTTCCATTTACATTAGTCAGCTTTCCCTAATGATACCTATAGCCAAGTTAGTAATGTGACTGAAAACTCTGCAATGAAAAGATAAAGATGACAAAAACTACCTAAATGATAGCTCAGAACATCACATTTTTAAAACTCCCTATGTTAAGGTTAATACACAGTCTTGGCTACCCAGAATACAGTGCTGTAATTTACTTTAAAACCTCTTAAATCAATAAAAATAATAGCACTGGGATGCCTGCGTGGCTCAGTCGGTTAAGAGTCTGCCTTCAGCTCAGGTCATGATCCCAGGATGCTGGGATTGACAGACCCCCTTGTCGGAGCCTGCTTCTCCCTCTGCCTGCTCTGCCCGCCGCTCCCCCTGCTTGTGCGCGCTCTCTCTCTGACAAATAAATGAATAAAATCTTAAAAAAAAAAAAAAAAAAGTATCTGAAAATGTACTGAATACCAATCCCTGAGCTAAATATTTTACATACATTATAACTTAATCCTCAAAACAATCTGCATAAAGTACACAATATTACGTGCTCCTTTTATAGATTAGGAAGCAGTTAAGTAACCTGCCCACAATAACAGTAATTTAGTAGTGGAGCCCAGATTTGAACATAGAAAGTTTGACTCCAGAAAGTGGCTCTTAAACAACAGCACTAAACTTCCTTATGATGACATAGGGAAGAAAAGAAAGTCTTTATACTTCATTGCTGCTATCTGAATGAAAATACCTAGCTAATGTTACAACCTCTATAACTAGTCTAGTAGAAAATTTTACCCTGTAATTGACTAAAGTCCTTCACATTAATGTTTTCCCTGACTTCTCTCCCTAGAAATAACATTACATTTGACTTTAGCTGTCATTAGTTAAAAATCTAAATATACCAACTACCTATCACTGTGTGTTCTGTTTATCTTTTAAGATACTCACTTTAATTTCTCCCAATTCTAACCATCATTTCTTCTAATCTGATGTTACCTACAAACATAGCAAATGTGCTCTCTACTTTACCAATTTCTGGGTCAGTGATCAAAACAAGGCTCAAAAGGCCATCATACAGGGTGACCCAGAGACTACTCTCACTAATAATAACTCTTGAGTAGTGAACATTTTAAGTGGCATTTGAAAGAGTACCAGTGTAATCATTAATTAAATAAAGTTATTTGCTATAAATCATAAGCTTTAGAGTTAGAAAGGAGCCCCCAGATTATCTAATGTCCCTCATAACACAAACACTGCTTCTCCAACATTCCTGGGTGTTACATGGCTATACAGCACCATTCCAAAAACCACAAGAATTCCAATCTTTACCTTTAAAACCAAGAATCAATTAGGCCCCATAATCTTACTGCCAGATAGTCTCAGAGCTAGGAGAGGGTAGGATAAAAAGTACATGTTCTCTTTCCTGAATCCAAATCATTATTACATGAAAAACTATGTAGCAAGCTGTGAAAGAAAAAATATGTTGAAACTAACCATTTTAGAAGAAAACTTGAGAATATATTTCACCAACCACAACAGTCTTATATGTGAAATATAGCTGAACTAGGCAAGCAAATACCTTAAACTCTTAAAGAGTTATATACAGCCATACAACTGAGAACTAAAATGAAACAACATCTTAAAAGTCAATGGAAAAACCTATCTGAAATAAGTAGTCTGTATCTCTAAGGTGTGACCCTCAGAAACAATAGCCTTGCAATTAGTCTTCCAGATATTGTTGTAGCTTTTTTCCCCCGAAACAAAGACTTACGGGTTTATTTTAAAATCTGTTATTAATTTGGAAGGAAAAAGTAAGTAAGGATCTCACCAAGTGGTAAAAAATAAAGTAAATAAAATCTGTTATTAGATGTTATAATTTATGGTACCTTCATTTTGATTTATTTCACAATGCCAGTGAAATGCTAATGAAAAATAAAGTTCTCCATACATTTAGAGAGGGAGATGAGCAGATTTCACCATTGCTGACAACCCAGAGGAAAGTTAAGTAGAGCCTAATTAACATAATATCTCACTGTGAACCCATTTTAAAATGACCCATGTCATTTTAAAATTTAAATTTGACCCATGTCAAATTAAAAGAAAAAATATGAAATTTTAGCTTTTAAAAGGCAAAACAAAACAAAACAAAATTGCCTTTTCTATTTTTACCTATGATAACAAAAAACTCTAAAGTTTCCACTAAGAAAATTTGGTGTTAAATTTACCAGTAAACATTCTCATTTTATAAGAACCAAATATAAACATTAATCACTATAAAGTTGCAGTTTCTCAATCTTCTCATCCATAACCAATTATTAGTGATCTCAAAAAAGGAAATATAACAGAGTTGCAAACTGACTTTTACATTTTAAAAAATACTTAATGAGAGAATAAGTGCAGTTAACCTAAGTGAAGTTCATCATTACTACCTTTTCTGTTTTCTTCTCTTCTAGTTCACTACCAGATGTTCTTGTCCTAAGTTTCACAGAGCCTTCTTTAAAAATATCTCCAAATCCAATTCCTCGAATTTTCTTTGGCTGTGTAACTGATCCAAGAGCAGTTTCATTCCCATTCCCTGGAGACGGTAAAGGTGAGGTAGTCCCAGTCAAAACAGTTTCTGAAAGAATAATTTGTTTTTGAAGAATGTAGAATCACAAAGATCTTGGCATTCCCCTTCCATACTGTTTACATTCTATACTTCCTAATTAAAAATAGTAAAATAAAAATAAAAAATTAAATGACAGAGCACTAAAATATCCAAAAAAGTAAAATTCACTTAAACTGATTTTTTTGGATATTGTTTAAAATGATAACAATTTAGGAATATTTAGTTAGTAAAATGCTAATTAAAAAAATCCAAGAAGTCATATTATACAAGGTCCTTAACAAAAGCATGTCAAAATTCACAGCTCTTGGCCAAACATTCAGAATATAAGAACAAAACATTACAGACAAAAATTAATCATTTTCTAAAAGGTATATAAGATTCAACTTGATCAAAGCAGGGGAGCTTCCAAATACAGCAACTAGTAATATTAGCAAATTTTTATTTTAAAAAGTCCATTTTCATTCTTAAAAGTTTAAGATCATTTTAATTCATAGATGAATGAATAAGTCTAAATTTGAACCAATAAAAATTTAAATTACAATAAAAAATTTTTAAGCAAGTTTAACATTATATAAGTAAGAAAGCTGTTTCTACAATCTTGCTCAGCAGCAAAGGATCTTATTTATAGGCTTTAATGAGTTTATAAACAATCCATGGAAAACTGTATGGGTATTTTTTCAGCTTATTTTTCTGGGTATAAGAAGCATATCTCTTATCAGATTCTCAAAAGGCCTTATAATCTAAGAAAAAAGTTCTAGAGTATATCATCCAAGAAAATTCCAAAAACATTTCAGAATGGGGTTGAGGGGTGGGAAAAACACATGATTATCAGTTCATTGAATTAAAGGAGTCTGCTGAAGTTTAACAGTAAGAATAACAACAAAGTAATTAAAATAAAAATGGTATTTACATTTATTCAGGGCTTAATCTATGCCAGGCACATGCTAAGCACTGTACATGAATTATACTAATTTACATAATCACTCATAGGCTTAACATTAAGAACTATTATTCCTCATTTTGAAAATAACTGGGTAAAGAGATATTAAGAAAAAAAACTTTTCCAAAGCCATATATGCAGTAAGTAACAAAGCCAACATTTGAACTGAATTCTAGATGATCTCAGAATCAAACATTTTATTAGATTAATAACAATTAATCATTAAATTATTAATAATAATGGTTCAAACAACAAAAGCCTCCACTCACACATCTGAAACATTTGAGAATTAAAGGAAACAACTTTTATTAACTTAAATGTAATGGTAACAAGTACAGTGATCTATTCTAACCACTTTCAATATTAACCTAAGCCACATATTTTTGTAATATATTTTAAATCAGTTTATTAGAATGATTACATAGAATAAAATGAACCAATTTTAAATGAATATTCCAATAATTTTTGACAAATGTATGCAGCAGGGAACCACAACGATCAAGATCTAGAACACTTCTGTCATCCCAAATAGACACTCACACACCACCCTCATCAATCCTTCCTAAATTCAAGCTTCAAGAAACCTTGATTTTCATTCTGTCACTACAGGCATCTTTTTAGAGTCTCAAATAAATTTAATCATACAGCACATATACCTTGTGTCTGCTTCTTTTGCTAGGCAGAATGTATAAAATATATCCATGCTGTTCCATACAATTTCTATTTCATTCCTTTTTATTGATTGGTATTCCATTGTACAGATATATCACTATTTATCTAGCATTAAGAATGTTAGCTGCACTCCTCCGATTTCCTCCAATTCACCCCTCCCATCCCTCTCACAATGTCCTCCATGTTTTTCTCGGAGGGGTGATGAACCATGAGAGACTGTGAACTCTGAGCAACAGACTGAGGGTTTTGGAGGGGTGGTGGGGGGGGTTGGGCGAGCCTGGTGGTGGGTATTGAGGTGAGCACGTATTGCATGGAGCACTGGGTGTGGTACATGAACAATGAATCTTGTAACACTGAAAAAATAAAAAGTATTTGGGGGAAAAAAAAAAAGAATGTTAGCTGCAGGTTTTTCATAGAGGAGCTTTGTCCAATTTATAAAGTTCCCTACTTTTGCTATTATGGAGCTTTTTTACTGAAAGTGTTGAATACATAAAATTCTCTTTCTGTATCTACTGAGATGGCCATCTTTTAAACTGTTTAATATAGTATATTAACTTTTGAATGCATGGGATAAATACCATTAATTATAATACATAACTTTACATATTTTACTTTGGAATGAATGGGATAAATCCCATTAATCATAATGTATACCTTTACATATTTTGCTGGGCTTGAAGTGCTAATGCTTTCTTTTGATTTCTGTTTATGCTCATGAGATAACGGTTTATAATTCATTTTTTCATGACTTCATCAGATTTCTATATCAAAGTCATACAAAACCAAGAAATCTGAAAAACTTTGTGTAATATTAAATCCTTAATAGAATTCAGCAGCATTTCGTGTAAAGATTTTTGATAATGAATTCAAATTTCTTCATATGCTATTCAAGACTATTCTATTTCTATTTTGTTAAGTTGTACTGTTCAAGAAATGTGTGCATCTAAGTTATAAAATTTATAAGTATATTTTTTCATTATCCCTTTAATGTCTGATCTGTAGTGATATTCATTGTCACTGGTTATTACTCAGACATTTCATGTCTGATTATCAGTAATATTTTTTCCTTTTTTCTTTGAGCAACCATTAGAGCTTTAACAATTTTATACCTTTTTGGAACGCCTGCGTGGCTCAGTGGGTTAAAGCCTCTGCCTTCGGTTCAGGTCATGATCTCAGGGTCCTGGGATTGAGCCCCACATTGGGCTCTCTGCTCAGCAGGGAGCCTGCTTCCTCCTCTCTCTCCGCCTGCCTCTCTGCCTACTTGTGATCTTTCTGTGTCAAATAAATAGATAAAATCTTTAAAAAAAAAATTTTATACCTTTTTTTAAAACTCAACTGTTGAACTTGTTGATTTTCTTGAAAGTTGGTTTGTTCTTTATTTTATAGTTTTTTGCTCTCATTTCCTGACTTCTAATTATTTCAGATTTAATTTGCTCTTCTTTTACTGATTTCAGATAAAAACTTATGATTGTTGACTTTGTTTTTTCTTTTCACATATAACAGCCTTACAATAGGACATTTCCACTTCATCTCTTCTGTGTTTACAGCTACTGTTGTCATTCATTTTACTTCTACAGGAGCTATGTTTCCCATAATACATTATTTTAAAGTCGATTATCTTTTAGAGAAATTTAAAAATGGAAAAGAGTGCTTTATACTTATCCACATATTTACCGATATTTCTGTCACTCATCATTCCATTTATATAAATTTTAGTTTCCACCTAGTATCATTTTGTTTTCCTAGAGAACTTTAATTCTTTAGAGTGCAGCAGGTCTGCTAGCAATGAATTCTATATTATTGTTTGTCTGAAAATTTTTTTTTATCTCATCTTTATTTTGGAGAATATTTTCACAAAAATAGAATTCTGGGTTGACCACTTTTATTCTTTCAGTATTTCAAAGATATCATTCCATTATCTTCTACCGTACTTAGTTTCTGATGATTATTTGCAGTTTTTTCCTTCATTCTTCTCTTCCTGAAGTACCTTTTCCCTCTAACTCCTAGGATTTTCCACTTTACTGTTTATTTTCAGCACTTAATTATGATGTGCTGTTGTAAGCCCTGTGTGGTGTGTGGGGTGTGTGTGTGTGTGTGTATTTATCCTTTTTGAATTTGTGGATTTATAGTTTACATCAAATCTGGGTATATTTTAATATTCTTTCGTCAAATATTTTTCCTGACCACCTTTTCTCCACTTTTTTTTTTGTAACTCAAGCTACACGTTAGACTATTTAAAATTATCCCAAGATTTCTTGCAATCTTTATTCTGTCAGTGCTTCATTTTGGATAGAGTCTACTGCTACATATTTAAGTTTCAATTATCTTTTCTTCATTCTCTAGTCTACTGTTACTCTGATGTATCGCTTATCAATTGAGACCAATAATGATACCTACAATATGAATCTCATTCCCTCTACCTTCTGGGTAAATCCCAGTCTGGTAATAAATACCATTCTTCCAAGTTTGCATCTTCAACTTCTCCATCTCTACCTGTTCTTTGCCATTGGCATTTAAAAATAATCAAGACAAAAAAAAAAAAAAGATAAAGACTTTGCCTTCTTAAGAACAAAAACATTCTTGAATATATGTTGTTCTCAACTGCTGCAGCGCTTTATACTTCCTTTCTCCACTGCCTCCCCCCACAATCAACTCAGCTTCTGTCCCAATCACCTTTCTTTACTGCTCTTATCCAGGTCATTAATGATCGCTCCATTCCTAAATCCAGGATTACATTTTCCCTCTTATATTACTTATCTTAACCTCACAAGGACCATCGGACATTACTGCCTATGTCCTCCTTGAAAAACTCTCTTCCTTTGACTACCACACACTCATAGGTTTTCTCCTGGCTCTCTCTCTGTGCCCTCTTGGTATTCTTTTTAGTGATTCTAAGTCCATACCATAAATGGTGCTATATAGGATTTGGTCCGGAGCTCTTCTCTTCACTCTAGACAATCTCTCTGGGTGACCTCATCTAACTCCAAAGTTTCTGCAAAGGCTGTGAAACAAGAATGTTCCTGACATCTTTAAAAAACTATACGGAGACCAACATGAACAAAGGGGAGAGTTAAGTAGGAGACAAAGTTAGAGAGGTGGGCGAAGTCATTGAGGGTGCCAGGTCAGAGGGCTTCGTAGTCTATTTAAAAAGACTTTGACTTTTACTCTAAGTAAAATATGTACCTACTTGAGTGTGAGCACATTAACAGTCAGGAGGGATGTAATGGCAAATTAACAACCCACTGCAACTGTACAGCAAAAAGTAACTTACATCAGGATAGGAGCAGTAGAGGTGGTAAAAGAAAATAGTTCTTTTTTAAGATTTTATTTATTTGAGAGAGTGAGAGAGAGAGAGCATGAGTGGGGTGAGGGGCAGAGGAAGAAGCAGACTCCCTGCTGAGCAGGGACCCTGGGACCATGACCTGAGCACAAGACGGATGCTTAACTGACTGAGCCACCCAAACACCCTGAAAATAGTTCTATACATTTATTTAGTAGGTAAAAAAACTGTTAATAAAACAAGTACAGAATGTGAGATTAAAAAGAAGAGTTAAAGATAAATCCAATTATTTGGTTTAAGTAAAAGAAGAATGGAGTTGCCATTAATTCAGATGATGAAGACTGTACAGAGCAAACTAGGTGAAGAGAAAAAGACATGATCAATTTTGACTATCTCAAGTTTGAGATGCTTATTAAATATCTAAATGGAGATTTTTATAAGCTTAGGGTGGGGAAAAGATTTATACAAAGGAGGAAAATACCAGAAGCTATAGTCACTGGCTTTATAGAATATGAGGGGAAACTGAAAGCAGATCCTACCTAGCAAATAAAGTGAAATGTAAAAGATGATACAGGATACTCTAAACAAAATGGGTTACATATATCTGACCAAATGAAAAAAGGGTCATTTCATTATAAAAATGGAAACATAACACTTCTTTACAGAAGCAAAGCTTTTCCTAAAATTGACTATTAGAAGATATTTATCTAAATAAGTAAAATAGACTAAAAAGATTAAAAATACCAATTACAGACAGAGTATGTTACACTTCGTTAGGGCATAGGAATAGTGGACATCAATTCTGTAAAATAATAATGCATAAGATGGAACTCTTAAATCAAAGCTTAAAGATCTATATCCCTTTATCACAAGAATTCTGAAGTTCTTATAAAAGCGCTCACTTCCTGGCATTCAAATCAATATGCAAAAACTTTCTGCCTAAAAGTTAGAGTTTAAAAAAGGGGGGGGAATTATAGTGTATTTCAACCACTGACTTCCTACCCCATAATCACAAAGCTCCACATTTAGAATGCAGTGTTATTTTAAAGGGGTAAAGCAAGCAAGGAAGTACATTTTTAACACACATCCTTCTGCAAAGTTACTAAAATTCAAATAAGGCTGAACAGTGCAAGAAAGTACCAAAGTGAGCGCCTGGATGACTCAGTGGTTAAGTCTCTGCCTTCAGCTCAGGTCATGATCCCAGGGTCCTGGGATCGAAGCCCATATCGGGCTCCCTGCTCAGCAGAAAGCCTGCTTCTCCCTCTCCCACTCCCCCTGCGGCTTGTGTCTCGCTGTCTCTCTCTCTGTCAAATAAATAAATAAATAAATAAATGTACCAAAGTATTTATAATTATAAAAATTTTAAATAAAAATTTATAAATATAATATAAAATGTAAAAATATAAAATATAATAAAATTTAAATCGTATTTTTTACTAGTAGTCCCATATAGCCTTAAAATTTGGGGGCACCTGGTGGCTCAGTTGGTTAAGTGTCTGCCTTCAGCTCAGGTCATAATCCCCAAATCCTAGGATAGAGTCCCGCATCAGGCTCCCTGCTCAGGAAGTCAACTTTTCCCTCTGCCTGCCACTCCCCCTGCTTGTGTTCTCCCTCTCTCTGTCAAATAAATAAAATCCTAAAAAAAAATTTTGTACATATTTTAAGAGCTGAGTTTACACAGCATCATAAACATCACTTCACCATAAGCTTCAATTCATAACAATTGGGGGAGGAGGGGCACAGGTAGAGGGAACCTTAGGCAGACTTCATACCCAGCACAGAGCCCCACACAGGGCTCAATCTCACAACCCTGAGATCGTAACCTGAGCCAAAATCAAGTCAGACGCTTTAACAAAGCCACTCAATGCCCCAAATGTTAAAAATAAATATTAAAAGATCCAATACCTATGAAACATATGAACAACAATATACATCAGAAGTAATTCAGGGGAAAAAAAAAAGAAGTAATTCAGGGGACAGTCTGCTAAGTAATAACTGTATCACTGAATTTAAGCCAGATGTTTTCAGTATTTATTTGTTCTCAATGCTTTTTTACACATCTTTAAGACATGACTTCGGACTTCGGAATATCAACTATTCTCAAATAAGTATAACATAGAATAGTATGTTTTTATGACTCATATATCTTCCTATCTAAATGATTTTCTATATTTCAATGTAATCAGCATCTGCATTGAAAGAATGATTTCAATGTCCCAACCCCAGCCCAGTATAACTCCCAGTATTAAAAACTGTTCTGGGGGCGCCTGAGAGGCTCAGTGGCTTAAAGCCTCTGCCTTCAGCTCGGGTCAGGATCTCAGGGTCCTGGGATCTAGCCCCGCATCAGGCTCTCTGCTCAGCAGGGAGCCTGCTTCCCCCTCTCTGCCTGCCTCTCTGCCTACTTGTGATATCTCTCTCTCTCTGTCAAATAAATTAAAAAAAAAAAAAAAAACTGTTCTGCTTAACACTTTATCATATCACTATTCAAAATGGTTAACTCCACATTTTTTTAAAGAAGAAAATTAAAGGAAAGAATGGCCTAAAGAAGTAAAAACAAAATAGTTGGTAAGAAAGAACTAGTATCGACTATGCTTCAAAATTTGCCAGGTACTATGCCAAGTTCTTTCTCTATATGTATAATCTGAAAAATGAGGGCCTGCTTTATGAGGTACTGATTAAAAAAAGGACACTAGACAGAAGCTGAACAAAGAGAAGACAAGCTGTTAAAGGATTCAATTATTTGTTTCTTCAATTCACATAGTTTAAGGTAGAGCCTTAGAGAAATTCAGAACCTTAAAAATTTCATTGCAAAGTTAAGGAGAAAAAAATTACAGCAGAAGAGCACTTAGAAATGGGAAGCAAATTAAAAATGGAAATTTGCATCTTCCAGAAGGCCATCATCATTCATACTAAATACTCATGAAGCTAGTGTTCTTTTCATTAGTTTTTAGCACATGTACAAAGCTAAGAAGACACTGGAGCTCCTCTGAAAGGCCAATGAGCTTTAAATAAGGGATTCTTAAAAGAGGATCCATGGTAGTATATGTGGTAGATTGCATTAATATTCACATTTAGTGCCCCACCTTGTAGGAAAGTTACATATCCCTACTCTATTTCACTCAGGCATAGTCATGACAGTCCAATATAATATTAGTGGAAGCAATATGTGCATATTTGGAGGAGCAGCTTTAAAAGCCATGTTCCTTTTTCCCTGCCTCTGTGTCTAAGCCATGTGTCAAAAAGGAGACTCTATCAGTCTAAGTCCCTAAATGACTATGTCTTTGTTTTAAGCCACCATGATTTTCAGGTTGTTTTCACTGGAGCCTATCCTGAACAACATACTATGTTACATTTTATTTAAGAAAGAAGGAAATAGGGGCGCCTGGGTGGCTCAGTGGGTTAAAGCCTCTGCCTTCGGCTCAGGTCATGATCTCAGGGTCCTGGGATCAAGCCCCGCATCGGGCTCTCTGCTCAGCAGGGAGCCTGCTTCCCCTTCTCTCTCTGCCTGCCTCTCTGCCTACTTGTGATCTCTCTCTGTCATATGGGTGAATGAAATCTTTCTTTTTTTAATGAAATCTTTGGGAAAAAAAAAAAGAAAGAAGGAAATATTCAAATAAATGTTTTTGTGGGTACCTGCATAAATATGCACTGGGAAGAGAGCAAGAAAGTACAAATGCTTTCTGATACAGAAGAGAAAACTGCATGGATGGAGACAAGTATTATAATGTATATCTTTTTATATACTGACTTCTGAACCAATATATGATCTAGTCATACATATGTATATGTGTATATATGAACTATGTACCACATGAACTAATATGTAAAATTTTATTCATATGATTACGTGCACTTTTCAGAGCATATACAGCTTTCATCTGCTTCTCAAAGATGTATATTACCCAAGAAACATGAAAAAAGCAATACTCTAGCCCTCTCTATAATCAAGATGGCATGTCAGATTAGAAATACAATAGTTACCCACAAATGCTGAATGATCAAGCCCCTAATCTGAGCACAGTGCTCCATGCAAGTAGGTTAACCAATCATAGCAGAGATTGATTCAACTACTCTCCCTAGGAATAACCCATACCATTCCCTTGTGTTCCAGAAAACAGATGACATAATCAACTGTATGGGGCTACCTGTTCCATATATAAATTATGAAGTTTTTTTTTACACTATCCCTCCCCAAAGTGTTGGCCCAAAAAAAGGCACATAAAGGACATGAGAGAAAATATAATACTCTGAAATAAAAATTAAACAGATCATAAGCTATTCATTTTTTGGATCCCTATTGTAAGCAGTAAGCAAACAAAGAAAAAGAATAGTCTCTCTCTATAAACAGCCGACAGTCTATTGGAGAGGAAAAACATAAACATGCAAATAGCCATAGGTGCCATGATAAAAGTCTGCATAGACTGGTCAAATGAACTTCAGTAAGGGTGTTATGGCCACTCAATGGGGAAAGGACTATCTCTCTGTAACAGCATCACCATGGGTCTTAAGGGTAACTATTAACCTTGCTTCAAGTTTATGCACTCCTTGCTTGCTGATTTAAATCTCTTGATCTGCAGCAGAACTAACTTACTTTCTTTGAAATTTGAAGATCATTGACCTTGAGGACTAACGGACCAGACCTTCCCAGAAGAGAAGGCCTGACTGCATTTGAAAACAGCTGCCAGTGCTGCAAGTCCATTCCGGGACACGTCAACATACGGCTACACCGCCTGGGAACCTGCTTCTCCTACAGGTTACTGCCCTGCCTTTTTCTCATGCCTTCCCATTTAAAACTCTCCAGCTTCACCTGGACAGTGAAGATGGTCCTTGAGACATTAGTTCACCTTCTTCTCAGGTTGCCAGCTTATGGAATAAAGCAACCTTTCCTTTCCCACCATCATCTGTCCTTCAAGTATTGATTTTTCTAGCAGCAAGCAACCAAACCTGAGCTTGGAACCAGTTCTCTATCTGGTAACATCCTTAACAAATGCTGGTAGGAAAATTGGATATCCACATGCAGAACAATGCAGTTGGACCCTTGTCTTAAACCATACACAAAAATTTACTCAAAATGAATTAACGACCTAAACATAAAACCAAAAATTATACAATTCTTAGAAGAAAACACAGGGAGAGAGTTTCATTAGCATTGGATTTGGCAATGATTTCTTAAATATGATACTAAAAGCATAAGCAACAAAAGAAAAAATAGACAAAAGAGACTACCTATATGAAAAATTTTTCTATATCAAAGGAAACAATTAACAGAATGGGAGAAAATACCTGCACATCATATACCTGATAAGGGATTAATATCCATAATATATACAGAATTACTACAACTCAACTACAAAAGGAAAAAAAAACAAAAATAACCTGTTTGAAAAATAGACAAAGGACTTGAACAGATACTCCTCCCAAAATGATACACAAATGGCCAATAAGCATATGAAAAGGGGCGCCTGGGTGGCTCTGTCCTCAAGCATTTGCCTTCAGCTCAGGTCATGATCCCAGGGTCCTGGTATGGGCCCAGTGGGGCTCCCTGCTCAGCGGGAAGCCTGCTTCTCCCTCTCCCTCTCCCCCTGCTTATGTTTCCTCTCTCACTGTCTCTCTGTCAAATAAATAAATAAAATCTTTAAAAAAAAAAAAAAAAGCATACGAAAAGATGCTCAAGATCACTAATCATTAGAGAAATGCAAATCAAAACCACAATGAGATATCATCTTATACCCATCAGGACAGCTAATAAAAAGGAAAGAAAAAAAAAGAAACAGAAAACAAGTGTGTTTGCTGAAGATGTGGAGAAATTAGAACCCTTTACATTGTTGGTGGAAGTGTAAAATAGTGCAAACGCTATGGAAAATGATATGGCATTTCCTCAAGAAATTAAAAATGGAACTAGCATATAATCCAGCAATCGCACTTCTGGGTATATATCCAAATGGAAAACAAGGTCTGAAATATCTGTAGCGCCGTGTTTTAACAGCCCATGTTTTACTCACAACTGCCAAGAGGGGGAAACAACTCAAACATCCATGAACGGATGAATGGCTATACAAAATGCAGTACCTACATATAATAGAATATTATTCAATCTGAGAGATTCTGTCACATGCTGTAACATGAAAAAACTTTGAAAACATTATGCTAAGTGAAATAAGCCTGTCTCAAAAAGAAAACTTGTATGATTTCATTTATATGAGGTATCTTAAAGTAGTCAAATTCACAGAAATAGAAAGTGGAATGGTGGTTCAAGGGGCAAGGAATGAGGAGTTATTTAATGGGTATGGAGTTTTGATTTTGTGAAATGAAAAAGTTCTGGAGATCTGCAAGGCAATGTGAATATACAGAACACTACTGAACTATGCAAAGAAAATGGTCAAGATGATAAATTCTATATAATAAGTTTTTTATAAAAATTAACAATTTTGCCAAAAAAAAAAAGCCTGTATAGAGGAAAACAAGAGGAAGAACAATTAGAAGAAAAAGAACAGAAGTTTAGAAAGTAACATCTTTTAAAATAGTTGTAGTCAGAGCTGCAGATTATATTTCTGTTCTCTAGAATATTTCTGAAAAGATGAAAATGTACAAAGTAATTTTTTTAAGTGACAAACAATATATTCCGTTTAGAACTGTTCTCCACCAGCACCTCTTATACTCAGACTTAATCCAGACGGAAATGTACTAATTTGAGTTCGTATTTGTCTTATCCCTCAGAGGCTTGGACCTTAAGCTTCTGGACTACAGAGAGGATTCTGTGCCCTCACAAAACCAACCTAGCACTTAGCACATAGGCGGCTTAAGAAATATTCACCGATTAAACTGTCATCTACTGCTTCCTAAGGTCATTTATTTTATTCTAAAAATAAAATCAGAGTTAAAACTATTCACCAGACTGATTTATACCTTCACTCTATTACCTATTATTACTAAAATTGATTCCTAAAACCCTTTCCTGAAAATTCCCTTAAAAGTAAAGTAAACTCAATTATTTATTTCATTCATCTCTATGCCTAATGGGATTACAGATGAAATCACTGCAGACTAGAATGTATCCTGTGGTATTAAACTAGAATTAGAGGTACCACTAGAAATAGGCAAGCAGGCAGGTAGGTAGAGAGATGGATAATAGGTAAAGAGATATAGGAGTGCATGTGTATGTGGGTATGTGTGTACATGTGTAAGCATTCCCCTGTTTTATCTACTAAGAATGCCGAGAAGCAGTATCACCCCAGGATGAATGAGCACACTTCTACTCAGATCTCACTGCTTAACTGCTATATTTCTCTAAAAGAAACCAACTTTGCCTGAATAAGTAGCTGATTTACGGATAAAATAGAGTAAGTATAACATGAGCCTGGAACATCTTGTACAACAAAATAAAGTGCTCAAACAATGATGAAGACCTGTTCAGAGGACATAGCAATGCAAACTGATCCATAATGAGAAAAAAGCAGACCTACGATCACCTGAAACCAGAGGCAGAAAAAGAGATGGACTGTATCAGGGAATGAGGAATATTTTGGGGACGATGCAAATGTTTTGTACATTTATTGTGGCAGTGGTTTTCATGGATGTATTCATCTGTCAAACTCATACTGTGTAATTTAAATAGGCAGATTATATATAAATTTCCAATAAAGTTGGTTTTTGAAAAAAATCACAGAAAATTAATTTGAAGGAGCTTTCATGAGCCAAATCTGGTGGTATCAAAATAAATAACAATAACAGATTAATACCTAGTGAATAAATTAGAACCCACTGGTGAGTCCACACTGATAAATAAACAAACTGAACAGAAAGAAAAGTTCTTTAGAGAAGAATGTCAATTTTACAGTCTCAAAGTATCTCCCCACAAGACCCTAAATCAATTATAAAGAAAACAATGGTACACTTACACTGCAGCACAGCTTTAACCAAGTAATCAAACTGAACATCACCAAAAAGAAAGCACACAGACATCATGTGACTCCTGATACCATGCAATGAGATATCATTTTGTAATCCTGTTAATAAAATACAACCTGAAACAAGATGGGATCAGGAAGGAGACAAACCATAAGAGACTCCTAAACTCATGAAACAAACTGAGGGTGGCTGGGGGGAAGGGGGAATAGGGATAGAGTGGCTGGGTTATGGACATTGGGGAGGGTATGTGCTATGGTAAGTGCTGTGAAATGTGTAAGCCTGATGATTCACAGACATGTACCCTGTGGCAAATAATGCATTATACGTTAATAAAAAAAAAAATAATAAAGGAAAAAAAAAAGGATAAAACTCAGACCTAGAAAAAAATAAATAAATAAAATAAAATACAACCTGAAACTAATCATGAAGAATCTAAAGGAAAGCCCAAACTGGGATTCATTATATAAAATATCAGTGTAAGCCCTTCAAAATTGTCAAGAAAAACAAAGAAAGGGGGCGCATGGGTGGCTCAGTGGGTTAAAGCCTCTGCCTTCAGCTCAGGTCATGATCCCAGGGTCCTGGGATCAAGCCCCACATCGGGCTCTCTGCTCAGCGGGGAGCCTGCTTCCCCTCACCCCCCCCCCCCACCTGCCTCTCTGCCTACTTGTGATCTCTCTGTCAAATAAATAAATAAAATCTAAAAAAAAAAAAAAAAAGAAAGAAAGAAAGAAAGAAAGAAAGAAAGAAAGAAAGAAAGAAAGAAAGACAAAGAAAGAAAGAAAGAAAGAAAGAAAGAAAGAAAGAAAGAAAGAAAGACAGACAGACAAAGAAAGACTGGGAAACTATTCTAAAGAAACTTGGGAAATAAATTCCCTGCATGGTCTTGTCCAGAATTGGGAGGAAAAAAACAGCTATACAAAGCATATACTAAAACATTTAAATTTGTATGTGAACTATGAATTAAATAATATTGTCAATATTAAATACTGACAATATTTAATGTCTCCATTTTGAAAATACACTGAATCTCACTACATATATTTTTCCATACAGAAAAAGATCTACTTTACTCTGCATTACCACTTACGAATTTAATTTCTCTTAAAAAAAAAAACACGGGCGCCTGGGTGGCTCAGTTAGTTCAGTGTCAGACTCCTGGTTTCAGCACAGGTCACGATCTCAGGGTTGTAAGATGAAGCCCCACATCAAGCACTGCACTTAGTGCAGAGACTGCTTGAAATTTCTCCCTCTCCCTCTGACCCTGCCCCGCTGCTCACTCACACACATGGTCTCTCTCTCTCTCTCCCTCTCTAAAATAAATAAATATACCTTTAAAAAAAAGACTAAATTCCACAGTAATTCTTACAAATAAAAATAATTTAAATTTAGCTTTAGGATAAAATGTTCTCAATCATACTTTTAAATGGTGAGCAAATTTAAGATGAATTTGTGGGTGAGCCTATAAATGAGGGCAATCACAATATATTAAATGACATTCTGGATGCACAAAAAAATGTAATTTATTATCTGAATATGAACAAAAACAAAAGCAAGATTTTTTTTTAATTTCTAAAATCTCTGAAGTAGTTAGGACATTTGCAAACTCAAATCAAAACATCATATTAGTATATCTTAAGTGGAAAGAAATCAGATAACGTAAGTAGTATTAATTCATAATCGGGGTACTAAACATTTACTTTGGGTTGAAACAGACATCAGAGAAGGAAAAGTATTAAATTATTTGCCTAGATATTTAGTTCTTTTTAATCATAAGCTGCTTTTTAAAAGTAGAAAAATGGAAGCTCATAGTTCAACAAGAACAGAGTTTTAAAAAATACCAAATAAACACTAGATCATACATAATTTTATTTAAATCTATTCGAATTTTTTAAATAATCTACCTGAATCCTCCTGGGCTTCATGAGTTTCACCATCATCTGTTACCTCTAATTCTTTCACAAAATTTGAGGGAAACAGTCCCAACTTGTTGTTCAGGGTTCCACTCCACCAGCCTTCTTCTACCTGAAAGAGTTCACAACTCAAAAATAATAAAAAGTTCTCTTAAGTAAAATCTTCCCTCTATGGGAAAATTAAGTTACATAAGTAAATGTGCACAAAGTTAGTGATGCAAAATAATCTCTCTAAATCTGTAAGAAAATAATGGTGAAAAATACATTTTAAGTAGATTAAATCTAAATTGATTAGACTTATCATATATAGGATTAGTCATATCAGTAGCACTTTACAACATTTACAATGAGAATTTGTAATCAACTGCAATCCATGATGTAAGTAATTTTTATAAAAATATCAGATAACCAAGAATTAGGTATTAATAGCTGAAAGTAGATAGCTCTCTTCTGGAATGTCACTCTTTTAAACACCACTGAGCCTGAATTTGTAATTACTTCAGTATTGGTAATATATTTCATATATTATTTAAGTATATGAAAATTGAGATTTGGAAAAAGTTTGATGAATATAAGAATATTACTTTCCAAATGCCACATAAAATTACTAAGCCTTTTACTTAAACAGTGAATCTTAACCCAAGTAAGAAAAAGAATCCCTTATTTTTAAAATCCAGATGCTAGGCTCTCCTAAATACTCCCCCCCACCTCAACCAGAAATATCTTCGGGAACCAAACTCTTTAGAAAAATATTTACATTCACTAATAACAAGGTTACTAATTTTCATGGTTATTTAATACTATTTAATAACTGTTTTAGAATGTATAATTTTTGATAAGAATGCTAAAAGGTCTCAATAGGTAAAAAAATTTTTAAGAGTAAACTATTCACTGTTAACAGCAAAACATGAAATATTGCTGTTAGAAAAGGCTCTTTATTTTGTTTAAAATACGTTTTAAATGTTTTTCACTTCAGAATTACAAAGCAAACTTTAATAAGTTATTCATCCAACAGGCACTCACTATGTATAGGCCATAATGTTAACTGCTGTGAAAGACTGAGATTTGCATACAAGAAATCTCTGCCCTTAAGTGAAACAAACTAAAGAAGAAAACACTAAGCAGATATTACAATATAATGTAAGAGGTACTACAACAAAAGTATGAACAAAATGCTGTAAGAGCACAAAAGAAGGGTTTAAAAGATTCAAAAAAAAGGCTCCCCTAAAAATAAATGACAAAAAAGCTGGATATTAAAGGCTGAATAAGAGTTTACTAGGTACAAACCAAGTTAAAAATATGGTGACATAAAAATAAAGGACTTATTCCTGGAATATATATAGCTGAAATACAAGATGGCTAGAATACAAGCTGTGAGAAACGGAAGGCAGTAAGACTGAAGAGTTCAGAATTTTTTAGCAGACTTAAGGAGACATCAAAGGATTGAGAGTTCTTCAAACCACAGTGATGGAGATATACAGACCAAACTGTGACAGATACAACTGAGAAAAACATCAGGAAACTTAATTGTCTACACCTGCAATTCCAAATTGGCAGCAACAGAGTAGTTAGGGTAAATAATGTTATAATTCCTATAAATTAATGAATTCTTAAGATGCAGAATAGTATAGAAGTAAAGAATAATGACTCAAACTATGTGGATTCAGATTCCAGCTCCTCTGCATCCCATGCATATGGACTTGGGCAAAAATGGCTGAAACAAGATCTCCTCTCCCACGTGATCATCTACAAGGTAATCTTGACATTCCACCAACAGGTGGTCTTTGTCCCCACTGCCTTCAATCTTTCTGGCTTTTAATCTGTAGCCAACAGAATGTGGTGAAAATGACATTATCACTTCCAAGGTCAGATTATAAAAGGCTATCACCATGTTTGCTGAAATGTTTACACAAAGAGCCCTGAAATGCCACGCAATGAGTCAACTATCTTGGGGCCCCACACAGTGAGAAAGCCAAGTCAAATGGAGGAGCTACCTAATAGGTATCCGCGGGCAGTCTTCGAGCCTTCTAGGTACCAATCATGTCGGTTAAGGAGCCTTCCCATGATTCCAGCAGCACCCAAACTTTGAGTCTTTCCAGTTGAGACCTCCAGACATCATGGAATACAGGCACAAGCCATCCAACTGTGCCCTATCTGAATTCTTGACTCACACAACCCATGAACCTAGTAAAACAGTTGTTTTTGGCTACAAAGTTTGGCTCAGCATGTTATGCACCAACAGTAACTAGAATAGCCAATCACTTATCTTCCATGACTCCATATCTTCATATATAAAATGGATATAAAAATTCCTGTCTCCTTAGGTTGTTTAAAAATTTAAATAATAAAAGTGAAACACTTAGCATAATACTTCAGACACACAGCCTCAATAAACATTAACTATTATTATTGCCACTCAGTGGAAATAAAACAGAATTGTCTCATAAATATACACTGGAATTTAATATGAATATTAAGTGATGAATTACATTACATGATGTTATGACATAAAATCAATCCCTATGACTATATCTGATATCAAAACATATACTTTGAAAATGGGATCTTCAGCTGACAAATAAAACTTCTGATATTCTTTTAATGGCAAAAGAAGAGATGTGAAAAATTATGTCTACCATATTTTAAAATCTCATTCTAAGATATTAAAACATAGGAAAAGTGTTTTTTGGTTCACATTTGAATGTGACAATTCAAGTAAGGCAAAGCTTTTAAAAAAAGTCTGTTTTTGTATCCCTCTGCTATGCAGAAGGTAAAACTCCTTCTATCTTACTGTTTTGGGCCTAAAGTGAATTCAGAATTGAAAATGTTTATTTTTATTCTTAGCTACTCAGATTACATTAATCTTTAGCTTAAAAATTTTTATGCCTAAAGTCAACACATACAAATATAGTACACAAATATCAGGTATAGTAAGATGAGTAAAGCTTTATTCCAACAGATAAGATAACCTTATATTAAGACATTAAAGATCCATTTTAAAACCTGTATCTTAAAATTTTTATAAAATACAATGAAACAGGCAAAAAATTCTAATGAAAAATTAATATTCTTACAAAGCAGTTTTCTAATACGCAGAGCATCAATTTCAATTGCTGCTTTATCTCTAGGACATGTTTTCCTTACCTCTTCACTAATATCAATAATATCTCCCACTTTCAGCTCCAGTTCATCCTCATTTTGTGGAATGTACTCAAAGAGAACTTTACACTGACGCTTCTTGGTCTCTGAAAGAAATAACATTGTAAAAAATGAGGTTAACAAAGATCATTAAAACAAACAATAGCATCTTTATTTACACACCATATTTATTGCCATAGAATTGCCATAGAATATTGCCATAGTATGAATAAAAACAGAACATGTAAGCATTCTAAGCAGCTAACCACAATCAGTTCTGGTTGGCTTTTCACCTTGCCCTCACATTATGCATGCCAAAATAAATTCAAACCAAATACAAATAAGGTACAAGGTTCCCAGCCATGAAATCTATTTATACATCTAATCCCAGCAATTAGACCAAAGTAAAATATCCAATGCCAATTTTGAGACTAAAAATATAAACAATAAAACACACTGTTGGCACAACAAATTTTTTGACAGACAAGCTGTCTTCTAAGCCAGTAATTTTCAGACTACTTCCTGATCAAAGTCTGGAAATACTCAAAATGCACTAATTTAAGAGTGTCTGTGTTAAAAAGACACAAAATGAACAAATCCAAAATGTATCTTATATTTTTTAAGAGTTCTATTTTCTGACAGATAAAACCAAACTCACCTAGGTAAAGACAATTTTACTTTAAGTTTTCAAACAAGTTTCACTTATTCAGATAAGTGACGACCATTCATAACTATCCAGGCTTGTGGTTCTCAACTTCTTTCAAACTCTAAGAGTTGAGAACTCAGATTCACTCCCATCTTTAAAACTGAATCATTAAAGCACCTATGAGTAGATGATCAGGTATAACTGATTTCAGGATAACTCCTTGCTATTCAAAGTATGTTCCTCAGACCAGCAGCAACAGCATCATGTCAAAGCTTCATAGAAATGCAGTATCTCAGGCTCCACCTTGGACCTACCTGTTATGGACTGAATAGTGTCCTTGACTATATTGGGAGGTAGGGCCCTTTGGGGAGGTACTCACGGTTAAATAACATCATAAAAGTGCACCCCTAATTCCCACACACACTTAATTGTGCACATACGCACGTGGGCATACACACACAGAAGGCCATGTGAGGATACAGGGGGGAAAGGCAGCTACCTGCAAGTCTGGAAAAGAGGCCTCACCAGAATCCAACTCTGATAGCACCTTGATCATAGAATTCTAACCTCCAGAACTATGAGAAAATACACATCTGTTGTTTAAGCCACCTAGTCTGGGGTATTTTGCTATAGCAGGCCGAATTCGAATCTGAAGTTTAAGATCCCCTAGATGATTTTCAATCTTGTACTCAATGATCTAATTATACTGATTTCTAATTGCTTGAAAATGACAAACCCTATTCTTTCTAAGTCTTTTCTTCTAAGACTTAAATGTACTGTTTTGGGGGGCACCTGGGTGCCTCAGGCAGTTAAGCGTCTGCCAAATCCTTACTACCTGTAAATACCATGTACTTACTTATCTCCATGGGTCTTCTTCCAAAGGCAGCAATTCTACCTGTAATGTCATAATCCCCAATCTTCATGTGAATGAGATGTCTTGCTTAAGAAAGACTTAAAATATACCTTGCTTGACAACCCAGTACAGAACTGCCCCTTTATTTTAATCATAGCTGCATACTTTATACATTTCTAATATGGTTCATAATAATATAAACACTAACAATAATTACAAACATTTATTGAGCACTTCTTCTAACATTTACTTGATGTGTTGATACCTCTAAAAACCTATGACATATTACTACCACCTCTATTTTACAGTAACTTGATGTTTTCCCTTTAGACTGCCAAGTTTTTAATCATGATCCATACCTAGTTTTACTTGGCAGATTTAATTGCCCACATTAACACTGTTCTCATGGTCTTCAAATTCACAGATATTAAAGCATTCAGCACATCAATGTTGAAAACTTAAAAAAAAAAACTTTTTAAAAATATTTTGTATTTTTTGGAAAAAAAAACAAATTATGTAAAACTTTACATGCAGTAAAGTTACCTCCTATTTTTCCTACTAAAACAGAAAATCCTAAGTTTTCAAATGTAGGTCCATCAAGAATAGCAAATATTTTCATAGTCCTCAAAACTAGACCTAAATATTCAGATCAAACAAAGCTCTTAAATTATGGAACCATTTCTCATTTAAGATTATGATTTTCAATCTCCCCAAAAGCATACCACATTCAGAAGTTGGGAAGATGAATGCTAAAATTTCACAGACAGCAACAAAAGGATTCCTGATCCATTTTTGGTTCCATTTAGTTCCAGAAATTACATCTTCATGTTTTACTGCAGCATTTAAATTTTTCTAATGTCATGATTTTTTTGTCAATTTCTTTCTTCAGTAAGCAAATAATCAAATGCTAAAAACAGAGTCATTGCTATATGCTTGAATCATCCTTAAATTTTTTTTCTTATGCTCAGCAATAAAAAAAATCTCATACTGCTTAGACCATTAATTGAAAGATTTACACTTTCAAAGATTCTAGCTATATATACTGCTGATATACTGTTTGATTAAAACAATCAAAATCTTAGAAGATATTATCATCGCCATCATAAAGAACGAACCCAGGTGATTAGGAATGAGGTATCATGTCTACAATATACTTCAACTGATTCAGTTAAAAAATGTATACACACACACACACACACACACACAAAGACAACGTGAAAATGTTAAGAGCAAACTGAAAGTGTTTAAATTTTCATTGCACAATTATTCCTTCAACTTTTCTATAAGATTTATAGAAAATAGAAAGTTAGAATACCCTACCCCATTCATTTGAGAAGCTGCAGCTGGAGAGGAGTCAGTTCAGTCTTTTTCCCCTTTTGAGTCAAAATATTTTATTATCAAAGAGCAGAGCCTAAGCTAAGAGGCCCCTATTTCTTAAAAAGTATGCTGTAAAAATGTATAATCAGTGACCATATTTTGACAGTATTCCGAATTTTCATTACTTTCTTTAGCACTGACTCACAATCAGCAGACATACTATTTGCTACCAACTGTTTTCTAGAAATGAAATACTGAAGATTGGCATTCTGGTCAACTAATTTTTCATGCAGTAACATCAATTCTGTAGCAACTACTACTAGTGATCTATCAGTATCAATCTCAATGTATCTTTTACATTCAACATAATTATTAACTAGATAAAAACCACTTCTGTGTGAGTTTCCGCTAATAAGAAATATGAAGTTACAAGCACTGATGTCTTCCCTCCAGCATAGTAAGAGTAGATTCACATCTGGCATCAATTCGTTCCAAATGTAAAGTGAAATATCTACTATTATTCCACACTGAATGGAATACAGAGTTGTGCTCTGAAAGATGTCATATATTTCCTCTGTAAGTAATTTTACTCTACAACATTATCTCTGTGCCTGATTTTATAAGGGTCTCAGCAGCAACGTGATTGTACCAGTTTTTGCTATGAGATGTGCAAATTTTTCTCTTCTATAACTTTTAGCAACTTATAGTGATAGTCCTGGAAAACATTATTCTGTGCTCACTCTTAAAAAATACCTGTTTGTTTTACCATAGTTATTATGGTTAACTTACATGCAAAAGCAAAGTTTCAATGGCTTTATGACTAGACTTCATGAAAAAGCCAATACTTTTTTGGCTTGGGAGATTACAGAAAAATAGCTAACATGCCCAGTTTCCAGATACTTAACACCACAATATGTATCTGAAACTCTCCTTTTAAGATGCTTAAACAAAATTCAATACACACGCAGATTTACTTGTCTTGGCATACAGAGATTAGTGAACATTCACACTGCAGTGATTATATTATCAACTTTTCAGTGGTTTTTCTTAAGTATTAATAATACTGAATAATAGTACCCACTATTATTTAATATTACAATAAAACACGTTTTGAATAACTGGTCTATTTTATGAATTAAGGATATGATATAAACAATAACAAAAAAAAGTCAGATTAAAAAAAAACATTAGCTTGCTTTTCCTGGAAAATCAGTCTGAAAGCAAAAACAACCTGCATCCTGTTTTACATGTTAGCTAGAACCAAATGACCAATTTAGTCCTTGCAGCACATGCCCTTAAAAACAAGTTATGGAGGATCCTCAGGAAAAAATCTAAGCCTCCTGGCACCACTATATAATCGTTTTTCCTTTTACAAGAAAAAGAATTATGACCAGTGTTCTTGAAGAAGGTAAAATTTAGTGTGTCCTTTCCTATTAGGAGATAAAATGAATATAATAATCATAACGCTGAAGTCCTTTGTCTAGTCTCTACTCAAGAAAATTGTCCCTTTATAGCTCAGTAAAACTAAAGAAAGTGGTAAATGGATTTTATAATAGAGGTCACAAATAACTCTCCAGTGTCAGTCTCCAGGTCATAAATAACTCTCCTAAAAATTCTCCTATGCACAAATTTCCCTATAGAGGTTCACCTGTAAGATATGGAATATTCTCAGTAATCTGTCCCCCAGTCTCTAAAACAAAGTCTGAGCACCTAGAACAATTAAAATTATCGAAACTGTTCGCCTTCAGGCAGTAGTCTGAAAGCAGTATGGGTAATATCTAAATATTGTCTGTACAATGCATTTACTGGGAAACAACACAGAATCCTTTAATTGGTCTGTCTTACTGTCATGAAATTTTTTTCATTTTTATGAAAATCTGTTTTCGTTTTATGAAAATAATCAAAGGATGATAGAACCCAGAAAGTAAAGGTTTCTCCCAAACTTCACAGACAGTAGCACAGAAGGAGCAATATATAAGGAGACTCTATAAAAATCATAAATAGTCTTATATTTGTAAAATGTATACAAACAAAATTTCTTTACTATAGATTACTTGGTACCACAAGGGATTTACAGGTCACAATATCAAAAAGACTGATCTAAGATAAATGTGGTTAAATACTCATTTGCTACTTATTAACTCAAATTAATCACAGTTATCAGTATTCAATGTCTCAATGGGCTTCAGGTCTTACTATGTTAAAATACTATCCGCTCCCATAAATGCTGTATTTTGTACGTGTTTAATGTTTAAGCTTTTTGAAAACAGCAATACCACGTGTCTTTTTTACCACTTTCTCACCAACAGCAAAATAAAACTCAAGAGATTAAATGATCTAAGGTCATAAGATGGACTCAGACTCAGTCTGATTTCAAATGTGGTGCCCTCCCTCTATGCCAAAATGTTCTAACATGTTTATAGAGTACTAAATAACTACAGGACTCTGCTAGGCCAATCACCTTGGGAAACTAATTTGTCTGTGTAGATGTCTAACCAATGAAGAAAACATACTATCAAAATGCATGCATCTATTCAGCTTAAAGATGAGTAGAGATCTTAGCATAAGATAAATTTTATTTATGATATAAATGGTATTAAAATAAATTTAAAGCAAAGAATCAACTATTCAACAGAACTTACACAGCTAATAAAAACAAAGCCTCATATTTTAATTTCTAATTCAAATTACTATAAATAATTGTCAGCAGGTCATGCTCAATTATTGTATGAAGAATGACTACAAGGGCCAGTAACTAGTAACATGTGAATATGTAGGAAGTTTCTGCAGTCCGTTGCAAAAGGTTAAGCTAATTTTTCTTAACATAACTTATGAACAGTTATAAAACATCCTTTATTTTGATTTAAACAAGAAAGAAATTATTTACATACTCTTCTTAATGCTTTTGGTTTGTGGATGTGGTTGAATTCCTCCAGCTGGAAGTCCATAGGTGCTAATTCGTTGTACAAGACTTGCTACATTCCCATGTCTTTCCCGTTTAATGGGCAAATTGTCATCCTTGGATTCTGTCTCTCTCTTAATTTCCTACAAAAAGAGGAAATCAGTAAATAAGCAAATTAAGCTATATTTTATTAAATTAAATCCTCAAATGTAAAATAGCAAAAAACAGGTATAGTGATTATTACATAAAACATGACATCAAATTTTTCTCTGCCCACACATACCTAAAGAATGCAACACACTTTGGTAACAGTGACTCATGAGTTTTAGTCTTACCAGAATGGAGACAGAGGTAAAGAAGGCTGGCTGAAACACCACCTCCACCCCAAGATACAAAGAAACTCTGAGATATATAAACAATGAAACAAATAATAATTCTAAATCAGGGTGGGCAAACTTTTTCTATAAAGGGTCAGATAGCAAAATATTTTAGAATTTGTGGGCCATATAATCTCTAATGGAAAAATGAACCCTACCATTTGTACTGCAAAAGCAGTTACATACTTAAATGAATGAACATAGCTATGCTCCAAAAAATTTTATTTACGGACACTAAAATTTCAATTTCATATAATTTTTACATGACATTAAATGTTTTCTTCTGATTTCTTCCAACTATTTATAAAATTCTTAACTAGCATTCTCAGCTCATGGGTGTTCTAAAAACAGGTAATGTTCAGATTTGGCCTGTGGGCTGTAGTTTGATGAACCCTGTTCTAAGTCATAAGTCTAACAGAAGATAAGCAAACCTTCATGAAAAGAAGGAGCACCTGGGTGGCTCAGTGGGTTGAGCATGCAACTCTTGATTTCAGCGCAGGTCATCTTATGATCATGGGGTAGAGCCCCAAGTCAAGCTCCCTGCTCAGCAGGGAATCTGCTTGAGATTCTCTCCCCTCCCCCTCAGTCCCTCTCCCTACTCATTCGCACTCTTTCTCTCTCTCTCTCTCTCTCTCTTAAATAAATAAATAAATCTTTAAAAAAAAAAAAAAACCTTCATGAAAAGAAGTATGAAATTAATAGAAGACAAAGGGGCAGTCATACCATGTTCAGTGATTAAAAGCTCAATTATTATAGGGATATCAATTCTCCCTAAAATTGACACAATGATGCAATGCAATCCCAATAACTGTACCAGATTTGGGAGAGCAATAAACTGGTTTTAAATTTGTATAGAACAAAATGCCAAGAACAGCCAGAATACTTCAGGGAAAACAAAGTGAGGGGGCTTTTCTTTTTAATAAGATATAAAGAAAAGCTATATGATACTATAAATTAGTGCAGTACTAGCATAAAAACAGATATACCAATAAATGAAACAAAATAGTCCATAAACAGAAAAGCATGACTTATAACAAACAAAAAGCAAAGAAAAACACATGATGCTCATAAAAGTAATTTCCATATTTAGGGGGTTGGGAGAAAACGGGATTCCTACCTCACACATTTGAGAATAAAATTTTAAAATTTCTGTTCATTAAAAGTAACCATTAGAAAAGCAAATCACTAACCAGAAGATATTTTTCACATAAAAAGTTAACAAAGAATTTGTATCTCTAGGTGTTTACCTTGTCTACCACAAGGTTAACCAGTTGTTACTCTCTAGCTGGTAAGATTTCAGACAATTTTAACTTCTTTATACTGTTCAGATTTATTTCAAGTTTGTTTTGTTTTTAACAATGCATATCATCTTACAATGAGAAAAAACATTCTTCATATTGGGAAAACTATTACAATGGTCAAGAATTGTGAAAAGTCATTAAAGTATAAATCTTGGAAAATACAAACTATTTCACAGAATGGGCTACTTCATTTTTACTGGTAATGCACTTAAGGAAAAATATGCAAATTTGCTATTAACACATGGGATATCAACATCTGAAAACCTCATGGTTTTCAAACTGTGCTAAGTATTTTTCAAACTGATAAAAGCATAAAATCTTTGTAAAGAACAGTACTTACAACTTCAATGTACTAAAAAGTATTCATTTTGAATTCTTTTTACTGTCTCATGAGCTGTCCACATTTTAAAAAACTAGAAGTCGTATCTCTGAGAGCTATTGTTTTCTAATACAGGGACCAAGAACTTGGCTTGACATTCAAGTTTTGTTCCTCTAGGAAAGTAACTCCAATTTGACCAAATATGATTAAGAGTATAGGCTCAGGAGACAGAAGACCTAGGTATAAATCTTGATTCTATCCTGTTAACTGGCTATAAAACTTTGGATATTTGTGTTATCTTTTAATAAAACTTTACCACATGAATAACTATGATATATTGACACAATGCTTGTTTCTAAAAAAAAACTTATATTGCTCAAGACCTAGAAACATTTTAAGGACCTTCAGTATTCTCAGAGACATAATCACATCTAAGAATATTAGATATAATAAATTTTCTGATGGCACAAAACATAAAAGGGGAAATGCGAATTAGAAATATCTAGTCTACACTGAATAGAGAACACTAGGTTTCAACCTTCCAAATACAGAGTGCCAAGTAAGATGTTTAATCACAAATAACAAGGCTCTAAGCAAAACTACAAATAAAGTTTGCTTTGAGCTCCACCTCCTCTTCCTCTTGGAACCTCTTCCTCCTACAATCTACCACCACCAGATATACACACTCACTCACTCACCAACCAAATTTTTCCCTAATTCCTGGACATACAGTGCCTCCAAATTACTCCTTGGCTATAATCTTCAACAGCAAATCTGATTGACTCCTTTGAAGTGTTACTAAGGTGTCCTGTGTTTCTTCCTTCTTCTGCCCTTTACTTCCTTTCACCTAATCAGCCAGTAAATAAACTATTAACATAGTAGTATCTACTTTCTACCAACTTGACTTCCTTTCCTAACTTTGAAAATGACTCCAAGAAATCCAGTAAAAAAAGAATCTTCATTTGGAGTAGCATGTACTGACAAACAAACTCAGAGAAACTTCGAATTTCGTCCTACAAATGAGAAAAACCTCCTACAAAATAGGTAGTATCAACGCAAAATTGGCCAAGAAAAAGACAATGTGGATAATCTCCATATAAATAAGAATGCAACTGCACTAATTTGTTTCATAGATAAAAAGTAAGAAGAGGAGATTCAGAGGGAGGTAAGAAATATAAGCAAATGAGAGGGGAGCTAAAGTTTGGAAAGGATATAGTTATTCTTCATCTATTAAGATAACCAAAAATACTTAACTCTGATTGCACTAACCAAAAACAACTTAAAAGATGATCAATAAAATTCACAAACCACTTCTTCACGTTTTAATATATCTTCATAATAATTTGGTTATTTAATCATAGCCAGTGCATGATTATAATCTGAAAAAAGAAAGCAATTAATTTCTATATCATAGAATTAAATAAACACCACAAAAGAATAATAAAACCCAGATTAAAGGGCAAATGCGTCTTTATTTTTGTTTCTCAAATGAAAGAGGTCATCCTAAATTGAGTCACAGTTCTTATGCTAATTAAAATTTAAGGAATACACTTAGTATTTTTAATATAACATTAAGGATTTCCCAAAGTGTTATGTAAAACTAGTACCTCCAACTTTACAGAAACATAAATTGGAAAATATGGAAAAGTGCTATTACTAAAGATGTAGAAGTAGAAGCAGAATTAAATGTTTATTTAATACAGTCCACTGCACTAACCAAAAACAACTTAAAAGATGATCAATAAAATTCACAAACCACTTCTTCATGTTTTAATATATAATAACATGTCCTGACAAATGTCCGCATTCTCTCCTTTCTCAGTAACTAAAACAACTTTCCAAAGGCATTTTAGTTGAGCCCCTTTATCTTCTTAAAACTACCTTTTCCATTCCAAAGGACCTACATGCAGATCCTTCTCTCAAAACTGCTAGACTCCTTGAGGCCACAGATGACATTATCAAGCAGACAATGAGTGCCCATCCAAAAAGCAAAATCAGGAGATATCCCAGAAGCCCAGGTTGTGGCTCTCAAACTTTCCAGGCTTTAATTATTTCTACGATTTGAAATACCTTAGCAGAAACAAAATTTACTAACTCCTTAAGGGGAAAAATCAGAATTTAACTTTCCTTAAGTTAAGTTCCAGGTAAACATTAATATGATTTATATAATAATGTCTTAAATTTAAATTTATGATTTAAATATAGGATATAAAGGGGAAGAGGATACGAATAATTTAGTTAAAAATTTTTTCTATAGATAACAGTCTATACCACATTCCTAAATGCGGAAAGAGGTTGGAGGAGGGTTATAAGGAAAGAAATGTACTTTTCACAATAGCTACTTCTATATTCCTTGAATTTTGTTTCAACGTGTATTATTTCAGTGATTCACAAAAGATTCACATCTTTTTCTAACATTGCCTGTACTGAACTATTTCTTTAACACAGTGAATACAGCCTACATAGCATTCAGAATATTATCAAAAATGTCCCAAGTCACAGAACAAATTGCTCTTAATCAGTGTGTATGTATACTTAATGTTTTACAGTATGTAACAAAATATGTACTACAATGTATTATAACTATATACAACTTTGACGTTTTATCTACTGTTTTTATTGTAATTCCCAATAAGTAAAGTTGTCTTCTATTTAGTATTCTGTTATCTACAGTTGTTTTCTCATAGAATGTTTCAAATAATGAAAGTAAATCAAATACAAAATACTCTCCTGATACAGAGCCAGCTTCCTGAACTATTCCATTAATGTCACCAATACATATCCTAAAACTTGAAAACATCACTGAGGTTTACCTAAAAGAACAGGTTTCATAAAATAAGGGATTCAAAAATAGAAAGGTAACATAAATAATAATAATAATAATAATAATAATAATAATAATAATAATAAAATTTAAAAAAAAGAAAAGTAACATAAAATCATGTTGCCATTTCCTTCATTAAAAAAAATTCTTAATTTCGGTTAAGATCATGATCTCAGTGCTGTGGGATCTAGCCCCATGAGGCTCCTCACTCAGCAGGGAATCTGCTTCAGATTCTCTCGCCTTCTCCCACCCCCTCTCCCCTCACTCACACAGACTCACTCTCTCTCTCTCTCTCTCAAATAAATAAGTAAACCTTAAAAAAATAAAATTCTCTCTCCCTCTCCCTTGGCTCCCCCTGCCTCTCTCAAAAAAAAAAAAAAATAGGGATGCCTGGGTGGCTCAGTCTGTTCACCATCTGCCTTTGGCTCAGGTCATGATCCCAGGGTCCTGGGATGCAGTCCCGCATCAGGCTTCTTGCTCAACAGGGAGCCTGCTTCTCCCTCTGCCTGCAGCTCCCCATGCTTATGCACTCTATCACTCGCTCTCTGTATGTGACAAATAAATAAATAAAATCTTAAAAAAATTACAACAAAAACACAAAATCAGGATTCTTCTAGAAAAATAATGTGATATTTAAAAAACAAGAAATCACTAAGATACTTCCAAACTAGCCAAATACATCAGATCATCATCTTATTCCCAGTATTACCATTTTTCTTTAAAAGTTTTTAAACACACTTGAAGACTTATTGTCTGCTTAACCATTTAACCCATGGAATACAGACATAATATGACAAACATTCTTAAATGCAAGATAAGTTGTCAAACTACCCAAAAAAAAAAAAAAAAAAAAGATTCAATGAGGGGTGCCTGGGTAGCTCAGTCAGTTAAGTCTCTGCCTTCTGCTCAGGTCATGATCCCAGGGGTCTTCAGCTTCGGCTCTGGTCATGGTCTTGGGGTCCTGGGATCGAGCCCCGTGTCGGGCTTTCTGTTCGGCGAGGAGCCTGCTTCCCCCTCTCTCTCTCTGCCTGCCTCTCTGCCCACTTGTGTGATCTCTCTCTGTCAAATAAATAAATAAAATCTTTAAAAAAAAAAAAAAGATTCAGCGATTTAAACCTTTTTCTAAATGAGAAAAAAAATTGCTAGAAATTTCAGTCAAAATAAATATCCAAATGATTTTTATTCACTGGCCAGCTCCCAAAAATGCTTCAATGTTAATAACTTTTGTTTCCTTGTTCCTTATTATATCAAAAAGTCTGAAACACTTTATCAAGCTCTGAGAACTCTTCAAAAGGGATCAAAATTGCATTTTAAGTTTAAAAAGATGGGGAAAAGCAACTCATTTACCAACATCTGAGACATCTCCTATGAATATATCCACTTATTTTTTAAAGTAAAAATATCATAATAACATCATGTAGTAACCTATAATACAATCAGTATAAAGCTCCCAAGAAAGCTATATCAAAGCTCACAAATTAATATCCCTTATCCACAAACACTGTTCTACTAACACTCTTTAAGTACAACTAATAAAAGTATTTGCTAATTTCTTTTAATATTTCACTGATATTTCTCTGCTTTTCTTAAGAAAAACTAGCTATTACTACCTCATTTCTAAAAGGAGATATTCTTTCTACATAATGAGTTTTTAGACCATTAAAGATACACATTTCAATCTGTATTAAAATGCATAACCATCTGATGGTTACCAGAGGAGAGGAGGTTTGCGGAGATGGGTGAAATAGGCGATGGAGATTAAGAAGTGCACTTGCCTGGTGATGAGCACAAGCTGATGGATGGAATTATTATATTACTATACTATATATCTGAAACTAATGTAACACTGTATGTTAATTAACTGAAGTTAAAATAAAAACCGTAAAAAAATGTATCACCATCTAGATTTCTCTCATGGAAAGATGGAACAGATAAACTGTTTCCTTATTCCTCCCACTAAGTACAGTTAAAAACTCTGGACATTACGTATTAAAAATAAACAGATAAAAATATTCTGAAAAGTGGAGAAAAGAAGATGGACCAGCCAAGAGGGCCCAGGTTCCTGAGAACCTGGTTAGTGAGGCTATTAGGTCTTTTTGCCTCATATATTCTAGACTGCATACTGTAGAAACCAGGAACTGTTATTGTCCATGAGAGGAGAGAAAAAAAAACCTCCAAGAAAAGTCTGCTCTCTCCAGAAGGACCAAGAAGAGTAACCTAGCAAGACCAAAACCAATCTGCTGTAGTCAAATAATAGAGAGAAAAAAAATCAAACGAGCAGGGAGCCTAGACTTTCACCCTCGCCGGGCTATGACGAGACAGCCCACTCACTACCACTACCCCATTTTTCCAGCCACAGTGGTATCAGAGAAGGCCAGGTAGAGAGCCAAACTCTCCCACCCACCAGGTGGGAATGAGTCCCCTTCTTTTCTCTGTCAGTGGAGGACACAAGGCAGCACTAAGGAGGCACGCTTGCCCTTTCATCAAGGGGGATTCAATGGAGGACTAGTGAGCCTCAACTCCTACCCCACTCAGCAGTAACAAAGAGCTCTTCCCGGGGCGCCTGGGTGGCTCAGTGGGTTAAAGCCTCTGCCTTCAGCTCAGGTCATGATCTCAGGGTCCTGGGATTGAGCCCCGCATCGGGCTCTCTGCTCAGCCGGGAGCCTGCTTCCCCTCTCCCTCTGCCTGCCTCTCTGCTTACTTGTGATCTCTCTCCTCTCTGTCAAATAAATAAATAAAATCTTTAAAAAAAAAAAAAAAACAACAAGGAGCTCTTCCCTCTCGGAGTGTCAAACAGAGAAGAGTGGGGAACTGGACTTGGGAGGTAACTCATTCTTTTTTCAGTACAGGTTCTCTCTTTAGTAGAATACAGTTTAAATGTAGATCCAAGGTCCTCAACCAATATTATGATTTTTAAAAAATATTTTTACCAATACTTCTACCAGGATGTGAACAGAAATCCTCAGCTTTTAATAACATGTCCTGACAAATGTCGGCATTCTCTCCTTCCTCAGTAACTAAAACAACTTTTCAAAGGCATTTTAGTTGAGCCCCTTTATCTTCTTAAAACTACCTTTTCCATTCCAAAGGACTTAACAAAAAAAAATTAATGTCCACCAGATCACTTTTCTAAACACATCCTGACTCCAAAGGCCATGTTCCTTTCCTAATGTCATGCTATCTTCTTGACATAGCTCTAGTAGAAATGACCTATCAAAATTAGTTTTACTATAAGGAGCTAGATCTTACACAAACCCTAACACATTAATTTTTTTTTTAGGATTTTATTTATTTGACAGAGACATAGCAAGAGAAAGAACACAAGCAGGGGGAGTGGGAGAGGGAGAAAGCAGGCCTCCTGCTGAGGAGGGAGCCTGATGCGGGGCTCGATCCCAGGACACTGGGATCATGACCTGAGCCGAAGGCAGGCGCTTAACGACTGAGCCACCTAGGCGCCCGAAATCGTAACACATTAAAAGCTTTTTTATTGTCTAGCCTCTCACACACAGTTGGCCCACTTTTAAAAATACCTGATCTGTTCCACCATAACCACCATGAATACTATAAATTTCGTTTAGAGAAACAGGCTAATCAAGCTAACTGCTTGTCCCCTTTTTTCTCATTTTAATTACTTTCCTCTTTATTTTTGTCCTTCCTTAAAAACTACTAGCTTTGGGGTGCCTGGGTGGCTCAGTTGGTTAACCCCAAT
This sequence comes from Potos flavus, assembly GCA_028534135.1. Taxonomy (NCBI): domain Eukaryota; kingdom Metazoa; phylum Chordata; class Mammalia; order Carnivora; family Procyonidae; genus Potos; species Potos flavus. The sequence continues at coordinate 93,004,023 of CM052886.1, forward strand.
GCCAGGCTCTCTGCTCAGCAAGGAGGCTGCCTCTCTTCCCTCTGCCCCATACTAGTGTTTTCTCTCTCTCCCTAGTGCTCTCGCTCTCTCAAATAAATAAAATTTTTAAGAAAAAAAAAAAAACTACTAGCTTTTTTTAAAGAGAAATTAGAAAAGTTCTAACTTACTTACCTATTTTATTATTAACATTTGACTTAATAGTACCTGGTACAGAACAGGCACCAGGGGAGAAAAAAACAAAACAAAACAAAAAAAACCTGTTTGTTGACTAAGTTAACAATTTAGGTGATTTTCTTCTCTGACTTTCCCTTTATGAAATGGATGGGCAGTTCCTGAGCCAAAAAAATAACAGAATAAAATAATCTACCTGCAAAGTACAGACACTCAAAATCTAATTCCTACCAACAACCCAAACAGGTGGGATTCCCACATTCACACTGGAAGAAATTCATACTCTAGAGTGAAACATCTTTAAGGACGAACACACAGTAAGCATGTGTGTGGGTATAGGGGAACAGGGGGTAAGAAGTCAAACAGAGGTCTAAACATCCTGACTCCAAAAGCCGTGTTCCTTTCCTAATGCCATGCTATCTTCTTGACATAGCTCTAGTAGAGCAGTTGACAACCACAACTATCACATTAAGCCTACTTTCCTCTAATTTCAAGATCCTTCTCAAAGGGAATTCATTCCTTATCTCCTCTGTACCCTTCTGGGTTTTTCTGGCCAAACAACCTCAGAGATACTATCCTAGAACACCCAAATTAAAGTATTAAATGCCATTTTCCACTTCCCACAAACTCACTTTTTTTTTCTTTCAAAGTACTCATGACTATCAAAATTATCATCTTATTCATTCATTGTTTTCATGTTTGTCTCCCTCCCATTAGAAAATAAACTCATAAAGAGAAGGGAACTTACCTGCTTTATCCATCGTTGTGTCCCTAGCATCTATAAAAAGTCCTAACACACATAAAGAACCTCAGTAAATATTTGAACAAATGAATAAAAGGCAAACAGTAAAGAATAAAACAGTGGAGAGGCAGGGTATGGGGAGGATATGACATAGTATTGCCAGTGATCTTAGTAAAACAGCACAATAGAAAGTGCCTGGGAAATCTGGTTCCATTCTTTTTTTTTTTTTAAGATTTATTTATTTGAGAGAGAGAGAGAGAGAGAGAGAGAACGAGAGCAGGCCCAAGCACACAAGTGGCGGAAGAAGCAGGTAGAGAGGGAGAGAATTTCAAGCTGACTCCTCACAGAGCAGGGAGCCCAAAGTGGGGCTTGATCTCAGGACCCTGAGATCATGACCTGCACCGAAACCAAGAGTCAGCCGCTTAACCGACTGTGCCAGCCAGGCACCCTGGAAATCTGGTTTCTTATCAGGGATACTAAAGAGTACCATTATCTAAAAAGAACTGAAAACCCTGCTGTAACTGCTGCAAGAAGAGACCTGTGGTTGATGAAAACTACAAGCTTCAAAGACAGCTTACAGAGAAGTATCCCTTACTTGGTGCTAAAGTCGTTGTTAATCTTACTTGCAATAAAGAAAGCTCTTATTTACTTATATTTAACATAACTCGCTACCTGGACTACATGAAATTTTATACGAAAGCATGTATTCCTTGTGTTATGCCACCCCTGAGATTTTAATGTTGTTACTACAGTGTAAGCTATCTTATTCTTACTGATACATTGGGCCTTCTATTTTCCTTATTAAACCTTGTTTTTCAGCACCATTTCTAGGGATGGCGTCAGTAAAAAACATGAATGAAACCGATTCCATTTTATAAAGTTACCTACAGATAATCTTACATGAGCATTGCAAGTCCTGCTTCATTTCCCAAATATCTCATTATTTACATATTTTCTGCATGCTTCCATTCCATCTTTAGTCCTTGCAATGCCCTCACATCAAATCTCAAGCTTAGTCTTGGGGGGAAAAAAGTGTGTTTCCATAAAATTGCATTTTGAGGAAGCAGTTTGAATTTTCTTCTTCAAGGGTCAATTCTAAAGGTTACCAAAAGCATTTAATATTGTAATTCTAACATCTTTCAATTATGCTGATGCTACTGGAGAATTTCAATGGCTAAGAGTCATTCAACTTTGTGTTTAGATTCTTAAAAGCATAGAAGGTTAAAAAATAATCACATTTCTCCAATAACCAGCACATACTATATAAAATACATTTCCTCACGTAAAAACAGGCTGACATTTGCCTATTACAGAGCTATCAACTACCAAGTCCTTAGTCCACCAACTATTACCAGTATGACTTTGGGCATAAATGACCTATTTACCCTAACTTTCAAAGATGTCAGAATAAAGTGAGAAAATGTATGGGAACTTGCAAAGTCTTAACACGAATAAAAGGTTTTGTGCCTATTACCTATCCCTTTACTTCCATTCTCACTGTACAACTCTGATCTCCATTACTATGCTTTATAGCCTCGACTCTCTCCTTCATAAAACCTTTCCTTAGCACTAAGATTAATCCATTAAAGCATTCTATCTTCCCTCTCCTGTCTCTAAAGACTGTGATTTCCCTAGTATCTTTTAAATAGACTTAATACCTTTACAGCATACTCAAAATGCATCGTACCACTGGCATTGATCCATACTTTTGGCCTTAAATCCCATTATACACACCCCCATAGAAAACTTTCATTCAACCAAAGTAGTCCATTATTTTTACTACAAAACATTTTGCACCTTTGCCAGACACAGAGCACACCAATTATTCATCTAACTTCCTATTTTTAAAGACCAAATCAAATGTTACTTTCAACATCTTTTCTGATAAATTTTTCTAAGACCCTTTAGCACCCATCATTTTTACCACATAAAACTGACATTCAGCCAATAAGGCACTGCAATTTATCCTTCTGTTTTCATGCTGTTATCTCTCCCAGTAAAGTAAGTTGTGGGAACTCTTCTCACCACACCCCAAAATACTTCAATCACTAAGCATTTATTTAATGGAGGAGTGTTTACTTTGTTTCATCTCAATTACAAAGACCCAAAGTGCCAAATATCAACAAGTCACCACCCTGATACTAAATCTCAAAGTTTACACGAACAAATAAATCAGACACTTGAGTCTCACTACTTTAGTCCAAAATATTGAAGTTGAGAATGAGGAAAGATCTGATAAACTAGCAAGTTTCTTCCCAATTTTGGCTCAATTCTCAAACATTACAAAACTGTGAGGAAAGAGTAGACTATTCAGTATTTTTTATGTGGAAAAAATTTAATTACTTCCTAAATCACATCTTTACCAAAAGTAAAGTGAGACTGATAAAAGACTTATATTGAAAAATCAGAACTTTAAAACTAATGAAAACAGATTATCTTTAAAATCTCCCTGCTCCCAAGTTATACTTAGACAAGCCACAAAAAGCACTTATTAAAGAGAAAAGAAACATAAGCAGAAGGAAGACAAAGGACTAGCAGTCACAATACAGAATTCACAGTATTCACACTAACAAGTACTACAATGAGAATAAGCAAGAACTCAATAAAAATGGACAGAAATATATGAACAAGCTAGACACAGGAAAAGAAATTTAAATGGCCAATAAATGTGAAAAGATGCCTAACTTCTCTCATAATGACAAAAATGAAACACTGAAACATGGATATTATTATAGATCTGTAAGATTAGAAAGAAAAAAAAGAAAAGAAAATCTGATGGTATCAAATGTTTATAAGAACATGGAAGAAAGAAATTCTTTTATACTACTGGTAGGAATTTGTAAATCGGTGTAATTATTGAGAAATCAGACAATGTCTAATACAGCTGAATATATGCATACCCTAGGATGCAGCAAATTCTCAGCTATGTATATAACCTACAAAAGGATATTCAGCATTGTTTTTAATAGCTAAAAAATAAAAGTTGTCCTATTTTACCTCATAAAATGTGGTAAAGACTCAGAATAGAATACTATAGGACTGTGCAATCTCTACTATAAAACTACATGTACATTCCTAAACATCTGACCTTCTGGGGGAAAAAGAAAATCATACATACTAAAATACTACTGATTATGTGAAAACTAAATCAAACACTAAAAATACCAGTGATTATGCAAAAAAAAAAAAAACGTGTACGGTTTGCGACATACCAATTTAGACCTATGCAACTTTGGAACCTGAGCACTAAAAATGAAAATAAAAATAAGTAACAATAACTGAAACCTTAGAAAATGGATAATAAGTGCGTAAAACTTAAGACTGCCCAAGCAGGTGACCGATGGATTCCTCCACAGCTATTAAAAACGCATAAAAACAATAAAGTAGAAAGGTTGGTTTATGGATATTAAGATAGTGCACAGAAAAGAGGAGGTAAGTACCAGGAGTTAAAAGATAGAACATCTTACGCTAGGACTGTCAACTTTGAGGAAAATACCCAGGTACAGATGATCACCTTAACAAAAAAAAAAAGGAAGGTTTCACTTAAGGGTGCCTGGTGGCTCAATTGGTTAAGCATCTGACTCTTGTTGGTTTCAGCTCAGGTCATAATGTCAGGGTCCTGAGAACAAGCCCCGGGTCAGCTCCATGCTCAGCCTGGAGTCTGCTGGTCCCTTTCTCTGTTTCTCCCCTAGCACACTAGCATGTGCAAAGTCTCTGCCTCTCACTCTCTCTCTCTCTCTCTGGAATAAATAAAATCTAAAAAAAAAAAAAAAAAAGTTTCACTTAAAACCTAAACGAACTCCTGTTTACACAAGGAGCCAAGATGAGAGCCTCTCCCGTTCTTACTAAAATTATAATTCTACACTCTTTATCACAGCTCCTTTTATCTAGAAAATAAACTAACACAACTTTCCCATTGTCCTGACATTATTCCTCTATTTACCATTTTTTTAAGATTTATTTATTTAAGAAGGAGAGCATGCATACAAGCATGTGTGCAAGTGGGGGAGGGGCAGAGGTAAAACTCTTCAAGCAGACTCCCTGCTGAGTGCAGAGCCCCACCTGGGACTGGATCCCACAACCCATGAGATCATAACCAGAGCAGAAACCAAGAGTCAGACGCTCTACCAACTGAGCCACCCAGATGCCCCCATTTACCAATCATTTATGAGCTAACTACACAGTGTTATAGAAATATATTGTAGCCAAAGTGACTGTTATGTATCACATTGAAACTCATATTGTTTTAAAAAGTTGCAACCTGACAATTATGCCAATGTCTAAATCACACAAAATACTATTTGTTTGTGCATAGGTAAATATGTATAAAACTATGTATTATAGGGATACCTATAATTTCAGAATATGGAGTTTGGAAGGAGAGGAAATGATAAGGAGGTAACAAAACTCAATTTTATCTGTAATGTTGTATTAGGAAAGCAACACTCTAAAGCAAAAATGCCAAAATGACATTCTACACATAAGTTCATGGATCCTTGCTCTATATATTCTTTTTAACTATTTTTTAAATCATATAAATATGAAATAACACTGCAAAGGAACAATGAAATGAACAGTCTGTCACAAAACAAATTTAGTGTCCATAAAGGTTTTTTTCAATAAATTATTTGACCTTTCAAAAATTATTTGACCTTTCTATCCATCTTCCAGCCCAACTGGAATATCAATGCTCTTCAGTTATTATCTGAAATAGTAATAGGGATGTGAGTCGTTTAGAGTAAGCCAAGTTAGTTCTACCATCCACTCCATAGTTTTACATTTACAAAATAACCTACATATCTTAATTTAACAGTACATTAAGCATAAAAGGCTTATTTTGAAGGGAACAGTGAATTATAAATTCTAACTTTCCCTTAAATCTTCATATACACAGCTGAAGTAATAAAGCCAACTTTTTATCTATCGCTTTTGATTGCCTGTGGTTAATTTTTTCAATAAAAATTTTACTTGAGAATAATTTTAGGTTTACGGAAGAGTTACAAAGGTAGTACACAGAGTTCCCATATCCCCTTTCCTCTGTTCCCTTAATGTTATATCTTGCATAACCATATTATAGTATCAAAACTAAGAAATTAACACTCATACATTACTACTACTAACTAAACCACTGACTTTATAAAGATTTCATCAGTTTTTTCACTAATATCTATTTTTTTGTTCCAGAATCCAATCCAGGATACCACAATGCATTTGATTATCATGTCTCCTTAGGCTCCTCTAGTCAACATCAGTTTCTCAGTTTTCCCTTGGTTTTCATGACCTTGAAATTTCTTTTCAGCCCTGGTCAGGTATTTTGTAGAGTGTCTCTGATTTGGGTTTGTCTGATTGTTTTTCTCACACTTAGAATGGGATTATGGGTTTGGGGGGAAGAATAAATACCACAGAGATGAAGGAGATATATGATTTCAACATAATATATCACTGATGATGTTAGCTTTGATCACTTGATTATGGTAGTACTTGCCAGCTTTCTCCATTGTAAAGTTACTATTTTCCTCTTCCATTTATTTTTTAGTCCAGCCCATTCCTGAGGGATGCTTTTGAGGGAAGGGGAATGGAGAGGCTGGAGGGAAAGGAAGTATCTACAAATATTTGAAATAATTCTGTGAGATTTCTCCCTTCTTCCCATTTATTTATTTAATCAACCATTTATCTTTATCAGCATGGACTTATGTATATTCATGCTCCACTTTGGGTAATAATCAAATACTAGGCTATTTTGTTGCTTAAATTGTTCCAGCTCTGGACACTGGAAGCTCTTTTAGATCGGCCCCTATGCTGTTTTGACATGGGCCATCATTTTGTGGGGTTTTTTGAGCACTTCCTTACTTTCTGGTACTACGAGATGCTCCAGGGTCCATCATGTATTTTCCTCGGCACAGCCCAGGAATCAGCTATTTGTCTAAGGAGCCTTGCTTCTTTTTATTGGAGAGTAATATTTAGAAACCAGAATCCAGACACTGGGTATAGTCATTGCTACTGGTGTGTCACTGTTTCTAGGCTATCTCAGTGGAGAGCTGAGAAATATACGTATGTGTATTAACCCAAGTATTAATACACACATATATAAATACATCTGTATGTATTGGCACATATTTTAAACTAAACATGAGTTCACACTGATGTCTCCAACTCTAATTTGATACCCGGTAGTTACTTTTTAATCACAGATTATGCTTCCCTCTATTATTTAGCATTCTCAAATTGCATCCTCTATTCTCGGGCAATTTATTAAAGTCAAGTTCTAATATTAGTTGTACTGAAACAGGAAAGTAACGTGTATTTCAAAATGGAGTCCTGTGATAGGTCATCTTCACTACTGGGACAATACATCAGCACACAATTAAGAGAAGTATATAAATACTTTTAACTTATTTTTCTTTAACTAATGTTCTATTACTTCAATATATTATCTCTGAAAAGGCACTTTCCTTTTAAAAAAAGAGAGAGAGAGAAATGAAATGAGAGGTCAATGCCATGGCTTACTATATACTATCAATATATCATTTTAAGTATAAGAAAACAGAGATGTGGCTTGACCTATCTCATACCACCAGCAAAGGACAAAGCTGGAACTTGACTGTGTTTTAATCCATTTATTCTACTCCAATTTCCAAGGGATCTGCATTACACTCCATTTTAGGTTATAAGAAATAAGTTGATTTATAAAACAAAAAGTAAAAAATAAAAGTGACTTTCTATAAGTTCAAGTCCCTATTATAGCTTTTCTTAGTTGTTTCAAGAGATAAAATATAGTTAGGTAAAGTGTGGTTAGTTCACTTCTGAAATCAATTACTATTACAGTATGAGTTCATATTTAAAGGTAAAACCATAATTAAAATAAACACAAATTATTCAGAGAACAAATATTTACTAAATACCCACATTATGCAGGTAAATATTACCATGTAAGGTGAACAAACAAATGAGACACATTCTAGCCTTCCCAGAAGAACTCATAATCTAATGAGGCCAGTGATACAGCTAGGTATAAGAAAACTAATATAGGAAACAAGACAATTATAAGTGAAGAATAAATAAACAGATATTCTTTATTTTTTTCCTTCTCTAAACTACTGAGAACTTTGTTTGCAAATGATTTAAGAATCTTTATTGTTTTCTGGCAGAGGTGACCAGAATATTTACTAAAAAAGGAATGTTTGGTGGTTAATGAGTAAACTGTTATTTTGATAAATACCTGCTGCAATGCTGAAACTTACCAGAGAAATCTAAGATATTTGCAATGAGGCTGCGAAAGTAACAATATACAATTAGACTTGAGTCAACTATCCTGGATTTCAGTTCAAATTCTAGGTCTTCTTAGCTGTCAACACTGGGTAAACCATATAACCTCTCATCTATATGTCACCATATTTTTTTTTTAAGATTTTATTTATTTATTTGACAGAGAGAGATCACAAGTAGGCAGAGAGGCAGGCAAAGAGAGAGGGGGAAGCAAGCTCCCCACTGAGCAGAGAGCCCGATGGGGGGCTCAATCCCAGGACCCCGAGATCATAACCTGAACTGAAGTCAGAGGCTTTAACCCACTGAGCCACCCAGGCGCCCTATATGTCACCATATTTAAAATGGAGTTATCATCTGCCCTATTTACAAGACTTATAGGTTCAAATGACAATGAATTTATACAGCAAAACTACTTTGTAAGTATAAGAGTGCTACCCAAATGCAAACTACCATTTACTTTTTTAAAAAGATAGACAAGTAGATACATAAATACACATATAAACACACATACATACAGTGTAGTGTTATTATCCACCAAGACACCAAGCAGATGTAGAGTAAAAAATTTACCTTCAACATTTTAGTTTTTAAAATACATGTATTTCTTAAAGATTAAATCCTATGAAGCAACAGCTAGAAATTTAAGTGAGAGTACTTACCTTAACAAAATTATCAGGAAACATTCCTCTTCTCCCATTTAATTCTCCTTCTAGCCATCCTTCCTCCTGCAGTTTTTTCACATTCCTGATGATTTCACCAACTCGAATAGTTAATTCATCATCATGTACAGCATCGTAGTCATACTCCACAATATAGTCAACTAAAAAAAGAAAAATAAATGTCTAAAACTTAATTCATGAAATAAAATTAACCATATTAGTAAACTTAAAACTAAGAAGCCTGTTTAACAACAATATTACAAAGACATTATCAAGGTTTACTTTGATGATTTTAAATATTTGGCTACATTTGCAAATTTCCTGATTGTCTTAGTATAAAACACATTTTCAGTAGAAGCCTCAATACAATGTATAATTCATGTCATCAGTTGTTCTTATGGTCAGATATATATATTGTTAGTGACAGATACTCTATAGGGGTCCCTATGATCCCCATCTCTTGATATTCATGACTTTGTGCAATTCTCTCTCCTTGACAGGGGACATGGCTTATGACTGACTTTCAACCAACAGAATATGACAAAGATGATATACCATATATGACTACATAACATCAGAATGTCCATCTTGCTAGGAAACTCTCACATTTGCTGGCTTTGAAGATACAAGCTGCTTTGCTATAAGCTGGCCTATCAAGAAATTGATGAAAGTCTCTGAATGACAGCCAGCAAAAAACTAAGGGCATCAGTCCAATAGCCCACAGAGAACTAAATGATGCCAACCACCATGTATCCTTGGAATCAGATCCTTCCCCAGCTGAGAGCCCACATCTAGCCAACAACTTCACTGCAGCTTTGCACAGTACCCAGTCACACCCAGACTTACTGAATCACAAAACCTCTGAGATAATAAAATGTGTGTTGTTTTAAGCTGCTAAGTTTATGGCAATATTATTACTACACAACAGAAAATGAATACACCCTGAAGTAAAGGTTAGTAAGGATCTATTTTACCACCTTTAAGTACAGAATTTTAGATTATAGGACAACATATATGCATAGTATTAGTATTTTACAGGGCTCAATACAAGAAAAGCAGTAACAGATCCTATTCAAGATGGCAAACAAGCCATACCTCCAATTCATCTTTTCTTCCTCCTATGAGGATGATTTTTAAAGAGGAACACACGCACATGCACACACAGCTACAACCAAAAAAAAAGAAAAGGATTATCGGCAGACACTATTGATTGCCAAACCAACAGCCATTCCTACACGGACTCCCCACCTCCTTCTTCCTTTCTGATTGAATCCTGATTTTGTTCAGGTATTTTGAGTTCATATACTTTTACAAATGTGACTTCCCTCATTCTGAGAGAGTTAAATCTTTTCTAGTCCAGACCAGGGCTTTTCAAATAATGATGTATAATCAAGTCATCTTGTTGACTTGCAGAAGTCATTTTGTTGAATCTTGCTTAAATGTGTACTCTGAAAAGGCATTGGATATCTAATGCTGCTGGTCAAAGAGGCAATGGTCTAAAGATAGTTTATTTACTAAAGACAATTTATTCATAATAATTTCACACGCACAAACACACATGCACACACACATGCATGCACACAGACTGGTTTTCAAATACACATGTGATGGATTCTACCAATAAGATATGAGCCAGGGTTCGGGAAAAGTTTTATCCAACCTTAAAAACAAAACACAAGGAAAAAAATGTCTTCCTAAACACCTTAGATAGTCCCTGGTGAGAATGTAATGCCCCACACTGCTATAACTACCTAAGACAAGAAAACGATGAAGAGATAGTCTGAATCCCTTCTTAAGACAAGAAAAACATTATGATGGAAGAAAAGAAAGATGAAAATGACCTAGATCTTTGCTACAGTCATCGAACTACTATATTAACCAACTCGAGTTACAATACCATTAGTTTTCTTGTTACAGAAGTAATTTTTTCTTAACTTTTTTTTTTTTTAAGATATATTTATTTTAGAAAGAGAGAGAAAGCACACGCATGAGTGGGAGGGTCAAAAAGAGAGGAGAGAAAATGTGAAGCAGACTCCACACTGAGCACAGAGCCCAATTTGGGGCTTGATCTCACAACCCTGAGATCAGGACCTGAGCTGAAACCAAGGGTTGGACACCTAAATGACTACACCACCCAAGGGCCCCAGTTTTTTCTGAACTTTTAAGTAACTTTTCGAAAGAATTTCTACTTGTAGCTGAAAATCCCAACCTGAGAAGAAAGACAAAAAGAAAATTTTCAAGTTTATGAAAATGGATCCATAACTAATAAAGCCAGAAATAGAACGCCCAGAGAATTTCAGGAAACTAACAGATATCAAATTGCTCTGCAGAATCCCATAAAAGCTAGAAATTCAAAAAAGGAGGGCTTATGGGAAATGCAAAACTGAAAATAGGGGAATTATCTCTACATGGAAGAGCTAACACTCACTATCAACCACAATAGTTCAAGACAATAATGCTAAATAGGTAGGCATTTTTCTCTGAAGGCCACATACTAAAGGGTTAATCCCCACCCCGCCCCCAACCTCCCCTCCAACACACATACATAGTTTGTGGAAACTAGTATAGCTCCTATGGATGAGTGTTGGTTTCTTAGAGAAATGACTACTGATTTCCAGCATTTAGAGGCTTCCACAGCAATGAGCAGCTCCCCACCTGATAATCGTAAAATAAAACACTAAGTCCTACCTACATAGTGTCCCCAGCTTATTATTTTTCATTCATAAATATGAACAAACTATAGTTAATCATGAAAAACCATAATAAAATGAAAAATTACTCCTGGAAGAAACATACATCCACCTCCCCCCTTCCACCCTCCAAAACAATTGAGTCCTAAAGCCATTTAGGTATATAAGAGCACAGTGGGAAAAAGGGGGCAGGAAGTTGAAGGAGGGGTGGGGAGGAGGAGTCTGATGTGAGAAATTAAAGACCAAGAAGAGTAAAAGAGGTATCCAAAATTGGGGTAGGGGTAGAGGCAGGAGTCCAGCTATCAGAGTCAGAGTACAGTAAGGAGAGTATCCACATATGGGGGTTTCCCTAGTACATCGTATCAGCACTCTAACAAAAGGTGAGGAGGGCATCCATGAAGGGGCAACCTGATATGGTAGATCAGACCCCAAGCACAGTGAAGAGGGCATCCAAGCTGAGGGGTAGCTTGGTAAGGGATATCAAAGGCCAAATGGCGTTGGGTGTGGGTGGCAGATTTCCATGAAGTTATGGAAGGGTAAAGGCAATCCAAAATGAGGACTAATAACTCAAGGAGAGGGTGAAGAGTAACAGCAGAGATGAAAGACTATATCTGGGGGATTGATCAAATAAGTAAATATATTAAGGATAATGGGAGCCAAGTTTCGTCAGAGAAGGGAGTTGCAAACATAAAGGAGAAAAAGCTAGATTCAATAACGTGATACTAAATGAGAAGTATCACCATGAACTTACAGTTTTCAGTACATAGATATACACACATACACCATCTCTGTCCACTGAAAGGGCCTGAAACCAGCAACAGTCCAATTTCAATGAGCAAACCTAATGCTGAGATCTTAAAAACACCACTTTCTACTAAAAAGAACTAGGAATCCTTGGGAAGACAGGCAATTCCACCACTAAGGCAGGAAAAGTACAAGATAAGCCTGGGACACAGTATTGTGCCACAAAGCACGGAAGTTAAAAAAGATAAGGTGATGCCAAAGGACAGAGAGAAGTGATACAAAAAGGCTCCTACTGGCCAAATCAGGACAATTTGAGCATCAAAATAAACAATGACAGTAACAGAATATATCTCACTGAATAAAATAAGAAATCATGAGTCCATGCATGTATAAATAAATGTTAATTTTTTAATTCTATGGTTGGATTGTGATTAAGTAGAAGATCCTGGCTTGTAGAAAATACGCACTAAAATATTCAGGAAAATGTCCTTGTACTGTACTTATTTCTGCAATTTACTATTTCGAAATTAAAATTGTAAAAATGTACAAATGTGTATCCTCAAGAGATATAACAAAGTTCATAAAATCAGAACAGAATCCTATGAAAAATAAAATGAGAAAATAAAAAGAGTTGAGAAATCTGTATTTTCCGGGGTGCCTAGATGGCTCAGTCAGTTAAGTAAGTGTCTGCCTTCCACTCAGGTTATGATCCCAGGGTACTGGGATGCAGCCCCGCATTGGGCTCTCCCTGCTCAGCAGGGGGCCTGCTTCTCCCCTCCCTCTGCTGCTCCCCCTGCTTGTACTCTCTCTCTCTCTCTCTCTCTGTCAAATAAATAAATAAATAAAACCTTTTAAAAAAATTCTGTATCTTCCAACATGTCTCATTAACTTTTTTTTTCTTTCGGAGAGGTGGAGACAAATCCAAGAAACTTTTCGGAAAAAGTAAAGCAAAAAGACATAAAGAAAATATAAAAGAGAGATGATCAATCCAGACAATTCAACATCCAATTAAAAGTTCTAGGAAAAAAAAAAGAGAGACAGAGAGAGAAAATAGAGAATTGACAATTAAATAACAATACTCCAAAGCTAAATGAAACAATCTTCAAATACAAAGAGGACTATGAAAATCCAGTATAATACCAAAAAAGCAAATACTCACATTTAGATGAAATTTCATAGCAAAGATAAATATATCTCTTAAAGCTCTCTGAAAAGAAACAGAGTTCATCTACAAAAGAATGAGAATCATCAAAAGACTTCTCATTGAGGACACCAGATTCTACAGGAGAAATAAAAAGGCAAGGACACGTAAGTATTAAAGGAAAATGAATTCTACACTCAGCCAAATCAGCAGGCAAGTATAGGGTGTAACATTTTCACAGAGGCAAGGAAAAGGAAATTAACTCCTACATCTGACCCTACATGTTACCCAGTAAAATAAAAAATATGAAACAAAAGAGAAGACATGAAATCCAAGAAATAGTGGAGCCAATCCCAGAGAGTAAGTAAAGTGCTAAGATGGCACCTGTGCAACAAATCTAAGGAAGAGTCTAGACTAAGCAGGAGATAAAAAAATTCTAGAAGGTATTTGGGGGCAAGCAGGAATGAGGAATAGACTGTTTTTTAATTAACTTTAGATTTTTAAAAGCTAATAATGCATGTGGTAATCACTAACATAATAAGAGTGTAAAATGCCAAACAAAAAATACCGGACTTGCAGTTTCAGCTCCAATATGTGAGAAACTTAGAAGCTGTCACTCCCATCCCTACAACAAGAAAAAAGCTAAACTGAAAATCACTGACTTTCCCTGGACCCATCAGAGAAATGAAGATACAAGGCAAACTGCCAGCTCAAGATACAGAGCGATAGACATATCCAGGAAGTCAAAGCCAAGAAAAACTAAATCACCTCAAATACAAACAAGTGGAACTACAAACTGTTAAGAACATTGTATTAATTTCCCAGGGCTGTCATAACAATCACAAATTAGGTGACTTAAAACGGGAAAACTTTATTCTTTCACTCTATAGTTCTGAACGCCAGAGTAAAAAATCAAAGTATCAGCAGGGTTGGATCCTGAAGACTCTGAAAAGGAATTGCTTCACATTCTGCCTTGGCTTCTGGAGGCTGCCAGAAATCTCTGGCATTCCTTAGTTTGCATAATTCCAACCTCTGCCTCCATCTGCACATGACGTTGCCCTTCTGTGTGTCTCAAATCTCCCTCCCCTTTTTCTCTCTTTTTTTAAAGATTTTATTTTTACTTAATTTTTTTGTCAGAGAGAGAGAACAGAAGCATGGAGAGCTGCAGGCAGAACAGGTAGAGTTGGAGAAGCAGGCTCCCCATATGGCCCTGAAGGGTTGACAGGCAACAAGAAGGTCCCCAGTGCCCAGGAGAAAGGAACTGTGGCAGGAAAAGGGGGAAGGGACTGGGCAAAGGGGTGCGAGCTCTCTGCACCTATCCCCACCTCCTCCCTCTGCCACGGCCCATTCTGTGCAAGCAGCCCTCCTAAGCACCAGGGCCGCGGAGGTGTCCTGGTAATCACCACTAATGGAAGCAGCCAGCACCACCATCTGGGCCTGAGAGAAAGTGGTCAGCTTTACTTGGAAATCAATATGCACAGCACACAGGCAGAAATGCTCCCAGGGCTCCTGAGAGTTCCACAGCAGGGGCAATAATCAAAGGGGCAATCTTTATCCCTGCTCAAAGATGACACTTCAAATAAATAAGATCTTTTCTGTCAGAAGGTGCATATGTTGTATACTGTTTGATTTCACAGACTGTTTCAGACTTAAGACCAACAAAATTAAAAGAACAACACTGAATGAACTGATTGAGTATGCTTCAACTCACTGTGGGGTAATTTGTCGAATCAGTGTATTGTGATAAAGTAAAAATGATCAGTGCTGGCATCTTCCATACTCTTTCCTCCAAGTGATAATCTAGATTTTGATTCAGAAAAGGATGAACTTGAGGCCTCTTGGCTTCGCATACAACTGGTGTCAGAGTTCTTAAGATTTTTGGAGAGTTCTGGTTTGGAGAGCATTGGAAAGTAATGTATGGACCAGAAATTTCTAAAAGTTTCTGACCTTTTCAATAGTGAAGGTATCTCAGAGAACATGAATACCTGAAGACTGTTCTGCACTGAATTTATAAGAAATTTCTTGGATTAAGGCATTCATCAAAAAATTAACACTTTCCTCAGGTGTATATATGAAACATTTCCAAGGGGTTTCTGAACTCCTTGAAATATTAGTAAGTTTTATCAATGGCTTTATGCCATCCCACTGAAAGAAGAACATAATTTCTAATGAAGGCTTTTATTCTTATGCATACTGCAAAAGGATTAGCTTTATCTCATGCTCAGCTAGTCTACTGTGTTGAATAGCTTCTAGAGAAAGATACAACACTAACATAATCAGTGATCACAGGACTGCTAAAATTTTGGCCAAAAACATGCAGTCAGAAAGAGGTGATAATTTCGAAATAGAAATCTTAGATGTTATTGAACCAACACAATTCCAAAAAACTTTTTTTTTTTAAGATTTTTATTTATTTATTTATTTATTAGAGAGAGAGAGAAAGAGAGATCACAAGTAGGCAGAGAGGCGAGCAGAGAGAGAGGGGAAAGCAGGCTCCCTGCTGAGGAGAGAGTCCTATGCGGGGCTCGATCCCAGGACCCTGAGATCATGACCTGAGCCGAAGGCAGAGGCTTTAACCCACTGAGCCACCCAGGCGCCCCTCCAAAGAACTTTTTAAGCAGATATCCAGGTATGTATCCGGTTCTCAATTTTAGCTTGGAGAAAGGGTATCACGCACTTCTGGAATAATGAATATGTCCTTAATTTGAGGAGAATATTAATAAAATCAATAAAAACAATTACATTTGGAAGTTTATGAAAAAAGGAAGATAATTTCTAAAATTAATATCATACACCAAACCACACACCTGGGAAGCTCAGATAATACAAAGCAGGAAAATGTGAGAAAAGTCTACACCTAAGCATACCCTATTCAAACTGCAGAAAACCAAACACAGAAATTCTTGAAAGAATCTATAAGGAAAAAAACACCTTACATATAGAAGAACAAGCATAAGAATTACAGCAGACCTCTGTTCAGAACACTCGAGAGAGAGGAGTAAACTATTCAAAGTATTGAAAGAAAAAAACTACCAACTTAGAATTCTAAGAGGGAAGTTTACAAAGATAACAGGTTAATCTTAAGAAATAAGAAAAAATCTCAAATAAATAATCTAACCTTATATCTAAAGGAACTAGAAAAAATACAAACAAAGCTCAAAGTTAAAAGGAGAAAGAAAATAAAAATCAGAGCAGAAATAAATGATACACAGATTTTTAAAAAATAGAAAAGATCAATAAAACCAAGAGCTGGTTTTTTAAAAGATAAATGAAACTAATAAACCTTTAGTCAGACTCATCAAGAAGAGAGAACTTAAATAAATAAAATCAGAAATGAAGGAAGTAACAACTAAGACCACAGAATAACAAAGGATTATTAATATACTATTAGGGAAAATTATATGCCAACAAATTGGCCAAACTAAAAGATACGGATAAATTCCTAGAAACATAAAATCTTCCAAAACTGAATTAGGAGGAAATAGAAAATCTGAACAGACTGATGACCAGTAATGAAATTAAACAAACAAAAGTCCAGGACCAGATGCCTTCACAGTTGAATTCTACCCAACATTTAAAGAGTTAATGCCTATCCTTCTCAAACTATTCCAAAAATAGAGGAAGGAAAGATTCCAAATTTCATTCTACAAGGCCAGCATTACCCTAATATCTGAACCAGTAACATAAAAAAAAAGAAGAAAACTACAGACCAATTATCTCTGACGAACACAGATGCAGATATCCTCAACAAAATATTAGCAAACTGCATTCAACAATACATTAAAAGAGGGGCGCCTGGGTGGCTCAGTGGGTTAAAGCCTCTGCCTTCAGCTCAGGTCATGATCTCAGGGTCCTGGGATCCAGCCCCGCATCGGGCTCTCTACTCAGTGGGGAGCCTGCTTCCCTCTCTCTCTCTCTGTCTACCTCTTTGCCTACTTGTGATCTCTTTCTCTCTGTCAAATAAACAAATAAATAAATCTTTAAAAAAAAAAATACATTAAAAGAATCGTTCACCACTATCAAATAGGATTTACTACAGAGATGCAAGCATGATTCAGTATCCACGAATCAATCAACATTATACATCACATTAACAAAATAAAGGCTAAAACCCATATGATCATCTTATTAGATGCAGAAAAAGCATTTGATAAAATTCAACATCCATAGATGATAAAAACTCTCAACAAAGTGGACTTAGAGGGAACAGACCTCAACATAATCAGAGCCATATATAATGAACCCATAGCTAATGTTATATTCAATGGTGAAAAACTGAAGATTTTCCTTTAAGATTAGGAACCAAAAAAAAGGATTAGGAACAAGACAAGGATGCCTACTCTTGCCACTCTTATTCAAAACAGTACTAGAACTCCTAGCCACAGCAAACAGACCAGAAAAAGTAATAAAAGGTATCCAAATTGGCAAGAAAGAAGTAAAATTGTCACTATTTCCAAATGACATGACCCTGCATTTAGAAAAGCCTAAAGACTCCACCAGAAGGCATTAAAATAAATGAATTCAGTAAAGTTGCAGAATACAAAATGAACACCCAGAAATTGGTTATATTTCCCAAATAATGAAATAGCAGAAAGAGAAATTAAGAAAACAACCCCAAAAAGAATAAAACAGCTAGGAATAAACTTAACCAAGGAGATTAAAAACCTATACTGTGATAATTATAAGACACTGAAGAAAGAAAATGAAGATGACACAAATGGAAAGCCATACCACGCTCACAGAGTAAAATAATTAATATTGTTAAAATGTCCATATTACTCAAAGCAATCCATAAATTCAATGCAATCCCTATCAAAATACCAAAAGTATTTTTCACAGAACTAGAACTAGAATTCCAGCACTTGTATGAAACCACAAAAGACACTAAATAGTCAAAATAATCTTGACAAAGAAAAGCAAAACTGGAGGTATGATAATCCCAGATTTCGAGATATACTACAAAGTCATAATAATCCAAACAGTGTTGTTTGCACAAAAACAGACACTCAGATCAATGAAACAGGACTGAGAACCTAGAAATAAACCACACTTATATGATGAATTAATCTACAACAAAGGAAGAATGTACAATGTGGAAAAGACAGTCTCTTCAATAAATAGTGTTAGGAAAACTGGACTGCTACATGCAAAAGAATAAAACTGGACCACTTTCTTAAACCAAGTAGAAAAATAACTCAAAATGGATTAAACATCTAAATGTGAGACCTGAGACCATAATATTCCTTTAAAAAAAAAAAAGGCAGTAGTCTCTGACATTGGTCTTGACAACATATTTATGGATATGTCTCCTCAGGTAAGGGAAATAAAAACAAAAATAAATTATGTGGACTACACCAAAATAAAAAGCTTTTGCACAGCAAAGGAAACCATCAAAAAATGATATAGTTTAGAAAAACATATACAATGAGATTTCAAATGATTAAGTCAAGAGACCAAACTAAATGTAAAGTACAAACCAAATCTGTAAAATATATTTATTTTTTAGGACCTGAGATACATCAAAATAACTGTTTACTCTGTAGAAATTTACAGGTCTTTTTACCTCCTCCTTTATTCTGTGTTTTCTAAACTTCCTACAATGAACAGTTTTACAATCAAAGATGATACTAATGTTGGTAATTCATAATGTGCTGTATTTACAGAATGTTAGTGTGGCAGAACCCCAATTATGCAAGTGTTCCTTATTATGTCACTCTTTTCCAGCTAGGGTTCATTCCAAAGTGATACAGGAGGGTATCTGATATTATGCCCCACAGTAAACATCAAAACCTTTCACCTAGAAGTACAGCTAGTTAGAGCCAACTGGGATATGTTTCAAACCTGAAGGAATCATTAAAAAGCCGTAAATCCCATCCGCCCTACTCTGATAGAATTCTACAATTTAGTTACCAAGACTAAACGCAATACAAAAAGGTTAATCCCAATCTTCCAATATCACTTCACTGTCTTAGAAACCACAAGTTCTACAATACACGTCATAGGGAACAGGAAATGTTCCTGCCTTACAAATGCACTGTTTTTCAAGTTCTTGTCTATTTACTCAATTTGATAGTGCAGTCTGATCTTAGCCATCTACTTAATTATAATGCCTATATTTGGATATGAGAATTGTTGAATTTCTTTAATGATATTCTTACATATAAAACATATATACATATACACTGTATACATATAAACATACACAATGTTTTTCAAAATATTATAGTAGTCATGAAGTGTGGCAAAAAAATATGTCAGCAAAACAATGAACTCTTTAAATTATGTTGAATTACTCTAAATTATTTGTGCTATCTTGCAGGAGAATTATAGAGTTGACTTTCAAATATTTTATCCACTTTAACAAAATCTTTATTCAAAAGTCCCAACTTTCAACAGTTCATGTCTCAATAAAATTTACTTATTTCTTAAAAATTAGTTTGTTGTAAAAGCTATTTTTATACATAGTTCAAGTAGCATTCTATTTTTTATTTTTTTCAGATAAACTACAACCAAAAACACTAATTTCTCATTTATTAGAGCTAAATGAACCAGATCTTCCTAGAGTCAGTAAACTTCAAAATAAATTCATCCTAGATTTGGGGGGATATTTTTGCCAATATATAAATAGCCATCCTAACACCAAAGACTTAAGTTGTGATTATTTAACTAACCAATAAACAACAGTAGCACTTGTATGGTTAGCTCACCCTGCAATCCACTTCTAAAACATCTCAAAAGATTAAATGCTTCAAAGAAGCCTATCAGGATGAGCAATGAAAAATAAACTGGAGCCACAAGAGATTACAGAATACACAAAGAGATTTGTCAATTCAACACTCTAGAATGGGATACTGCAGAGTTGGGGCCAGATTTACAGGCATATGACGACCTATGAAACTGGGCTGGTTCTTGGTTAGGCTATAAATTTCCAACCCTAAAATTCAATTAAATGGATAAATTTCTATTAAAAAAAAACACACAAATTACTCAAGAGATTAAAAATAAAATCAACAGCCATAATCCAGGAATAAAATCAGAAAGTGGCCTAAAAATAGCCTCAAAAACAGTTCCCAAAAAACAGATGATTTGTTTTAAAGGTTAATTCTTTCAAAACTACCATAAAACACAAAATAAGCATGCAAATCTTCACAATCTTAAAATAATCATCATTTAAAAACAATTTAAGTGATATGAAGATCAAAATCGCACTCACAAATATACTGTCTCAAACATATAAAGTTCTAAATAAAATGCCAATAAAGGGAATGCAAATGCATAGATAATCAGCCACCAGAATAAGCAGGGGATAGAGGTTTAATCTTGGAAAATCTGGGGCAACTGGCTGGCTCAGTCAGTAGAGCATGCAATTCTTGATCTTGGGGTCATGAGTTCAAGCTCCACATTGGGTGTAAAGCTTACTTTGAAAAAATAAATCTTGGAAAATCTAATTTACCATATAAACCGATAAAATAAGAAAACCACATGATCCACAGATTCTAAGTAGCATTCAATGAACTCGAACATTAGTGTATTTTGTGTGAACTCAATCCCTCTTGTCCCAGTAAAAAGCTCCTAACGTGAGGTCTTAACCTCAAGCTTTGCCCCAAAAAACATAAGCTTTGGGGCCAAATCAGCAACTCAGTTCTTCTCAGGAAAACTAGATTTATAACATGTACATTCAGACCTAATTTATATTAGGGCAGTGGTTCTCAACCAGGATGATTTTGTCCCCACAGGAGACACTTGGCAAAGTCTGGAGACATTTTTGGTTGTTATAGCTCAGGGAATGCTACTGGCATCTAGTGGATAGGGGCCAAGGATGCTGCTAAGCATCCATCAGTGCACAGGACAGTCCCCCACAACAAATTAATTTCTGGCCCAAAACTGCTAAGGTTGAAAAATTCCATATAAGGGGAAATATGCTACATACCAATTTTCAGCTCATACCATATCCCGTAAATTCTACTTGAGTGAAAAAGAACTCAGGGCACCTGGCTAGCTCAATCAGAAGAGCATGCAACTCTTGATCTCAGGGTTGTAGGTTTGAGCCCCACACTGGGTATAGAGATTACTATAAAATTAAGCTTAAAAAATTTAAAAAAAAAACCCTCTTCTCTTTCTCTCTCTCCCTCTCCCTCTCTCTCTCTCTCTCTCTCTCTCTCTCTCTCTCTCTCACACACACACACACACACACACACACACACACAGAGGAAAGGAAGAGGGTAGGAGAAATGCAAAGGAGGGAGAGGAGGAAATGGAAGTAAATATCAAAATTGTGGTGAGAAGCTTCTAAACTTAAAGCAAACAAAACAATCAAAATTTAAAAGCAAACAAACTGGAAACTAGGAATAAATATTTGCAGCAAACCAAAGAATTAAAAGCATTTCTAAGAACCAAAAAGAAAAATAATACAACCAAGGCTGAAAAACAAGCAAAAGAAAATATAGTATTTAAGATGAAGTACAGCCTCTCTAAGAATTTAATCCTCACTTTAAAAAAAAAAAAAAGAAACATATTTTCTTAACAACTTTGCCGCACGGGGAGGGGGGGCACGCAGGTGAGTTGCTGGTAGTATTTTTTTAAGGAGTCTACATTTTATCTTTTAAGAGTGATTTAAAAAAAAAAAAAACAATAAAAAAGTGATTTTTTTAAAAACAAAGGAAAGCCTGAATGAAAACCAAGGTTAAAATTCTTAAAATCCAGAAATTTTTAAAAATTATGCACAAAATATCAATGGTAATATTATAAGTTCACCAACTCTTCTGCCCTAATAAACATGTATTCTTCTGATAATGAAAAGTCGCTTCGGGGCGCCTGGGTGGCTCAATGGGTTAAGCCTCTGCCTTCGGCTCAGGTCATGATCTCAGGGTCCTCGGATGGAGCCCTGCATCAGGCTTTCTGCTCAGTGGGGAGACTGTTTCCCCCTCTCTCTCTGCCTGCCTCTCTGCCTACTTGTGATCTCTCTCTCTCTGTCAAATAAATAAATAAAAGCTTTAAAAAAAAAAAAGTCGCTTCATAAAAAGAATAATATAAGCAATTTACACAAATTTCAAACAGGTTTGAGTTGTATGGGCATTCACTAGGGAATATTTACTTTGGTTCTAATCAGTACAATATAGATAGATATCACGATATCTAATTAGGTCTGTCAAATTAAATGTACTCTATATTATACCACTGATTATATTATACCACGGAGCATTAATCTTTGTTTATTATAGCAAAGGACAAAATACAAGAACTTATACCAAAAAAATTTAACAAAATTAACAAAACTATACTCCATTGGGGCACCTGGGTGGTACAGTCAGTTAAGCACCCAACTCCTGGTTTTGGCTCAGGTCAAGATCTTGGGTCACAGGACTGAGCCCCACTCAGGACTCTGTGCCCAGCACAGAATCTGCTTAAGATTCCCTCTCCCTCTGCCCCTCTTCTCCACTCTCTCTCTATAAAAACATACTCCACTGTAAATTCAGAAACAATTATAAGCTTTATTTCAAAGAAGCAGTAATATGATAGAAACACTTTCATGGTTCCACCTGTTATTTCCTATTAAAAAAGTAAAAGATGAAAAATATTTTTATTTTTTATTCCCAGGATTAAATACTTATTTTTTACCAGAACCAAAAGTCTTTACCAGAAACTTCTTCCCAGGACCATTTTTACATAAATGCAGAAATGCAAAACTGATGAACATTGCTTAATGTGATTAAACAGTGACATTTCATTATTTAGGTTCCCTAAAGTTATCCACAACGTCAAAATACTAATAAAGAAAATTTCCTCAAATTTGTTAAAATAGAATTGATAAACAGCATTTCTTACATTTTTTTCAACAGAGGTAAGTAAATCACTCTAAAGATATCATACACAAAACCCACCCCTCCTTTTTGTATTTCAAACAGAGCACAAAAATTGGCGTATTAGGCACTTATTCAAAGAGTATTCAGAGAGAGAATATGTGGTGCAAGAAAATTTTTACACAGTATTACATTCCTTTTAACATTATTAAATCAGATCTGTAGGTGACAAATGTCTACAAAAATAATCTAAATTTAAAAAACAAAAGTATTTTAATCTCGCAAAGACCAATTACTTAATAATTAGTTGAAAACAAATAAATTACCATGCACACGTGACTAATGGCTCCTTCTAAAATAACAAATCCTAACAACAAATACACAAAATTCATCTGAAGAGCAAACAAGTTGGAAAACTGAATATTCCTCATTTGGATTTTTATTCCCACTATTAATATTGAGAAAACACTATAGAAATAAGTAATAAATAAAATAAAAAAAATAATAAAGCACATTTCAAGCCATATAAAATACCATGTATTTGTCATAAAATTTTATGGACTTCACCAAAAAAGTCTTATGATAGTCTACTGGACATGTAAGTAAAAGACCAAAGTGTTACACACAGTTAAAATTAGTTAAAAATCTTTTAAGAGAAAATAATTACCCAAATACAGGTACAATGGGTAATACCAATCCACAATTTTAGAGTGATAAGGATTTAAACTTCTTTATTCTTAAACCACATTAGGATAGTCATATTTCAATCTGTATTACTTGCTCTGTTTAGCTCAACTTTCCCCCCCACCCCAATGTTTTAGGAAATAATTAAGTGGGGACACCTGGGTGTCTCAGTCAGTTGAATATCCAACTCTAGATTTCAGCTAAGGACATGATCTCAGGGTCATGGGATTAAGGCCCACATCAGGCTCTGCACTTAGCTGGGGGTCTGTTTCTCTCCCTCTACCCTCCCGCCCACGCACACATACACACTCTGTCAAATCTTAAAAACAAAAGAAATAATTAAGAGGAGCGCCTGGGTGGCTCAGTCCTTAAGCGTCTCCCTTGGGCTCAGGTCATGATTCCAGGGTCCTAGGATCAAGTCCCACATCGGGCTCCTTGCTCAGCGGGGAGCCTGCTTCTCCCTCTCCCACTCCTCCTGCTTGTATTCCCTCTCTCGCTCTGTCAAATAAATAAATAAAATCTTAAAAAAAAAAAAAAAAAGAAGGGTGCCTGGGTGGCTCAGTGGGTTAAGCCTCTGCCTTCGGCTCAGGTCATGATCTCAGGGTCCTGGGATCAAGCCCCACATCAGGCTCTCTGCTCAGCAGGCAGGCTCCCCCCTCTCCCTCTGCCTGCCTCTCTGCCTACTTGTGATTGCTTTCTCTCTGTCAAATAAATAAATAAAAATCTTAAAAAATAAAAATTTAAAAAATTAAAATTAAAAAAAATAATTAAGAGGATATGCTTTAAGATCAGAGTAATATAAATTTAATTCAGCCTTCCCCACATCCTTTCTCTGACCATGGGTGAGTAACAATGTCTTTAACTTCAATTTCTAATTTTGAAAATAGGCACAATGATGTTTTACCCCAGAATGCTCCAGTGGAAATTAAATTCTGAATAAAATATCTAGCATTGTAAGCATTCCCTAAATGCTAATAATTAGCAAAATATCAATTAAAAAGAAATTTTAAAGTTATCAAAAAATGGAAAGTTGCTTCAAAAGACAATTTCACTCTCTTTAAGTTGTTAAAAACTTAAAGTTTTCTTTAAGTTTTCACTCTCTTAAGTGTGTTAAAAAAAAAAAGGTGTAATGAAGTTATGTAACTGCAAGAACCTATAAGAAAATCAGAATCATGAAATCATTTGATTTTCTCCATTTCCAAGCAAACACCAAAGGAAATATGTACGTTAAAAAATAACCTAAATCCTTATACTTAAAAAGGTGTTAAATTCAAATTACTAGAAAACATTATCTAGCCAGGGCTGAGAGCAGGGGACTCTGTTTTATTTCTCTTTGTATTCCCAAGCCCCATCACAGTGCCTAACATACCAAATGTACTAAACAGCTATCTGCAGCACTGAAATGAAAGATATTACATTGCCTAGAATTTTGAATTCTTCCTTCAACACATACTTAATACTCATTTAGCAAAAATTTGAGTGGCTGCTACTGGAAGGTAGCCACTTGTTCCAGGTACCTCTAAGGAAGAAAGAAAAAAAAAAAAAGAAGCTCTGCACTCCTGAAGTTTATACTCTACAGTTATATTCTAAAAGGGTAAGACATATAAGCAATAAACATGTAAATAAGGGAAATACAAAGTAAGTTACAATGTGGAAAGAATGGATTAAAAAAAAAAAGTAGGGCAGGATAAGGAGGATCAAGAATGCCTATTATCGGGCACCTGGGTGGCTCAGTGGGTTAAAGCCTCTGCCTTCGGCTCAGGTCATGATCTCAGAGTCCTGGGATCGAGTCCCGCATTGGGCTCTCTGCTCAGCAGGGAGCCTGCTTCCCCCTCTCTCTCTGCCTGCTTCTCTGCCTACTTGTGATCTCTCTCCTCTCTGTCAAATAAATAAATAAAATCTTAAAAAAAAAAAAAAAGAATGACTATTATCTGTAACCCTAAGGACACCTCTCAGAGGAAGACTTAGGAATTGCAACAGAGTAGGAATTTAAAGTCCAACACAAAACTTTGTTACTAGGAGAACACACTTCTAAATAACTTAAAGTTAGTTGTTTCTTACTCTAAAGAATACATAAAAAGCTTGTAGGAGAGTATACATTTGAAAGATCAACTTTAATATTTCCTAAAAACATTATACTCTGCTTTAGCCAAGACTGATGGTCTCAATTTTACAAATATATTATTAACATCTATGTTGCAAGTGAGCGAGCAGAAGGCAGTTCTACTGCAAGAGCAGAGCAATGCCTAAATCAAAGGAACTTGTTTCTTCAAACTCTTCTGGCAGCGATTCTGACAGTGAGGTTGACAAAAAGTTAAAGAGGAAAAAGCAAGTTGCTCCAGAAAAACTTGAGAAGAAGCAAGACTGGTGAAACTTCAAGAGCCCTGTCATCCCCTGAGCAGAGCAGCAGCAGAGACAATATAACATGTTTCAGATCGGGACTTTAAAGGGAAAGTTCTAATTGATATTAAAGAACACTGGATGGATCCAGAAAGTGAAATGAAATCTGGAAGAAAAGGTATTTAATTTCTGAGCAATGGAGCCAGCTGAAGAACAGATTTCTGACATTAATGATGCAGCAAGAAAACTATAAAATCAGAGCCATATAAAACCTGTTACGGTTCTAGTTGTTTTAATTTGTCTTTTTACATTGGCTTTTGTTTTCTAAACATTGTTTTCCAAGCTATCATATATTTGGACTGCAGAATAATTTGGAAGATGAATAGTTTTTATGTGCTTTATTAAAAGTATTCTGAGTGAAGCTAATTGTCAACTTTATTAAGGAGAACTGCTTTGTGCCCACTACCCGGTATAAAATAAAGTAATACAATCTTAAAAAACAAACAAATATATTAACTTCTATACTTAAAACCCAAAACAAACAATTTGGCACTTACTATAATAATCACGATAAATAAATGCTCTAGAAATTTCACTCTTATAGTTATCAAAGTCAATCTAGATGTTTGGTAAATTTCTGGCCTCAGTATTAAGGGCACTGATAGATACTAACAATGTTAAGACAGTTTTAATATTTCAGGTATAAGGATCTTAAAAATATCAATGCAAATGAAGGTGTACCTAACTGTAAAGACTCAGTGCCAGGAAAAAGAAAAAACTATATATATATATATATATATATATATATATATACACACACACACTTATTTATTCTAGTAGTAGTGCATGTATATATCTATATAGATATATAGATAGATATACATATATATATAGTATATATTTCCTTACTGCCTTGTCCTTACTGCCTTGACTAGTGCGATGTCACTGGTCAAACTAATGAGAGATGAACAAATTCCAGTTGCCTTCCAACACAGGAATGTATATCCTGACCTTTCTTGTGCTTCTCCTATAACATTTTAACATTTCTGACAACGGAATACATCCTCTAAATGTGCTACATTCCCTCTCGTTTGGATTTCTGATGATTCACATGTTAAGCTCTACTCCTATCATGTTCATATCTTATTCATATTCATATCGTAGCACAAGCCATCCCAAAACATTCATGACACTCATCAACCCCTGGAGGGAGGAAGAGAGAGAAACATTTATGTTAGAATCTCTAGAGGTTGAGGAATTTTTTTTTTAATCCAGGTTACTCTAATAATTCTAATGGGCCCAACCCATAACACTGCTATGAACTACTTAAGGCACCAAAACATATTTGTCCTAATCCCCCTAGTGCCTAGCATTAAGGCAAATACCTCTTGATTAATTCCTCACAGTAAGGCAAATATGTCTTGATTAATCTTTCATATAAAGCTCCTTTCCTTGACCGTAAGACCTTGCAATAGAATCTTTCTCTTAATGTTGGTGGTACCTATTTGTTACTGTTACCATACTTAAAGTGTTCTTCTACTAGAAACTCCTAGTGATGAGGTGCCACACAGTCACTCTCTTGGAATTACCTGAACACCAATCATCAAAAACCACCTGAGCTACAAGACACTAAAACAGACACCGAAATTTAGGATCCCATATTAGTCATCTCTGTTTTGTAAATTAGTTGGGAAAGAGAATGAGATCATGATGGGAAGTTTAATAACAGATACAGAATTTGAAAGATTATAAAATGCAAGTCTCCTAGAGGCAATGGAAAGGACTTATAGGTTCTAGGAAAGAAAGAGTCTATAACACTGCCGGATCTGGCAACAGATCAGCATCTTAGGCTACATATCAATTCAGAACATGAATTTTTCAAAAGCAGAGTTTCTTCTTTAAAAGCTCCTTTAAATGCGAACTAGTAAATACATTTTCGGTTGAATGAAAACAGTCACTGGGGGAGTGTAACATCCAGGTACCAGAGACCTCCAGAAACAAAAACCAAAATAAAACAAAAAAAAATGTCAAATTTAGGCCAAATGAGGAAACTTTTAGGACCCCAAAAGGAAAATGCCTACCTCACTTGGAGCTAAAACCAGAGTTTCGACTGAAAAATGAAGTACATTAGACCCATGAACACAGGTTTGAACTGCTCAGGTCCATTTATACCCAGATTTTTATTGATAAATACAGTATAATACTGCAAATGTATTTTCTCTTCTTTTTGACTTTTTTTTTAGGTAAGCTCTAGTCCCAGCATGGGGTTTGAACTCACAGGACCCCAAGATCAAGAGTCCCATGCTCTACCAAATAAGCCAGCCAAACACCTCCCTTTTGACCGTAATAACATTTTCTTTTCTCTAGCTTATTTTAAGACTACAATAGATAATACATGTAACATACAAAATATGTGTTAATTGACTGTTTTATCAGTAAAGCTTCTGGCCAAAAGTAGGTTATTAGCGAAGTCTTGGGGGAATCAAAGTTATACTGGAATTTTCAACTTCGGGGGTGGGAGGGGGGGTTCAGCACCCTTAATCCCAGAGTTGTTCAAGGGTCCATTGGTATTATAACACAGTCTTGGGTCAGAGAAACTCTAGTAAGATTATGAAGCGAATTTTATCTGCTTAACAATGGTAATAAATGACTCTGTGAACTAGTCTAAATATCTAACATGAGCCTAAAAGAAAACTGGAGGAAAGGGAGGAGTACGGTAGGAGGAGTGAAAAGGAGAGGTACATTCTCCAAAAACAAAAAACAAAAACCCAAGTCTTTCTAACAAATAGCCTAACTCCACTTCAGTGAACCACGAAACCAGTAATTATTGATACTTTTAAATTTCTTATGTCTTACTTGCCTGTTTAATATTATATTGGTAGTTATGACTACTGAACAGTTGTTAAGGATTGTGTGCTTGTTTCTAAAACAGAATGGTATGCTGAACCTGTAATATGCTTTGCAATGGGTCTGAAAGAGGAGGAATCAGGTGAAAAAGAACAGCAAAGAAAAAGCAGACACATCAAATCCCTGGGATCTAATAAACAAGGAATCCCAGACTGACCAGGAAATATGCTCTCAACCATTTAGACAGAGAATCTCATTCCACTCCAGTTATCCAGGACCACTTACAGATCCAGGTACGAATGCAGACTACTAATGTACTCTCAAGACAGAAAATATATAAGATCTGTAGCTTTCGAGCTCAGCATCCTTCAGTATTACTGCTTGGCTCATCCTAAACAATTCCAATTACCAAGTTCATTTTTGTGCCTGGAAACAAATACCTACCTCGTATTTCTATCATAAAAATCTGAGCCGCCTAGTTTGTTTCCTTGTGGCTAGATCTTCAAGGCCTACTGCCAATCCCCATTTCGTCCCCTCTCCCACAAGATGTCAGTCTGAACATCTACCTAGTGCCTGCTACCAACCACCATCCCACTCCCACACCAAGCCGGCCCACTCTATACACTGTCTTTGTCTATACACTGCCTTTTATTACACATATCCCTCATGCAGACGGACTAACTACAGGAATATACGGACCTCTATCCAGGTTCCTCAGACCAGTGTTTTGGCCTCTCCTCCATCTAGAAAGACCAAAATCCTACTTGAGATCAATCTACCTAGTAGTTGGATTATCAAAGCCAACAACTAAGCAAGTCACAGATCCATCATAATGATAACCCAATCGACTTAATTTTAATCACATCATATCAGATTTTATTCACCCTCTTTTGAACACAAACTGAACACTTTCAGATCTTTAATACTTGCTTCACCAATTTACCTAAAAAACAAAACTGCAGCTTTGTCCTCTTCTCATCCAAATCAAAAATCATTACACCTTTCTTTGCCTTTCTTCAAGCCCTTGCCACATCACTTTTTACATATACATTAGACAATTAAACATTTATCATATTTAAATTACAATTTTTTATTTTAATTCCTGGTGTACAATATAGTGATTCGACACTTCCATACAACACCGGGTGCTCATCACAAGTGCACTCCTTAATCCGTATCACATATTTCACCCATCCCCACCCACCTCCACTCTGGTAATCTTCAGTTTTTTCTCTATAATTAAGAGTCTCTTCTTGCTTTGTCTTTCTGTCTTCTTTTTTTCCCTTTGCTCCTTTGTTTCTTAAATTCCACATGAGTGAAATCATTTGGTGTTTTTCTTTCTCTGACTTATTTCACTTAGTATTATGCTCTCTAGCACCATCTATGTCATTGCAAATGGCAAAATTTCATTTTTTTCCATGGTTGAATAATATTCCATTGTGTGTGTGTGCGCACGCACATGTGCACATTTACATATACCACATCTTTATCCATTCATCAGCCAGTGGACACTCAGGCCATTTCCATATATTGGCTATTGTAACTAATGCTGCTATGAACGTAGGGGTGCATGGGGTGCTTGCGTGGCTCAGTCAGTTAAGCATCTGATTCATGATTTCAGCTCAGGTCATGATCTCAGGGTCATGAGATCAGGCCCCACTGTCAGGCTCTGCACTGGGTATGGAGCCTGATGGGGATTTTCTCTCTCTCCCTCTGCCTCCAACTCACTCACTCAATCAATCAATAAGCACAGAAGTGCATGTAGCCCTCTGAATTAGTATTTTTGTATTCTTTGGATAAATACCTAGTAGTGCAAATGCTGGGCCATAAGGTAGTTCTATTTTTAATTTTGAGAAACCCCCATATTATTTTCCAGAGTGCTTGCACCAAGTCTGTATTCCCACCAACAGTGCATGAATGTTCCTTTTTCTCCACATTCTCACCAAAACCTGTTGTTTCTTTTGTTAATGATTTTAGCCATTCTGATATGTGTGAGGTGATAGTTCATTATAGTTTTGATTTGCATTTGCCTGATAATAAGTGGTGCTGAGCATCTTTTCATGTCATTGCTGGCTATCTATAGGTCTTCTTTGGAAAAATGTCTATTCATGTATTCTGCCCATTGGTTAATGGGATTATTTGGTTTTTGGGTGGTGAGTTTTATAAGTTCTTTATATATTTTAGATAGTACCCCTTTATCAGATATATCATTTGCAAATATCTTCTCCATTCTACAGGTTGCCTTTTAATTTTGTTGATTGCTTCTTCTGCTGTGCAGAAACTTTTTATTTTGATGTAGTCCCAATGGTTCATTTTTGCTTTTGTTTTCCCTTGCCTCAGGAGATATATCTAGAAAAAAGTTGCTATGGCTGATGTCTAAGAAGTTACTGCCTGTGTTCTCTCCTAGGATTTTTATGGTTTCAGGTCTCATATTTAGGTCTTTAATCCATTTTAAATTTATTTTTGTGTATGGTGTAAGAAAGTGGTCCAGTTTCATTCTTTTGCAAATTGCTATCCACTTTTCCCAACACCATTTGTTGAAGAGACTGTCTTTCTCCCACTGGATATTCTTTTCTGCTTTGTCAAAGATTAATTGACCATATAATTGTAGGTTTATAATTGTAGGTTTATTTCTGGATTTTCTATTCTGTTCCACTGATCTATGTGTCTATTTTTGTACCAGTACCATACTGTTTTGATTACTACAGCTTTTTAATGTAATTTGAAATCCAGAATTGTGATGGCTCCAGCTTCACTTTTCTTTTTCAAGACTGCTTTGGCTATTCAGGGTCTTTTGTGTTCCACACAAATTTTCAAACAGCTTGTTCTAGTTCTGTGAAAAATGCTATTGATATTTGGATAGGGATTGCATTAGATGTGTAGATTGCTTTAGGTAGTATAGACATTTTTAAATGTTTATTCTTCTAATCCACGATCATGGAATGCCTTTCCATTTCTTTGTGTCGTCTTCAATTTCTTTCATCAGTGTTTCATAGTTTTCAAAGTATAGGTCTTCCGCCTCTTTGGTTAGGTTCATTCCTAGGTATTTTATTATTTCCGGTGCAACTGTAAATAGGATTGTTTTCTTAATTTCACTTTCTGCTGCTTCCTTATTGGTGTATAGAAATGCAACAGATTTCTGTACACTGATTTTGTATCCTGCGACTTTACTGAATTCATTTATCAGTTCTGGAAGTTTTTTGGTAGAGCCAGGTTTTCTATATATAGTATCATGTCACCTGCAAATAGGGAAGTTTTACTTCTTCATTACAAATCTGGATGCCTTTTATTTCTTTTGGTTGTGGGATTGCTGTGGCTAGGACTTCCAGTACTATACTGAATAAAAGTGGTGAGAGTATAAACATTCTTCCTTCTCTTGTTCCTGACCTTAGGGGAGGAGCTCTCAGTTTTCCCCCATCCAGGATGATGTTAGCTGTGGTTTTTCATAGATGGCTTTTATTATGTTCAGGTATGTTCCTGCTAAACCTACTTTGTAGAAGGTTTTTATCATGAATAGATGTTGTACTTTGTTCAAATGCTTTTTCTGCATCTATTGAAATGATAATATGGTTCTTATCCTTTCTTTTATTGATGCGATGTATCACACTGATTAATTTGTGATTAAAATACATTTCATAGAGAAGAATGTTCCATTACAGATGAGATGACAAAAAAAAAAAAAAATCACAGATCTGGATTAGGTACAAATAAAAATTTGGAGGTATTTTTGATCAGCAAATGGAACGAACCAAAAGCACTTCATGTTTTATAACTTTGATTTTATCTCAAATGCCTTGAAATTATTAGATCTTATTAAATTAATGTGACATCATTTTACCTTGCACACTCCTCATTTAGAGAAGTATATGGCATACATCAGGTTAGTTTCCATAGGAAAATATTAAATATTATCACTGTGATTTTCCACCCTTAATGGGGTTTTATGGAACTATAACTATTCAAAGTTTGAAATATTAGAAAAACCTGATCACGAGTACTTACTAATTAAGGAATACAACTTATTAGTAGTTTTGTTAGTGATCCAAATTTAAAACAAAAATGTCCTAATATTACTACTTCATGCTCTGGATTAGTTTAACTGAAGTAAATCCTGAGACTGAAAGGCGAGCCCTTAGGAAGCAATTTCCATTTGCCACTACTTACCTGCATGAATCAAGATTTTCTCCAAATAGTGCAATAAAGTAAAATAAGGAAGTAAATCACTATTATAATAGTGCATAGATCATCTCTAAGCCAACGTCACTTTTCTGTCCATTAAAACTGCCTCATAATTTAAACATGTTGACTGGTCATAGATGAGCTTTAAAAAAAAAAGGAACAACTTAAACTAAGAAATTCATAACCTTACCTCAAATTAACAGAAATTCAATCCTTAAAATCCACTTACTTTTTCAAAAATAAAAATTCGCACATTGTAACACTTTGTGTCATTTGATGTCTTTTTCCCCTCCAAAATGCAGATCTCTATTTCTGAAATAAGAAAAGTTAAGTTTTGCCATTCTATATCTCTAAACTCTCCCCAAATTCCTTCACACAAAATATCTCAAATTTCTATATGTTAAGCATTCTTCTATATTTAAAAGCTTTAGTTTTAACATAAAATTTAAAGAAACTAGTCTCTCCTAGTACTCATCTTATTTACTTTTCCCAAAACTACTAAACTCACTATCAATAATGGACTTTTTCAAAATATAATCAATACTGGGGAAAAAAATCTTCCTACATAATATTTATAAGGATGCATAAAATTAAATTTCTGGGAAAAAAATGAATTTCTGCATTACTACAAAACATTTTATCCCACCAGTCCTGTAAATGCAATATGAGCTTCTAACAAAGGTCAAAAATTGAGAATTGTTTTAAGTTGGTGCAAGAATTAGGGAAATCATTTGAAAATGAAAATAAAAGCAATCGACACTGGCCATGTTCCAAACGCTTTACAAGTATTAGCTCATCCAATCCCCACAACAAACTATGAGGTTATTTTTACCCCATTTACAGAGTAAGAAACTGAAGGAGAGACAGGTTAAGTAACTTGCTTAGTCACAACAGCTAACAGGTGGAAGAACCGGGATCTGACCTTAAGCTGTCCCAGTCCAGAGCCCTGCTCTTCACTCTCTAGCTATATTACCTAAATAGTACACATGGTAGGAACCATCACTTAATAGGTACCCAAGTTACTTCAAAACAAAGAAATTAAAGATTTTTTTCATTCTGTGACACACCAGATAAAATAACATATAAATATTTTAAGCTGCCATCTTAAATCGTAAGAAATAAAGACTGCTGATAACAAAACCAAGCAAATGAGATTTATACTAAAGAGGAAACTCCTTTTAAATGATTTTGATAACCTTAACATAAATTATTACATGACCAATAAATTTAAAGTATACATTCATATGGAAATGTCTGACAAATACCTTTAAAATATTAACTACAAATGCCCCCCAAATAATCAACCTTCAAAACACATGCTGGGCAGTCAAGTTGAGAGCATACAAACATCACATTTTACCTAGATAATGTGGCAACTTGCCTAACCAGAACACAGCAGAGAAGTCACTAAGAAAAGGCCTCTTAACAATTATAATAGATACTCCGGTGTCCAAGTATTGATGCTAATTTTCCTCAAGATAACATTACACACTAAGTAAAGGTATACTTATTTTCCCCGTATGCAGAATTACAAATTTGAATATGATTCCCACACTTGTAGAAAAATTAGAGAAGGGAGGGTAGAAGGGCACTAATCACAGTGATGACAATCATCCAACAGGAAAGCAGAAAAATATTTATTTAAATAACTTCTAAATGCAGAGGAATCTGATCAGTAGTCCTATATACAATCCAACACATCCCTTAAGGCATCACGGCAACTGACGGTCACAAATGAAGACCCTAGGCCATCAAGACGATTAATTACATTCTGCATCCCATTTAAGACAAAGAATAATTACATATTTTAGTATGATTTTCATCCAAATCGGTTAAAGTCGTTTTATAATTTGAGACTTAAAGGAATAAACCCTCAAATACTCAGTGAACTCAAATCATCAGTTAGAAAGGAATTCATGTGAAAGTTCCAAACAGCAAAGGTTTTACTGTCTGGACATTTAAGAGCACTTTGTGTACAGAAGTTACCTGAAAGAC
Organism: Potos flavus; assembly: GCA_028534135.1. NCBI lineage: Eukaryota > Metazoa > Chordata > Mammalia > Carnivora > Procyonidae > Potos > Potos flavus. The sequence continues at coordinate 93,039,281 of CM052886.1, forward strand.
ATAAAAGAAAGTCTAGCAAAATACAGAAGAGCTAAGTGAGGATCTGTAAACACTGTTCTTAAAGCATTTCCCACAAAACACTGTGTGGAAAAGAAATAAAAAGAAAAAAAAGAAAAGAAAAAAAAAAACACTGTGTGGGCAGAAGGTGCCACATCAGCAGTAGTCTGTATTTGTTCTACTTCTAAATCATTTGTTAGTAGCACGAATTATTAATTTCGGTTAACAGTGTGTTGATATGAAGAGTACCAACTCTCAACTACAAAAAGTGGTAACAGTCTTCCCGATTTACTCTACAAAACCAAAATTGGGATTATTCTTATAGAACATGGTTATGCTCGTCGGTGGCACAAATTTATGTTTTATAATGGCACACACACTTCTTTTAGATTGCTTTTAATTTTTAAAGGATTAAGAAAGTGCCTAGCCCACACTGAAATGTGTTATCAAAAAACTGTTACACTACTCAACAAAACTCCCTTTCAAACCAGGCTGCAACACATTCTGCTTTTTCTAGCTCCAAACAAAACTTTAAAGCACATAGTAAATAACATATAAGGCCTTGTACATTTCTCTCCTCTCGCAAGGAAGTCTAACTCCAAACAGGAAACAGCTTCTCAAAGGGTTCAACGCTGAAATCCTATCAAACCCTAACTCAGTCCTCAGGAAGAGCTTTAATATTTAAGTGCCAATACACTTGCCTAGGTAAAAACAAAGTAAATACTCAAGCTTCCCTATCCTTGAGACATACTTCCCTTGAAAGTTTCAGCGAAGGAAAAAAATTACCTTTCCGAACAACAAATGAAAAACTTATTAAAAGGCCAATCTATACAAAGACTAGCAGAAGATAAAGAAGTTAAAAGTGCTACTTTGTCAAGTTTTTCCATCACCCTCCCCCAACCGACCAGAACGGGAGGAGGGAAGGAGGTTGGGGAAGGGAGGGAAGTTCGGGCTAAGGTTAGCTGGGCAGTGGGCGAGGAGTAGAGACCGGGTGCCCCCTCCCCCATTCCCTCACCTTTCCCGAAGCAAGAAGAGGTGGGGAGAGGAGCGCAGAAGAGAGAAAGCACTCGCAAGCCCTCCGACCAAATTCTCCGCGAGAAGAGCAAGGTGGAAGGCAGGGCGAGGAGGGGCGGCGAGGAGGGTGCGGTGTTGCCGCGAAAGGGCTGACCCCGGTCCCTCCTTGCGGAGACCTAGAGGGGGAACCGCCTGCCCGAATCGGGAAGGTCCAGCCGGGCGGCGGGAAACGCCCGCGAGTCTCTTACCCATGCTGGGGGCTCCCGCGGGGAGAAGCCCAGCGCCCCCTGCTCCTCCTCCGGTTGATCGCGCGGCCGCACTTGCGGGCCCCGCGCTCCGCTCCTGCGCCTTCTGAGCTCAGGCGGGGCGAAGAGGCGCCTCCATCCGCCCGCGGCGTTCCCCGGACAGTCCCGTCTGCGCGGCCCGCGACCAAGAAGCGACAGCGGCGGCTCCTCGCGCCTGGCCTCCGCCGAAGCCGCGGCGGCTGGAGAGCCCTCCCCCGGCGGCTTTCCCAAACCCTGGTCGCTCCCGCAGTAGGGTTGGGGAAGGGGGAACCTGCCAGTACGTCCTGGTCGCCGGCTCCCAGCCGGAGCGCCGGCCAAGCCCGGAGCCCGCCTCCCTCCGCCTCCCTTGAACAACCGCCGTTCTAGAATGCGACACAGAAAACTGAGGTGGAGACCCCACAGAGGCCGGGAAGGTGCCGGGAGCTGGACCCGGGAGGAGGGAAATCTCGCGAGAACCCCTCGTTCTCCCTGCCCCGCCCCCTCCGCGTCCCGGCTCACTACCCGGCGCCCCAGCTGGTGCCAGGTGCGGTGACGTCAGGGCCGAGGAGTCGCCCGCCACCCGCGTCCAGGTGCAGCAAGCTGAAGAGAAAGGAATCCGGAAGAGCTGCGGCTACTCCTTCGCCTTGAAGTTCGGCACAGCTGGGACGGCCGTTTTGTATGGTTTGTCTCCCCAGATGGATACAAGGTTTTTGCCCATAAGCAAAGTGAGCCTGCATTGTGAACCTGTGTTGCCCCACTTTCCGCGGGGGCGATGCAGTGTTGCTCTGTGCACAGCGGCGGTTTCTGCGGAATCTAACAAAACAGATGGCGAGAGACAGAAACCGAGGCAGGGAGAGAGAGAGACCTCTTGCTTTCAACCCTTAGAGGCCCAGCTGCTCCTGGGACCCCCGTAGTTTACCTTTCAGAGTTCTTAACGAATCACAAGCATTTGTTCGTGGGAAAAACAAAACAAAACCCTAGGCACACAAAAAATTATATTTTACCGCAATAAACTATTGGTTCATTTAGCCTCTGTCAGCTGACTACAACATCTAAATCCCTTTACTTGAGCAGGGAGAGAAATAATCATAATTTGAAATATTGCCAGGCATTTTTTCGAGCCTCAATATGAGGAAGGACATGGGATTACTGTAATCAAACATGAGCATTTCTTAGAAAAGTTGGAAACAAGTATAATTCAGCCAGCTTCTTCCCCCTGCTGTTTAAATAGACCCAATTCCAGACAGATGTGTGAGAGCAACATTTGTTGACTGCCAATACAGTGCCTAATGCTTTTTAAAGAAATTATGTCATTTAATTCTCAAAACTGAATTGTAAGAATTATGAATCTAAAAACTAAAATTGCCTTGCTGTTTGGGATCAAGGCAGACCTGGGTTTCTGAAACTGCACAGCCATTTGCTTTTTTGTTGGATCTTGGATAGATTAACTAAACCTGGCAGAACTTCAGTTTCTTAAATCTGTTGAAAGAAATCTTTACACTGTAAAGCATAATGTCTGTCACATAATAGCAATCTTCTAAATATTTATTCCCACTATCTGTTATACACCTGCTTTTGCCATCTTTTACTATTTTTTCTTCCAAAAAGGTTGCATATGGTACCTTTATAACAATTGTCGATCATAATCAGAGCTGAAAAGGACAAAAGAAAAAAATTTTAATATGCACACCTAAATAAGATGTACATGTTGGCTGTGTTGTATTAAAACTACAGAACATGTGCCCTTTTTCAATCAAGTATTTTTCAGCATGGTCGACATACAATATTGTAGGAGTTTGGGGCGTACAATATGGTGATTCAACATATATACATTATTAAGTTGTTGCAGGGTTCTTGTATCACAGAGTCGAAGAATGAATCTCCTGGACACAAAAGGGTGAAGTGAAGTGAACATTTATTAAGTGAAGGTGAGAACAGAAAGGAAAGAAAAAAACTCTCTAGGTTGAGAGGAGGTCCCTAATGGGTTGCCACTGAGGGCTTTTATGGTGGGTCTTTTATAGAAAAGTGACCAGACAACTTGACCTCAGGAGCACTGGTAGCACCATGTTTACTTCCCCTCCAAGTTTGGTAAATTTCAGTGGGCAGTTTGTAACTTTCGTGAAAATATCTTGTCTATAACATAAAACAAACAAGGTGGTCTCTTTATGTTCCCTTAGCTCTGGTTTTGTTTGTAACTTTCATGAAAATATCTGACCTATAACATTTCTCCTCATCTGGGATTTTTGTGAGCCTGGTCAGTAGCCCCCTACCTATCTCTCCCTACCTAGCCCGGCCTGTCCTTTAGCAAAGTGAACAACAGGATAAATTAAACTCCTCTCTCTCACTATACAAAGTTGTTACAATATTAACTTATTCTCTATGTTGTAAATTGCATCTCCATGTCTTATTTATTTCATAACTGGAAACTTGTACCTTTTATCCCCCTTCCTGTACTTTGCCTACCCTCCCACCCTCTTCCCTCTGGCAACTACCAGATTCTTCTCTATATCTGTTAATCTGTTTTGTTTTGTTTTTTAGATTCCATATATAAGTAAAATCATAAGTATTTGTCTTTCTCTATCTGGCTTATTTCCCTTAGCATAATACCCTCTAGGTCCATTCATGTTGTCACAAATGGTAAGATTTTAATCTTTTTATGGTTGAGTAATATTCCAGTGTGGGTGTGTACCACATCTGCTTTATATATATTATATACATATATAATATATATATACACACCACATCTTCTTTATCCATTCATTTATTAAAGACACAGGTTGTATCTGTATCTTGACTATTGTAAATACTGCCACAATGTACAGAAGCAAAATATCTTTTCAAATTAGTGTTTTTGCTTTCTTCAGGTAGACACCCAGAAGTGGAAGTGCTGGATCACATGGTAGTTCTATTTTTAATTTTTTCAGGAACCTCCATACTATTTTCCATGGTGGCTATACCATTTTGCATTCCACCAGTAGTGCACAAGTTTTCCTTTTTCTCCACATCCTCCTCAGTACTTGTTATTTCTTGCTTTTTTTTTTATACTAGCTATTCTGACAGGTATAAAGTGATATTTCATTGTGGATTTGATTTGCATTTCTCTAATGACTAGTAATGTTGCATATCTTATCAGGTATCTGTTGGCCATCTGTATTTGGTGTTTTTTTATAGAAATATCTGTTCGGGTCCTCTCACCATTTTTTAAACTTGATTATTTTGGTTTCTTGTTATATTGAGTTGTGTGAGTTCTTTATATATTTTGAATATTAACCCATTAACAATTGACTGTCTTCTCTCATACAATAGTTGTTTTTTCACTATGCTGATGGTTTTCTTTGCTGTACAAAATTTTTTAGTTTTATGTAGTCCAATTTGTTTGCTTTTGTTGTCATTGCCAGAGGAAATAAATCCAAAACAAATATTGCTAAGACTGATGTCCAAGAGTGTGCTGTATATGTGTCTTCCTAGGAGCTTTATGCTTTCCAGTCTGGACATTTAGGTCTTTAATCCATTTAGAGTTACTTTTGTACGTGGTGTAAGAAAGTGGTCTGAGTTCATTCTTTGGCTTGTAGCTGTCCAGTTTTCCCAGCATCCTTTATTGAAGAGACTATGTTTTCCCCATTGTATATTCTTCCCTCCTTAGTCACAGATTAATTGACTATGTAAGCATGGGTTTATTCTGGGACTCTCTGTTCTGTTTTATTGATCTAAGTGTCTATTTTTATGAGAGTAACAAACTGTTTTGATTACTAGAGCTTTGTGGTATAGTTAGACATCTGAGAGTGTGATAATGCCAGCTTTGTTCTTTTTTCTTTAGATTGCTTTGGTTATTGGATCCTTTTGTGGTCCCATACAAGTTTTAAGATTGTTTGCTACTGATATTTGCATCGGTGTTCATCAGAGATATTGGCATGTAGTGTGGGATCTTTGGTTTTCGTGTCAGGGTGATGCTGGACCCATAGAATAAGTTTGAAAGTGTTCCTTGTTCTTTATTTTTTGGAGTAGTTTGAAAAGGGTAGGTATTAACTCTTCTTTAAATGTTTGGTGAAATTCACCTGTGAAGCTGTCTGGTCTCAGACTTCTGTTTGTTGGGAGTTTTTGATTACTGACTCAATTTTACTGCTAGTAATCAATCTGTTCAGATTTTCTATTTCTTTGTAATTCAGTCTCGGACAGTTGTGTGTTTCTAGGAATTTATACATTTTTTCTAGATTGCTTCATTCATTGACATATAATTTTTGTGGAAATCTCTTATGATCCTTTGTATTTCTGTGGTATCTGTTATACTTCTCTTTCATTTCTGATTTTATTTACTTGGGCCCTATCTTTTTTCTTGATAAGTCTGGCTAATGGTATATTAATTTTTTTTTAAAGAATCAGCTCTTGGGGCACCTGGGTGGCTCAGTTGTTAAGCATCTGCCTTCGGCTCAGGTCATGATCCCAGGGTCCTGGGATCAAGCCCCACATTGGGCTCCCTGCTCAGTGTGGAGCCTGTTTCTCTCTCTCCCACTCCCCCT
>CM052886.1:93045571-93084081 GCA_028534135.1 Potos flavus
ACCAGGTCTTAGTTTCATTGATTTCTTCATATATTTTTAAATCTCTATTTCAGCTGTTTCTGCTCTAGACTTTATTATTTTTTTCCCTCTATTAATTTTGGGTTTTGTTCCCCTTTTTCTAGTTGCTTTAAGTATAAATGTAGATTGTTTATTTGGGAGTTTTCTTATTTCTTGAGCTAGGCCTGTATCATTATGAACTTCCCTCCCAGAACAGCTTTTTTTTTTTTTTTTTTTTAAATACAGGATTGCTTTTGTTATATCCCATAGGTTTTGGTTTTTGTGGTTCCATTGTCATTTGCCTCAAGGTATCTTTTTATTCCCTCTTTGATGTCTTCATTGATCCATAGGTTGTTTAACCTCCAGGAGTTTGTGGGGTTGTTTGTTTTTTTTTTAAGATTTATTTATTTGAGAGAGAGAGCATGCACGGGAGTAGGGGAAGGGCAGAAGGAGCGAATCTCAAGCAGACTCCCCGCTGAGCACAGAGCCTGACATGGGGCTCTATCTAATGACCCTGAGATCATGACCTGAGCCAAAATCAAGAGTCAGATGCTTAACCAACTGATCCACCTAGGTGTCCCCAGGAGTTTGTGTTTTTTTCCTTTTTCTTCTAATCGATTTCTACTATACTGCTGTGGTTGGAGAAGATGCCTGATAGGTTTTCAAATCTTCTTAAATGTACTGAGACTTGTTTTGTGGCCTAACATGTGATCTATCCCAGAGAATGTTCTGTGTGCACTGGAAAAGAATGGGTATTCTGCTGGTTTGGGATGGGATACTCTGTATATATCTATTAAGCCCATCTGGTCTAATGTATCCTAGAAGGCAATGTTTCTGTATTGATTTTCTGTCTGGATGATCTGTCCCTTGAGATAAGTGGGATATGACAATCCCCTACTATTATTATATTGCTGTCATTTTCTCCCTTTATGTCTGTTAATATTTGCTTTATGTATTTAGGTGCCCCTATGTTATGTGTGTAGATATTTACAAGAGTTATATCTTCTCATTGGATAATCTCTTTATCATTATTAATGTTCTCCTTTGTGTCTTGTCACAGTCTTTGGTTTAAAGTCTATTGTGTTTGAAAAAAATAAAAATAAAATAAAGTCTATTGTGTTTGATATCAGAATTGCTACCACAGCTTTCTTTTCATTTCCATTTACATGGAACATCTTTTTCTATTCCTTCACTTTCAGTCTTTGTATATCTTTAGATCTGAAGTGAAACTCTTGTAGGCAACATATATATTGGTCTTGTTTTCTTATCCATTCAGCCACCCTATGTCTTTTGATTGGAGCATTTAGTCCATTTACATTTAAAGTAATTATTGATAGATACCTACTTATTGTCATTTTGTTGATTATTCTGGTTGTTTTGTAGTTCTTCTCTGTTTTTCTTTCCTTCTCTTGCTCTTTTCCCCTGCAATTTGATGACAGTCGGTGGTGTTATATTTATATTCCTGTTCCTTTATTTTTTTCTGTGTCTATTGTAAGTGTTTGGTTTGTGGTTACCGTAGGTTCATATATAATATACTACGTATATAGCAGTCCTTTTAAAGTTGTTGGCTGCTTAAGTTCAAGCCTATTTTTTTTTTTAGTTCAAGCCTATTTTAAAAACACCACATTTTTACTGTCCCTGCCATGTTTTATGTTTTTGACATATTTTACATCTTATTATTTTGAGGATCCCTTGACTAATTATTGTAGATTAGGATAATTTACTACTTTTGTGTTTTATCCTTCATACTAGCTATGTAGGTTGTTGATCCACTACCTTTATTATACATTTACCTTTACCAGTGAGATTTTTTTTTTCTTTCATAACTTTTAAATTTCTAGTTATGGCCTTTTCTTTACCATTTAATGAAGTCTGCTTAACATTTCTTGTAAAGTGCTTGGTGTTGATGAACTCCATTAGCCTTTGCTTGCCTAGGAGACTACTTATCTCTCCTATTCTGAGTGATGTCCTTGCTGGGTAGAGCATTTTTGGTTGTAAGTTGTTTCCTTTCAGCCCTCTGATTGTGCCACCTTCTTCTGGCCTGTAAAGTTTCTGCTAAGAAAACAGCTAATAATCTTATGGGTGTTCCCTTGTACATAACCAGTGGTTTTTCTCTTGCTGCTTTTGAGATTCTTTAACTGTTGACAGTTTGATTATTATGTGTCTTAGTGTGGTTCACTTTGGGTTCATCTTATTGGGAACTCTCTATGCTTTCTGGACCTGGATGTCTGTTTGCTTTGACAGGTTAGGGAAGTTTTTAGCCGTTATTTCTTCAAACAGGTTTTCTTTCCCTTTCTTGCTCTTTTCTCCTTGGGACTCCTATAATGAATGTTAGTACTCTTGATGTCCTAGTGGCCCCTTAAACTATCCTCATTTTTTATTCTTTGTTATTTTTGATGTCTGATTGGGTGATTTCTACTGCCCTGTCTTCTACATTGCAGCTCATTCTTGTATATCATCTAATCTGTTTGTTGATTCTCTAGTGTGTTTTTCCTTTCAGTTATTGTATTCTTCAATGCTGACTGGTTCTTCCTTATATTTTCAATCTCTTTGTTGAAGTTCTCACTGTATTCATCCACTTCTCTCCCCAGTTCAATGAGCATTTTTATGACCATGACGTTGAACTTTATCTGACAGATTGCTTATCTCTATTTTGTTTGTGGTTTGGGGTTTTCGGTTTTTGTTTTGTTTTGTTTTTTGAAATTTTTGTCTTGTTCTTTCACTTGGAACAGATTGCTCTCTCTCTTCATTTTACCTAGCTCTCTGTGTTTGTTTCTACCCATTAGGTAGATCAGTTACATCTCCAGGTCTTGAAGGAGTAGCTTTATGCAGAATGTGCCCTATGGGGCCCAGTAGCACAAACACCCTTGGTCATCTGAGCCAGTGTCCCAGAGGAGTGCCCTGTGTGGGCAGTGTGCACCGTCCTATTATGGCTAGATCGTGACTGGTGTGGACTTGCTGCTGTGTGAGGCTTTCCCTTGCTGTGGCTATCTGGTAGGCCCAGCCATAACTGCTACATACATGCTGTTAAGTACAGCTAGCCCCAAGTCTGTCTGGCTGAGATGCCTGGCCATGACTGCTGCAAGTGCACTCTTGTACAAGATTGGCTCCCTGCTGCCTGCCTGTGAGGCCCAGCTGTGATGGCCCTGGGCTTGCTGGAAGGCAGGGCAGGCCTCCAGTGCAGCTGGCTGCAAGGTCCAGGTAGGACTGTTGCAGACACTCTAGCGTGCAGGGCTGGGCCCCCAGCGTGGGGGCACTTGGAGGGACCACTGATTCTGGCCAAGGCCTCCCACCACGGGGAGCTGCTTGAGAGGGGCTCCAGTGCCAGCCGAGTTTGCCCCCTGGGTGTAGAGGGTTGGGGAGCCACTTGGGAGGAGTGCTGATCAGGGTTAGGTAGGTTGGGTGAGGCGAGTCCGTGGGGGACCACTGGGGCCAGCAAGTGGTGCTAGCACAATAGATGGACAGAGTCAGAAATGGCACCCACCTAGTGCCGAGCCAGCTAGGTAGAAGGAAAGTGAAAAAATGGTGCCTACCAGTGCTTCCATTTCTGAAGAACATTCTAACAGATCCCTGCCTCTCCTGCACATGCCCTAAAATTAGTCAACGGTTCTCCTTCACATGATACCTAGGGGCCTTTTAAACTGTTGCCGTGCAGTGAGTGAGATTGTGTGTGGGCCCTTTAAGAGCAAAGTCTCAGTTTCCTGCTTGCCCTCTGACTTGCCCCTCAGATATAAGCCAACATAAGCCCACTGGTTTTCAAAGCCAGACTTTATGGGTGCTTGTCTTCCCAGTGCAGGTTTTCCGAGCTGTAGAGGCCAGTGTGGGATTTTAACCCCTCGTCCCTCAGGGCCTCAATGGTTATGAAATCCTTCCCACTTGTGGGTCACTGCATCAGGCTGTGGGTCCTGACTGGGACTGTATTTCCACCCCTTTTACTCATCTCATTGTGGCTTTTTTTTTATATCCTCACTTGTGTAAGATCTATTCTGTTAACCTTCATTTCATTCTCAGAGATAGTTGTCCTGTGTGTAGTTGTACATTTTGGTGTGTTTGTGGAAGGAGATAAGCTGAGGATCTTCCTACTCCACTCTCTTGATCCCCTCCTCCCACAAATATCTGTTGAGTATTATGTTCGCCGTCCCCTACCAAGCAAACAAACAAATACGAGCTCATGTACAGCCCTTATACTCAAAGATTTGCATTTTGTCTAGGAAGCAAGACGTGGACACATCATTTGTTAAATGTATGAGGTAGTGAAGGTGAAATGCCTGAAAATTTAAAGGAAAATAAATTACCATAGGCAAGGCAAGCTTTGGGGAGATGGTATGAATGGAACTAAAGCTTGGAGGAAGGCAATAATTTCAGCCTGGAGGAGTCTTAGAGGTAAGGAGTGGAGGCAGATATGCAAATAGACTATTCCTGAGTTTAAAGAATTCTGTGTGTCTCCAGCAGCCCATGAGAAAGTAAACGATTTGGGGCGCCTGAGTGGCTCAGTGGGTTAAGCCTCTGCCTTGGGCTCAGGTCATGATCTCAGGGTCCTGGGATCGAGCCCCGCATCGGGCTCTCTGCTCAGTGGGGAGCCTGCTTTCCCCTCTCTCTCTCTGCATGCTTGTGATCTTTCTCTCTCTGTCAAATAAATAAATAAAATCTTAAAAAAAAAAAAAAGAAAGTAAATGATTTAAAGTCTGAAAGAAACTTTAAAGGCCGGTGAGAGGCAAAAGAGAATTCATGAAAGGAGACAAAGAAAAATATAATACATATGAAGAGAACAAAATTCTTAGATCTCTAGGATGTCAAACATTCAAGAAGAAAGACCAATGAATAGAACTAAAGAGAGGTAGGGGCGCCTGGGTGGCTCAGTGGGTTAAAGCCTCTGCCTTCGGCTTGGGTCATGGTCTCAGGGCCCTGGGATCCGGCCCACCTCGGGCTCTCTGCTTGGCAGGGAGCCTGCTTCCTCCTCTCTCTCTGCCTGCCTCTCTGCCTACTTGTGATCTCTCTCTCTCTCTGTCAAATAAATAAATAAATAATCTTAAAAAAAAAAGAACTAAAGAGAGGTTAAGGAAAACAAACAAAAGAAAAGGGAAAAGACCACTGGATTTGATAATAATACCTTCAAAGGTATAATTTCAGGATATATATAACAATATATGATACATATAACTATATGTATTCAGAATATATATAACAAAAAGTTAAAAGTCAGTTAAAGGTTTCAGTGGCTAAATGATTGATAAGGAAGTGGAGACCACAGGTAGATAAGGTGACCGACCATATTTTCTTAACCAAGAGTCAGGTCACGTGATCTGCCAACAAGATAAAAACGTTTACAATCAATTCTATCCTAGAAATTTCAGGATCTGTTTTATTTCCGTAATGAACCACGTACTTTACAACCACGTACCTTATTGAAAATCAGAATAAACAAATCAGTTTGCAAATTCAAGGGCAATATCATATTGAGGTCATTGTTGAGGTATTGGATCATAAAAGAAATGAGAAGAATCAGGGAATAGGACCTGTAAGAAAGGTTGAGAAGTAATCACCATCCCAGAGCTGATGCCGTCTTCCAAAGGTAAAGCCAGAGGAAATCCCAATAGAAGAATGAAATCTAGAAATTAATTTTTTAACTTACAAAATGGCATGTAAAACTATGTTCTAAGCTTTCAAGTACAAAGCACATGTTCGTCATTAATTACTTCATGGAGGTCTCTTCATCTTGTGAGTCTCGCTTCCCCAGTGAGACCTTCAAACTATGGCACTATATTTTGTACATTTTCATATAGCTGGCACTCAGCTCAAAACCTTGCTTTCCTCAGCAATCACTCTTAATTGGAGGATGGAAAAAATGGTGAAAAGATAATCTCATACTTACCATGTATTCAGATCTAACCTCAAATACCTTTCAGCTAAAAACAATCTTTCTGTGTTTGTTTTCTTTATTGTTACCTTATAATGAATTAGGTTTTTTCTATCCATCTGTCCTCAACCTTCTTCGTTTTCCCAGACAAATGGACTAATACCACTCCAATCATTCACTTTTTTTTCTGCTCAATACTGAATATGTTGATCCAGTATCAAAGAGAATATTATAATCTCTGTGAAAACATAACTTCCGACCAACGTAATTCACTAAACCACCATCATTCTTACCTAATTTTTTCTTAAAAGTTTATCAAAAGACATCTGTATTGAAAAAATCATCTACCGTCTTTCCTTCTGGTAAAAACTATTCTAACCAGGAAGCTTATTCTGAAGGAAATTAAATATTAACTCGATTGTGTTATTTTTAAAGCATTCGTTTAGCTCAAATCTTACAGGCAACTAATTTTGTTTCTTCTCTCTTGGTTCAACAGTACTAGATTTCCTGTCAGTTTTCGTATTGTTTTCTTGTTTTGGCTGGGCTAGTTTACTGTACACTTGAGCACAAATTACATCAATGTATAACCTGAATTTTAAAAGTTACTCTTTAGAAAACAATTGCAGGAAATAATAATCTCAAACACAATGCCTATATCGTGAGGTCATTGAAGCTGGAAAACCTCCCTGCTCCAACTGGTGACCCATCAGCTTGCAACAAAATCCTTCTACTCTGTTAGCAGTTTGGGGGATGTGCTCAAACATATGACCATTCTAAGCACTTTTCATTGTTGCACATTAGGAAGAAGTTTAGGGGCACCTGGTTGGCTCAGTTGGTTAAGCATCTGCCTCCAGCTCAGGTCCTGATCCCAGGGTCCTGGGATCAAGCCCCTCATTGGGCTCCTTGCTCAGCAGAGGGCCTACTTCTCCCTCTCCCTCTGCCTCTCCCCCTGCTTGTGTTCTCTCTCTCTCTCTCTCTCTCTTTCTGTCAAATAAATAAGTAAAATCTTTTAAACATGTTTTAAAAATGTCTAAGTCAATATAATATACAAGGCACTGTGTATTCTGGGCACTGTGAGAGATGTAACACAGCAAACACAGACTTGGCCTTTAAGAAATGTGATTTCCAGCTAAAAGTCTAAGATACGCTTAACTGTTTTGAATGTATGCTTATTTAAGTAAAATCTGCCTTGTTGCAGAGAATCTGTGTTTAGAATCATCATGGCACAGACCAGTAAATGGGGCACATTCTCATGTCAGTAATGTATTTGCAAGTATTCTTATGTAGATCATTTTGCAGATTTTAAGCAGTAAATACAAATGACCTGTTACCCAATAATCAGAAATGATATTTGTATTTATCACAAGTTCCTCCACCCTAGGGTAGCTCTTTGGAAAACAAAAATATTAGTCATCCATGTTTTTGTCCCTTGTGCATTTATAGCGTTGGTGGTATAGTGGAGAGCATAGCTGCCTTCCTTGTGCATTTATATAAATGACAGAAGAGGTTTTTTGTGTGTTTGTTTAATAGTAACCCAAGGGCAATCTCCATAGAGGATTCTGTCTATGATCATTATCCCTTGGGCATTACCCTTTCTTCATCTGGCCCTAATGTGACACTAAGAAGCCCTCATCAAGTTTTTATATTTCTGTCCTTCTGCCCACCCAAGAATTGTTTCTGAAACAAGACGTGGAATTTTTATTTCAAATCCCTTGTAACTTCCTTAACTGCACAGATGACAATGCAGGTTATGCCCTCTCCAACACTGGAACTGTTAAACTACCTGTTCTCATATTATTTTGCTGTCCAGAATTAAATGCCTACCAAAGCAAAAGAAGCTCACGAACCAAGACGTTCTTCTCTGCACATTACTGAGAATTCACATTCCGTTCTGCTGGTTTCTGGGCCGGGTCTCACGGCTCCCCATCACACCCTCCTCTAAATGGGGCTCCTAGCAGCTCTCCTCCATTTCCTTGTCAGCCCACACTTCCTTCCCCAGCTTTGCCTTTCCCCACATCTCCTAAGTATCTGAGGGCAAGTTCAAGTGCAACATGATACACTTCCACCTGCTTGCTCCTGAGGCTTATACTAATACCTCCACTTTACAACCAGGGAGCCTGAGGCATTCTAAATGATCTCCAGCACCCTGTGCCTACCTTCTTCTTTACAGGATCAATTCTTCTTTGACATGGACTGTGTCCTCTTTTTTACTCTCGACAGTCTTATCTCTGATTTGGATGCTTCATAATTTTATATTTAGCCTATCTTTTCTTCACCCTTAGTTTCCTAGAGCATATCTTCCTCCTTTTCTGTTCTTCCTTCCCCACACTTTTTATCTACCTTATACCACATCTTTTCTAACTCTTTAACACTGTTCCGGGATTGTCAATCCAGTCTGCCCAGTCTAGTAGACCTGACATAGGTAGCCTCTTTGACCTCCTAACCCCTTAAATATCTTTTCAAAAATCACCATTAAGTATCTTTTCAAAGAATAATCTTCGACCTTATTGAGACTTTTTCGAGGTAACAGTTGTTTACACATTAAGAGCATCTACTCTCAATGCATTCCTTAAAATAAATCAGTTAAGGAGGCAATGTTATTTCTTGTTTCACAGTGTTGGCAGCAACATTAATAACAGCTAACACCATCTGACCATCTTAAGTCTTGGACAATGATCTACACACTTCATATATCTCATCTGACATGATACTCACTGCAAGCTGTACTATTATTATCCCCATTTTAAAGAGCAGGAAACTAAGACCAGTAATTACCTTGCCTAAAACCACGTAAATATTAAGTGGCGGAGCCTGGGCTAATTCCATAGCTAATATTGCACCTTATCTCAAGTCATTTTGCTCCTTGAGCCATGATTTCTTCTGTTGAAAGAGGTGGAGGAAAGAGAGAAAGGGTAAGAGGAGGATCTAAAGGATCTTCCTTCAATGATCGGTTGTAAAGATCAACCAGGAAAGGGCGTGGCACAGAGTAGATACTCGATGCTAATTTCTTTTCCCCACCTTTAAGCATTCACTGAAGACCTACTCTGTCCTGTACAAGGTGTGTGTGTAGATGGGTGTAGAGAAATGATAAAGGACGCATCATGGAGCTTATGGTTTAAGGAAGGAAGCTGCATTTCCCAAGTACACATATAAATCATCTATATTAATTCTCACATGCCACCTGCTACATGACTTTCTTAAATGTGTTCTCTCCTTCTTCATAAACACTGTCCTTATACTTCTCCTAAGACATTTGGTGTGTTTTCTTTTGTGATACAACTTCCATTTCCTGTTATGATGGTGATGTCCTTGAAGACTGGGACTATGCCTTACCTATGTTCTGCTTTCTTGCCGACTCTTAACACATAGGAGGTACTCGATAAGTATGCCCTAAATTTAACAATAGAAAAACACTGTAAAATTTTTTCTCTGTGTCCTCAAGATTTCAAATCAAGGAACTATTCAGTGATTAGATCAGATTTTCCTTCTTATGAATGCTGTCTTATAAATGAATTCTTCGCCACTCTGCAACAAACTCTTCCTGGAGATGATTAGCCAAGATGTAATTACCTAAGATAGATCCTTAACTAAGTGGCCCCTTATCTTTTTTAGTGAAGGCAGCCCCTGTTAAAGAATTAAGAAATAGTTTTAAATTCATTTTTCACATACCTGAATTTCTTAGACATGTTATCTCAAAAAAATCTGAAGAAGTATATTCAGAATAAATGCATTCCATTTATTACGAGGTCATGATTTTTTCCTAAGAATTATGGAATGGGAGGGAGTAGTAAAATAAATCATGTTGATAGTGTGAGAGAAAAGCTGGCATAGCCTTATCTACTCCATAGTCCACCCCGGAGCAGCCACTCTCAGAGGCAAAGTCTGGGTTCCATCAGCCCAGCCTCTGTGCAGACATGTAGTTGCATTTCTATGCACAAAAGCATGTTCTCTTTCCATCATGGACTCACCACCTTGTTCCTTTTTTTTTTTTTTTTTTAAGATTTTATTTATTTATTTGACAGAGAGAGAGGGATCACAAGTAGGCAGAGAGACAGGCAGAGAGAGAGGGGGAAGCAGGCTCCTTGCTGAGCAGAGAGCCCGATGCGGGGCTCGATCCCAGGATCCTGAGATCATGACCTGAGCTGAAGGCAGAGGCTTTAACCCACTGAGCCACCCAGGCACCCCTCACCACCTTATTCTTCAAGCCTTACCTCTCACCCCTAAAGAGTATACAGAGAGTGAAGAAATCCAGGCCATTACAACACTACAAGGTTGTGCACAAAACCCATTCAGGAGTCATGACCTGCTGATTAGGAAGTTCGTCACTCCCTACCCACTAGCCCAGTGCAGTTTTACCTCAGATCAGGTTAGAAACGAGAACTCAGAATTTGGAGACAGGCTCAGTGTTTCAGAATCCGGTTAAACAGAGCATTTACAAAGCAGAAAGATGTGATCACCACGCAGCAGAGTTTTGTTGAAAGACAAAGCCCAGGGAAATGATACTATACCAAGGGAAACAGCCTTGTAAGAATTCCCATTTCTAATGGAAGTCCACATTCGGATCTCTCTTTCCCGAATGAAAGTGTTAGTTAATGGGTCTATTTGAATATTGTTTAAACCAAAATGAAAGGGAAAGGAACTTCATGGCAGACACTTTGTAGAGACAGGAATTGAAAGCGCTTGGGGATGGTTTCCTTTGTGGGGGAAGAACCCTGAGAAAGAGGAACTCTCTAATTTAAACAAATTTATTGAGAGAAATGTCAGATAATAAGAGGCCTGAGAGGGAAGCTCTCCTTTTGTTGATTCATTCATTCATTCATTCATTCATTCATTCATGTTGAGAGGAGAATGTTTTTTTTTGTTTTATTTAAGATTTTATTTTATTTTTTTTATTTGAGAGAGACATCACAAGTCAGGGGAAGAGGCAGAAGCAGAGGGAGAGGGACAAGCAGACTCCTTGAGCAGGGAGCCTAATGTGGGGCTTCATCCCAGGATCTGGAGATCATGACCTGAGCTGAAGTCAGACACTTACCCGACTGAGCCACCAAGGTGCCCCAAGAGGAGAATGTTTTAACCATGACTCAGGATGACATTTTTTACGAAGTAATAAATTGAAAACAAATATATCAGTATAAATTTAAAAATTGGCCTATTCTTAAATCCGTATTTTAATCCCATCCACATTCTTATGGTTTTTCAGATTATGTAAAAAAATACTTGTACAAAATTCAAAAAATACAAAAATGTGTGTGAAATAAAAGGCAAAGGTCTCAAAGAATCCCACATTTCAGAACAACCACATTAACAGTTTGATTTATATTAACTGGAATTTTTTGTTCATGTTCTTACATGTAAATGGCTTATAATTATACTACACATATTGCTCTGCAAATATACTTTTTCAATCCATCCATAGGCATATTCCCATGTCATTCCATTTGCTTCCATATCAAGTCATTGCTCCAAATGGTGCATTCCATTTTTTTTCTGACCATGACCAACTCTATTAATGGCCTTTTGAATTATTTATAGGTTGTTTTATTTTCTGGTACTGTAAATACTGCCTCAATGAATATCTTTGTATGTATGTTTTTGCACACTAATGTGAAGTTTTTCGTAGAAGTGGAATTGATAGATCAAAAGCCATCCAAAAATGTTGTACCAATTACTCTTTTTCAACAATTTACACAGCCACCAAAACTGAGTATTAACAACTTTTTGAATTTAGTCTATATGGTAGGAGAAATATTGTTCTCTATTGTTTCAATTTGTATCAAGGAAGCTGAGAATATTTTTAGATCAGCTACTTTTATTTCTTTGTCTAAAAATTGCCAACCCACCGGGGGCGCCTCCGTGACTCAGTTGGTTAAACATCTGCCTTCAGCTCAGGTGATGATCCCAGGGTCCTGGGATCAAGTCCCACATCAAGCTCCCTGCCCAGTGGGGAGCCTGCCTCTCCTTCTCCCTCTGCCTCCTGCTCCCCCTACTTGTGTTCTCTCTCTCTCCATGTCAAATAAATAAATAAAATCTTAAAAAAAAAAAAACTAAAAATTGCCAACCCACCAAGCCACATCCTCGGTTCATTTTTCTATATTTGTTATTTATCATTTTCTCACTGATTTCTAGGAATATGAGTAATTTTTCTGGTACTCATTTGCTCTTAGATCCATTTCTCCTTTTACCATTGGTGCGTATAGGGTGGTGGGGAGATAATGGTGTGCTGACCCATGCAGACTGCTTTCCCAGTTGGTTTCCAGCCGAGTTTGGACAATGAGAGTCCCTGGTGGAAGACTGGAAGGTGTGGAAGGCAGAATAATGGCCCCTCCAAGATACCTAGGTCATAATCCCTGGAAGAACGTGTTATGTTACATGACAAAAGGGAACTGGGTTGCAGATGGAATTGTGTTTGCAAATCAGCTGACCTTAAAATAAGGAGAGCACCCAGGGCTATCCAGGTGGGTCCAATGTAATCACAAGGATCCTTAAAAGTAGTAGAAGGAGCTGGAAGTAGGAGAATCAGAGATGGCACCATGAGAAGAATTTAACAGTCATTGCTGTCTTTGAAGATCAAGGAAGGGGCCATGACTGAAGGCAGGTGACCTCTAGAAGCTGGAAAAAACAAGTAAACAAATACTCCTCAAGAGCCTCCAGAAAGAAATGCAACCCTGCTAACATCTTGTTTTTAGCTTATTGAGTCCTGTTTCAGACATCTAAATGCCAGACTAAAACAATAAATGTTTATTGTTTAAAGCCACATAATTTGTGTTGATTTGTTATAGCAGTAGTAAACTAACACAGGGGTCCAGAGGAAGGGATAATCCATCCCTAGCTCCTAGGTGAAGTAGCACGTCCAGCATTCACTATGTCCCTCTGGCTTCTGTTTCCACTACAGAGGCCTGCATCATTTTGGTTTCAGCTAGTTGACCTTGGCTCCTGGGCTCTGGGAGTACCGCACCTTCCATTTTCCTCTCCAGTTCAGGGGCCAAGAAGCTGCTTGCTCTTGATAACCTTTGAGGTGCTTACCATCCTCTGTTTGGCTTTTTGCCTCTTGCATCAGCAGTGAAAACAATTCTTGTATTAGATTCTCTATGTTTCAGATATTTAGAGATCTCTTTTCCTGGTTGGATCCTGCTTGATAGAGTCTGTACAAGGAAGTTATAGATGCTTTCCCAGCTTGATGTTGGGGTTTTTGTTTTGTTTTGTTTTACTTTTGAAGTGTGTTTATGCCATTCAGAAGATTTAAACTTGCATGTTTAACTACATGTCAATCTTTTTGTAATGATGTTTTAAAGAAATTTTTAGAGGGGGGAGGGGGAGAGGGAGAGGGAGAATCCTAACCAGGTTTCACTCCCGACACAGGGTTCTATCTCACAACCCTGAGATCATGACCTGAGCCAAAATCAAGAGTCGAATGCTTAACGGACTGAGCCACCCAGGCACCCCTGTAATGGCTTTGGAGTTTTATGTTACAGTTAAAAGGCTTTTCTCCTCTGAAATTGTAAAAATAATCTATCATTTAACCTACTTTCACAATGTTCATTGATAAATAATATATAATCACAAAAGTATGTATGTCATAAATGTACAGCTTGCTGAATTTTCACAAACTGTAAAGGCTCTAGTCATTCTAATGTCATTCACTTTTTACACTTTAAAAGTCATTCACTTTTTACACTTAAGGTGATATGTTTGGATTTGATTTAGGGTGGACAGAGTGATATTGGAATTCAGGTTTGTTTTCCCTTCAATGACAAACTCTTCATAATGTTTGAAAACAGTAATCCATAGTACTCCTACAGATCTGAAATGCCATCTACATCATATTCTTAATTCTGTATCTCCTTGATCAATTTCTGGACTCTGATCTATCTCTACCTGTTTGTGTTTCACTACTTCTCAAGGTTTTAATATAAAATTGTGAGAAACACTCCCTTTCACCTTAATTGCTCATCCTCAGAATATATACTGTTTTAAATGCATAGAATTACAAAAGGGCCTTGGCCCTGCAAGAGTGAGTCAATATCAAAAACAAGCTCTAGGTCAGGTAACATAGTTGTTAAGAAATTGTCATGTACAATTCTGTGTCGATATTTATCTTTCTACCGCCAGTTTAGCCAGGACCTGGCACATGTAAATATTCAGTAAATACGTGGTTCCCAAGCCTGATTCAGGCTTGGTAATATTAAAAGTATGCAACATTAAAAGTATGCCAGACACACATTTTGACTAAATTTCAATTGAGTATCAAAAATCAGTCTTCATCAGAACTCATGATCAAAGCTGGGTATGGCCATATAAATTGAAATAATAACATACACAAATCTGAACATTTCATTAAAAACTATTACTCCAATTGAACAAGAAATGCATCTATCTTGGAAGCTTTTTGCAGGTGGATGTTGGACAAAATACACGATTATTCTATGGTAAGTTTGTATGGTAATTTGAAAATAAGATAGCGATAAAAACCAATTCTTCCTTTAAAAATTATTATTCCAATTTTATTGAAAATTCTAGAAGTTGAATTTATAAGTTTAGTGTTATAGAGCAGGAACAATAATTTCTTAGCATTCTCACCTGCTCAGTTATTCCTATGGTCATTGTTAAGCAAATTTTGCAATGTTAAAAAAGTGATTGGTGGGTGGCCAAGATATTTTTAGACTAGCTTTGCCCAGATAGGACACTGCTTTAATATTACCACCACATTTTCCAGCTTCCCTCCTTGTCCAGTGGTAATTGACTAGAGCAGTGGCTCCATAGATTCATAAGTATGTGGAATTATCAGAGGACAACTTTTTTTTTTTAATCCCAGTTTCTTTTTTTTCTTTCTTTCTTTCTTTTTTTAACTAACATGTAATGTATTATTTGTTTCAGGGGTACAGGTCTGTGATTCATCAGGCTTACACAACACCTAGGGTCCCCACAACACATACCCATCTGACTACCCATCACCCAATCACCTCATCCCCCCACCTGCCCTCCCCTCCAGCAACCCTCAGTTTGTTTCCTAAGATTAAGAACCTCTTGGGGCACCTGGGTGGCTCAGTGGGTTAAAGCCTCTGCCTTCAGCTCAGGTCATGATCTCAAGGTCCTGGAATCTAGCTCCGCATTGGGCTCTCTGCTCAGCGGGGAACCTGCTTCCCCTTCTCTCTCTCTGCCTGCCTCTCTGCCTGCTTGTGATCTCTCTCTCTGACAAATAAATAAATAAAATCTTTAAAAAAAAAAAGAATCTCTTACTGTTTGTCTCTGTATCTGGTTTCATCTTGTTTCATTTTTTCCTCTCTTCCCCTATGGTCCTCTGCCTTATTTCTTAAATTCCACATATCAGTGAGATCATATGATAATTGTCTTTCTCTGACTGACTTATTCCGCTTAGCGTAATACCCTCTACAGAGACTTCTTTTTAATTCTTGTTTTCGCTCTTTGGTTAATGAGAAAATTGGTTGTTCTTCATTTTTCCTTTTTTAAAATTTCTTCAAAGTCTTCACTATGTCTGAATGAAGATAATATGGATATTGTTGTGTGTGGTTTGGAAGTTTTTCTTCTCCATGAAATATTGAAATGGTACAATTGACATCCTGCCTTTAATTTCTCATCACAATGTTAAAAGAATTCCCAAATAAGAATTTTTTTCTTGGGGCACCTGGGTGGCTCAGTGGGTTAAACCTCTGCCTTCGGCTCAGGTCATGATCTCAGGGTCCTGGGATCGAGCCCCGCATAGGGCTCTCTGCTCAGCAGGGAGCCTGCTTCCCCCCTCCCTCTGCCTTCCTCTCTGCCTACTTGTGATCTCTTTCCCTCTGTCAAATAAATAAATAAAATCTTTTAAAAAATTTTTTTCTTGAAAGATCAATTGTTTAGTTGTAAAGAAATAACTAAAAATTCAATATGCTTCCTAAACATTATTTTTTTTGATGTAATGAATGCCAACATTCCCAACACTTCTACAAAAAATGCAATTAGAGGAAACGTAATCTCTATTTTTCTTCCTTGTATTGTCATTTAAAACTTTATAAACATTTATGGCACAACACGGATTTAATGTTCTTCCCAAACTCTTTATCAGTATTCTCAATATTTATTTATTTATTTATTTAGAGAGGTAGAGAAGGGGTGGGGGCAGAGGGAGACAACCTTTTTTTTTTTTTCAAAAATTTTATTTATTTATTTGACAGAGAGGAGAAAGATAACAAGTAGGCAGAGAGGCAGACAGAGAGAGAGGGGGAAGCAGGCTCCCTGCTGAGCAGAGAGCCTGATGCGGGGCTTGATTCCAGGACCCTGAGATCATGAACCTGGGCGGAAGGCAGAGGCTTTAACCCACTGAGCCACCCCGGTGCCCCAGAGGGAGAGAACCTTAAGCAGGCTTCATCCCTCCACATGACATCATGACCTGAGTTGAAATCAAGAGTTAGATGCTTAACTGACTGAGCCACCCAGGTGCCCCAATATTTATTTTTATACTCAATATAGTTTATTGCATTTTCAGCTTCTAAAAGCCACCTATACTTCTTGACTTACAGTTCCTTTCTCTGTCTTCAAGGTCGGCAACTTTGCATCTCTCCAGTCATTCTTCAATTGTCATATATTCCTCCAGCTGACTCTTCTTCTGCCCCTCTCCTCCAATTTTATGGATCCTTGTAATTACATTGGGCCCACCTGAATAATCTATCTAGGGTACTCACCCTATTTTAAAATCAGTTGATTTGCCACATTAATTACATCTTAATTTTTTTTTTTTTTTTTTTTTTTTGCTATTTAATGCAGCGTATTCATAGGTTCCAAGGATTAGCACATGACTATTTTGGAGGGCCATCGTTCAGCCTATTACAGCATATACATTTACATATATTTATAAGCCAAGATTGAATTGCAGAGAATATAATCTCCGGCTAGCTTAAGCAGAAAAAAATCTGTTTCAGAGGCTTCAGAACTGATGGTTGACTAACTAACTAGATTTCAGCTAAGCTTCCAGGAGTCATTTCCAAAGAACACAGTGCAAAACTAGGTTACCAGAGAGCTGACGAAACTGACTAATCAGGTATGTATACATGGAATCTGGAGGCTGTGGGTAAGGCTGTTGTCTGTAAAAGTTACATCACCTCCACTACAATCAGAGAGCTGCCTCTGCTAAATTGGAAATCCAGTACTATACTGCTGAATTATGCAGCCTCTGCCATTATTCACACCAACAAAATGGATGCCTCTTGCTGGCTGTCCTCCCTTAGCTCGGTTTCAAAATCAAGTGTCATGCAAGTACATCTGATGAGAGGAACCTAAATCACATCAGGAACTCTGATTATAATGGAATCTGGGTGATGTCATTTTTAGTTTTCTAGCTCCTGCAACACAGGAAGGCATGATAGCAAGAGGTTAAGAATGGATATTAAACAAATTAACCACTAGATGCATACATGGTATGTTTCTGGAAGGAAATATAAAAAACCACTACAGTGGATGCAGCATCGAAGGGGAAATTTGAGTGGCTGGAGGCCAGGATAAAAAGGACACTTTATTTTCACTGTACATCCTTTGTAACTATTGAAATTGGTTCTTTGCACATGTATTTGTTTTTTCACAACTAAATGATTTTAAATAGTATAGGGCAAAACGAAACCAAGTAAACTAAAATAAAAATAAAAAGATCTCCAATGATTCTAATACAGCTAATCCACAGACCAGGGTAACCACATCAATTAATACTTTCTGAAATTAATGTATTTTCTATTTGGTCTAGTTGAGGAAGAGCATAGTGAGCTGCAGAGTAACTGATAATTATTGGATTTTATTTTATATTTTATTATTTTGACATCATCTATGGGTAAAAAATGTAATCTTTATTGTTACTTATTTTGTTCACCCTGCATTTTGCTCTTATTTGTTACTTTCTCATTTCTTAGCATGACTAGTTAACTAATATATACACAAAACACTGACTTGCTATTATCAATCACTTGGGGAAGGCTAATCCTTTGCACTGAACTCCATAGCCAGAAACCCACTTCCCCTGTTGGCCCTGTAAGGATAGCAAGCATGGTGCCAAAAAGGGAACAGTTCTGTAGGATGGTCTTACAAAACTCAAACCTATTAAACCATGAAAATACTTTGAGGAGTAAATGGAACATAATGCTGAGACTGAGGGACTAGAAAAAGGCTTTGTTTAAAGAAATGGGGACAGAAATGGGGAATCCAGAGGAAGTGGTATTTTGGCTGGGGAAGATAGCGAGTTGATTTATGCAACATCGGGCTGGTAGCTGGGGATGGTCTTTCTAATAGCAGAGTCTGAGCAGTCAGTTGAAATGAGGAACTGAAATTTAAGAGAGGGCAAATCTGCGGGGCATATGCATTCAATAATCATCAAGCACATGTAAAACCTATACTATAAAGGTCTTGATGAAATCTGCTTTACCACAGGCTCAGACCATGTTTCCAGTGTATGTAGTGATACGAGTCTCACTCTTAGTAATATAAAATGAAACCCGTCAGTGGGAATTGAGTAGAAATGGTAGCTGTGGCTTTCTCTCTGGGAAATGTGGCAAACAGCTCTAACTATAATCAAGTTGTTGATCCCTCTGGGCAGATGTCACTGAATTGGCCTGTGGCCTCCCAGGGACTAGAGGAGTAAGTGGAAAACCGTCTAGTCAGCTGTACCTCACAGCTCAGCATCCGGGAGAAGGTACACTGATTTCCCTTCTAGCAATCAAGAGCTTTCTGAGAAAATAGGACTTCATACTTATTACTACTGACTAGGTTATAATCACAACCCTTTGGAATTGGGCCATTAATTGATCAGGAAAAGGAGCATGTAACTCTGTGTAGAAATACTTAAAATAGGTCCTCTATGTCCCCACCCCCATCCCCACACTCACTTAAACCAGCTGCTGAAGAGCTGCCTTCAAAAGTTAATCACTGACTAGAACAAAAAGACATTTCTCGGCTGCTCTCAATTCTACAAGATGTGACCCTAGAAACCTGCATGTATACTCATGATTCCTTGGAGAATTCACTGGGTGTGGAGGAAGAAACCGCTTCAAGCAGTGACCTACCCATGACCAGAAATCTGACTCCACCGGAGAAGTTGTAGACACTCTGAGATGCAATCTCAGCCCGTGAACAGGAAGAGGAGCGGGGCCGCCTGCCCGGGGCTGAGGTGTCCAGGCCCCCAGATGACTCAGGCTTTTTCGGAGGTGGATGGGAGGAATGCTACTGTGGGACTATGCATAGAGGTGGCTGGTGACTTTCCCGTTCTGCCCAGTATTAAAAGTTTTGCTTTGTCAATAATTTTTAAGGTCAGGATGCTGGGAAATGTGGCTGTTGGCACCAGGTATCGAATAGAATAATCATGTTGCCGAGATGTTCACCTCTGTGGTGTGATTTCACTTTGCTGAGAGGCTGAAAGCATCTGCTTACAATTACTTCCTGATCTCCTGAGGCAAGGGAAACAAAGCAAAAATAAGCTATTCGGACTTCATAAAAGAAAAAAGCTTCTGCACAGTGAAGGGAACAATCAACAAAGCTAAAAGGCAACCTACATAATGGGAGAAAATATTTGTAAATGACATATCTGATAAAGCATTAGTATCCAAGATATATGAAGAACTTATAAAACTCAACACCCAAAAAACAAATAATCCAATTAACAAATGAGCAGAAGACATAAATAGACATTTTTCCGAAGAAGACATACAGATGGCCAGCAGTCACATAAAAGATGCTAAATATCACTCAGCATCAGCGAAATGCAAATCAAAACTACAATGAGATATCACCTCACGCCTGTCAGATTATGGCTAAAATCGACAACACAAGAAACAACAGGTGTTGGCAAGGATGTAGAGAAAAAGGAACCCTGTTGCACTGTTGGTGGGAATGCAAACTAATGCAACCACTCTGGAAAACAGTATGGAGGTTCCTCAAAAAGTTAAAAATAGAAATACCCTATAATCCAACAATTGCACTAGTAGGTATTTACCCAAAGAATACAAATACTAATTCAAAGGGATACATGCACCCCAATGTCTATAGCAGCATTATTTAAATAGCCAAGATAGGGAAACAGCCCAAGTGTCCATCAACTGGTGAATGGATAAAGATGTGGTATACAGTAAACACACATATATACACAATGGAATATTATTCAGCCATAGAAAAGGTTGAAATCTCGTCATTTGAAATGATATGGATGGAGCTAGAGAGTATTATGTTAAGCAAAATACGTCACAGAGAAAGACGAATGCCATATGATATAACACTATGTTAACTAACTGGAATTTAAATAAAAACTTAAAAAAAAATTACTTCCTGTAACTGCTCCTGAAGTTCATTGGACACAGAGGTGCTGTGCCGTGTTTTGTGAGCCTCTAAGTGATTCCTTATCGGGGAGGGAGAGGGTGGAATATGTCCCATGCCTGGCAAGGAAGGAGAAGAGGAGCCAGAAAGTTCATTAGGGCAATGGTTCTACATATTATTATTTTAAGCAATGGATTCTCCTTTATTTTTCCGAACAAAATTTTATGTATAACCCTGACATAGAAAAGCAGAGCTTTTGTGTGTTGGGGCCAGACTGTTGGGATTTTGGTCCCTCCTGCTAGACCCCAAAAGTTGGCCCGCCTAAGTTTTAAAAACTATTGCAAAGTAGTAAGTGTTCTCCTTTAAAATGTAAAAACCCATGCAACAACTATGTTAAGCCAGAATCTATATCCTGATAGTTTAATACCCCTTAGTGTGAATTCATTTCAATCAGATTTCTGTTTTTCCTAATAAATGGCTGAAATGAATGCACCAGAGACTGTTAATTTTAACAAAATAGAAGAAAAATAAACAGCGTTGAAGCCTGTGGCATTGCGAGCTAGGGTAGACGTAATGGCATGTCTCAGGAGAGATTTGAGCCTGGTTCTGATTACAAAGACAAAAACTAGGTTACTGTGACCTGAGGCGTGGCTTACTGCAATCTTATGTGACGCTTAGGCCAATTACTGCCTGTATGACCTTGGGTAAGTTACTCGACCTCATTATGTCTTGGTTTCCTCATTTAGAACATGCTCATAATAATAGTACATATCTTATAGTGTTCTGAAGATCCAATGAATTGATATTTTTTAAACCTTAGGACACAGTCTGACACACAGTAAGCACTCTAAGTATGGGAATCAACCATTCTTTTTTTTTTTTTTTTAAAGAGAACCTTTTTTTTTTTTAAGATTTTATTTATTTATTTGACAAAGAGAGAGAGAGATCACAAGTAGGCAGAGAGGCAGGCAGAGGGAGAGGGGGAAGCAGGCTCCCTGCTGAGCAGAGAGCCTGATGCGGGGCTCAATCCCAGGACCCTGAGATCATGACCTGAGCCGAAGGCAGAGGCTTTAACCCACTGAGCCACCCAGGTGCCCTGGGAATCAACCATTCTTGACTCAGGATTCATAGTAGTGAAAAGTATCTCTGCCTTAACTGTGACACACACTAAATCAATTACACAAAAGCTATCATTGTAGTTTTACTTCCCTCAGAAATAATGTGATCAAAGTTGGTATGCAATCTTTTTTTTTAAAGATGTATGTATTTATTTATTTATTTATTTGACAGAGAGAGACACAGCAAGAGAGGGAACACAAGCAGGGGGAGTGGGAGAGGGAGAAGCAGGCTTCCTGCAGAGCAGAGAGCCCAATGTGGGGCTCGATCCCAGGACCCTGGGATCATGACCCAAGCCAAAGGCAGATGCTTAACTACTGAGCCACTTAGGTGCCCCGGTATATAATATTTATCACTACAATCCTAGAGAAACCATTACCTTTGACATCAGAGGTTATTACTATAAAGACTATATCCACATATGAGAAATTTTGAGGGGAAAAAGTATGACAATTTTTTCATCTGCATAATAAAAGCAAAAGTTTGTCACCAAAAAGTATCCCAGTGCAAAGAATTATTGAGTGGAGTCTATTTGCCACTGTGAAGTAAAAATTCAATTTGTGTGTTCTGGAAATAGAAAATGATTTAATAGAAAAGAAACTTCAAAGTACTAGCAGATGATCAAGAAATTTACCCAAGATTTAGAGATACAACTTCGGATTATTCTGACGATTTTAACTTCCTCATCCCTGTAATTTTGTAATAGAAATGTGGAAGGACCGAGTTTCACTGCTAAAAGAGGCCATAAAAGGCACTTAGTCCAGCTACTTATCTGGTTCTTGAAGCTATCCTTGCCAAGTAGAATTCAGTATCTTTAATTGGGAGTCACTCCTCCTTGAGGCAAAGAAACCTTTCTCCAGATACCTCTGAATAATAGACTTATTTATATTACCGTGTTTCACTCTGCCCTCATAGGGCCTAACAGAATAAACCTAACCCTTTCTCTTTGGTCCCTTTAAAAATGTGAAGAGAGGGGCATCTGGGTGGCTCAGTCACAGTGAGACATGTGACTCTTGATCTCAGGGTCGTGCGTTTGTGCCCCACGTTGGGCAGAGATTATTTTAAAAGATGTGAAGATAGTCTCTTACTTCTGAGTCTTTACTTTTCCTAGCTTGACATCCCCAGTTCCTTCAACCTCTCCCAACCGATGTGTTTTATTTGTCTTCCCCTCCCCCCCCCCCGGGTTGATTGTCTCCATTGCAGGTTTTTCAACAGACTTTTAAATACATCTGATGTCCTGACTAGTACAGAAGAGAGAAATCTACCACCTACCATTCCAGACCCTTTACTTCTATCAATGAAGCAATGACTGCTTTTGGTGACCGAATCTTACCCATCTTTCCCTGTGGTGTAGTAGGATTTGGGGTTTCAAGTGTGATTCACTTTGCCTCTGGTAAAAGTTAAATTCAATTTCTAGTGATCTTTTTATTTCGGATTATAATTTACTGCCATTCAACCCACTCTATCAGTTTCATGCCACCTGGAAATCTGACAAGTGGGTCTTCACTAATATAAAATTTCTAGTAGAGTCAAGGACAAAGAGAGCTCTGCACCACACACTGTTTCCATGCTGACATTGATGCCATTGGTATGCTTAATCATCTGAATATTGGCAGCATTTTGCAGCTAGACAGAACTTACAAATAGCCAAAGCAGGCAGGTGGTTTCAAAGGCATCAAGTTTTCCCAACCTGTCAGAATGCATCTCCGGTTCATTCTCAGTACCTTGGGTTCTAATAGTGTCTGAGATTTTTCTTCTTATTAAAATGAGCTAGCATCTGGGACGCCTGGGTGGCTTGGTCTGTTAAGCGTCTGCCTTTGGCTCAGGTCATGATCCCAGGGTCCTGGGATCGAGTTCCACATCGGGCTCCTTGCTCTGTGGGGAGCCTGCTTCTCCCTCTGCCTATGGCTCCCCCTGCTTGTGCATGCTCTCTCTCTCTCTCTTTCTCTCTCTGACAAATAAATAAATAAAATCTTTTTTTTTTTTAAGATTTTATTTATTTATTGACAGAGAGAGACACAGCCAGAGAGGGAACACAAGCAGAGGGAGTGGGAGAGGGAGAAGCAAGATTCCTGCTGAGCAGGGAGCCCGATGCGGGGCTCAATCCCAGGACCCTGGGATCATGACCTGAGCCGAAGGCAGATGCTTAACGATGGAGCCACCCATGCGCCCCTAAATAAATAAATAAAATCTTAAGAAAAAGAAGATCAAGTGATTTCTTGCTCTCTTTTAAATAAATAAATAAATCTTAAAAATAAAAGAAAATGTGCTAGCACCTAATAGCACTAAATATTCAGTCTTATCTGAGTGTAAATTTATCAGCAAATTCTGGGACAGTAGATTTTTACAGGGAGTAGAGTGGAGACAGCAGGAAGGCCCAGAGTATCTGAGAAATAAGGGAATTTGAAAGAAGGTTGGAAATGCCCTAGTAAATTTTACTTATTTCAGTCTATTCAATGTTTTTGGACCTCAAACTCTTTCCACAGTAATATATGATTATCTAAACTTTTGTATGAATTTAAAAAAAATCTTGCCTTTTTCTATGATAATACAGAACTCAGATGAGTGATAAATGAAGTGACAAAGTAATAAACAAGTAAATCTGGATCCCATAACCACAGTTCTACAGGTTTTTTAAGAAACAAAACTCAAATACTAAAGAAGAGATTTTAAATTTAAAATATTTTATTTTAGATCAGCATAGTATTCAGTATTATATTTGGAAACTCATTGTATATATTCCTTGATAATGGTCATCATATGTAAAGATATCCAGTCTTTTCCTATTTAACAAATAGGAATTATCTAATTATCTAATAATTAAATAAATTAAATAATCAGTAGATAATTGGATAATTATTAGATCATTTTAATTTTATCAGGAATACTTACTTAACAACAAGTAAATTTTAAAAGATATATTATATTTACCTTGGGGAAAAATTTAACTATTATGGCATCAAAAATTGACAAATGCTCTCATAAATTGGTGTTTTGAATTTTTGCACTTTCCACATAAGAGAAAATCAACTGCTCTTTTTTCTTTTGTGTTTCGTTTACAAATGATGAGGTAACAGAGGTTGTAAGCACCGCCCTGCAAATGACACAGGTGTGAGTAGTCATGTTCAATAAATGAAAAGTCGTAGTGGCTGTAATCCTTAGAATCGTTTTGTATTTAAGTTTGATTTTTTTAAAAAAGAAATCAATACATTCGGATATACTACTCAAGACTTTGATGATTGTATCTCATGGATCCGGGGAGGATCAATCCGAGACTTGGAGAATTAGTATCATACTTACGGTCCTCGTTGATAATCTTTGTCATTAGTATTTCTTTGTTTCTGAGTTATTAGCTAACAATGCAATATGAGTATAACAATAGAAGAATAACAGGATGATGTAAAGCTGTATGCCCACCAAAAACTTCATAGTGAGCAGCAGGTCCCAGCTGAGTGATAAACCAGCTGACAGAGTAATGAGCAAGTGCATCTCAACACCATTAACCAAAATCCTGTAAACCTTTTAAGAAATAGTCATAGAGTAGATCCTGGCACTGCCTTTAACAGCCTGATCTCTTGCACTACTGGTTGGGAAACATTTCATAATTTTGCACATGACTGAGAAGTTCAAAGAGAAGTAAAACCTAAATATCTTGAAACAAGTATGGTGTAAAGAAAAATAAAACCTCTGTCTACTCTCATTCAGTAAAACTAGTGCTTCCGAAGTCAGTGTAAGATAACTAACATTGTATACCAATACCACTGAGCAGATGTGGTAAACTTATTCTGAATATTGGTCTTGAATAAAATCTCAATTTAATTAGAAGACATCTTGAAACTGTCAGTAATCCTAGGCAACTGGTGAGTAAAACATTTCAAGTTTCCCCAGGTCAGAGCTTCTCGAACTATACTGTATACCTACATCACGTGGGGGTGTTACTGAAATACAGATTCTGATTCAGCAGTTGGGAAGGGGACAGCCGGGATTCTGGATTTCTAACAAGTTTCCAGGCGATGCTGATGCTGCTGGTCCAGCCACGGGGGTCTCCAAAGCCCTCTCCCAAGCGGGCAGGAGAATGCTAAATAATCATGTTAACCTTATTCCATGAGGTAAAGCATAGGGGAAAGCTATAAAGCGTAAACACAAGCTACTATTATATTAGATACAATCTGTTTCCTTGTTTATTTCAGTGCCTGGACTGTACATCTCCCTGGCAGACATGAAACACCATCACCATCAACAACAACAAAGACTCATGCTTACCCCAAATCCATCTGTCTCCTATCTAAAGACACACCGCCCACTGAAGCATTATTTGAGTTTTGTGAAGCAGTGAAAGCTGTGGTTATATATAAACAAAAGCCAGTAAAGGAAAAAAGGTATACAAATGGCAGGTGATGAGGAAAAGCTGGCAGGAAAAGATCAGAGAACCTTTGCTAACTAGAAAAAATCTCATATAGTAACTCCTATTTGCTTTTGGGTTCAGACGGGGATACTCGTTAAGGAAATGTTCACGTATTTTCTACATTTGTAAATGAAAATGTCATATATTTGCATGAAAAGATGATATGAATAAATGAATAGCAATAAACTGTAAACTGTCTCTTACTGTTGGGGTGGGAATGGGGTTTGTTAAGGTGGATAATAGCTACAAACCATTATTGAACATCTACTGTATAAAAACTGCTTTACGTAGCTCATTTTTAATTTTCACTCAACTTCGGAAAAACAAGGACAGTACTGAAGTACCCATTTCACAGATGAAGAATCTGAGACTCTGAGAGGTCACAGAAATTGCTCATTTGTAAAAAAAAAAAAAAAAAAAGAAAGAAAAGAAATTGCTCATTTGTGTGTTGGCAGACCGAGACTTTCAAATCCATGTTATAAAACTTAACGCCAGTCCCATATGTTTAAAACTACATATAAATTTCTGGTTTGATGTTGATGTTTTGGTATTTTGACTACCTAGAAAAACTATAACCACTAGCAAGTTGGGGAGTGGCTAGGGAAGGCCATATTCATGAAAATGCTTTTCAAATTAATTTTTAAAAATAAAAAAATGTATATATAAATGGAAAAATTCAAACTGGATATAAAGTTACAAAATGAAAAGAGAAGTCTCTTCTGCCTCCCATCTGGAAATGGAATTGCTGGGTCAGCAATCGAGAATCTCTAGGGATGGAGCCCCAGCATCGGTAGGAACATTTGCGGTAACTTTGAGGCACAAAGAGGGTGAAAACTGACCTAGATCTTACCTAGATCACCCCTAAAAGTGACTCTTTCATACTGAGCCTGCTGTCACATAACTTACTTGATTTCAGAAAGTTCATTTTCTTTGCTTTTTCAAAGTTACCTTGAATCTGTAAGCATTCGTTGAAAGATTCAAATGGCATCGTTTTCCACCAACCACTGGGTGATGTATTTGAGATCCCAGAACAAAGCTGGTGCACCGATCAGATCTGGAGCCACCTGTCTGTGCTCCCAGCAGAAGTATCATGTGCCTGTGAGTCATGAGACCTGGCTGGCTGCTTCTGGCATGTTCACAAGATCTCCAGTCTGCAGCCGGGAAGGAGGCTACCAATGAAGGGTTGTTTTTGTTTGCTATTGCTGTTTCGTTTTGTCTGTTGATTTTTGTTGTTTTTTCATGATCTTGGACTGAAATTTCACTTGATGCGCTATTTCCTAGACTCTGTGAGAAAGTTTATGTGCACTTTCAGGGATTTCTAATGGCTTCTTGTTGGATGCCAAAATACCATCGATACTCTCCTAGTCTTATTTAACTTCTTAGAGCTCAGTGATTGGAAATGATAATGGCAGTTTGAGCAGAAAACCATTGCCCTGGGGAAACAAATGGAAATACAAAGCGCTTTGTTGAAGTCTTCTTGATAGCCTAAAACTGGAGATAACTTGTTTACCATGCAATTTAATATGGAAATTATTCAATGGCTGTAGTTTTTAGACCAGCAACGATCAGAAAGAACTTTCTCCCCTGGAGTTGCAGTTAGTAAGACTTGGCTAGGAGATTAGATTCGCCTTGTTATGTCAATGCTGAGCGTGAAAGAAAAAAAAATATATAGCTGTTATGCTTCCAGGAGGCACAGTTTTTAATTCTTACTAGCTACACTCAAAAAACAGGACACATTCTTTTTAATCAGTGTTGTCTTCAAATATCTGTGCAGAAGGAGCACTCAATACACAAAATTAAGAAAAGAAAGCTAAGCTAAGGACAGGGAAGCATGGATGGACATTGCTGAATAAAACTTAAATGCCCTTTTCTTTTCATTCTTTGATGAGGTAGTTAACATTTTCTTAAGGAAACTTTTTTTGGGGTGCCTGGGTGGCTCAGTGGGTTAAAGCTTCTGCCTTCGGCTCAGGTCTTGATCTCAGGGTCCTGGGATCTCAGGGTCCTGGGATCGAGACCCACATCGGGCTCTCTGCTCAGCAGGGAGCCTGCTTCCCCCCTTCTTTGAGCCTGCCTCTCTGCCTACTTGTGATCCCTCTCTCTCTGTCAAATAAATAAATAAAATCTTAAAAAAAAAAAATAAGGAAGCTTTTTTTTTGTCATCTCTGGCATGAAGAAAGAAGACATAGAGTATATTAAAATACAAAATCAACCAGTGCATCAGTGACTATTTTTGGCTAACTTCAAAAGCTGGTGTTCTGAATATTTAGGATTTTCTAGCACAAATGCAGAAATTCTAGACCATAGTTCCTAGACTATTCACATCCAATTTCTAGACTATGGTTTCCAGAAAAATATGAATGGCCAAGTAAACTGATCCTAATAAAATGATGATTTTCCCATGTTAAGCTCCTGACTAGAAAGAGCGGTTTGACATACATTTAGATGTAATATCAATCGTATTTTAAGATAACAAGCAACTTAAACCCTGAACAATTCAAATTTTGAAATCATTAAAATAAGAACAGCAGAAAAGAACTAACCGTGAGAATTTAAGTTATCAAAACAAAAACAGAAACAGGATTTTGACTATGTCTAATTTATTAAAAACAAACAGAAGTTCTTAGATTTTTCTAGCACAGAATCGTACAGGTCCGTCAACTTCCGTTTTGCTTAAATACTCAATAGTGTGGCCCTACAGCAAACTTGGAAGCCATTAGAAGACAAGGGTGACACTCTATCCATGTCGATTATAAAAATCCAGAGTGGTTTCATTGATTTAAGCCACAACATACAGAAGGGTGACAAGAAAGTGATGGTACCATATAAAAGAGGACAATGTAGCAATTTAGGAGAACTATAACTCTAATTGCTCCTCCCCCTCCTGGGAGAAAAGGATACCTTCTATGGGTTCCTTGCATAATGGTATCCAAGAATCCAAGGCCTTGTGTGATAGCTGTCCAATTCTGTCACTGGTTGCCATGTTCAAATAATAGCATCCCGTGTACAGCCCACCAACCTCATAGACCAGTTTGTCTTTTCTGGTTATATACATTATTTGAAATTTTGAAAATTTGATATTAAACTGATCTGAGAGGTCATCTTTTTACATAAAATTATCCATCAGCTTGCAATGCATGAACACATCACAAAATTGTGTCAGAAATCATTCATTCAGATAAAGGGAGTAAAAAAACTAAACAAAAACAAAAAAATTACTCATTCAAATCCTTAATGGATATTTATTTGTCATGTACTATCTGCCACAATTCTAAGCTCTAAGGAGATTTTCTTGCTCTCATTACACTTACAACATGTTTTTTAAAGATAAAATTTAAATTTGACAGATATTCCCTATTTATAATTTAGGCTACCAAGATTTAAAACAAAGAATTCATTCACAAAATCATGCCTAAAACGTATGAGAATATCTCAGTGTGACACTTTCTACATTCTAGAACAAATGTAAATGAGATAGAGTGGTTTGAAGCTGCCAGAAAGTTCAAAGTAGGCAAATATGGTAAAATTCCCACTTCCTCAAATGTTTAATATGCTTTTTCTATAAAAAGGAGGGAAAAATAAAATAAGGCGAAATCAGAGACAGAGACAAACCATAAAAGACTCTTAATCATGGGAAACAACCTGAGGGTTGCTGGAGGGAACGTGGGTGGGGGATGGGGTAATTGGGGGATGGGCATTAAGGAGGGCACATGATGGAATGAGCACTGGGTGTTACATGCAACTGATGAATCACTGAAATCTACCTCTGCAATTAATAATACACTATATGTTAATTAATTTAAATAAACTAAATGGAAAAAAAGTGATCACCGTGATCTACATTCCCCTAAGACACTTAAAAAACATGAAAGCTACTTTGAAAATGTAATTATGCCTTCCAGATCATGGCAGAGAGCATAAATACAGGAATTCGGGTGTTCAAAACTGGGCAGAGGTGCAGGTGGGTTACTCCCAGGTGGAAGAACTTCTGGAGCAGCGCAGCAATCTTGAGATCCAGAAGCACAAAGGCAATAAAAGACAGAGAGAGGCTACATGTTGGGTAAGGCACAGTGCCTACTGAAGACACTAACAAGGGGGCTAGAGGCAGGGACATAAGAGTTGACCTACTGACCCCCAAAGCTACTTTTCAGATTATTTTTCTCCTTTCCCAATATTTCCAATTCTGCCTTTAACCTTTCTGGATTGATCACATAAGAGTATTTTCTTCATCCTGTTTGTGAAACCCATCACTTGTACTCTTCTTCAAGTTCCTATCGTGTAGGTATGTACCCTCAATCTTTAACCTGGTTGTGTTGAGGACAGATTAAAGAATTCAAAACAAATTTCTGATACATCAGACAGGTCCCTTAGATCTGAAGAAGACTCAGGCTCTCTCTGTAAAATGAAGGGGTAGGTAACTTACCAAACACGACAGAGACTGTAACAGAAAACTTGGTTTTTGCTCGTTTGAACAACTGAGAAGATTTATTGGCTTACATAACTGGAACGTCAGAGATTGAGCAAGCTTTGAGGCTGGCTTAATTAGGTAACTCCAGCAACTGTTGTCACAATTTTCCTGGCTATGCTCATCTCTGAGTGTTGGCTCGTTTTCAGAGTAGCAACCCTCTTAATGAAAATCTGGCTGCAGAATTTACAAGCTTCACATCTCCACCTCACAACATGGAGAAGAAGAGTATCTTTTCTGGTATTCTCCTTTAAACAAGGAATATTCTTTTCCTAGAGGTTTCCCAAAACTTCCCTACTTGTTGTCTCAAATTGGGTCCCATTCCAATGCCTACTCCATTGGATTAGTTTACTAGAGCCCCATAACAAAATGCCACAGACTGGGTGGGCTTAAATAATGGAAATTTATTTTCTCACAGTTCTGGAAGTTAGAAGCCCAAGACCAAGGTTTCAGCAGGGTTGGCTTTTTCTGTGGCCTCTCTCCTTGAATTGTCGGTGACCGTCTTCTCCCTGTGTCTTCTACTTCTTTTTCCTCTTACATGTCTGTATTCAAATTTTTCTCTTATAAGGGCATTGGTCCTATTGGATAGGGGCCCACCTTGGTGACCTGCTTTTAACGTAATTACCTCTTTAAAGGACTTTTCTCCAAAATACAGTCATGTTCTGAGGTACTGGGGATTAGTGTTTCAACATGTAAATTCTGGAAGGACACAATTCACCCCATAACACCCATCCTAATAATAAGGACTTAGCTGAACAAATTGGCTTACATTGAGATTCTGAACCAATGAGATCATCCCCACTGCTACGTCAAGCCCATTGCCAAAATACACTCGCAACATCAGGGAGGATGGAAGAACAGGTGAAAATTGGGCTGACAGAGGGAACCAGCAACCATCGATAATCATATTCAGTATAGGACAGTTAGGCTAAGTAATTGCTAAGATCTCTCCAGCTCAAAAACTCAGTGATTCAAAATCCCAAGTATTTTTCCTCATAATGTACCAAAAGTTAATTCAATACAAAGCAATAAGTGGAGTTTTGATGACAGTAGACCAGAAATAGGGGATCAAAAAATGATATTGCCTGGGAAGCCTTCAGGGTAGGACGACATTCTCTTAGAGGTGTGGCTCTATTTTCTTGAGATAGGGGCAATGGAAAACAAGACCATGAGCTCCAGTCAACGGTGGATGAAGGAAATAAGGAATCCCTCAGCTGTGTGTGGGGACAAGAAAAGGTGGCTCAGCATAGCCTACATCTCATTATCTTGAAGATGGTAAGAGTTCTGCAAATGTCACAGGATGCCAATAAAGACAGTTGACCAAAAAACCTCTTCAGCTTTTGACCTTTAATTATGTTAGGTTAAGCCAGGAGAAATTGATGTTTAATAGGTTAAAAATGATGAACATATTGGCAATTTCATGGTTCAACCTAATAAAGACCTTTCCCAATAGGCCTTAAGTGCTCTAAAGCCTAACAGCAAATATAAAGGATTTATGAAAGAAAATATATCTTAGAGCATAAATTCACTTTCAGCCTGATGCCCTCCAGAGACTTCATTTATGATACAGTACAAAATGATGATAACAACATTCTTGACTTATAGACAGAAAGCTAAATTATATTTCACACAGTGCGTTTTCTATATCTGGGGAATATATACATCTGAAAGTATTCAAACAAACTAAGAAAAACGGTAGCTTTTTTTTTTAAGGTTTTATTTATTTATTTGACAGAGAGACACTCAGGGAGAGAGGTAACACAAGCAAGGGGTGTGAGAGAGGATGAAGCAGGCTTCCTGCCGAGCAGGGAGCCCGATGTGGGGCTCGATCCCAGGAGCCTGGGATCATGACCCGAGCCGAAGGCAGACGCCCAACGACTAAGCCACCCAGGCGCCCCGATGGTGGCATTTTCTAAAATCTTAGATATCTTTCCCTGTTTACAGTAAGTAACTGAATCTCTAGCTATAGATGCGGAAAATTGATTTTCTGAATTTTATAAAAATAGTAGCAAAATGATTTCACTTCCTACCCCACCACTCACCTTCCCTATCTTCTAACTTTATTGACACTGAAACCTCCAAATTTATCTAATGATTCATTTGCTTTGTTTGGATCCTACATTAGAATTTGTTTTTAAATATTTTAAGGTATGTATTAAGTGTCCCAGATAGGCGTTAATGCTAAAGAAAAAATTGGCCCCAGACAAGTGAATCCCCAAAACTTTTGGTTGAGGTTTTAATCTCATTTTCTTTCCCCCAAATATGGGCAGGGATTGAAACATTTTATTATCAGAATTTTTCTTCTTTATTCTACTAAAGTTATTTCACGTTCATAGACATTTTATGTTGAAGAAGCTTCTC
Source organism: Potos flavus (assembly GCA_028534135.1). Lineage (NCBI taxonomy): Eukaryota > Metazoa > Chordata > Mammalia > Carnivora > Procyonidae > Potos > Potos flavus. The sequence goes on from CM052886.1 coordinate 93,078,053, forward strand.
TTTATCATTCAATATCCCTCCCTTTAAAAGTACGTTTGGTATATGTAGGATTTACTCTGATAAGGGAAATTGGAAGGCTCCCAAGAATATTTCCTATAAATTTCTAATAAGGAAAAGCATCACTTAAAACATCTATATAGGGAAGTCATGCAAAAGAACCTCAGTAAAAGATCTGAAATTTAGATTGCTTCATTTATTTGTTTTAAAGATTTTATTTATTCATCAGAGAGAGAGAGAGTGCACAAGCAAGGGGGTATGGCAGGCGACAGGAGAAGCAGGCTCCCTCCTAAGTAAGGAGCCCGAGGATCATGACCTGAGCCCAAGGCAGATTAACTGCCTGAGCCACCCAGGCGTCCGAGATTGCTTCATTTATTTAACATATTGTCAAAGAACTATAATTTGGGGGCGCCTGGGTGGCTCAGTGGGTTAAAGCCTCTGCCTTTGGCTCAGGTCATGATCTCAGGGTCCTGGGATCGAGCCCCGTATCGGGCTCTCTGCTCAGCAGGGAGCCTGCTTCCTCCTCTTTCCCTGCCTGCCTCTCTGCCTATTTTTGATCTCTCTCTGTCAAATAAATAAATAAAATTATTTTAAAAATTTTTTTTAAAAATTAAAAAAAGAAATATAATTTTTATTTGCACAGAATCTGAGAAACTAAAATTTCTTAGATTTTTATAACAGAACAAGAATATCACTTCCTAATCAAAATTTGGGGGCAGTGCTGCTGGTAGAACAATGTGTTTAATTAAAACACAAACTAATTCTATTTGAGAAATTAAAGGAATGTCATCTTTTTCTTTTCGTTTTTCTTAAGGTGATCTCTAAAAAATACATTCCTATTATTTGGTTTGTTGAAGTGCAATTACTTATGTGGCTATGTCCAGCAGAAGAAAAGGGCAAAATTCATTTTTTCCCCCCCTGCATGGACACAAGTACTCCCCCGCATTACAAATTGCTGTGGGAGGCGTTTATTTTGCAATTAAATAAGACTAAGGAGAATGTTCTGAAGTTACTGCTTAGTGTGTCTCCCCCTCTCTTCCCCCAATACCTTTTTTTAAAGATTATTAAAACCAAGGCTGAAAGTGGTTTCAGTAAGGTAAAATTCTGATCTTAAATAAATGAGTGAACACTTAACAGAGATACGTGTAACCCTCTGCATTCCGCTTTTCCTACCACACCCTCGGCCACCATCACCTGTTTTAGGTTCTACAGAGAATCGTGTGTCAGGAGTTGCTTCATTGGATTCCCTGTTTGACACTATTTGGGGGCACCTGTAATATATGAGGTCCTGTGCCAAGAATTCTGATCAAGGTAACTTCACGGCTTCTTAGAGGAGATAAAAATATGTGCCTAAATGACTATAATGCAAGAAGGAAGGCAAAAGTACCGTGAGAAGAACTATCGCTGTTAAGATCCAGTGGAAGAAATGCTGCTAAAAAATGTGGCATTTGAACTGTTTTGAAAGACAAGGGGATTTGGATGTGCTGACAAGTCACAGGGAGGGCCGCCAGGCAGAAGGAACAGCACACACATGGCAAAATGAAATGCATGTCTAGGAAACACCAGTTAAGCGTGGTTCTAGTGTGGAGTACGAAAAGATTCATGAGGAATAAGCTGGAGAAATAGACTGACCTAGATGAGAGAGGGTCAGAAATGCCAGGCTAATGAGTTCGGTGATGTTCTATGGGCAATGCAGAACCACAGTTGATTTTGTTTTAAGTAGGGCAATGACAATGGCCCCAAGTGGATTCCTGTAAACAACTTACTACAGGGCGGAAAACAAGGCAGGAGAAGGTTAGAAGGATTTTGTGTGTCCAAGTGCAAGCTAATGAAAGCCTGAGTTATAGTATTAGCCAGCTTCCTATCGCTTTTCAAGCACCCCCTTTCCCCGACCCTCCTATATACCACCCAACTACAGGCCTAACAAACGAAGTCTTGACCTAACTTTCCTTGCCTTTTCTCAATCTCCTTTGCTTTCATGTCTTTCCACCAATCAAGATTATTGGCTCCCTGACTTCTACCTTCAACTCTGAGTCCCAGGCATTTGACCTTCATCCTTACTCTTCTAGCATCTGGACACTAGTTTTTTCCTGTGCACTCTACTCGGATTCACTTTCCCATCCTTGGATTATTCCATTCTCTCAGGTGGGCCCGTGATGCCTCAGCCCCAGCCTTCGCCCCGCAGAGCACAGTCTCACGTGTATCAGTCAGGATTTGCAGTTGCAAACAGAAACTTCTTGAGAGTGTAGACAGAAAAAATTAAATTAAATTTAATAAATAAATAAAATTATAAAATAAATTTTTTTATAAAATAAATTTTTAATAATATTTTAAGTTTTATTTAATTCATTAAAATAAATTTAATAAATGAATAATTTAATAAATTAAATTAAATTTAGTCAAGAATTTTTTAAATATTTTGTTTTTAAGTAATCTCTACACCCAACATGGGGCTCAAACTTATAACCCTGTGATTAAGAGCCAGCCAGGTGCCCCGCTTTCTATTCTCTTGTAGAAAAAATATTACAAAATCATTGTCATGTAAAGAGGCAGTCAAAAAGAATTATTTTTTCTGGATTTGTGACAGTTGCAATACTGGTCAGCTTTTTAAAATTTGTAACTTGTTTTGATTTTTTTTCTAACTTGAAATAAGCACTTATTTTTTAAACCTAATTTTAAATTCATTATTTTGTTGCTTTTTATTGAAGAAGGTCCCCTAAATTGTATTGGCTTCATGCCCCACAAAACCAGATCTGGCGCGGGCCGAATTTCCGATTCCTAACTAAACAGGCTGAAGAGAGCTATCGCAAAGACAGGAAGGGTGTTTAAACATGCCGGTTGGCCCCCAACACAATGGATGTCCATTCCACTGTGCTTGAGCACATGTCTGGCATGTGGAAATGACACCCCTCTTGAGGAAATACACTTGGATACGTTTGGGAAAGAAATGGAGAGGCAGGGACACAAGACAGAAACACCACATAGACACGATGAGAAATTGGATTGTGCGTGCGAATAGATAGCCCTGAGGATTAGTATAGATGATTATCAGGTTGGCGATGCTACTAAACCAGATAGGGATCTCAGAGCTGATAGAAGTTCAGGGAGGAATTGGGAAGACAGAGGGTTTGCTATTGAATGTTCAAGGACTCAAATTATCAAGCCTTCTCGAGGACTAACGTTAGTAGATCTACTAGTATTTAATGCACCATCTCATAGGGCTAATGAAAGGTAGTAAAAATTTCACTTACAAAGTAACTAAGCAGCCAAAGGAGAAAAATAAGGTAAGAGATTAATTAATTTTTATTTTTTTACAAGATTTTTTATTTTTAAGTCATCTCTACACCCAGCGTGGGGCCCAAACTCACAACCCAGAGATGAAGAGTCACATGCTCTATCCACTGAGCCAGCCAGGAGCCCTAGTAACAGATTAATTTAGAAAAAAAGTATTAACAAATATAACTGAAGGGTAAATGTAACTAAGACATATTAGGAAAAAATGCCATGCTTGTGACTAAATACCAGAGATCCTGCTTTGATTTCAACCAAACTTTAACATTTTTAGTAAAAAAAAAAAATAGCAAAATTGGGAAGGATTACCGAAACAAAACATGGTTGGTTTACAAAAACAATTATAATAACAGCAGCTATTTATAGAGGGCTGACTACACTCTAAGTATTATAATAAATAATTTATGTATATTACTTTCATTATTCCTTATAACAACCCAGTATGATAGTATCATTATTCTCATTTTACATAGGTGTAAACTGAGTCTTAGAGTAGTTGCATTACCTGCCAATTCGCAAACAGAGGTCTGGACTCTAAAACCCATACCAGGGCATGCACAGAAATAAATGACCAAGAATATTGGATTCCTTGAATGACTGCCTTTGGTGACTCTGCTGTCTAGGGTGTAACTTGGCGTGGTTAAGGGAGGCAACATGACTTAATGTGAGTTTGTATGAAAAACAGGAAGAGAGAAATTATTTGTACATCGTGGATTACATTCAGTCTTTCTTTGCCTTTCAAGTTTCAGGTGGAGAATTTAAGCAACTGGGCTCCAGGGAAAAATGAGACCAGGAAGCTATGGGCTTCCCTCTCTGGGGCTTGCCTACAAGGGCAGAGTAGCACAGGATAATTCGACAGCCGTATATTCCCCACCAAGGGAGGCAGAGGAGACAGAGAGATAAGGAAAGCCTGCCGGTTAACCGTTTCCAATTTCTCATTCCGTCAGTGAAAGCAACTGGGTATCTCTATCTAAATCAACCATACTGTCCTGAAACCAATATTGCACTGTATGTTAACTAATGAGAATTTAAGGGGCGCCTAGGTGGCTCAGTCGTTAAGTGTCTGCCTTCTTCTAGGGTCATGATCCCAGGGTCCTGGGATGGAGCCCCACATCTGGCTCCCTGCTCGGCGGGGAGCCTGTTTCTTCCTCTCCCGCTCCCCCTGCTTGTGTTCCCTCTCTGGTTGTCTCTCTCTCTGTCAAATAAATAAAATCTTAAAAAAGAGAGAGAGAATTTAAATTAAAAGTTTTTAAAAAAGTAACCATACCTGAATGTTTAACCTCTTGTATTTCCTCCATGTTTATCATAATTACTTTTCTTCTTTATTTGCTTATTATCTCTCTTTGCCCTAGAATACACATTTTTCACAAGGATGAAATCAACCAAAGGTAAAAATTGGTTCTTGGAAAGGGAAAAAAAGTCTTTCTATGTATAAAGCACAGAGAGTAGACACAATATAAAATAGATAGATAGTATCTCTGTGGTAGTAAAATTTCATGATGGAGGTGGTTAGGGAAAAAATAATATGGAAAATGTTTCCTTGGAGGGAAGTTAATGTAAACAGATAGAAGAAGACTATTCCAGGGGCTAAGTTTCAGAAGAACAGGTGTGCAGAATCCTTGCAGGTTGCAGCCCCAGTGCCTAGCACTGCTTTGCACAGAGTAAAGGCGTAATAAGTATTTTGCAGAATCAACTCTTCATTTGCCTTTCTCGCAACAAATAGTGTTGTCATTATTTTAAAGTGGAAAGGAGAGGGGCGCCTGGGTGGCTCAGTTGGTTAAGCATCAGACTCTTCATTTTGGCTCAGGTCATGATCTCAGGGTGGTGAGATCGAGCCCCGAGCAGGGTAGGGCACCCGAGCTCAGTGGGAGCGGGAGTCTGCTTGAGATTGTCTCTCTCCTTCTCCCTCTGCCCCGACCCACTCATGTTCTCTTGCACTCTCTAAATAGGTAGATAGATAGATAGATAGATAGATAGATAGATAGATAAACAAACAAACAAACAAATAAAATCTTTAAAGTGGAAGGAGAGCTGGGAAAGGAAATTATGTAGTGGAAATCTTTTTTTTTTCTTTTTTTCTTTTTTCCAAAAAGGTGGCTAGGTGGGTGGGGCAAGAGCACATTTATAAAGTTTCAACTCAGAAGTGAAGTCATTTTTCAGAAAGCTGCTCTGTCACAATTAGCCACTGTTGACGTTTAGATCTCTCCATGCTAAATACTTCATTTAAAAATAGGCACCTAGCATCTAAGCCAAAACTTTTCCTTATTCTCATGCTCTGCCCAATGTCCTCGCTGTAGGTATTGTTATTTCTTCCACGAGACCAGACTTGGGTCTGAAGAGCTCCAAGTCCTGCCTGCCAAGAAGGGTTTGTGAGTGGGTGTAAAATGTGGGAGAAGAAAGGCCCAAAGGTTTTCAGCCACTTCCTAGTGTCCATTCCTGGCCAGACAGGCCCCATGCCCTGCTTCCTAACAGACTAATACTGGGTTCCTTTCAGGTCAGAATTGGGACAGCTGAAGATAGTTGAGACAGTGGGCATTTCTTGTGGTCTCTTCCTGTTTCTCCAGTCCAAGACTTCGTGCTAAAGCTTCCTCTCATGGAGTAAAAGTCAGAACCTCAAAGAGTTCTGCAGGAAAAGAAAAAAAAATATGCCACATTCATGATCTGATGCTGACAGATTTCTCCTCAATGCTATGCTTTACATGCTCACGGACACGTGGAAAAACTTTCAGTGTGAGGATCTT
>CM052886.1:93084581-93133236 GCA_028534135.1 Potos flavus
CTCTCTCCATTCATTCTTAAATCTCTAAATGTTCACAGAAATGATTACACAAGATTAAATGGTTTTGGAGCACAGAAAAATGTGCTACGTCACTCAGAAGAGATTTTGACTGCTGGAACTGTGTAGAATTCAGAACATGGAGGGCTCGTTAGCCTTTGAGAAGGGGTCTTGTTAGCCTTTGAGAAGGGTCCACTCTTCTGAGACTTTTGGAGAGGGAAAAGATGATGGATACAAGGAAATAGGAATGTGGAAAGTTCACTCAAGGTTCTATGATAGGTATCTCTTGATCTACTTCCAGAAGGAACATTCTCAAGGTCGGACCTCAGTGGAGCTCACTTTCAAAATTAATTTTGAGGTGCAAGTAAATGTTTCCCTGGAGTTACTATTCCATTCTGTCATCCCTTATGCATTGTGGAAATCAGTGCACCCCTGGAAGAGTGACAGTCAGAGTTGGCAGGTTACTTCTGGTCAATGGAGAGCTTAGCTAGACTAGCCGACCCCCCACAGGAGGGTAACAAGGGTCACCAAGTTTAAGGGAAGGCAGTGAGGAGGAACCGAGGACTTTGAACTGGGAACGAATTTGAAACAGCCTGTATGGAAAGTAAAACATATCTGGGAGTTCGTGTGCGCTTAAAAAGCTTTTCTGATTTTCAGTAATCAAAAAATGAAGGAGGGGGCACCTGGGTGGCTCAGTTAAGCATCTGCCTTCAGCTCAGGTCATGATCCTGGGTTCCTGGATCCAGCCCTGTGTTGGGCTCCCTGCTCAGCGGGGAGTCTGCTTTCCCTCTCCCTCTGCCCCTCCCCCTACTTCTGTGCACTCTCTCTCTCTCTCAAATAAATAAATAAAATCTTTAAAGAGAAAGATGAAGGACGTTTCTACAGCTTTTTTTTTTTAATTTAGAGAATTCAAATGATCAAAATGTGTGTGTGTGTTTTTTTTTTTTAAAGAAAGAGTGAAAAGGGGCACGTGGGTGGCTCAGTCGGTTCGGCATCAGACCCTTGCTTTCGGCTCAGGTCATGATCGCAGGGGATCATGCCCCTTATCATGCTACACGCTCGGTGAGGAGTTTCTCTCTGCTCCTCTGCCTGCTCCCACACTCTTTCTTTTTCCCTCAAATTATAAATAAATCTTAAAAAAAAAAAAGTGAAATTATGGAAGTGGAGCAGAGGCTCTCCTAACACACTTCCACTTAACCAAATGCCCAGATTAGCCAATCCTCTCCATTCTTTCTGTAACTTTCTGGCAGCTGCCCACGGCCAGTTCACTACTTTCTAGCTCTCTTCTTCTCCCATCAGTTGAATTGTTTGTGTAGAAGAGTACCTGCTATTACAATGATACATTCTCCCCTTCTTAAATTATGATATATTAAGATGTACTTCCGGGACGCGTGGGTGGCTCAGTGAGTTAAAGCCTCTGCCTTTGGCTCCGATCATGATCTCAAGGTCCTGGGATCGAGCCCCGAGTCCCTGCCAAGCAGAGAGCCTGCTTCCTTCTCTGCCTGCCTCTCTGCCTACTTGTGATCTCTCCCTCTCTGTCAAATAAATAAATAAAATATTAAAAAAAAAAAGATGTACTTTTTTTGGTGTACAGTTGTATGAACATTGACATACTGTAGAGATTAGTATAACCAACGCCACAATAAAGATACAGAAAAGTTCCACGAACCCTCACCCCCAAAGCCTCTCAGGCTATTCTTCTACAGCCACACCATGTCCCTAACCCTACAATGGCAATCATTGATCTGTTCTTCAACCCTATAGCTCTGTCCTCTTGAGAATGATATAAATGCATTTCTACAGTACATATGTTTTTGAGACTGGCTTCTTTCATTCAGCATAACGCTTTTGAGATGCATCCAAATTGCTGCCTGTTTTAGTCGTTTGTTTCTTTATATTGCTGGGTAGTATTTTATTGGATGAATGTACCCCAGCTTGTTTAGCTCTTCACCCACTGAAAGACATTTGGGCTGTTTCCAGTTTGTGGCTATTATGAATAGAGCGACTAAAAGCAGTCATGTACAGATTTTTGTGTAAGCATAGCTTCCGTTTTTCTAGGGTGAGTACCGCTGGAGAGGATTGCTGGGTCATATGGCAGGCGTATGTTTCACTTTGTAAGTAACGGCCAAATGGCTTTCCAGAATGGCTGTCCCATTTTGTTTTCCCACCAGCAGTGTAGGAGACAGTTTAGCACTTGGTACTGTCAGTATTTGTTAAAGCTATTTTCATAGATTTGAGGTGGTATTCCGTTATGGTTTTAATTTTCACTTCGCTAATGGTTAACCATATTGAGTATCTTTTCGTGTGTGTTTTTTTTTTTCTAAGATTTTATTTATTTATTTGACAGGGAGAAAGAGATCACAAGTAGGCAGAGAGGCAGGCAGAGGGAGAGGAGGAACCAGGCTCCCTGCTGAGCAGAGAGCCCGATGCGGGACTCGATCCCAGGACCCTGAGATCATGACCTGAGCCGAAGGCAGAGGCTTAACCCACTGAGCCACCCAGGCACCCCTCATGTGTTCTTTTTATGTATCTTTTTTGTTAAGTGTCAACCATTATTTCTTCAAACATATTTTTATTTTTATTACTTTTTTTAAGTAAGTTCCACGCTCAATGTGGGGCTTGAACTCTTGACCCCGAGATCAAGAGTCACATGTTTTTCTGACTGAGCCAGCCAGGCATCCATCTTCAAACATATTTTTAGCACCATACTCTTACTTCTTTCCTTTTGGGACTTCCAGAGGCTATAGGGAAGGACGCGATGGAGAGATGGTCAATAGGACTCTGAGCTTTGGGGTTGAGCGATTGAATAGTGCCAGTAACAAAAATAGGGAAGCCAGATAAGGAAACCATTTGTAGGGGCTAAGAAATAGTTACAGAAGGGCAAGAATTTATTTATTCTGTCTGAAGCCAGGTGGCATGGAGGGTTCTTCTTTTTAGCTCTTTCATCGGGAGCAGGCCTCACTCCCAAACACGTATACCCAGCCCATTCAACTGCAGTTGTAGATGTGTTCACAACTGACCACAGCTCATACAGAGAAATAAGAAAGGGGAGGTAGGACTTTGGAGTTGGAATCTGCGGCAGAGGAACACTCAACATCCATCCCAGCCGCCTTCTCCCTACCCTTTCCCCAACCAAAAATCTTCCCCTCCCAGACTGCTTTGTGGTTAAGGTTGGCCATGTGACTCAGTTTGGCAGATGAGATATAGATAAATAGAAATTCTTAGCTTCCTATTTCTTCATATCTGGAATACATATAGTGCTTGGAAACTGCAGCAATCAGTACTAAGGAATGGAGAATAAGCAGGGGAATGAAGGATGCCTACTTTCTTTCTTTTTTTTTTTTATATTTTATTTATTTATTTGACAGCGAGAGAGAGATCACAAGTAGGCAGAGAGAGAGAGGGAAGCAGGCTCCCTGCTGAGCTGAGAGCCTGATTCGGGGCTCGATCCCAGGACCCTGAGATCATGATCTGAGCCAAAGACAGAGGCTTTAACCCACTGAGCCACCCAGGTGCCCCAGGATGCCTACTTTCTTACAGCAAGCCTTGGATTCTCATTCCTTTAGGTAAACAAATCCCTATATGAATAAACCACTCTAGTTGAGGTTTTTTGGCCATTCTCTGGGATTATATGAGATGGTCTGACCAGCTAACAGTTACACTGATTTACAGCAGATTGAAATTAAGGAAGACTTCCTTCAGTGATAAAGTGGCGTCAGTGTTTGGAACTGATGAGGGAGCAGAAGGCTGGCCGAAGGCAGAGCATAAACTCACACCGGCAACTTCCCCCCACCCTCACTCCAGGGTGGGGACGGTAAGACATTCTTCCAGGATCCCAACTATCTTAACGTTAATGCTTTGCTAGAGGGGAAAAACAACCTTAACTTGACAATGGCAAGGCCTCCAGTATCTGGTAGATCTTCTTTAGCATATGAAAGTTCTGTTGAAACCTCCCTTTTCCTTACTTCCCCAACCCCATAATATATAATCAGCCACCCCTCACGACCTCAGTGCCACAGTTCTTTCTGCCCATGTTTCCCCTCCCTGTGCTTTAATAAACCACTATTTTGCACCAAAGACATCCTAAGACTTCTTTCTTGGTCGTCGGCTCCGGACCTCACCCCACCGAAATTTACCTATATTTCAAAACCACATCAGTACAAGATGACAAGAATGGAGTTAAAAAGGGAGAATTTTTTTTTTGGAATTCATCATGGCAGTAATGATATTTATAGCTAGTTACATAACATCAAGCACAATAAATGTTACATAGTAGGTACTTAGTGTTTACTGTATGAGGAAATGAATGAGAGTTAATAAGATATCAAACACTGAACTGAAAGTTAATTTACTATCCCTTCTAAATTGAATCACCTATAATTCTCCGCATACTCACACCTGTCTGAGTCACACCATATACCATTCCTCTGTCCCAGAACGCCCCTCCCTCTCCCACCTACGCAAGTCCCTCCCTCACTTTAAAACTCAAATTGCTCAAAAAAAGACTTTTTTCTTCTTTACCTCAACCAGTCTCAGTTGCTCCAATAACCACACCTGGTCACACCGTATTAATTTTGTATAATGTCACTAACTACTGTGTGTAACTGTGAATTTCTACAGTTTAGATAAAGCAAAAGTATCTGTATTTTTGCTGAGATTGGAAGGTGCCCAGAGGGATATATATCTTTTATGTCCATTCTATTTCCTCATACACCTACCTTTGAAAGCTGTAGCTATTTTTCACTCAGTAAACATTACAGACTGACTCATGCGGGGACACAATTCTTTTTTTTTTTTTTTTCGGGGACACAATTCTTGCATTACATTGACAAGAAATGACAAGTCAGATGTAGTTCTCTAGTCACCAAACAAATGAGAGAGAATGATCACCTGAGCACTGCATGTCCAACATTATATAAAAATATAACATTTAGCATTAAACTTGGAAACATTGCAAATTTGGACTTTGTTCTAAATTTTTCAGAAACCCAAAGAAAGACACTTAGGTTCTGGATCTGGGTTCTTGTTTTATTTCATAGAAATGAACTGTTCTATGGGTTGATAGATATAAAGCCATCTCTAACTACCTTGAGTAAGGAGTTTGGGATAGGAAAAATAAGCTCTTCTGAAAGGGAGAAATCTCAGTAGAAGCAAGTATGCAAAATAAATCTCTGAAGATACATCCCATTTCTGTGGCTGTATAGTCTTAAAATATTACAGAAAGTAAAAATCAGCATTCATGGAGCTCAAAAGATCTTAATGTCATTTAACCTAGTTCCCTTATGTGACAGATAAAGGAACTTAAGCCTTGACAAGTTTTGCTTCCCTTTCCATGATAAGATTAGATGAGGTTTGGGGGAGGTCATACTCAGTTCTCAAAACGAATTTATAAGTAGTTCTGGGAACCTCTCTTTAATATTGTCTTTGGGCACATGCTGGAAAAAATGTTATTGGCAAAACCAAGTCAGATGTAATAAGGTTTTCTAGCAAGGAAAACTTTGTACAGAGCACAAGGTGGACAGAGTTACATCAGAGTTAAACCTGCTCCAGTGAAGTTTAATGGCAATAATAATAAGGATTTTTGCCAAGTTGCCTGAGGCATAGACTTCGTGAAAACAAACCAATAAACAAAAACAAACAAACAAAACCCATGTGCAAAGCTAATTAGACCTGGTTATCAAAATGCAAGGGAATGATGTATTATACAGAGGATGATGTTGAATTCTGGGGAAAAAGAATCAGCAGTGAGGGGCGCCTGGATGGTACAGTTGGTTGAGGGTCCAGCTGCTGGTTTTGGCTCAGGTCATGATCTTGTGGCCATGGGATCAAGCCTGACTTCCGCCCCTACGCTCAAGGTGGAGTTTGCTAGGGATTCTCTCTCTCTCTCCTTCTGCCCTTCCCTCTAGTCTCTCTCTCTCTCTCTCAATAAATAAATAAATAAATAAATAAATCTTTAAAAAAAATCAGCAGTGGAGAATAATAAATGCCCCTTGAATGGAGTGTTTGGTTTTATTTTACTTCGGGTAATGGGTTATCTTGATCAGTGAGGGTATGTTAAGAAGCAAACTGAAGGACAAAAATATGCTCCAGTTCTGGTTCAACTATTGATTATCTATATAATTTCATTGATCTGTTCAATACCCTCCCCACACACATTATTTTCCCCCTTCAAATACCTCTTAGGACTGAGATTCTAATACCAAAGTAAGGGTAATTACTCATAAGAATGGTTGCTAAGTAGGGGCCCCTGGGTGGCTCAGTCGGTTGGGTGTCTGACCCTTGATTTCAGGTCAGGCCATGATCTCAGGGTGGTCATATCAAGCCCGTGCTGGGCGTGGAACCTGCTTAAGATTCTCTCTCCCTTTCCCTCTGTACCTCCCTCTGCACTGAGCTTGTGCTCACTCTCTTTCACTCTCTCTCTCTCTCAAAAAAAAGTGGCTATTAAGTACATATATGTGTACACACACATTGTTAAACTATATGTAAATATTTATTGGGCAATAAACTCAATGGAGAAAACAATTTTAAAATAATGATAAATAATGCAAATACCTTGCTTTCAATATAATTTTTACTATTTCTCATTTTACGCACCCATATTAAATTATAATGCATCTTATTACTGAAGCCCAAGTTAAATTATGCCACAGGGAGACAATCCAGAAACAAAATGGTAGAGGGATGACATCACGAAGGCAAAATGGCTATGGTAATTCAAAGTAGGTTTATGCACATAAGCAAAGGAGTACGAGCTATCAGTGCCAACTGCCAGTATTTCAATTCATTACTAAAAAAAGATATCTTACATTTTGCAATATAGCTGGATAGGTTGAAGAAGATTCTAAGTTGGAGTTTAGCTCTAGCTTTTGTATGCTGGAATAAGTGGACTGCAGAAGGACAGGCCTTTTTCAAAACTTCCTGATGGTTCAGAGTTTTTAGCATATAGGTCTGAGTCTTCCCAGTGAGAAGAGTTTGTTTTTGGGAAGGAAAACCTGAGGGCTAGGGCCGTGCAATACCTGCTTTGTTTGGGACAACTTCTAGCAGTTGAGATAGATTGGGTGGGTGTGAGCATGTTCACAGTGTGTATTTCATTCCAGGGAGATGACTCAGGATTCAGAAGCTTGGTGCTTCAACCACCCACAGCTGTCTTCTGGACACTGCTAAATATTTGAGTCCTGTGATTGACTGAGCATCTGAATGAACCCCCAGGAAGCCATATTGCATTCTTCCTAACTGCTCGCCAGCTTTGGAGCCGGTAGAGGGGAGGGCAAGGAGGGGCCAAGGATCTCACCCGCTCGCTCTTTAACAGGACACAGAATAACATACAAAATACAGAGGAGAAAGATGAAGGCGCGGGGGTGGAGGGGTGGGGTGGGGTTTGCTGTTTTTTTTTTTTTTTCTTAGTACGTTGATAAAATATTTGTCAAGATAAGAACCAGGAGATACTGCCATTGAACTCTACTGTAAGAAACTTCAAGCCAAACTCGGCTAATGAAACATCAAATTTGGCATCACTGCTAAGCACAAAAATAAGTACCATATCTAATAAATATATGTTGGCTTCTTGCGGTCTTTTTATTTTGTCCTCCTGCCTTTCATCAATTTGTTATTCATTTGGGGCATAGGCTCTCTAAGGGAAACGTATAATTGTTTATAAATAATATTATGTCTAATCGTACAATCATTTGGGCTATTTCTTGGGAAAAACGAAGAAAGCAAGCCAAAGTTATCCAGTTCTAGGAAGTCAGAAGAAACAGAAGCCTGCTTTTAAAGTGCCTCTTTCCTTTTTTACTCTTGCTGTACTTCTGGAAGGGAGAGTCAACATGATCTAATTGTAAGTGATCGGGATTTGATATGCTGGTTAATGATTACCCAAGGGGAAAGAGGGTTTGCCAGGCTGACACAGACCCAGAGCATTTCTGGACAAGAAGCAGTAACAGCCAAGCCAAGGAGCCTGATCACTGAGGGAAATGCCTCTTCTTTAATTGGCTGCAAAGCATAATAATACTTAGTGTAGGGAAGACATTTAGAAAGTGGATTGGCTCTATGAACCTGTCCCTTTGTTTATTTCCCTTGTAGGAAATATTATCGTTTTAAAACTTTAGAGCAGAGAAAAAAGCCAATGGGAGGACAACTTTGGTTAAAGAGGAAATGTGTGGTTCTGAAATATTTACTCCTGACCTTCTACTTATTTTTACTTTTTAAATTGTTATCTCCCTCTTAGTGACTCATTGTAACACTAATTTTTCATTAGGTAACTTCAGGCTTAAAAAACTCTTTACAGTATTTTCTATTAAAGCAGAAATACAGAGCTTTCTAAACTCTTTTTGTTTCTTTCTTCTTTATGATTTTTTTTAAACCAAATCTATCTTCTAATGTTTCCCCAAAGACTTAAAACATTAAATGTGATTGACAGATTTTTCACAAAACCTAGGAATGATTTGAGGCTTAAAAATAAAATGGTTGGAGATTTACTGTTAAGTCCTCAAAGCAAGACTTGCTCCTACATCATTTCTGGTTTTTTAATTTTTAAATTTTTTTTTCCTAATTTGCTTACATTTTTTTTTAAATAACCTCTATGCCCAACGTGGGGTTTGAACTCATGACCCCAAGATCAAGAGTCACATATTCTACTGACTAAGCCAGCCAGATCCCCCTCATTTGCTCACATTTTTGAACAATGTTTTGTTTCTTCATATCCTTTATGAAGAATATCCTCATCTCTTAAATGTTATAATTTGCCCCTCCAAAGTCAGGAAGGAGATATGGAAGTTAAAACCACTCATTTGTGTACTACACAGTCCTCATTATTCAGTCTCCACAGATTTCAGAATTATCACTCTCTACCAGTCTTTGAATTAGCTCTTTTATTTATTTTTAAGATTTTATTCATTTATTTGACAGAGAGAGATCACAAGTAGGCAGAGAGGCAGGTAGAGAGAGAGGGGGAAGCAGGCTTCCTACTGAGCAGAGAGCCTGATGTGGGGCTCGATCCCAGGACCCTGAGATCATGACCTGAGCAAAAGGCAGAGGCTTTAACCCACTGAGCCACCCACGTGCCCCTGAATTAGCTCTTTCATAATGGCACCGGTAATTGACCAGAAATCCACCATGTAAATAAGAATGTAGGAGGACTACTAAAGATAGTAGACTCTTCCCCCTTGTCTTTAGCAAAACTATTCATGTTATTTTATAATGGTTGAGGCTTTATTTATTTTAAAAGTTAACTTATTGACCACATTATTTGCCAAAGAATGAGGCTGGATTCTTACTTTATACCATATACAAAAATTAACTCAAAATGGATCAAATACTTAACCATAAGACCTATAAGTATAAAACTCAAAAGAAACCATCAAGGAAAAGCTTCATGGCATTGGATTTGACATTGATTTCTTGGATATGACACCAGAAGCATAGGCAACAACAAAAAAATAGACAAATTGGACTTCATAAAAATTAAAAACTTCTGTGCATCAAAGGGCAGTATCAAGAGTAAAAAGCCAACCCACAGAATGGGAGAGAATATTTACAAACTATACATCAGATAAGGGGTTAATATGTAGAATATATAAAGAACTCAGTCCCACAACTCAATAAGAAAAAATCACCTGATTAAAAAATGGGCAAAAGGCTTGAACTGACATTTCTCCAAAAAAGATATACAAATGGCCAATAAGTACCTGAAAAAAAAAAGTTCCAAAATCATTGATCGTTAGGGAAATGCAAATAAAAACCACCATTAGGATAGCCATTATAAAAAAAGAAATCAACAGAAAATAACAAGTCTTGACAAGGAGGTGGAAAAATTGAAGCCTTATGCATAGCTGGTGGGAATGCAAAATGGCGCAATCACTATGGAAAATAGTATGGAGGTTCCTCGAAAGACTAAATGTAGAATTAGCACATGATCCAACAATTCCACTTCTGGATATATACCAAAGTAATCGATAGCAAGGACCTGAACAGCTACTTGTATACTAATGTTCACAGCCACATTATTCACAATAGCCAAAAGGTGGAAACAAATGTCCATCCATGGATGATGAACTGATAAACCAGATGAAGTACTGCATACAATGAAATATTTTCAGTTTTAAAAAAGGATACATGCTACAACATGGATGAACCTGGAAGACATTATGCTGAATGAAATGAGCCAGATACAAAAGGACACATAGTATACAAATCCACTTCTATGAGGTTCCTGGAATAGTCAGATTCATGGAGAAGAAAGTAGAACAGTAGATACCGGGGCTGAGAAGCAGGGGCAGTAAAGTGACTTGGGAGGAGGTGATGGGGAGTTATTATTTACCAGGTAGAGAGTTTCAGTTTGGGATGATAAGAAAGTTCTGGAGCTGGATTGTCGTGGTGGTTCCCCAACAATGTGGATGTACTTAACGCCATGAACCATATGCTGAAAAATAGTTGAAGTGGTGAATTTTATGTTATACGTATTTTAGCACAGTTAAAAAATACACACATTTTATCTATATATTCTTAATTTGGACTTCCCTCACAGCAGATCCTGGGAGACAAGGGCTTGAGAGTGAGTCATCTATTTGGGATCCCCAGAACCATTGCCGGCAAGTGGGGAAGAAAGGCAAGAAAAGGCAAGCAAGAAGGCAAGAGGCTTACGCTACCAAGTCAGACACCGCCATGAACAGATGAAACGTAATTTGCCTGGGAACTCTGGGATCCAGCATAACACAGCCTGAAAGCTAATTCCCTGGTTGGGCGAAGGAAAAGGAAAACTGGTCCACCAGTTCCCATCAGCCATTCTTAAAGGACTGCTCCCTAGACATCTGCTCATTCCCCTGAGCAGGTGCAGCAGAGTGGATGCCTGTGGGTGGATAAAGTCTTTGTGCAAAGGGATCCTTATATGTCAGCTGGACATATTAAAGGCTGAGACACTGACAAGGTCTGCCTCAATATATTTAATTCAGACTTAAAAACAAAACCTAATTCAAATGGATGCCATAATTACACAGGAAGAGATTTCTCAATGAGGCAGACCCTCAATACTATAGGATAGGGTTTACGGGACGTGCAGCATATAATAAGCACCCCATCACCCCCATCCTGTGACTGTGGGACTTTGAACTGTCTACTCTGTGGCATCCTGTGGCTTTGGCTTAAGTTTTTTACTCCCCAGTCTGTTCCTCATCTCCTGCTCCAGTAAGGAAAAGCCCCCGGTAGCCTCCCTTTCTGATGAAGGAAAACTTAGGCCAAAAATATGTTTTCTTCTGAATGTAATTAGAGCTCATTTAGTTATTTTTATATCCCAAAACCTCTAAAAATATCTACAGCTTTTCCCGTAAGTATTAAATAAAAGAAGGAGGTGAGGTCGCATGGGAGGAGAGGACAGAGAAATCTCTGGGAGGATAGGAGCTGGGGAGGGCATCCAAGAACAAAGTTTAACGGGGCTGTAAAGAAAGGAGAAAGATCAAAGCTGAATTCATTTACATTTCATCCAATACCAGGGACAACTCTCTTTGTGAGACTATTTATTGCAGCATTGTTTGAAACTTTGCAACTTTCTCTTTGTTTGGTGTTTTACCCATTTCCTGTTATAATTAACAAAAAACCGAAACTTAACCAAACAAAAAGCCCTTGGAAAACCTTAAAAAGGCTATGCAATGTTAAGGCAGTCATGGGGTCACATACATTTTTTCGATGCAGGGGACACTGGGAGGACTAAAATCCTCTTGGAGATGTCGTTGAAAATGGAAGCTGATGGTTCCTGCCTGATGAAGTGGGAAGGAAAAAAGGAGCCCACCATACCTTTTATCCTCGGCACATGCTGCAGTTTGCCACTCTGGCTTAGAGCTGAAGGAATCCCCACCACCCGGTGGAGTGGGTAGATGAGACCAAAGTCTCTTGGCCTACTTCGTTGTATCAAAACCTTCCCCATGGGAACATTGAAAAGCATGATCGTTAATTTCTTAAGTGCTGACAGCAAAATTACATTTTAAATAGGTTTTGTCTTGAAGACAAAATGCCTTACCATTTCTCACTTTGGGGACCAAATCCATTTTCATGTCAGGAAATTCCTCAACTGGAAGATTTAGGGAGAGGAAAAGTTAATGTTAACCATGGAGGCATTCTTGCTTTTCATTTACCTGTCTGGCTTGTATTCTTAGATTTCTACATACCGTAAGAGCTCGTAAGCCATGACGAGACACAGAGAAACTTTAAATACATGTTACTAAGTGAAAGAAGCCGCTCTGAAAGGCTACATGCCTATCTAACATTTCGGAAAAGGCAAAATAATGGAAACAGTAAAAATATCAGGGGTTGGGAAGGGAGGGATAAAGAGGCAGAGCACAGGACTTTGAGAGCTGTGAAACCGTTCAGTAGGATACTCTAGTGGTGCATACACGTCATTATACATTTGTCCAGACCCATAGAATGTACAACACCAAGAATGAGCCCTAATGTAAAAGGACGACTTTGGCTAATAATGATTTGTTAATAGAGGTTCACCAATTATAACGAAGATAGCTCTCTGGTGGGGGATCTTAATGGGCAATGTATGTGGGGGGGGCACAGAGTCCTTGGGAAATCTGTGTACCTTCTGCTCAACATTGCTGCAAACCTAAAACTGCTCAAAAAATAAAGTCTGTTAAAAAAAAATGTGTACTATACATTCAACTCTTGTGTACTTAAATTCCTTACCTCCTCTTTCCTGGGTCTCAGAAGTGGACCGTCTTCAGTGGATGTCGCCACCTCGCGGCCAATATGGGGAACTGTCCAATGCAAGCCTGCCTTCTTTCTCCTTCAGAAGCATGGTGAACTTGTAATATACCAGATTTTCTTTTTGGTAGTCACAGTTCCAGCTCAGCAAATACCACTAAAGATACTTACACACACACACCAAACTCCTCTTACAACCTTCCCTCCCCACTGTTGCTAATTGTTTCTTCCTGCTCTCCCGCAAGGCAATTTTGTTATTTCCCTCTCTGTCCTTCTTCTTTTTCTTAATTTGTAAATCCCTCACTCAAGGTAGTGGAAAGCATATGTTTCACAAATAATGAGGCACATTGAGACAAATGTATAAATTTTAAAACTTTTGTGTTCCCCAGAACTGCTCGTCTTTCAGAATCCTCATAAAGTTTACAGGGGGTTTCTCCTCGTCTCTCAATTAGATTCGCTTTTTCTCAATCACTGGTATTTAAGGCAACATTTAAAAAAAGATTTTATTTATTTATTCAAGAAAGAGCGAGAGAGCGAGAGAGAGAGCGTGTGCCTGCATGCCAGCATGGGGAGGAGTAGAGGAGGAGGAAGAGGGAGAGAAGCAGATTCCCCACTGAGCAGGGAGCCTGCACAGGGCTCCATCTCAAGACCCTGAGATTCATGACTCCAGCTGAAATCAAGAGTTGGCAGCCCAACCAACTGAGCACCTTAGGCATAAGGCAACATTTTGAAATCACTTAAGATATTACTTAATACATAGGTATTTGCTGATTTGTCAAAGGAAAACTGGTAGGATAAATCAAGAACTAATAAACATAATTTCCTGTAGGGGGTGGGAGAGAACAGGGTTGGAAGCAGGAATAGAAGACACTTCCTTGAATGCAATGTTTGCTTGTTTAAGAAAGCAGCTTAATTGAAGTATAAGTTACACAACGTAAAATCCACTCATTTTTAAGTGTACAATTTAATGACTTTTAGTAGATTTACAAAGTTACGCAACCATCACAACAATCTAATTTTTTAGAGTAATCTCTATGCCAGACATGGGGCTTGAACTCATGACCCCGAGATCAAGAGTCACATGCTCTCCTGACTTAACCAGCCAGACGCCCCAACAACAATCTAATCTTAGAACATTTCCCTCAGCTTCCAAAGAAATTTTCCCCCATTTGAAGTAACTCCTCATTTTCTTTTTTTTTTTAAAGATTTTATTTGTTTATTTCTTTGTGACAGAGAGAGAGCACAAGCAGAGGGAGCAGCAGGCAGAGGAAGAAGCAGGCTCCCCGCTGAGTCAAGAGCCCCAAGCGGGACTTCATCCTAGGACTCTGGGATCATGACCTGAGCCGAAGGCAGACACTTAGCAGACTGAGCCACCCGGGAAATGAAAACTCCTCATTTTCCACCTACCCCCAAAGTCTCACAAAGTCCATCATCAGCCCAGTTGTTTTACCTAGGACGCTAACCAGGATGACCTTACCGTGAGGCTCCAGGGCAAAACATACTTGTGACCCATGCAGATGGTACCTTGTGGAGTCACACACCCCCCAACTCTCCCATCTCCAGGCTGCCGCTTAATCTCTATTGCATGAAATACAAGTTACAATATTAGTCAGTAGCAGAATATCATGGCATAGTCACAATTTCTTTTCTTTTCTTTTTTTTTAAGTAGGCAGCATACCCCATGTGGGGCTTGAACTCATGACCCTGAGATCAAGCGTCACATGCTCCACTGACTGATCCAGCCTGGCGGCCCAGATTGATCATGACATTTTTAGAGCAGAGACTCAATACAGCAAAAGTTTTCTACTGCTCAAAACTGTATTCGTGTTATAAAGCCACACTATGGGTAAAAGTAGCCGGGGATTATTAATCTCCATCATCTAGTGAGAAAAACAATGAAAATAACATGATTATTTGCAGTTTTTGAAATAGAATTTAGTTTTTAGAGCAGATTCAGGTTCACAGCAAAATTGAGTACAGAGATTTCTCACATACCCACAGCCCCTACACGTATAGCCTCCCGCATTATCAACATTCCCCTATTTGCAGTTTTAAGTATCTCTCCTTGCTATGTGATTCTAGCAGGAATAAGTGACGAGGTCGTTCATTCATTCATTCATTCTTCTAACAAATACCTGCTACGTATTTATTCTATGGCAGGCACTACTTCAGATGAAGAATAAACAGTGAACAAAAACTCACAAGGCTTATATCTGGAGAATTCAAACATTAATCAAATACCCCCACACAAATATAACTGTAGAAAGTGCAAGGAGATAGGGGCTCACAGTCTGTAGAAAGATAGAATCAAAGAGGTTGTACATGAGGTTTCATCCAGAGGGACAGATGACATGTCACCTACTTCTCTTTTAGTTTTTTCCATATCATTACCCAAGCTTTATGTGCCTAAAACTCCCCTCCGCTTTAACAGTCCTGACTCTTGCCTTCCCAGCAACCTAGACAAAACAGATGAGATGGGGAGTCCTCGGAATCCCCGGTGCTATCCCCTGCTGCAATCTGAATACAACTGTATGAAGTGAGAACATATAGAATGCTGCCTTTCACGCAGCCTTCTTCTGAGCACTCTCGATAAAATGCCAGGATTTTAGACCAAGAGGGAATTCTTCTCGTCAGTGATTGGAAAAGTGAAATTAATGCAATAAATATAAATTATATATCATCATTGAAAGAACCATTAGAAGAAAAAAAAAAAAAGAAAGAACCATATCACCCTGGTTGACTACAGAACAAACAAGCATATGAATATCTTAAGGCCTACCAGATACTAACAATATAATACTAGCGAGAAAAACGTCAGGGCAAGGATTTTAGACTTGTTGTATTTAGTGATTAAAGTGTTTCCTTGAATTTCTAGGAAAGCCAAAATAACTCATCAAATGCTAAAAAGTTATAATCAAAGAGCTTTTTAAAAAGTCTTCATCGGGGGTGTCTGGGTGGCTCAGTGGGTTAAAGCCTCTGCTTTTGGCTCAGGTCATGATCTCAGGGTCCTGGGATTGAGCCCAGCATTGGGCTCTCTGCTCAGCAGGGAGCCTGCTTCTCCCTCTCCCTCTGCCTGCTGCTCCACCTGTTTCTGTGATCTCTCTTTCTCTTTCTGTCAAATAAATAAATAAAATCTTAAGAAAAAAAATTCAACAAGAGTCATCTCACCAGAAACTAAACAAACTCGAAGATAATGGCAAAACACCTTTCGTAAACTGAGAGAAAAACTGCCGACCTGAAATGATATACTTGGTAAAAACAACTTTCAACAATGAAAGCAAAATAATATATTTTCAGACAAACAAAAGCTAAAGGAACTAAGGGCCAGCTGACTGGTACTATACAAATGTTAAAGGAGATCCTCAGGCAGAAGGAGTATAATTTCAGATGGAACCTGAATTCACACAAATAACACCAGAAATAGTAAAAATTGAGATTTTTAAAAAGCCTTTCCCCCCCTTTAGTTTTTTTTTTTAAGTGTTTTATTTATTTGACAGAAAGACACGGAGAGAGGAAATACAAGCAGGGGGGGAGTGGGAGAGGGAGAAGGGAGCCTGATACGGGGCTCGATCCCAGGACCCTGGGATCATGACCTGAGCCGAAGGGAGAGACTTTAACCCACTGAGCCACCCAGGCGTCCCTAGTTTTAATGACCTTTTAAAGTGATTGTTGAGAGTGAAAATGTCAACAGTGTATAATGGAGTTTATAATATATGGAAAAGCAGAATGTGCAGAAATGTGAGCACAAACGAGAGGAACAAGCAATTGGAGGAACGTTTTGTAAGGTTCTCACACTATACATGACGTGATCATGTGTTATTTGAAGGTAGACTATAATACCAACCACCAAAATAGTTTTAAAAATAATGTAGCAAATAAGCCAATTACAGAGATGAGTCACCATAAAACGAGATGGTGGTTATAATTCTTTCAGAATCCACCAAACAGACATCTGCCTGGGGTCTCTATGGACTGTTTCCCTCCTTAAAATTCTGCCTCGGTGTTGCAGGGTTCAGTGTGTCTTTCTTCAGCAGAAATACACTTGAGCATGACTCCCTTACGGAGAAATCAGACCTCCTGATGCTTCTTTTGTTTGACCTCATCCCACACCTCCATGAAAAACAGATCCCCAGAGCGGTAACTCCCTTGACAATGAAGACCGGCTTCTGTGTTACTGTGCACAGCAGCGGCTTGGAGCCTCCCTCCCATCCTCCAGACCGGGACTCTTGATATACATTGTGTATACTACAAAGATCCAATCAACCTCTTTCCTCAAAATACAGAAGGATTGAAGAAGCAGGAAAACTTTGGAGGTTTCCCATTGTGCTAACCACAAAGGTGTTAAAAAATTAATATCTTGGGGTCCCCCTGACTTCTTCAGTGGGGAAAGCATGTGACTCTTGATCTCCGGGTTGTGAGTCTGAGCCCTATGCTGGGTGCAGAGATGACTTAAAATATATAAATAAACTTAAAAAGTTAATATCTAGAACCTGCATTTTTACCAAGCTCTAAAGATGATTCTGATGAGCCCCGAGTCCGAGACATACTGGAGTAGGAGATCCACAGGCTTTAGAAGGTGATGGGAAGGATGGGTCCACCTGTGAGGCAGAGCTTGGAGAAAGAGTTTCCCCTGGGAACTGGGATTTTTATTTTTTACTGATTATTTTTTAATGTTTATTTTATTTTTATTTATTTGTGAGACAGAGAATGAGAGAGAGAGCATGAGAAGGGGGAGGGGAGGGTCAGAGGGAGAAGCCAACTCCCCGCTGAGCAGGGAGCCCGATGTGAGACTTGATCCTGGGACTCCAGGATCATGACCTGAGCCGAAGGCGGTCGTTTCACCAACTGAGCCACCCAGGCACCCGGAACTGGGATTTTTAAACAAGTTCTCCAAGTGGCTCTGATGTACATGTTCTCTGCACAACATGGGGGAAATCTTGCCTCTAAGATGACAGTGACTAAGCATGAAGACTGTGAACCCAGATTCTAAATACTACTATTATTACCTACGCAACTTTTGGGAAGTTGGTTGGTGTTTCTGTTCCAGATGTTTACTCATCTGGAAAATGGGGTTTACGCAAATGGAAAATGGGGCTGATAACAGTGCCCACTTTGTAAGGCTGTTGAGGATTGAATGAGTTGATAAATGTAAAGTGTTTGAAATTTATTTCAACATTTCCATTTCCATTAGAACACCCCTCTACAAAGAAAATTAAAAGTGATGGATTTTTATTTACAAAATTACTGGGCCAGTGTTTAGTGTCCAGATTCCTGTTAAAGTTCAAAGAGTTCAAAACCATGAAAGGTTTTTAAGCAGGATATATGATTCCATTTTCGGTACCCTATTATTTGCCGCTAATCCACATGTCTATTTTTACCGAGATGTCTAATCTTAGGGATTCATCATATCCTCAGAACTGGAGTGCCTGCAAAAAGTTAGCTCTTTAAAATGTGAGTTTGTAGCAGATGCATGATTAAGAAAACAACTAAGTCTTTTAAGATAACAATTTTTGGATGGTTCTGCATCCCCCCAGGTCTCTTATCTGATTTAAGCTCCTTCATAAATCAAAATATTTGTTCTAAAGTTGACAAGAGCTTGGGAATTCTCAACAGATGGGATCTTAAATGGCTCTGGAATACTTCAGATTATGTGAAACAAAACAAACTAAAAAAAAATAGCTCCAATCTTCCCAGGGTTTTATAAAATTATAAAAAGAGTCATTATTTGTTGGTTATGAATTTCTGCCTAACCATGCTTACTAAAATGCTTCCAAGAAGAGCATTTATGACTATGGAGACATCATACATATACTACTCAAGTGTGATGCCAAAAGCTCTTGATTTCAGTTTGTTATCAGGGGTCTAAGTGCTCTTTTCGGTTGTGGCTCTTTGTAGACATCACTCTTGCTGATCTGTGACAGCTGTCATCTTCTCCTCCTCCTTGATTAAATTGTGTCTGTGATTTGGGAAGTTGGTAAAAGCAGAGAATCTTGCTGCCTCTCCTACCCCCCACCCCAGTAACAGCTTAGTGACAAACAAGGGATCTCTACCCCAGATGGATTTTTTTTGATATTGCACCTTCTATCTGTAATGTTTGATGAAATCAATAAAAAAGTTCTCACATTAAGATGAGGAACATGCTTTAGTTCCCATGTATTTCATAGTAATATTTCCTATTCTCCACATTCATATGACCAAGCAATATTCGCAAATTCTTTCGGTTGAATAATTGCTAATGTATGCGAGACATCCTTAAGTGCCTTGGGCTTGGCTTTGGCCTTCACAGAGCTCCCAGTTGGGACCACAATGGGAAGTGACTTGCCAGATCCTTTAAGACCTAGAGTCAATCTGGTTCTTAGCCCTAGGGACTGAGTGAGTGACATTAATCAGTAAGCAAGGTATTTGAATGACTTTAAAGACTGGTATTTCTTAGGGTTCCTCAGCCCTCTCCTCCTCCTCAAGACATTCTAATAGCTTCAGTTTCCATCACTGTGTTGATGGCTATCAATTCTATATTTTCAACCCCAAACTCTCTCCTGAAATCCAGACCCCCCTGATATACTGACTGTTGGGCATCTCATCTTAGATATCCCTTGGCCACCCTGTGGAATTCATCATCACTTCTCTCTCCTCCCAAAGTACTGCTGCTCTAGAAGAGGTTTCTTACCAGAGCAAATGACACACCATCCACCCGTTTTCTCCAAGCAAAACTCAGACTTGACTTGTCTTTTCCTGATCACCCTCCAACATGCACACAAAAAATTCATTATCTATCTTTCTCCATATATCCAGAATCCATCTAATTCTCTTCATGGCTACTGCCCCCATCTTCATCCTTAGTGTCCCTCAAAAGGCCTTTCTTTACTTCTGGGCTCTGCTCTTGTCCCTTTCCAATTGTCTAACTTCAGCTAGAAAGATCTTTCTAAAATAGAATTTAGATCATGTCACTTCCTTGCTTGAACTTCCTCCCAGGGTCCTTTGCTGCCCTGTAAATAAACACCAACTCAGCAACCTGTAGCGCTCACTGCCTTCAATCCCATCCTCCCTCCTCACCACTTGGACTTTGTTAACTCCCAGCGAGCTGTAAGTTCTGAGTTGGTTTATTATTTCCTTCGGGAAACCTTCTCTAAAGTCCTCAGAGCGGGTCAGCTTCTCAGTTCCCACAGTACCTGGGCTTACCCTTCATACACTTATTTTATTTTAACTTGTCTGACTTCATTACACTGGAAGATCCTTGATAGAAAAAACTGTGTGTAGTTCAGCATCGTAATACCATTGCCTGGCAGGTGCTCTGCATATATTTATTGTGTGAGCTAATGAACAGGTTCACCTCGAACAAAAGCATCAGCGTGACATACATCCTTAGTGTATGGGAATGTGCCCTCTGGCAACAGAATAAAACACCAACTAGGAAAATTTTATATGCAAGGTTCTGTGATCCTTAGAACAGAATTTTGAGCCATAAATGGCAACATATGATTCTTGTTATGTTCGGAAGGAATTGGAGTGAAGCATATAAAAAGGCAAGGAGATTAATTCATTTATTAACACAGAAGGCCCTACTGGGTGCCAGACCTTGAGAGAGGCTTTGGAAATGATTAATTTTCATGAGATGATTAATACCTGTTGACTGTGCCCCAGGAGTTCAAAGTGAAGTGGGTGTTAGACTCACAGAACGCTAAAGTTGGGGGAGACACAAATGTCATTCAATTCAGGCCCCTCATCTTACAGAACAGATGTAGATGGTTTCTGCAAATTACTCAATAAGTATATAAAAAGAGAGTGTTTTCCACTTTACACACTTGCACTCTCCCCCACCTTCAATTAATCCACTTCCTTAAAAAGGGAACACCATATCAGTGATATTATGAAATCACAATCAATATAAGCTCACCCGGAAGGAAAAAAGAAAAAAAAATATGGTCTGCCAAAGTTGCCCGGAGGGGAAATTTCTATTTGAAATGCTGGCATCATAAATGCTTTAGGAAAAAAAAAAAAATTGCATGAAAGAGTTACAAGCGATCATTCATTAAAATCATCAAGCTGTGTCAGTGGGATATGGAAAGAATTTGATTACACAATCATTTGACTCAAGCATTTTGTTGACCAGAAACTGGTTTTAAAAGAGAGACGGGTGTTGTTAGAGTAAGAGAGAAGTAGTTTTTAATGGACATTTTAGGAGCTTCAGTAAAGTGACCATTTGTGTACATTTCTACGTGTGGATATCAGGCAAAGATGGGCAAACCGGTTTGCCCCAAGTGAGATATGAGGAAGTGGCCTTCAGCTCGGGCTGTTTTTCTTGGATGAGACAGGCCCTATTCCCAGGGTGTGTGCCCCACCAGAGGAGACCAAGCAGAAGGCAGCTTAGAATTAAAAGGTTGAAAATATCTACATCTTCAAGTCAGAAAACCAGAAATGCTCACTTATGGAGGATAGTCGATGCCTTAAATATCTGCTTCCCTCACATGTCACCTATTTCCTGGAGCTCTGAACAACCATAAATGGGGTTTCACATGGACTGGGTTTATATTTAGAGGGTCACCGACCTTAAGGGATTTCATGTGGGCAAAAGGTTTACTGTAGATGTTAAATAGATTGTCCATTGACAATAGTTGCTACGTTATTACACAATTACATATATATGCATACACATATACCTTGTTACATACACAGATCACTTTTACATCTGCATACATGTACATTAGTACACATATATATGACTATTACATATATATTATATATATATTTAAAGAGAGAGACTCATGGTGCATCATAAAATTATACCTATTGGGAGCAATTTTATTAATAAATCAGACTACTCCTCTGTCAAACTTTAGGCATGATTTTCCCTGGCTTTTTTTGTTTTGCAGACCATGGGAATGTGGGGAGGGCAGGGAGAAGCTTTTTTTTTTTGCGGGGGGGGGGGTTATTCACTAGAGCGGCAATGATAATGTTCTGTTTCTTCAAGTAGAAAAGCCAAAAGTTACACCTCATCTCAGAGATTCAAAGTGCCTTTAATTTATAGGTTGATCTCATGTGATTGGACTGGAATGCAATGGAATTTCAATTAGGCATGCTCACCATGGAGAGAACGAAACAGCCTGCATTTTCTAATTATGTGAGCACCAAGGCTTGGATGATGGATGATGGGAAGGAAACCTCGAGGCAGGAGCCCTGATGTGCTTTCCCAGTGCTCACAGCGCTTATTTCCTTGAATATATGTTTTGAAGCTGGTGCCTGCTCTCCTTCTGCTCCTTCCTGCATGGGCTATATGAATTTAATCATTTGCCCTCTGCTATCCTCTACTTGTTTTGAGTGTGTGAGGTTTGTTTTCCTTTTTCAGCTGCCAGCTTCTAGAGATTCGGGATGAACAATACATTGAAAATAGTGTAATGACTTATAATGTGTTATATGTGAGGCTGTTCACTATTCTCTTTTATGCTCTTTTGAATTTGTTTACAATGTCTTCAGATTTGGGATTATTATCCCGATTTTATAGTTGAGGGGACGAAGGCTCATGTCGCATTTATATTTTTTAAGAGGGTTGTTGTTGTTTTTATTATTTTATTATTTTTAAAGGAGTCTCCACACCTGACGTGGGACTCGAATTCACGACCCCGAGATCAAGAGTCGCACGTTCCACTGACAGAGCCAGCCAGGCGACCCTCTCGTGGTGCATATACAACTTGCCCAAGTCCCCCCTGCTGCTCTGTGGTGGAGCCAGAATTAGAAGCCAGTCTGAGGGGTGCCTGGGTGGCTCAGTGGGTTAAAGCCTCTGCCTTCGGCTCAGGTCATGATCTCAGGGTCCTGAGATCGAGCCCCACGTCGGGCTCTCTGCTCAGCCGGGAGCCTGCTTCCCCTCTCCCTCTGTCTGCCTCTCTGCCTACTTGTGATCTCTCTCTCTCTGTCAAATAAATAAATAAATAAAATCTTAAAAAAAAAAAAAAAAGAGGAAGAAGCCAGTCTGACTCCAGAGCTTGGAATCTTTCCTGCATTACACCCTCCATAAAGCCCAGCCCCCCTGCCCTCGAGTGTCACAGAGTCCCCAGCCTATGGTGTTTACTCAACAAACACACGGAATTGAGGTGAACCCCAGTGGAGCCCTGTTCCCCATCTCAAGTGAGCAAACCTTCAAAGGAAACAGAAAGCCAAGCAGACACGAAGACAGAGAGGTTGGCATGAGACCCCACCGACCCACGGGGCTTCCTCGCCGCTTCCCAGTCCAAAGGCGAAAGACTTCAGGTTTGCATAAGTGGGACAAAGAATTCAAAGCAACGCTTGCCAACTCACTTGAGAGATGGCTAGGAATGAATTTGGTTCCAACCGAGCAGAAATTCAATTTTGGCATCCACTTAGCTCAGAAATAAGGTCAGTTGTTTAAAACTGTGTCTCAAGGAAAGGCTGAGTGTCACAGGTGATTATCTTCAAAATTCTGCAGCGTCCTGAGGGACCTGACAGGCGCTGGAGAGAGCATTTGCATAAGCGTTGATTAGCCATGCTCCCGGCTTGGTTTGTACATTGGCAGCCTTCACCCCAGGGCACCCTACGATGGGTTTTCTCAGGTCATTTTAAAATCTCATTTCCCTACAGCAACAATTCTTTGTTTGTGTTCCTCTTGCATATCCTTCTTGGAGCAGACAAGCCATCGCTTTCTTTGTTCTTAAGGAGGCAGCCAATTATGGATTTTGATACTTGGGATTCTGAAAGATGACATCTGAGACAGGCTTACTTTTATCCACAGATCCCTGGAGCATAATCTCATTACCAACAAGGTATAATGCCCACAGTCTTGCAGAGAACTCTGGAATAAGTGCTCTGTATTGACCAGAGACATAAGTAAAAGATCATTAATGCATGAACTAGCATTTATTGAAACCAAAGAGTGTTAGATATGCCACAGGATGGTAGCAAGGGGGTAAAGATCTTCAAAGGGTTCTCCCAGTGGCTGGGCGGGGCCGTTATCCCGTCTGGTTGTGGGGAAGACGTAGGGTAAACAGGGCCTGCCCTGCTCACATTGCAATAAAGACAACCAAATCTTACCTGCCCTTCCACTGGAGGGCAGCAGCAATTCCTGAAGGGGAGCAGAGCTGGGAGGACTCTGGTTGTAAAGCACAGGGGAGGAGGAGGCAAAAGGCCAGATGTGAACCCACTACAGTGGGAGTTCTTGGATGGAAGGCTGGAAGAGCAGCTCTGTTGGAAGCCAACATAATCATGTCCAGTCCACTCTCCAGAAGTCTCTACCAAGGAGCTGGAGGCCTTTCTCCCTAGTGAGTTACACAGCCCTCCAGCTGGAGCTACTCCGTACACGAGCTCTGTCTCTTTGTAGCTCGGCTCCCCTTGGAATATTTGGCTGGCTTAACATGCAAACCTTGTAAATTTCCTGGACCCTGGCAATCCCTGATATAGGATATTTACAGTGCATTTGACCTGTAACCTGGGTTAACTCTTCTGTCACCTGCAGTGTTTTTAGTTGGAAAAACTGGCTTCAAGTCTCCATGACTCTGATGCGACTCACTGAAATGCTAAGCAGTGTCAACAAGCTGATCATTTTGTTGAGTCTGTTTGTCTCTCATTCATTCATCCAACCTACCAGTATTTATCTTGTATTTAACATGTTGCTGGGTACTGTCCCAGGTGCTGGTGATAAAGCAGAAGAAAAAAAAAAAACCCACAACCAAAAAACCAGAAACAAACCCATACCCAAACCCCACAAAACAAGAAATCCCTGACCTCATGGAGAGATAAGAAAATTAGATAAGACTATTACATAATATGCCGAATGGATGACGTGAAGCCATAAGGAGAAAAATAAGGCAGGGAAGAGAGATAAGGAATGGAGTGTATGTGGTGGGGAGGGGCTGCAATTTTAGAAAGGTTAGCCAGGGAAAGACTCCTGAGAGGCAACATTTGAGTCAAGATCAGAAAGAGGTGAGGGAGCAAGTCATAACAAACAGGAGGAGGAAGGGCATTCTGGACCGACGACAACATGGTGCAAAGATCCTGGAGCTAGGAAGTTCCAGCAACACTAAGGAGGCCAGAAGGCTGAGTTGAGTGAGGAGGGGGCAAAGAAGGAGGAACTAGGGTCAGAGAGGGACTTGGGCAAGGGGATGAGAGGGATAGAGGCAAGACAGAGGGAGAGGACTTTTAGGCCATTGAAAGAACTTTGGGAGTCAATAGCTTCAGCTACGTAGGAAGTTTTCATTTACTACCATTTTTGGTGAGAAGATATGAAGGATGCAATGGTGTGGCTAACTGTGTAGGAAAGGAAAGTAAAAAGTTCCCATGTACGCAGAAGTACATTTCTCTAAGTGGGGCATTGCGCTGGTGGTGTTTGTCCACTATGGACCCAAATCTTGTCTTTCCTTCAGCCCCTTTTCTATCCACATCTCACTCTGTCA
This sequence comes from Potos flavus, assembly GCA_028534135.1. Lineage (NCBI taxonomy): Eukaryota > Metazoa > Chordata > Mammalia > Carnivora > Procyonidae > Potos > Potos flavus. The sequence continues at coordinate 93,109,673 of CM052886.1, forward strand.
CTTAGTTCAGACTCTGTTCCAATGGCGCCTATTGAGTGAGGCCTTCTCTGACTACTTTATCTGAAATGGTGCCTCTCCCTCTCTAGGCCCTTATCCTGTTTTATTTTTCTTCAAAGCACTCAGGATTGCCATCATTATAGCATAGCTGGGAGTCAATGGGTCGGTTCATCTTCTATTTTAACAGCATTGCTCTGGCTACTACGTTTGAGAATATACTGAGAGGATGTGAAAGAAGAAGCAAGGAGACTAGTTATTGATAGAATGTTGTTCCTCAATGGTTGCAAAATAATAGTTCACAGTCCATTTAGAAGATCTTGTACCCATGTTAATATTATTATCCATTTAACAATGGGCACCAGGAGTTCGTTATGGGCACACAGATTCTCTATTCTTAAACAATCCCAAGAAATATAATGGACTATCTGACAATTGTCCTCTGAATTTTTTGGTCTAAATTATAAAGAACAAGATAAAAACACAGAGAAGGAACCCCCCCCCAAACTGAGCAATAGCCCTGGGCTAAGAAGAGACAAATTTATTGTGTTGTCATCTTTGAGGTTCACGAAACCAAGCCGCCATCTTCCACTATGATAAATAGCTATCTGTATGAGATACACACACACTCTCATGACAAGGATTAGAGAGGACAGAATTTTTAGAGTCAATTCCTCAGCACCACTGATTGATTCTGCTTCTGGAGCATCTGATACTTTTAGGCCTAGGGACCCTCCCTGGGACTTGTCTTCTTTTGCTAAATAGGAACAAAAAGGCCGGCTTGCCTTGTCAGATGCTTCAGCTCTGCAGGATCTGGAATGAAATTACACTTGTGCAGGGGATCAGAAATTGTGAAGCTTTGCCAGGGAAAGGGTCTCCCAGCGGCCAAACCCATCTCGGGGGCAAGGTCTGCACTGCTGGGAGGTAGAGTCTAGACCAGGCAGCGGAGTGGACGAAGGCATAAAGATTTCAGTTCTGCTCAGTCGCTAAATGATTCCCAGTTATGGGGTACTCATTTTACCTCTCTGGGCCTTAATTTCCTCAACTTTGATCAGGGAAAGTCATGATACATTTAGTGAAAAAAATGAATTGCGAAATAATATTTCTAGTAGGATCCCATTTTCCTTATTTGCCTTGATAATGTAAAAAACAACCCTTTTCTATTTGTGTTGTGAGTGTCACAAACATATACTATGTAGATATAGGGAGGATGTAACACACATATTTATGCATAATATGTCTAGATCTACATAAAGATATAGATATACATACATGGATAAACACAAAGAAAGCTTTTCACCAAATGCTTGGCTCCTTGGCCCCTGAGTCTCTCTTTTCATTACTGGCATTAAGCTGGCTGGGCCGGGATTGTTCCTGGATTGTTCCTCCCCCAGGGATGGGGGGGTGAATCTGCACTCCAACTCAATTTCCCCCAAGACTCTTGGTTGCTGGCAAATAATGGTCCTAGAACTTTGTCGCGGAGCAGGCACCCACACTCATCCTTTGGGTCCCCAGGCTCAAGGCTATTTTTCCCTATTTGCAAGCACATCCCAATACTTGCCCCATAAAAAGGAAGAGTTACAGAGGGTGGAGTCCCTCTTCTGGAGCACAGCCGCATGCTGTGTCTAGTTGCACCCAGCCCAAGTTTACCCGTCCACAGAAGAAGAGGAGGAGCCCTTATAATGGCTTCCCTTCTGCCCCGAGTTCCACCTTGCACTGAATGATACTTGCAACTGCTCAGAAGAGCTTGGATTATCGGCATTCAAAGTGTTGACATGAGAGAGGGAGTGGGGTGTATTGGTTGGTGGTGGGGGCAGTTGAAATGGAAGTGATGAGGAGAAAGATTATTAACTTGGCTATACTTTTATATGTATATAAATGTAGGCATTTGTAGGACAGGTGGTGTAGTGGGCAAAGGCATAAAGATTTCCTCTCTGTTGCCTCCCTCATCCTCATTTGTTAAAATGAGCATACACTGTAAGTTAAAATCCAGTCAATAAAAGCAGCCACTAAAGATACTAAGCATACTTTCCAAATGCAAAGTATGATCATCGGTTCAAGGCACATGCCAACTTACTATCCGGTGGCCTTTCATGTCATTAGGAGCACTTGACCAAGCACTCGTGCTTTGCTTATGCCGGTCCCATTGATGGCTATAAACTTGGGGCTACTTCCCAAGACTCGTTGTTAGTAGATTTGCGAAAGGGAGGAACATCTTGATGTTCACACAGATCTTTTAAAGACATTGAGCTTTTAAAGACACTTTTTAAAAAATGAGGTAATTTCAGAAAGAGATGAAAGCTTTGGGGTACCTTAGCCAAGAGTAAATTTGAAGCATTAAAAAGGTAATTGGACTGAAACTGGGTTAATAAAACCAGTTTTCAGAGCTAAGGGAATCACAGGGGAAGGAGAACAATTTGACAGCGAAGCATCCCAGACATTGTCTGACCTTTTTGACTCTTCAGCTTCTGGTTCTTCTGCGATGATTTTTCCGGATTTGTAAAAGATACATCTTCAAAAAAAAAACCATACATCTTTTACAAACCGGATCTGACCCCACAACTCGCCACTGTAATTGTTGGCCCTCCTTTGACCTGTACTCTTTTAGAGTCAAAGTCCGTGTGATCTTAGCTTCTTTGAATACCCCTTTTCCCACATTCGGATTCCTACCTCGCTACTTCTCTCCCAAACTAAAACCATGGCAGTGGTCTCACTTTTAAATCATATTGTATCTATTTATTTATTTTAAAAAGATCTTATTTATTTATTTATGAGTTAGAGAGAGTGGGGGAGGAGCGGGGAGGAGCGGGCAGGAGCCGAGGGACAGGGACAAGCAGCCTCCCTGCTGAGCACAGAGCCTGATGCCAGGCTCCATGCCAGGACCCCAAGGTCATGACCTGAGCCAAAATCAGGAGTGTGATGCCTAACGGACTGAGCCACCCAGGCGCTCCTGTATCTCTTTAAAAGTGAGATTGTCGTTGCGTTGTTCAGTTTCTGATGTTGCTGTCAAAGGAAGTCCATTCCTTTAATTCTATTGCCCATGTCCCATGTGAGATTTTGTTGACAGAACTGTGCTGATGCCGTTGAATCTAACGATGAGGGTCTGACACCAGAAAAATCTCGGCACCAGAAAGCTCAGCATTTTGCATGGTTTTCATTGCTTGGGTTAAGTAAGCCAATAATTCATGTTGTTTTCCATTTCCTAGGTCTTTAAGAATAGTTAGTGGCAGGACAGAACCTCCAGTTTACTTACGAGCATCTGGTTCACAGATGCACAAGGGTAGTCAATAGAGGACGAAGGACGCAAGCAAAATCAGCCTGCTCTTCCTGCCTTGAGCTCAGAAGCGTTCCTGGCTGCACAGCGAGGGTGGAGGGAGTTGTCGAAGTCCCCGGACCTTCTGGATTGGAAAACAGTGGTTTCCAGACTGGGTCTGCAGCTTCTATTCAGTATTAGTTTCCCACTGTGAAATTTCCACTCCAGCTTCAGCTGCTCAGGATTTTGTTGGGAAATTTTAAAAAATCTGGCTTGAAAAATGCACACGTGTGTGTGTGTGTGTGTGTGTGTGTGTGTGTGAATTCAAATGGCAGGTAATTCATCAACATGGATCATATAAGCTCTAACTCTCTGTGGTAAAAATTTCAGAAATTTAAAACAGTGTGCTAAACTGTTACTAAGCCTTCTTAAAAACACCCAATCTATTATTTATTTCCTCATCCTTCCTCCCATTATTTGAGAAACACATTGGCAAAAGTAATTTCTTTCATTTTCCTATCTTTTCTCTCATTTTTTCCCCTCAGGTTACTGTTTTACAGATGATTTATTTATATTGGCTCTTGTAGTTCCCAAACATCACAAGGCTTATGTTTATGCATTTAAATCTTCTGGGACTCCACCAAAGTGATTGCTTTCATCGCGTTCAATATTCATCCTTTCCATATCAACGAGTTTCTAGGAGACTTTCCACAAGGTTCTTGGAGCATTTTCCTGCAATTTTATCTTGGAATGATTTAGGACTTGAGAATAATCATAGAAGAAAAAAAAAAAAAGAAAGAAAGAAAGAAAGAAAGAGCTACCCATCTAGGATATGACTAAAATCATTAAAAATGAGGCTGGCTTTAAAAGATAATGTTCATCGAGCATTTTGTAATTTTAAAAAATTTCAGAAAGTGTAGTGTCTGAGGTGTTGGTATTAGTTTGGCAGGCATACAGGGGTCTGCTGTGAGGCAATGATCAGATTTTTCCAAATCATCTCTCTTCGTTCACATTCTTGGCAGAGTGTTTGCAGTAATCCATCTTCGAGGGCTACACCTGAAAATAGTAAGCATGAGGTCTTCAAGCCTTTAAACTGGTGGGTTTGATTTTTGTATGCCAACTCCTTCCTTCAATGTTTCATTTTAAAAATGCTTCTCTTAAAATTTACTCTCCCTTACATAGGGATGAATCAAACCAATTAAAAGCATACACATGGGATCCCTTCTGGACTTTAAAATTCAGAGATTGTTTGCAACAAAAGAATAAGTAGAGTGGAATTTTAATTACCAATGCAAAGACCAACCTATACAGTCCTGGTTTCTCTAAATAGGAAAAGATTCCCAAAGACAAAATATCCTGGCTGTATTTTATGTTGAAAGAGAAAGATGAGATCCATGAGGCTTGGGGTATCCTAGACAGAGGTGCAAAATCTCTACCTGCTAAATGGATGGGGTCTTTGAGTGACATGATCAAGTTAAATGCCATGAGGAGAAGAAGTTTCAGCAGGACTGAAGGCAGATGATGTCTGTTACTTGAATGGATACCCAAAGTTATTGGGTTTTAATTATAGGGTCTTATTTAGATACTGTTGCCATTTGTAATTTGTGTCACTGATTTGCATAAGTATATATAGTTCATCTTCACTATTCATGGATTCTGTATTTGCAAATTTTAGCTTATTTGCTAAAATTTATTTGTAACCCCCCAAATCAATATTCACAGGGCTTTTGCGGTCATTTACAGACGTGCATAGAGGGTGAAACCTTTGACTCACCCGAAGCACATGTTCTGAAGGCTGAGGCTGAATAATGGAGAAGAAAAAAAAAAGAAAATCACCCAGAAAGAAAGACTATTATCGTTGTTATCACTGTTAATAGTTCTACCGTTTTTCAGATACATATGCATTCACAAAATTGGGACATAATGTAAGACAGTTTTGTGTGCTTTTTAAAAAAACTAAATATGTTATTACCATTTTCTATACTTCAAAGAGTGTTTGGAAATCGAATTTTAATGGTTGTATTCCTCTTTAGTTTCACAAAGCAAACCTAGAAACCTCCTGGGCTAACTTAAGCCTCACTTTCTACCTTCAAAGAGTCTGGGGGTTCGCATCCTAGTACTACTTGAACAAGAGTCTCTTTAGAAAGTCTAATGTAAATGTTTTACAGTTTTCTCTGGAGTTCTCAGGGACTAAGTGTACAAACAAAGTACAAACATTTTGGAAGCCAACTGGGAGTACCTGGGAAAAATGTATGCTTAAGGAGAAACAGGTGCACAAAGAGAAAAACATTCAAAGACGCTCAGTTTAGCTGTCCTCAAAACAAAAACAGTAAACATAATAAAACAGTAAAAAATAGTAAAACAGTAAAAAAAATTGCAACTAACCAAAGTGACCATCAGTAAGGGAGTGGACAATAAACGGAGGTATATTCACGTGTTGGAAGACTACAGAGCCATGAAAAGAAATGGCATGGAACTGATTAGGTCATCATGGGTGATCTCAAAAGCAGAGCGCTGAATGAAAATAGTGGCAGGACAGAACCTCCAGTTTACTTAGGAGCGTCTGGTTCACAGATGCACAAGCGTAGTCAATAGAGGACGAAGGACGCAAGCAAAATCAGCCTGCTCTTCCTGCCTTGAGCTCAGAGGCGTTCCTGGCTGCACAGCGAGGGTGGAGGGAGTTGTCGAAGTCCCTGGACCTTCTGGATTGGAAAACAGTGGTTTCCAGACTGGGTCTGCAGCTTCTATTCAGTATTAGTTTCCCACTGTGAAATTTCCACTCCAGCTTCGGCTGCTCAGGATTTTGTTGGTGAACGACCCCATGGCTCATCTGCGTGGGTGACATGAAAGAAGCTAAGCCACATCTTCAGATTTCCTGTGCTCGTCCTGCGTCTGGCCAAGGAGAGCTGTGGCTTCTTCAAAGATTTTGGCGCGTTGCTCCTAGCATCACCCTTTTTCAGTATGCCCCCTTCCCAGCTGCGTCCTGCTCTTGAGCCTAATCTCAGCTCTTGGGGGGTTGGTAATAGCTAGCGATTGTTTTGTCCGCCTCTCAGACTTTCTCATCTTGCTTCTTCAGGGTATAGCTCTCCTCTTGTTTGGGGAATTGTTCCCTTTATTCCCCCAGTGATCCTGGTGAGCCCCGCCCCCTCAGTCACGTGACCCACGCCCTCCCTAACCAATTAGGGCCTTATCTGAAGTTCCTCCAAAGGATGTGGAAAAGTCTTTTTTTTTTTTTTAAGAATTTATTTATTTATTTGACAGAGAGAGAGAGAGAGATCACAAGTAGGCAGAGGGGCAGGCAGAGAGAGAGGGGGAAGCAGCTCCCCGCTGAGCAGAGAGCCCGATGCCAGGCTCGATCCCAGGACCCTGAGATCATGACCTGAGCCGAAGGCAGATGCTCCAACCCACTGAGCCACCCAGGCGCCCGGGGAAAAAGTCTTTTGTGTGTGTGGACCTGAGGCCAGGGCTCCCCAAAGCGGTCTTCGTCTAACATAAAGTTAACATAAAGTTGAGATCTACAGATGCTGTGGCAGACCAGTGGAAGAAATGTTTTACAACCCAGAGAGGACAGACCCTACGTTTGTGTAATCTAGTCTTACACAAAGGAACCTGATAGTTCTGCTTCACACAGAGAGATCCAGACACTCCCATCATGGAACCTCTCTTCTTTTTACGGTGAGTTGGAGGATCTTTATTTTTATAGCAGCTTTATAGTAGGAGGTACAGGTTTCCTTATAGGGTGAGATCTGCCATTGTTGAGAAGATGCTCAATTAAAGCCACTCCCTAAATGAAGATGAACCTCCAGGAGCTGAATAAAGCACTATTCTGCAGAAAACAGGAGGAACGTGTGCCTATCGCTCCAGGGCAGAAGAGCTAGGGAGAATGGCGGTGGGGGTGTTCAAGAATGGCGTATGCCATCATAGAAGTTGGCCAGTTCATGAGGAGGCATTGCTGGTAGTTTCTGGAGTCACGAGATGCTTTGGTGCGAATGGGGAAAAAAATTTTTTTAAAGTAGGATCCGTGGGGCCCAATGTGGGGCTTGAACTCAGGACCCTGAGATCAAGACCTGAGCTGAGGGGTGCCTGGGTGGCTCAGTGGGTTAAAGCCTCTGCCTTCATGATCTCTCTCTGCTCAGCAGGGAGCCTGCTTCCCCCTCTCTCTCTGCCCGACTCTCTGCCTACTTGTGATCTCTCTCTCTCTGTCAAATAAATAAAATCTTAAAATAAAAAAAAAAGACCTGAGCGGAGATCAAGAGTTAGACCCTTAACCAAATGAGCTACCATGTGGAACTTCTCAAGAGCTAGACTTTCTGTAACCTGACAGCACATTCGGGTGCATGGTGGTGGACAGAATTAACTCAGGGCATCCGTAGAAATATCAGGTGGTACTTGCCTAACTATGCAGATTTAGAATTTAAAACAAATTAACAAGATAACGGTTTGGCAGCAAAGTATGACAAACCCCAGACATCTGTCAAAAATAAATAAATAAATAAAAAGACGCTTTGTTAAACTTCACTTCAACAATCTTGTAAAAGGCTGTGTCCTGGTGTTTGCTTGAATTTGGTCCTAAGGACAAGCTGCCTCAAACGTACCTGCAGCTGTTAATACGTAAAAACAGGTTGCTAGGCCTAATCTTTTTTTTTTTAGATTTTATTTATTTATTTGACAGAGAGAGAGATCACAAGTAGGCAGAGAGGCAGGCAGAGAGAGAGGGGGAAGCAGGCTCCCCGCTGAGCAGAGAGCCTGATGTGGGGCTCGATCCCAGGACCCTGAGATCATGACCTGAGCTGAAGGCAGAGGCTTAACCCACTGAGCCACCCAGGCGCCCCTGCTAGGCCTAATCTTGTCAGCAGAGAAAAAAAACAGTATTTGCATGACCAATAAACTCTTTTTTAAAAAGATTTTATTTATTCATTTGAGAGAGACAGAGAGAGAGTGAGCCTGAATGGGAGGGGAGCAGCAGGAGAGGGCCGAGCAGACTCCACACTGAGCATGGAGCCCAATGCTGGGCTCTTAATGGCATCTAGAAACCTAAGACAAGAGAAGTCATTTGATCCTTTCCAAGGTGGCACACTGTCAGGAAACCCATGGAAAGGGAGGATAACCTAATCTCTTCTGTCCCTCTGTGTCCTGTGCTTCTGTGTACCATGTGCCTGTTAGCTTTTTAGGCTTCCGTCATGAAAAGGAAAACTAAGAAAGGGCTAAGAGAGAGTCACAGAAGAGAGGCAATGTCTTATTTTATTTTATTTTATTTTATTTTTTTGGTATTATTAACATACAATGTATTTTTTGTTTCAGGGGTACAGGTCTGTGATTCATCAGTCTTACACAATACACAGCCCTCCCCAAAACACATACCCTCCCCGATGTCCACAACCCAGCCACCCCATCCTTCCTACCCCCTTCCACTCCAGCAATGAGAGGCAATATCTTTATCCCAGCAAATCTACTGCCAGGGAGGGAGGGAGAAACTGAGCTCTAGCTCATTGCAAAGTCTCTGGAGAATCTGGGTCTTTACTCTCCAGAATTCCACAGAGTTGAGCAATGAACTGAGAAAAATTCTGAGAATTGAGTCAAATGAGGGAGAACAAAGGGTTAACTGTTTCTCTTTGGAACCTAAGGAGAAAAGTGGACCAAAGCAAAATGATTTAGGATCACCAGAATTTAATAAGAATGAGCGAAGAAAAGACAAAATATTTGTTTCTATTCTTAATCCCTTGTTGACAGACTTGGTATAGTTTAGTAATACTTGATGGAGTTAGCTATTTTTAAATGTGGTTCTGTTTTTATTTTATTTATGCCAAAACTTCCAACTCAAGCAAACCACGTCCATGGCAAAAAGATTCCTGTTTCTCCAGGAGCTTAACCAAACCCATGACTGTTTTCCTGGTGTCTAAAGACCTTCAGTAAGCAACATAGCTCAAGAGGAAATAACCTTTCTGGCATTAACAACCTAAAAATATGGCATAATGGTATGCTATACTCCCACTCTCAGACATCTTTGCTCTTCCTGTTATTCTAGCAACTTCTTTTTCTAAAATTCAGGTGGATAGCAGTGTGGGAAGCTGGAGTCTAGAATAACCGTAGTGACTTTGATTTCTCCCTGTGAGGAAGAACATGCCGGAGGGGCCATCCCTCCAGCACCCTGATATCTATGGGGCCAGGAGAAAACTACAGAGATCAGGGAGGCAGGACCTGGCAAGCATCCAAGCTGACAGCAGGACACTTCCTGCCAGTGCATTCTAGGGAGAGCTGGCCTCTGACATCCTCTGCGGTGGCCAACAGAAATGAATGGGGTCAACTCTGAGGAACTATCACTTCTCAATTTGGAATGGGGACAGACTCACTGTTAAGTGAATGTGGGCATTTTCAAGACTAGAATATCATAAATAAAGGCAGCAGAGTGGAGTAGAGAGGGCATGAATGGGCTTTGGAATCAGATAGCCCTGAGTTTAAATCTAGACTCCCCCAATAACTAGCAGAATCATATATAATTTTTCACAAAATTATGAGACACACATTTTGAGACACAAAGTTGTCACTGAGCGAAATCCCTAAAAATGCACTCTCTGTCAGTTTCTAAAATGTCGCAGCTCCTTCTGTGCCCACCAACCCATTGTTAATATTTTCGACCTTTAAATCATTTTTGTATTTAGCATCTACACAAATGATTTGGCTCTTAATACAAATTAGTCAGGATTCTCTAGAGAGACAGAACCAGCCAGATATATATAGGAAGAGGTTTATTATAAGGAAGTTGGCTGAGATCTGCACTCTGCAGATCTGCACTCTGCAAGCCAGAGACCTAGAAAAGCCAGTGGTGAAATTCAGTTTGAGCACCAATGCCTGAAAACCAGGGGAACCAAGGGCCAAAGAAGACTGATGTTGCTGCCCAAGCAATCAGGCACGAAAAGCTGGATTCCTCCTCCCTCTGCCTTTTTGTTCTGTTCAGGTTCTCAACAGATTGTGTGACACCCACTCACTCTGGGGAGGGGACCAGCTTATTGAATCTACCGATTCAAATACTAATTTGATCTGGAAATACCCTCACAGACATAACCGGAAATAATGTGTAGCCAAATATCTGGCCTCCTTGTGATCCAGTCAAATTGACCATAAAATTAATCATCATGTAATATATATACTGTTGGTATACTTATCATATTATCATGTTTTCCTTTTTTCCATGATGAAAAAATAGGCTTCATAGGGGTAAATAGAAAAGACTATATATCTCTTTATGTCCTCTTCAGCAAAGAAGATTTGTTCACTGTTGGGACTGTTTTGATCATTCCTGGACATTTAACATCCCTGAACCTCAACACTAAATACTAATAGCATCTGTAAGAAATGGTGACCACAGAAATGCTCGTATAAATTTCCAAGGCTCCTCATAGGGATGGTACAGCCCCTTTGACTGAAAATCACTACTGTGTCTAATATATTGTAAATGTATGCTCAGCATTATGAGTGTTTCATTTGTTGTAGTAGGGAGATCTCAGTCTAAAATCCATGACTTCGGGGCGCCTGGGTGGCTCAGTCGTGAAGCGTCTCCCTTTGGCTCGGGTCATGATCCCAGGGTCCTGGGATCGAGCCCCACATCGGGCTCTCTGCTCCGCGGGAAGCCTGCTTCTCCCTCTCCCACTCCCCCTACTTGCGTACCCTCTCTCGATGTGTCTCTCTCTGTCAAATAAATAAAATCTTAAAAAAAAAAAAAAATGAAATCCATGACTTCAGTAAAAAGAGAACTCGAGAAATCAGTTCATTTGATATTCTTTCAATCCTGATTCTACCCACTAATCTTTGTGTATCCTTTATGTCTGTGTTGCAGTTGGCATTCTCTGAAGTGCAGATTTAAGATGCTGTACAGTTCTGTGTGTGTGTGTGTGTGCGTGTGTGTGTGTGTGTTTTTCTTTTCCTTTTTTTTTTAACTTAGGGAGTTCTTTGGGGATCAATAATTGTTGAGGGAAAGGAATAAAGGAGGATTAAGCAATTGGCAGAGAAGTTGGCAGAGTGTGATTCAGATTCAAGAAAGGCCAGAGCCAATTCCACAGGGGGCTCCAAAATTCAGATGACCCTTCAGAGTTGTCCAAACTGGAGGAAGGGAGCCAGACCTTAAATCCTATGCTGATCTGTCCTTGGGTGTAGACTGTAGAAATGCCGTGAGCTAGGTTGAGGTAGCTCTTTTTAGCAGAGGGCTGGTATCAAAGACAGCTGAGAGCTGAGGGCTCTTGGTGGGCCTTCATGGTTCTAGAGGCCAGAAGTCCAAAATCAATGTGTCAACAAGGCTTTGTTTCCTCTAGAAGTTCTAAGGTTGAATCCTTCTTTGCCCCTTCCAGGCTTCTGGTGGGTCTACACATTCCTTGGCTTGGGGCAGCATAACTCCAATCTCTGCCTGTTATTACGTGGCCTTTCCCTTCTTATTTGTGTCTTCTCTTTTGTCTCTTACAATAACATTCGTCATTGGATTTTATTTTATGATCCAGAATGATCTCAGCTCAAATTGTTTAACTTAATTGCATCTGCAAAGATCTTTTTCCAAATAAGCTCAGGACAACACCAGGAAAATGAACACTAAACAAATCCGAAGATAACAGAAACAAACAAACAAACAAACAAACAAACAAAAAGAGAGAGAGAGAAATGAAACCAGAAGTAGAACAGAGCACAACAATAAACTGGGTGTATTTTGGTCTGTTCATTCTAGAAGAAACTAGATCTCAAAATAGGAAAGAAAGAAAACCATGTATATACAAAAATAAAATTGAATACAATGAAAGGCAACCCAAAATGAAAAAAATATATATATAACATAAATGTAAAAATAAAAATTTAAAAAGACTTAGAAAAAGAATTGATAAAATAAGAAAACGGTTTGCAAAAAATGGTCACTTTTCTATTTGTAGAATTGCAGTAGTTCTTTTCTCAAATCTCTGGTGAATTTTGCAGGTGTTCAGAATGATTTGCTAATTATCCAGCTGAATTCCAGGGACCAGAAGAAATTAGGGTCCCCTATTCCTCTGCCATCTTGACTCCTCTCCAAACAAGCTCACATTTACAGGTTCTAGAGGATAGAACATTGACGTATCTTTTGGGAAGCGACCATTAACTCCTTACAAGGGGTTAAAGGTAAACGATCCAGCTTTGTGACACAGATCAAATATGCTAATTTTCAAAAGGAAAGAACTTCGATGTGAAATGTAATGTCACCTCGGGGGTCAGTTTTGAAAATTTGAGAGTGACCATGATTGGGGCACTATTGGTACCGTGGCAAGGGTTCGGCATGCTCACTGCCTTGCCATATATGGGACACTCCAGCATAAAGAAGAACTGACTGGTGTTTTATACAACTCTTCAAAATCCTACCCAACTTGCATAAGTCCCCTAGGTCACTGATGTAGGTGAAAACCCTATTTATCATTATCTGGGTTGAGCACATAACTCCAGCTTATGAACAACAAGGAGGTTAGATCATCTGTGAATTTGATTTTAGAGTAGTGAAAGAGGCATTACAAAATATTTATTGTAAAAGGGAGTTATTGGGTCTGATAGGCCTGAAAGTCACTTACAGAAAAAAAAATCCCCCTAAGGTGTTGTACTCAAATCTTCTAAGTGAATTTTCTAGTCGGAAGTATTTTATTAGCATTTCCTAATGTAATTACAACTGTCAGCCTCCCCTAGATTAAGGCATACTTGGATCCAACCGCAGTTCGTGGCAGTGTCTTGGAAACTATCTAGAGCTCCTGGAATGGGAAGCGGAGTACTACGTAGGGAGACCTCTTCTGCAGTTTTGTTGGGTGACCCAGGAACACGGTGACCAGCCTCTCTGACACTAATTTTATTATCTTTCATACAGAAATATCATACATCCAGTGATTGTTGTCTAAAGATTAATCTGATTAATCAAATGATCCCAAATACATTATGAGGGTGTACTTAAGTACTAATGAGATACCGAGAATTAAGAACCCTCTGAATAGAAGGAATGCTCGTCAAGACTGATATGTTTCTCTGTCCCACAGCCTACCGCCAGTGCAGGCATTTGGAGATAAGAAAGTGGGGGAGGATAATAGTCCATACTTCAAAACCAAACTCTCCAGTGGCGCTCCTATAATTAACTCCCTTAATGGTAGACTGTGACCTATGTTTTTAACATCTGTTCTCCTACTCTCAGATTGAGTGTCAAAACAATATCTTTTGAAAGAATTGGAAAAGGAATGGCAGGGAACCCAAGGCCTGAAGATGCAGCTCCTCATGGATGGTGGCCTTCAAATGGAATCTCTACCATGGCCTATAAGACGCCACCAAATCTGGCTTCCTGCCATAATCCTCCCCACCCACTCCCCTCTGTCCTCAGTGTCTTTGTCCTGCTTCTCGAAAGTCGACCATGGTTTATGGTCTGTGTCTCCCCTTGGAACTCTCTTCTCCCAGATATTTTTCTCATGCCCCATATTTTATATGTCATGTACCCTTGTTTTCTGATTTCTTTCTATAAAATAGCCCTCCCAACCAACCAAATTCCTTTACCTTACTTTATTTTTCATCTAAACAGCTGACATCTTATTACACATTTATTCAATAATTTGTTTATTGCTTTTGTCTCCCACTGGAATGGAAGACACACAAGGGCAGGGACATTGCCTACTTCAATGCTTTATCCTTCATGCCTAGAACAGAATGGCATATAGTGAGCTCCCAGTAAATATTTGATCTTTCTTTCTTAAATTATATTTTTTTTACCAGATCTATATTTAATTCCAGGTTGATACTTTTTCATATGTCCCTTCTGCATGTTTTCTTTGTGATTTAAGTGATATTCTTCTCTAGAGGCAAGAGATTTGCTCTTCAAAGACTTTTGTTATTTATGGATTTCCTTTTGATAATTAATAAATAGCATTGTCTGATCAGCTTTTATTTCCATTCAGCCAATTTGATGGTTATGGTTTAAAGAACTAGTTAGAAATCTGGCTATAGAGGTAAGCTAAGTTTTGAAGGCCTCCAAACATGACTCAGCTAATTTACTATGTAAATTTTGCAACCAGAGACCATTGAACATAGGCAAGATTAATAGAATATTGTAAGGGGATTTACAGCAGATGATGGGAACATGGACTCCCTGAATTGTTTATTATTTATGCTGTACTGGGAAAAACAGTGGTTACTGGTTATCATAGTGTAATTACTGGTTATTAGACGGTAGACTGTAAGTCCATGAGGATAGAGATCTTGTCTCTCTTGCTCACCTCTATGTATTCAGGACCTAGAACAGTATATAAATTGGGGTTCAATAGATATTTTGAATAAATCACTGAATGAAAGAAGGAATACTGTCATTGGGGAGGGGGCAAGAGGATACTCTGGAAAGTAATACTGGTAATATTTTCTTTTCTTTTCTTTTCTTTTCTTTTCTTTTCTTTTCTTTTCCTTTCTTTTCTTTTTTTAAGTAGGCTTCATGGCCAGCATGGAGCCCAACACGGGGCTTGAACTTATGACCCTGAAATCAAGACTTGAGGTGAGATCAAGAGTCAGATGCTTAACCAACTGAGCCACCCAGGTGCCCCAATACAGGTAATATTTCTTATGCATATGCCTTTCTTTCACACTTCTATTATCAGCAGAATAATTGAGAGCCCTATTATCACATTCTTAGATTCACTGATGTATTTTATCTTAGTTTTGGAAAAACTTAGCTAACAGTATCAATCATCTCAGGATAAGAAGGGATGAATTCTTCAAGTGTTGCTTTTAAAATTCTTCCCTCACAAGATTTTGTGCTAGAACAATAAAAGTATTCTTTACTGTGTGATGAATTTTTGCAGCATGATCACTGTAATAGGTTGAATGGTGGACCCCAAGATATATTTCTCTGTCCTAATCCCTAGAACCTGTGATTATTACCTTTTATGGCAAAAGATGTGATTAAGTTAATGCTTATCATGCATTATCCGCGTGAACTCTAAATACACTCTCATGCACTCCTCGCGCGAGAGAGAAACACAGAGGTGGAGACACCTAGGAGAGGAGGAGACCATGAAAGGCAGGACCACAAATCATGAAATGCCAACAGCTACTCAAAACTGGAAGAGGCAAAGAACGAATTCTCTCCTGGAGCCACTGGAGGGAGTGTGGCCTTGCTGCAATCTTGATTTTGGGCTTTTGCTTATAGAACTGTAGGAAAATACATCTCTGTCGTTTTAAGCCATCTCACATGTGAAGCTTGGTCACAGCAGCCATAGGAAACAAATGCATGTGCCAGAGGCTCTGTTTAAAAAACAAATGAGGGGCGCCTGGGAGTCTAGGTAGTTTAAGCGTCTGCCTTCTGCTCAGGTCATGATCTCAGGGTCCTTGGATCAAGTCCCGCATCCGGCCTCCTTGCTCCGCAGGGAGCCTGCTTCTCCCTCTCCCTCTGCCACTCCCCCTGCTTGTGTTCTCTCTCTCTCTCTCTGACAAATAAATAAATAAAATCTTAAAAAAAAAATTGAGTTGCCATCAATTTTCCTAAGAGCCTTTCCTAACCCTTTGGCATTCTGATCAATCTCTTCGGACAGGCTGATCCTGTCATTAGTGTTGATCTTTTTTTCTCCCGTTGTAAACCAGTAGCGCCCTGCCAGGTCCCGTTCACCAAGGGCTTTTGCTTGGGATGTGAGCAGTTTCCTATCAGCGAGGTGGGGTGATCAGGTGAAGATTAATTTTATATAACAATTTATATTTATATAACGATCCACTCTTCAGTAAGTACTGCCAAATTATAACCTCTTTTGCTGCCCTGGCTCAACTCATAAATGGAGACTCAGAATAAAGGACTTGCCTGAACTCACTGTAAGGAAAATTAATTCAGAGGGATCAATGTGGGCTCCATAGAATAGTCAGAAAAGTCTATCAAGAAATACTTGACCTGTATCCCAAATGATGGACCAGGGGTTGGACTAGGGAGAGAAGGCATTGAAAAGGGGCATTTTAGGGCATTCTAGGCCTTGGGTGGTTTATGATCTGAGCCGCATCCCCTGCCAACTATACTTGGTAGGTCGCCATAAAATGCCTTACTCAATCAAGCTACATCTGAGGTTAGGAGGCTCACTTGGGGCTTTGGTTATGCACACAGAATTAAACGCAGAAGAAGCAGGGCTGGGTGGAGTTTCCAGCCTACATTTTCCCTCTGTTTACCCGTCTCTTTCTGAGCACCTGGAGGGTGACAGATGGGCGCCACTTAATTACCTTCCCAGAAAGGAAGTGAGAAGGACAAACCCAGTTTTGATCTGGAGTCAGGCTAAGTGACATGTTCTGGTCCCTCCACCTACTGATCTCAGCTGTGCTCGGCTACCCTGAGCAGGCCCTGGGATCCTGACCCAACATAACAAATTAATAGCGTAGCCCTTTCATCTATTTGGTAGGTACATTCCTAGTACAGCCTGTCAATTCAGTTGACATAAATTGGACCCGATTTCCCCACATTTGGACACAGCATTGGATGCAAAAGTCCAAAAGTCTGGGTCAGGTCCTGGTCAATTCGATTTTCTAGCCTTGTGACTCAGAACTTTCTTGAGTCTTGGATTTTTGATCTCTAAAATGATTACTCTCCCTCTCCCAATGAGATCAGGTATGGCTATCTTTAGCAAACTTAGTATTCCAAGGACTGCTTGAATGATATCTGGCTTCTCCCTTAGACCTTAAGCTCTACAAGGGCAGACAATGCCCTGTTCCCTCGTGAATCCTCAGATTAATGGAGTGTGTTGCACACAGCAGAGATTAACAAACGCTTGTTTCAGTGAATAAATGAAACAGTATCACTTCATATTCCCAAGGAGGTTGAAGTCAAAATGGGTGAAAACATACATCTTTGGTCTCCTGGACACAGAAGTACAGGACTGCTCATACTCTGATGTCACACCATTCTTCATGTCACAAGCTTTGTCACCACTACATCATGTGCACTGTTCCGTGAACCCTCACAGACCCCGGGATGTTTTGTGAATGTTTTTCTTTTTCCCCGGGAAGGGTTTTTCCTCATCTGCCTTTATAAGTTTTCCAGTGCCACTGCTATCTTCAGGTTTCTTTGCAAAAATACGTATCTGAAGTCTCCTTCGTGGATAAATAAACCATTCTCTGCCATGAAAGGGAGCATCGAATCATATTAGCGAGGTCTTGGATAGTCTGGGCAAAAAGCATTCATCTAGCTGAGATAATTCGTCCCTCGGGAAAAGTTCTGAAATGTACCTCTAGATATCAAGCTGTAGGATAATGACATTATCTCAAAGGTGATCTATGTGAACAGGTAGTAATGTAATGATGAGGCAATAGGAAAAAAATGTTAGGCTTTTCTCCACCTGTTTGTTTTGAGTGTGTCTGGTTCTTTCTCTAGTCCTCTATTTGCCTGATCTACGAAATGGGTGTGTGAACACCACACCTTCCTAAAGGACTATACCTTTGACGTCAGCAGGCTTCATTAGCTGCTGTTTGCCTAACCAAAGGGAACATAGGAGAGGTGGAAAGTGTTTTTTAATTATCCGTCTGCTCAAATGCCAGATGCCACTCATCCAGCTTTCAGACGGAGATTGGCATCAAATAGACCAGCCAAGGAAAGAAACGTGGAACAAGAGAAACAAAAAGCAGAAAAAGGAGCCCCAGAGAGCCTGCTGAGTGACAGAGCTTTGGTCTGGGTCCTGTGTCTCAGGACGGTGTGATTGAGACATCATGAGTTTGGAGGTTAGGCAGGCTGAGCTTCAAATCCCAGATGAGGGCCTTTCTGTAAGTTACTTAAAGGTCTGAGCGTTCTTTCCAAGACTAGAGTGGGGATCATCATCCAAACGTTCTGGGGTTGTCATGAGAATCAGAGATGTGTATGTAAACCAAATGCTCCGTTGTATCACTCAATAACTACCAGCTGATACTGTTTCTAACATTATGGGGAGAGAGAAGGTAAGGTTTGATGACTCCCCTTGTACATTCAGGTGGAAGAAAGTAGCCAATTGTTCTTTTACATGCTAGGAGAACCTATTATCTACTAGTTACCGGTAGATAGATTTTGAAGATGAAATTTTGCTTTAAAAATAGTCCCTTGCCTCCCTTACCCATCAGTTTCATTTAGTTTTGCTTTTCTCCTGAAACATCTCTCTTATAAACTCACCCTCGATTGTGGCTGAAGTCACTGGGCAGGAATGAACAATGAAATGTAAACTTGTCTCATCCTGATAGGTTTCTTCTGCCATTCCAAGTACCTTGGTGATGTCTTCTTCTGCATGTCCCTGTTCACACAGACACTAACTATGGACTCAAGCCCACAGAAGGATGTTCTAGAGCCTGAGCGACCACACAAACACTTCTATTTGCCTGCCTTGAGAGCTCCTCACCCCCAGTGTCCGTGAGCCTTCCATTCTATGGAAACCCTAAAATATTCTAGAAGAACACATGAAGTTTCCTGGGGCAAGAAATGCAGCTATCAGAATCTTCTGTGAGACAAACTGATCTTGGGCAGAACCTTGAGGGAGCTAGCATAGAAATGAAGTCCAGGTGAAAATAAGACTTCTACAAAAGTCAGGAATGGAGAACCCAAATATGTAAGGGGCGAGTTGAAAACTAAAGGAGAAGGGGGGAGTTTACCATTGGTTTAGCCAAGATATCATCCCATATATTAGCAAGCAACCTTGGGCATATTACCTAACCTAAGTCTTATTTTCCACAGCTTTGAGATGAGGATAATGAATATCTATCTCAAATGTTTATTACTGTGATTAAGTAAGATAATGTTGGTGACGTGCCTTGTAGATTACCCAGTACTTAACAGGCACTAAAAAATATCAACTGCCACATCCTTTCCACTGATCCTCTTTCTTGTATGGTGATGTGTTAGAGTTGGCTTACAGTAGAGCTAGGGTCAATTGCATGTATTTCTGCCCCACTTTAATTTCAGGGACATCATGTTTGTAGCTGGAAATTTGCTATGGTGGGATTATTTACACCATAGAAAGTGGCAAATGCTGTCAGCCAGGGCTTTCTTATCTACTCCCCTCCCTAGAAAGCTTGTTGGTAGATAGTTATTAGCATACCACCGGGTACAGACCAGGTAACTTGATATTTCTGAGTCTCATTTCCTTCACCTTTAGGTGAAGGAGAATAAAAGCACTGTACCCATCTCACAGGGATTTTGTTTCAAATAACAATGAAAACCCCAAAATGAATGAGAATAGTAATGATTAATATCGTTGGCCAGAGAAGGTGGTAATGGCATATCCTCCGGGGAAGGGCTCTCAAATCCCAGTTTTTCTGAGTACCCTGAGGAGGTAGAAGGACCACAAGGGTGAAAATCTCAAGTAGAATAAGGTTGGCATACTTACCTTCTAACCGAATACGTTCAACAAACATATAAACCCTATACCAAATGGCAAGGATATAACAGTGGTGAAGATAATCTCTGCCTTCAGGGGGCTTATGGTCTAAGAGGAGCTAGGCTAGTAAAGCAGAATAACAATCCTGCTTGCTAAGTGTTATGACAAGGGTGAGCACAGATGACTCTCGAAATAACTGTGTGGGCTAATGCAGCAGCCACTAGCCATATGTGGCTATCGAGTATTTGAGTTGTGGTTATCCCAATTGAGATGTGCTGTAAATGTAACACACACCAAATTTTGAAGACTTAGTAAAAAAAAAAAGTAAGCCAACTCATAAATAATTTTATTATATTACTGACATGTCAAAATATTAATATTTTGGACATTGAGTAAAATGAAATAGATTATTAAAATGAATCTCACTAGTTTATTTTTATCTTTTTTAATGCCACTGCTAGAAAATTTAAAATGACATCTGTGCTCACATTATATTTTTATTGGCCATTCATATATCTTGGGAGAAATGTTTATTCAATTGTCTGCCCATGTTTAAATTGGGTCGTCTGTCTTTTTGCTGTTAAATTATAAGTGTTCTACCAGACCCTTATCAGATAAATGATTTGAAAATATTTTCTCTGTGCCTTTGGCAGGCTCCCCACTGAGCATGGAGCCCTACTCAGCCTCAATCTCATAACCCTGAGATAATGACCTGAGCTAAAATCACGGGTCGGACGCTAAACTGACTGAGCCACACAGGCACCCCAAGTCTCCTTTTCAAGATTGTTTTGGCTATTCTGGGTCCCTTGCATTTCCATGTGAATTTTAAGACCAGCCTGTCCATTTCTGCAAAAAAGGCAGTTGAAATTCTTACAGGGATCAACACTGAATCTGTAGATTAGAATATTGGGCAAAACTGCTATCTTCACAATATTAAGTCTTCCAATCCATGAAGATTTATTTAGGTCTTCTTTGACTTCATTCTTGCAATGTCGTGTAGCTTTCAATGTACACAAACACTTGGTTGTATCTTTTCCTAAGAATTTTTGTTTATTTCATCGATACTATTATAAATGAAATTGTCATGCTGGGATGATAGTGATTTCATCAGGACTGGCTTTGACTCCTGTCCCTGATCTCCCTGTTAAGCTGCCTGCCTCTGGGAGTTTCACACCCAGATTCCCTGCTCCTCCAATTGCTGGCTGATTGCTCTATTGGTTAGACAATGTCCTGGTTGTCAACTTGCTCTCCCTCTGGTCCAGCTAAATTTGAGTCTTTTACAGAGGTGGTTTTTGAGACAAGTCTTTGAGATTTGTTTTGACCCCTGGAGGGATCTCCTTAGTTGTATGTTTTCCTGGTTCTTTTTTTTTTTTTTTTAAGATTTTATTTATTTGACAGAGAGAGAGAGATCACAAGTAGGCGGAGAGGCAGGCAGAGAGAGAGGGGGAAGCAGGCTCCCTGCTGAGCAGAGAGCCCGCGGGGCTCGATCCTAGGACCCTGAGATCATGACCTGAGCCAAAGGCAGAGGCTTAACCCACTGAGCCAGCCAGGCGCCCCTTCCTGGTTCTTTTTGATAAACTAGCTGACCGATGGTTTAACTTGTTACTCTAATGGAACTACCAGCCTCCTCTTAATTGCTACCCCCCGAATCCCCAACGTTTTTAAGAGTGATCTTAGGCTTGAGCTTCCCCATATTCTGTTTCAAATAAAGTCAGTTCCTCTGGGAATAGCTTTGGAACTTTCTGTTCTTATGGACTGCCTCTCCTCCTGGGCAAAATCTCTGAGCTTCTGCTCAGGATGTAGAAACAGTGGCTCCTTTCTCCTGTAGTGATACTGCTGCTTAACAAGCAGGGCACTGAAAAAAACAAAACAAAACAAAGCCAAAAACAAGCAGGGCACTGGATGAGGGTAACAGCTTCTGGTCTTTTCGGTTTGCCTCTCCCAGCATGGAATCCCCGCCCAATGAGTGAGCTAGGGCAAGGGTGGTCAGGGCCCCCGTGTTTTCCACCTGCCACTTCTGGGGCCAAGCCTGTGGCCCTGTAAGTGTGAGATAAATGGAGGAAGGGAGTCCCTTGTCTTTTGGTGATACTCACCAGGAATTTAACTTCGGCACCTTGGAGATGGAGAGGATGAGAAATGCTGATGCTTTGCCCCTTCTGATAAACTTCTGGTAAACCCCATATGTTCCTGTTTGGAAGCCGAGAGCAAATGGAGCCTTGTCTTCTGGCCACACCCGTCTGGATTGGAGCTTCTATCACGGCACCGAGATACTGACGAGGGAAGAAAGGAGAGGTGTTGGCTCAAGTGCCACAGATCCTTGGTGTTACTACTGAGATTACTGAGATTTAGTAGATTTTCTTAAATAAATGTTTCTTCATTTGTTGTACGCCATCAGTGCAATTTTCAGAAACCGTAAACGGTTGTTTTTATACAATTTTCACCAAAATCATAGCTGTTTCCTGCAGAGTGAGTCCACAGAGCTCCTCATGGTGCCATTCTGGAAGTGGACATAGTAATAATTTTTTTAAACGAAACTCTAAACCATAAAGGGGAAAATTTGTTGGTTTGTGCTATATTAGAATAAAAGGTTTTTATTCAAGAATGAGTGGCCCATAAGAAGTTAACTGGTCACTACCAGGTGGCAGATTGTGATAAAATATTTACAGAAGACATTGTTAAATAAAGTACTGCATATGTTTAATGGAATATACAGAATATATAGGCGTTCCTGTAAATCTTCAAGGGAATGATGGGGAAGCTAAAAATGGGCAATGGATGGAAATAAGTGGTTCACGGGAGGAGAAAACTCATAGAGCTAATAGGTTCATGAGGAGAAACAGCCTCATTAGTAGTCATAAAAATGCAGTTAAAATAAGATTCCACTTTAATCCCAACAGTGGACAAATTAAGTTATTTGCTGTCAAATACTGATGATGGGCATCTGGTTGGCTCAGTTGGTTAAGCATCTACCTTCGGCTCAGGTGGTCCTGGGATCTCGGGTCCTGGGATCGAGTCCCGCCTTGGGCTCCCTGCTCATCGGGGAGCCTGCTTCTCCCTCTCCCTCTGCTGCTCCCCCTGCTTGTGCTCTCTCACTGTCAAATAAATAAATAGAATCTTTAAAACAAACAAACAAAAAATACTGATGAAAAATGGGGAACAAGAGCCTCACATACTGTTGGTGAGATTGTAAGTTTTTGGAGAGCAATTTGGTGGCATTTAATACAATTGATTATGCATTTAGCCCAGGAAATTTCATGCTTTGGTAAATACTTTAGAAAATCTTCACAAAGAAACTAGGGGAAGGCGATTCATGGCAACATTGTTATTAATGTTCGTCAGAGTGAAGATCTGAAATCCACCTCAAAGTGCATCAACAGAGAATGGGTGAACATGTGTGGTATATGCATATTATCAAATACAGTGTATCAATCAAAAAGAATGAACTAGATATATCAATAAGGACAGTTTACAGATGCAATATTGAGTATAAAATGTGAAAGCAAAGCAAAATGAAATGCTTAGCCTAATACAATTGATGTGGAACATAAAATAATACTTTATGTCGTTCATTGTTACACAGATTTGTGAATAAAGATAGGGATGGTCGAATAATATTCCCAATATACAGGAGCATGGGTATGCACGGTGGGAGATCAGATGGCAAATGGCAGTGGGTAGGGGAGATGAAGATGACAAAAAAATAAATGCATAAAAATTAAGTTAAAAATGGACCATTCAAGGGGACAGGAAAAGAAAAAAAAAAAAAAAGGCTATGCAGGTAGTGCTGTCAGTAATATGTCCCAAACTAAGAAGTATGATTAATGCAATTAATTAATTAATTGCATTAATGAAATTCTGTGTGCCCATGAGTCCAGTAGTGTTTTGCTTTTTTTAAAAAGATTTTATTTATTTATTTGACAGAGAGAGAGAGAGAGATCACAAGTAGGCAGAGAGGCAGGCAGAGAGAGAGAGGGAAACAGGCTCCCTGCTGA
>CM052886.1:93133336-93165934 GCA_028534135.1 Potos flavus
AGGTAGAGACCAACTGGAGAACAGAGTTCAAAAAGAAAATATTTCAACAAGGAAAGCGGTCAAGGCATGTATGAATTATACACAGAAAATGAAAACAAAAAATTCCTGGACAAAATCTGTAAGTCTGGAAATATGGTCCAAATGGTGCCATCTGCTCACAAAATCATGGAGAGGCTGTTGGAACTTTTCAGCACTGGGTTGGATGGTGTCCACAGAATTCTGTGGCACCAGATTCAGGAGCATTTCCAAGGGGAGAAGGCCACTGGGATGTTTTCACTCTTCTTGCCTTGTTTCTGCACAGCAATTCCAAAAGTAAAGAAAATGAGGATTTTCGCTCATAAAACAACAGCCCAAACTAAACTTACTTTTCTTGAACTAAATCCAGGAGTGTCCTTACTTAATTACCACCACCCATCCAATTCATAATCACTCTTCAAATTTCATCTCAAGTCCAAGAGAGAGTGGAATAAGAAAGGGCATTGGATACAGACAAACTTGGGTTCAAATTTAGATCAAAAAAAATTTTTTTTTAAGATTTTACTTATTTATTTGACACAGAGAGAGGGCGTGCAAGAAAGGGAACACAAGCACAGGGAGTGGGAGAGAGAGAAGCAGGCTTCCCACAGAGCAGGGAGCCCGATGCAGGGCTCGATCCCAGGACCCCGGGATCATGACCTGAGCTGAAGGCAGATGCTTATTGACTGAGCCACCTAGGCACCCTTTAGATCAACTTCTTATTGGCTACATGAGCTTGGGGCATAAATTTATTTTATTTTTTAAGGGGTTTTTTTTTGAGTTTTT
Organism: Potos flavus; assembly: GCA_028534135.1. Classification (NCBI taxonomy): domain Eukaryota; kingdom Metazoa; phylum Chordata; class Mammalia; order Carnivora; family Procyonidae; genus Potos; species Potos flavus. The sequence goes on from CM052886.1 coordinate 93,134,138, forward strand.
TTTTTTTTTTTCTTTTTAAGAGGGGCAGGGGGCTTGCAGAGGGAGAGGGAGAGAGAGACTCTCAAGCAGGCTTCACGCCCAGGGTAGAGCCTGACACAGGGCTCAATCTCATAACCCTGAGATCATGACCTGAGCTGAAACCAAGAGTCAGATGCTTAATAGACTGAGCCACTCAGATGCCCCACTTGGGCATAATTTTAAATTTCATTTTGCTGTGATTTCCTGAGTAAAATGGTGGGGGTGTTAGGAATACCTAACTTTCAAGTTGTGAGAGTGAAAAAACCAGAGCAGATGCTTGAGTCAGTATTTATACATTATTTCCTCTTCATCTGCCTTGACTACTCTTGTCCCTGTCCATCTCTCCCTTTTTGGAACTTCCCCAACACACAAAGGTGCAACTCAATAACTTCCTATCTTCTTTTTTTAAAAAGATTTTATTTATTTATTTGACAGAGAGAGCAAGAGAGCACAAAGAGGGGGAGAGGGAGAGGGATAGAGAGAAGCAGTTTTCCCGTTGAGCGGGAAGCCTGACATGGGGCTTGATCCCAGGACCGTGGGATATGATCTGAGTAGAAGGCAGATGCTTAACTGACTGAGCCACCCAGGCACCCCTCAATAACTTCCTATCTTGATTGTAATCTCATTTCATGGTGTAAGTCTTATCTCACCAGGAAAAGCTTGGCATGAACTTTCTTTCCTTTCTTTTCGCCTTACCCCCTGCCTCCTTCTCCCATTTCCCCACCTCCTGTGCTTAGCAGGCCCTGTACTTATTAAACATTTGTGGGCATCATGATAGGGATGCTCTCAGCCTTCCCAGAGGCCTCCAGGAAAACATCTCAGTCAGGTGCAAAACGTCTGGATGGGTGTGCAGAAAAAGCTCATTTTCAGAAAGTGAAGGAAAATGTCACTGTTGGACCAACAATCTCAAAGCAGGGGTGGTGCCAAGAATTTCTCTGTGTACCCGGAGTCACTTTAGTCCTTATAGTACCAACCTCAGGCAACCAGAGAAACCAATTGGTTTCTCTTTTCTCATCCCCTATGACCCCAGCTTCTCCTTATCCTGCTGCCACGAAGGGAGGTGGACAATTTATTTCTTCTACAGTAAATCTAAAGTAGATAATCACTCTTTTCTCCAGATAAGAAGGAAGTACTTGTAGTCAAAAGGGTTCTCTTTTTCTAGTTCATTTATTTTTTTATTTTTCCCATTTATTTATTTATTTTTAAGATTTTATTTATTTATTTATTTATTTATTTATTTATTTGACAAAGAGAGAGAGAGCACAAGCAGGGGGAGCAGCAGAGGGAGAGAGAGAAGCAAGCTCCCCTCTGAGCAAGAGCCCAATGCAGGACTTGATCTCAAGACCCTGGGACCATGACCCTACCCAAAGGCAGACCTTCAATTGACTGAGCCACCCAGGTGTCCCTCTAGTTCATTTAAACTCATAATTTCCCGTGGGCCTATGATGATATACCAAATCACAGAAGTAGGTCAGTTTTATCCTACTGCTCCCAATCAGAAAAATAGAGTTTAACTGGTAAGGAAAGTAGTGATAGCTAAATTTCTTATAAAATCTTTTAAGCCAGGGGTGCCTGGGTGGCTCAGGTCATGATTTCAGGGTAGCGAGGTCAAGCTTGTGTCCCGTTCCATGCTCAGCGGGAAGCCTGCTTGAGATTCTCTCTTCTCCTTTCTCTACTTGTTCAAGTGAATGCACCCTCTCTCTCTCAAATAAATGCATCTTAAAACAAAATCTTTAAGCCATATGGATGATTTCATGGCTTTCCATTTTCTCAGTGAATTTTTTAGTGAATCCTTAAGATTCACTGGGAAAAGAGATGCTCCCTATTTTTCTGGGCGCAGAAAGCCAGGTGCCCTGCGTGGTGGGAATGGACGTGGAATGCCCTTTCAGTTTCCATGCCATAGTTGTTCCCAGAAAGGCAGTCGCTCAGCCACGGTGTTCAATTGCCAAGGCTCTCCGGTCAAGGTCTTTACCCCTCCTCATGTAATACAAATTTCTATGAAGAGTTTATAACCCTCAAAGGAACTTAAAGTAATTATATTTTGGCTTTAATATAGAGGCCATTTGTTCCACACATTTACATCTATCCAGTTATATTTCAATTTACACTATTAGTATTTGCAGAGTGGCTACTGTGAACAAAGCATTATGTAAATGCTTAGCAATAGCAGTTCTCACTCATGGAGGGAACAGAAGAAGGCCTAGAGAGCTTTTCTTGTCCTTTTTTAAAACAGTTTTGTTGAGGTTTAATTTACATACTCATGAAATTTACCCATTTTAAGGGTATGATTCAACGATTTATAGGATGTTTGCAGAATTGTGTGAACATTGTCACAGTCCAATTTTGGAACATTCCCATCATGTCTGGAGCTTTAAAAAATATGGATGCCCAGGACACCCAGGCCCATGTAGTCAGACTTTTTGGGGGTGATTTAGGCAACTTCCCGAGTGGTTGTGGAATGCAACATGTTGAGAAGGACTACTGCAGAGGTTACAAATATGGGTGGTTCCTAATTCCTGCTCTTATGGAACTTACAGTCTACAGCTATCCCAACCTCGGCACTAGCGACATTTTGAGCTGGATAATTCTTTCTTCACAGGGCTCTCCTGTGCATTGTATGGTGTTTAGCAGCATCATTGGCCTCTACATACTATAACACTGCCTCCCTCTATTCCCAAATTGAAACCACCAAAAATATCTCCATACATTGCTAAATTTCCCCAAGGGGAAATTGGCCCCAGTTGAGAACCAGTGGTTTACAAAGGCAACAAGACATAACTAGAAATACGTTGCAAACTTGACAGAAACATAGTAATACCATGAGTGATACAAAAACAATGCTATAGCAATTTAAAGAAGAAAAGATCTCCTGGGTGCCTCAGTGTGCTACAGTGTCAAGATGGCGGGCTTTCAAGCAACAAATGTTTAGATTGATATCCTGGCTCTGCCAGTGGCTGGCTTTATGATCTTGGACAAGGTAGCCAAATTTTATGAACCTATTTTCTCATAGTAACCATTCAGGATATATGTAGCTTAATATTATCTGCAAAATGAAGATAATGATACCTTGGCAGGAAGTGCAGAGGTAGTGCGCCAAGAATTCGCACACAGTAGGCACTTGGTAGAGCCTTACATTAACTGGGCATCTACCCTGCCAGGCATTGTGGTAAATGCATTACATAATATCACATTTTGTCTTTACTACAATCTTATTAATTCTGTATAATGATCATCCCCAGTTTACAGCTCTGGATACGTCTTTAAGCTGAAACGTAGAGTCGAAGTTGATGAACTTACTGAGGTCTTGGAGTTTGGTAAAGAGGGAGGTTCAAGAAACAGATGGGTCTAACTTGAGAGCCACAGTATTTGTGAGCTATATGACGGTGCTTCTGAAACCCACTCATCAGAAGAGCCACCTGGTACGTCATTAAAAATGCACAGCTATGGGGCGCCTGGGTGGCTCAGTGGGTTAAAGCCTCTGCCTTCAGCTCAGGTCATGATCTTAGGGTCCTGGGATCGAGCCCCACGTCAGGCTCTCTGCTCGACGGGAGCCTGCTTCTCCCTCTCTCTCTGCCTGCCTCTCTGCCTACTTGTGATCTCTCTCACTGTTAAATGAATAAATGGGGTCTTTAAAAAAAAATGTACAGCTACATATTCAGAAGTTTTGTGACTCTGTATTTTCTACAAGTGCCACAAATGATTTCTATGATCATCCAAGTTTGGGGATGGTTGTTATGGTGCTTCTCAAAAATACTAAATAAGTGTTAAATAAGAAATAAGCTAGCTAAAAATTCTGGCTTGGAAAATTAGGAAAATGGGTGGGATTTAAAAAGAAATAGTAAGGAGAGAATAGCATAAACAAAGGTAAGAGGCTTCCATGTAGGGGTTGTGCCTGGGTATTATAGTAACAAGAGCTAATGTTATTTTACAATGACAGGCACTATTCTAAGCATATTACATGTATCATCTCGTTTAATCTTCTCAAACCACTTTGTGAGATAGGTACCATTATTTTCTCATTTATAGATGAAAAAACTCAAGTGCAAAGAGGTGGAGTAACTTGTATAGGACCCAATAGCTGGCAAGTGGTCAAGCCAGGATTTGAGAACAGACTCGCATCCCATCCTCATAGCAACCAGATCGAAGTATCTAAGGCTCCAAGAGTGTATGGAACTTGCCCAACATAGCTACTCATTCATAAAGATTAGATGGACATGTGACTTTGTCTATTCCCAAATCTTGATTTGTTCCACTATACCACAATTGTTTCACTCCAAATGGTAGGGAGCTTTGAATACTGTAGCCTCCAAATTACTTAAAAAATACTTATTTCATGCCCATCTTTGGCTCAACGAGTAGTCACAGAGCGCATACAGTGGACCAGAGCCACAGAGCTGCGCAGGACTAAGGCATGGCTGTGTCCTGGGGGGATCACAATCTTGTATGGAAGCAGAAACAGAAGCAATTAATTGTAACCATAGGGAAGTGTAAAAAGCACTCTGTCTAGAGAACAGAAAGGACTAAAGTCTGCCCAAGGTAGTAGAGACTTGAAGAACAATCCCAGGAGACATGCCGAGGGTAGAGTCTAGTCTTAATTCTTCAGATAATAGGGCACAGGGGAAAGCAGAATCAAAATGGCATTTTAAGATTCACTGATGGTAGGATGGAAATCAACTGAGAGGAGATAAATTGTTAGTCCAGTTGGGAAGTTATGATAGCATTCTGAGAATAAGATGGGAGATGCTGGGGTCCTAAATTCAGGCCATGAGAAAAAAAAAAAAAAAAAAAAAAAAAAAATTCAGGCCATGAGTGTGGGGAAGGGAAGGTGGGGGGAAAATGATGAAATGATGGGGATACGTGCACCGTGAACATACAGTTAGTTACTAGGTCCTCCTACGTGCTCTCTACTGGGCAGGAGGACTTACAGTGGGAAAGGGTATGAGTAATCATCCATTCGTCTATCCGTCCGTCCATCCAGCCATCCAGCCAGCCATCCAACACTGACTGAGAGCCTGCTATGTGCCAGACACTGGTCTAGCCATTGCGCATATAGTCATGAACGAGACAGCAAGGGCTGTGCCCTACCAGGGTTTATATTCTAGTAGGGAGATAGGAATTTTGATTCATGTCTTGCTGGAAAGATAGGGGTTCACTGTGTAGGTAAGGGAGTCAAGACTTTTCCAGTAGAGACGAAAGGACATACAAAGGCACAAATGCAAGAAACAGCATGAAATATATTTAAACCCCTAAGACACTTAATATGGTTGGCTTATAGGATATGCAGTGGGATGGCAAGGGTGGAAGGAGATGAGGCAGGGCCAGTCAGGCACAGAGCTGGGAGCTTGGGTATTATTCTCTGGTGAGGGGAAGGTTTAATTAATTGTGCAATGTCTCTGCCTTCCTCTTCCCCCCTGCGCTGTGCCCTCTCCTCCTCTGTATTCCCGTCAGCATGCATGCTTGTCATTCCCGCCAAATGAGTCAGTGGAGATGGGAGCATTAATTTATTTGAGCAGACATGTGTCAACATCATTTGGAGAAAAGGCACCAGACCCATTACACACACTCAAATAACATGATTAGGACTACTTTGAAAGCAGCAAACCTCAGGCCTTTCTAATTCAGTCCTGATTGGTTCAGCCCTCTGTGCTGCTCAGTCTGTCGCCCTACTTCCCTACTGAATTTCTACTACTCTATCTTCCCACCCCTCATCCCCTTTTCCCCTACATGAGTGGGTGCACACACACACACACATACACGCGCGTTGCCCAACTCCGTCTCCCTCCTGTTATCTTAATTCTTATTAGGGTAAGTCGTAATACTCACTGGATTACCACAGCAAGGAAGGGGTAAATTCTTAGGACCTATCTCCCTTAATGTAGGCGAAGGTACTAGAATAAAAAACATAGTCTGATCCTAATCTCCTTACATCTTTATTAGATTCATAAAATTGTAAAGGCGAGATCTGGACAGGATCTTAGAAACTGTCTAGTGAAATCCACCTCTTTCATTTTAGGAAAAAAAAGAGTCTCAGAGAAGTTTATCTAAAGTTAAGAAGGCTCTGGAGTTGAAGGCAACACAAGCACTTTCTAGTTTTTTAATCAATGGGGGATACGTGTGAGTGTGTATGAGTGAGTGTGAGTGTGTGTGTGTTGAAGAGGAGTGTGTGGTAGAAAGCGCTGGGGCTATGTGGGAAAGTGGAAAAGGTAAGACACAATCCCAAGAGCCATACAGCCAGGCTTTATAGATGCTGGAACATTCTTTAAGTTCTGCAGGAGTCGAATGAGCACGAAATCTAGGCCATCTGGCCATGCCTTCAGCATCAGGAACTCTTAGTTCCTACTTAAGGGTTATACCTTTTGATATCCCCATTCCTCTTGATCTCTGCTTCTACTGTACCAGCTGCTGCTTCTATCTCAGGATAATGACTTGAGAAAAACCTTGTTTGTCTTCTTTATGGCTTATGCTGACTCTTGGCCTCGCCTGATTGTGGTTTCCGCTTGTTGGTTCTCTCTGTGGATAATTCAGCTCATGCCCATTGATAACTCTCTCTCCTTCTGTCTAGCCTTCAAACTCCCTAAGAGAGAGGGACTGATTGTCTCATTTAGTCTCGTAGTTATTCTTTGTAGACAAAATTCTTGTGCCAGCCCTTCTTGGAGACAGCCACCTGGCCTATAGATCCGCTGTCCTTGGCCCTTCACCTGTGACCGGGGAGGCAGGAGTTTGCTTTAGTAAGATGGGACTGTGCAGGTGGCAGTGTTGAATCTCCCCTCCAAGTAGACTCTGCATAACACTTAGTGACTAAGATAGGGCTCAAGTCCAGGTTCAGACTCCTACTTTAGTGCCCTTTCCATTATGCCAAACTGGCCTGGGTTCTCAATGGTTCTGTGTATTTCTTCCTTACCACCTGCCTGTCCCTTTAGCTTCTCAAGCTGTGCATGGCATCCCATTGCATTCACTCTCCCAAAGAGCAAGGCCCACGTTTAGATCCCAGAATGATTGAAAAGGACCCGATAGAGTAATTATAACTAAGAATGGCTTGGTCTCTTTCCTTGGGTATTTACATTTTAATGATGTCTTAAGCTGAGCAAATTACCCTCTAATGTGGCATTTCAGACTTGCTCAAGAAGGAAAGAGGAATTTGGGGGGGAGCAAATCTTCCAGGGCTGCTCCAATTACCATATAAACAGCAACTTACTCTGTAAGCCAATAAACAGAGTTTCCAGCCTCTTCTGCGTATGTCATCTCCTCTGTCACCACCACCTTTATTTCACTGATGAAGATTAAGAGGTTAATAAATTTTCCGGGCCAACCCAGATGAAGGATGTTAACACTGGCACAGATAGCCACTTTTTATGCTCCAAAAGGAGCTTATGCAACACAAAGTGGAGGATGAAAAGTCCTGGTATAAGGGAAATTTTTTCTAATTTAAAGAATTCTCAAAATTTCTATTACCCATTGCACTCTCCTGCAAGGCAGAGGTACCGTCATTCACAGACCTGGAATTAGTAGTCTTGTGTTTCTGGATAGAGTTATTAATCAACAACATTATCCTCATGTCTTCTACGGACTAGGTAAGATTTAAGAAGAGCCTGTTAACACCCAGTACAGAGTGAGTAGCCCCCATGGAGAATCCACTGTAAATATATTTTTTTAAAGAATGAGAGAGAGCACACAAGAAGGGGGAGGGTCTGAGGGAGAAGCAGAGTCCCCACTGAGTGGGGAGCCTGATGAGGGACTCGATGCTGGGACTCTAGGGTCATGACCTGAACTGAAGGCAGTCACTTAACTAACTGAGCCACCCAGGTGCCCTCCACTGTAAATATTTTTATTTTTACATTTATTTCATGCATGTTTCAAATAAAATTAAGAATATGTACTTGTATGTATATGCATATGTATGTATTAATATTCTATTTATCTAATTTCATGTTATATTACAGGAATTTTTATATAACTGAACATGTGGAAAGATGTTATTCTCAAAAGATATTATCCTAATAAACTACATAATATTTCACCATTTTGGTATACTGCATAAATTAAATATTTCCCTCTTGGTGGAAATTTAGGTCGTTTTCAAATTTTCACTATTACAATGATGCTGTAAACATCCTTTTACATAAATCCTTATTTGCATTGATTATTATTCCTTAAGATAGATTCCCGGATCTAGAAATAGCCAAAGAGCATGATGATTTTTTAAGCGAAAAAAAAGTTGTTTTTGGGATGCCTGGGTGGCACAGTCAGTTAAGCGACTGCCTTCAGCTTGGGTCATGATCCCAAGGTCCTGGGATTGAGTCCCACATTGGGTTCCTGGCTCAGCAGGAAGCCTGCTTCTCCCTCTGCCTGCTGCTCCCCCTGTTTGTGCTCTCTCTCTCTCTCTGACAAATAAATAAATAAAATCTTTTTTTAAAAAAGTTATGTTTGAGGTTGAGTTGTGAAGAAGATGCAGGGGCTGATCTAGGAACAATGCCAGGACCCTCATCTCAAGTACGGAGAAAACCTTAGGAGTCAATACTCTGTTTCCCCTATTATGGGAAGGGAGCCCACTTGAGGTGTGACTTCCATTTTGTCTACTTTTTTGTTGGAGAAAAGTGTGACCAGAGCTTGGAGAACAAGTCAGTCCTCTAACATCGTTGGCCACCTCCCATTCTCTACTTGAACCATACTCTCCCTTCAATGGCCTTCTGACTACTCTTAGAGTACCATCCAGGGCCCACACTGAGAAAAAGCCAACATCTTATCCACAGTCCGCAAAGCCCTCCAGGATCCTGTCCCTGTTGTCACTCTGTCCTCTCTCCTGTCACTCTCTAGCATTTGGCTGGCTGGCTTTCTTTCTTTCTTTCCGTTCCTTCCTTCCTTACTCTCTCTTTCTTTTCCTTCCATCCTTCCTTCCTCCCTCCCTTTCTCCCTCCCTCCCTCTCTTCCTTCTTTTCTAAAGATTTTATTTATTTATTTGAGAGAGAGAGAGTGACAGCATGAAACTGGGGGGAGGGTCAGAGGGAGAAGCAGACTCCCGGCTGAGCAGGGAGCCCAACGTGGGGCTCAATCCTGGGCCTCCAAGATCATGCCCTGAGCCAAAAGCAGACGCTCGATGGACTGAGCCACCCAGGTGCCCCAGCTCTTGGCTTTCTCAGGGTTCCTCCAGAATACCAGGAATACTGCCAAGGCTTCGGCAGGTGTTGCTTCTCCCAGACACCTGCTTGGTTCCCTCCCTCCCCTTCCTCAGATCTTTATGCAAATATGGTCTTCCTTGATCATCTTATTTAGAAACTGCAATCTTTCTCTCTCTCTGTTTTGCCTTGTCACTATCATCCTATAGAACTCTATCAGTTTGCTGGAGCGGCTGTAACAAAGTACCACACGCTGGGGGGCTTAGCAACAGAAATTTATTTTCTCATAGTCCTAGAGGCCCAAAGTAAGGGAACAAGGTGTCTGCAGGATTGGCTTCTTCTGCGGTCTCTCTCCTTGGCTTTAAATGGCTGCTGTCTCCCTGTGTCTTCACTTGGTCTTCTCTGTGTACATGTCTATGTCCTCATGTCTTCTTATGAAGACACCAGTCATATTGGAGTAGGGCTCACCCCAATGCCCTGGTTTTACCTTAAATAGCTCTTTAAAGACCCCATCTCCAGATACAATCACATTCTGAGGTTCTGCAGGGAGGAGGGCCGGCTATATAAATTTGGGTGGGGGTTCAGCCCATAAAAATAACTGAAGTATTTGTTTTCATCTGTTTCTTAGTAAGTTCCAAGATGGCAAGGGTTATCGTCAGTTTTGTTTGTTGCCATGTACCCAGAACTCAGAAAAATGGCTGGCCCATCAGGGATGATTAACCAACATTTGAAATGAATAGGGAGTAAAGGAATAGACAAGAAAGCAAAAGTAATCTTTCAATAGTTTGGCTGTGTAATGGATGGGGGCAACGCTGTCCTCCAGAGAGCTCCAGAGAGCTGTCCTCAGTGAGGGTCAGTTGGTCAAGGGGAGAGAGATCTCAGCTTCTTCTCTGCTCTTAGCTGATTCTTGACTGGATAGCACTGCGTTTCTCAAACTGTGTCATCTGTTCCTGCCACCAACAGGTGTGCTCCCCACGGGGCTGGGAAAGAGTCTAGCTTTATCCCTTGGCCACGTTAGCTTGGACCGGTTGCTTGCTTCTCTGAAAATCTGTTTCTTCATCTGCAAAACATGGTTTAGGATTCTTGCCTCACAGGATTAATAGGAGATATCTGTGAGAATGTCTGGCATATAGTATTCACTCAAGCTAAAGTTTCTGACCCGTGTAATTTCAAGTTATACCCTTCTCAGAGCTCTACAGAAGTAACACTCCACCCCGCCTTAACCCTGCCTTCCCCAGCCTTAAGGCCTGTTCTCTGCCTTCTAAATCCTTCTGTCTCAGCCCACTGACAGAAGAACTTGAAAAAGAAGCAATAGAAATGAGGGTGTTTTTATTTTCATGGCTTGTAAATAGATAAATTATTGTATTAGGGAAATGGTAATTTAATGCCGTAAGGTGAAACTCATTTTACAATTACTCTGAAGAGAAAAATTGCGTTAACAACCAATAAAATAAAAAAATTGAGAAAAATTGCAATTAACAACCAATAAAATCATGTACAACCTTTGCTTTTTAAAATAGTGAACAGCTCTATATTGAAGACAGAATTTAACTGATTTGTGGAGTAGGCACGTAAGTAGGATGGGTTTTCAAACAACACTGTTCATAAGTCATTTCTAGAAATGACTGCTTTGAGATAAAATATCTATTGTGTTCATCATTATGAATTCTTTATGTAGCATTAGTTTTAGTGCTGTGAAGAGGGAGGGCTGAAAAACATTTTTGTTTAAGCTTTTTCAATATTTTATTTTTTATTATTTTTAAAGATTTTATTTATTTATTTGACAGAGAGACAGAGAGAGCACAAGCCAGGAGACAGAGGGAGAGGGAGAAGCAGGCTTCCATGTGGGGCTCTATCCCAACACCCCAGGATCATGATCTGAGCCCCAGGCAGCTACTCAACAGACTGAGCCACTCAGGCGCCCCAACCTTTTAAATATTTTAAATATTTCAGTGAAATGATTCTTTTCCAAGCCAACACTGGTTGTCCATGTTGCTTGAGAACTGACTTTAGATTCCAACAAATTACTTCAACCAAGCTTAAGGCATGATATGGGTAGGATGTCCTAAAATCTTAATGCCTTTTTAGGCTTTAATTACTGGAAAAGTGTATATGCTACAAACAACAATAACAAATCATTTGAAAATGTTATTGCAAGTTTTTTTGTCTTTATGACCTTTGAATAATCAATGTTTTATTTTAATTTTCTTTTTTGTTTTGGTCAATGTTCGCCATCTTCAGTTAGAGGGACAAAAATTATAATTAAATGTATATTATTCCAAAAAACAAAAAAATGTCATGACTATACAAAAAAAGTTTAAATGAATCTTCAGGAGAGAGAAGGCTGCTTTGCTCAGACTCCCTTTAACAGGCAAATGGATCTCAGGACAAAAGCATGTAATCTAACCGTGTTGGGCCCGTGATAGTGATCGTAACCACTACATTGCAGGGTCTCCGTCTGCTGGAAATCTCTTTCTTTAGGCCTTCCCAGATGGGCTCCCACTTGAAATGAAACTTTCTTATGCTTTACTACCTCTCTACATTTGCATCTCATATAACAATTATTTAGTCATTCAGCGAACATGCATTGCATAATCTGTGTGCCGGGCTCTGGCTAGGTATTTAAGGCAGAGTGTCAAAATCTTGAATGCATTTATATGTTTCCAGTAACACATCTTTAAATAATAGTGTCAGCCCTTGAAGGCAGAAGTCACCTTTATTCACCATTGTATATCTTAGGTTGCCTAGCGTAATACATTGAACATAGTCCTCAACAGATGTTTGCTGAATTAAATAGAATAAAGTAAGTCAGGCGAAATATTAAGATGAGTCTTGATTGATGATTTCAACTGATAGAGATTCCAGGCAGAGAAAATGGACTCCACAAAATTACTTAGGAAAATGAATGATGCGTGCTGGGAACGTGAGAAGTTCTTATTCTCTGTAACTAAGGGAGTGCTGGAGGATGATGCAGAAAAGGGAGGTTGAGGCCATACTGTAGGAGCCTTAGTGGCCAAAACAAAAATTTTATACTCAATTTTTCAATCAATGGGGAGCCATTGATTGTTCTTCAGCAGATGTGAGGAATAACGAACCCCGTGATTTAAGAAGCAGACTTTGTGTGTGTGTAAGAGTGTTAGGGCAGATGAGCTAAAGAGAAGTAGGCCAATAATCAAACTAATTAGTTCATTTAAGCCAAGATGTTAAAAACTTCGATTAGATTGTTTGTAGAGAGAAATGGAAAAAGATACAAAGACAAAAGAGACTTTGGTAAATAAAGTACAGGTCTTAGCAGCAACGTAGATGGGAAGGTTGGGAGGTGGGAGAAAGAAGGCAAAGAAGAGGAGGAGTCAGGGATGGTTTGGGAATCCAGGCCTGTGGATGAGAAAAATGTGGTGCCATTAACAAAAACAGCGATTGCACAAAGAGGCATTGGTTTATTTAGGAAAGAAATGGAGAAATGTAAGGGGTTCTTTATTTGTTTATACATTTACTTACTTTATTTACATATTTAGAGATGAAGATCCTTGGATATTATAGGGATGGGGACAACCAGAAAAGAGAGATTTTTGAGATGCAGGGGGAGAAAGAGTGATGATTTTAGAGGCAAAAGAGGTGAACTCAAGACCATGAAAGGAGGCATGAGCCTTGGCAAGGACAGGTGCTTTGAGCACTGAAACGGAAGTAAGGAAAGAAAAAGAGGTGAAGTCAGAGAGCCGAGAGAGCTTACATTGCAGAACCATGATCGGCAAGATGGTCTGATGAGGGTGATGGGGCCAAGGCGGGGGTTGGGGGGGGAGAGGATTTGAGGGAAAGAGAAGAAAAGAAAGAAGCCCGATCGCCACCACAGAGCCTGCTCACCATAACTACTTGAGTCACTGAGGGGGTGGAAGGTCAGGCAGAGAGAGCAAGTGAGGAAAGGTGAGAAGCCAAAGACTTGATAAATCCCCATATGGACAAGCAACTACTGAACAGAAGCGAATTGTGCTCCAACATGTTTCCGCCACATCTCTCCGCATCCGATCGGACGTCCTCCTCTCCAAATACTTTCTTCTTCAATCTTCTATGCCTTCAGACTTTAAACAACTTGAACCCCTCTGGGCCAGGAGAAAGTACGCTATTGGAGCCAATTAGAATCCTAGGACTTCGGTAGTCGAGAGAACCACAAATGATCGCTTAGTCCATCTTTATCATTTTGCACATCAAGAAGCTTAAACAAACCCAAACAGACACAGAGCAGTGCAGTGCCTTGTCCAAATTTGCACAGCTGGCTAATGCCGGAACCAGGAGTCAGATTGCCTGTTGTACCTTTCTTTCTTTCTTTCTTTCCTGCCTTCTTTCTCTCTCTCTTTCTTTCTTTCTTTCTTTCTTTCTTTCTTTCTTTCTTTCTTTCTTTCTTTCTTTCTTTCTTTCTTTCTACTTTCTTTCTTTCTTTCCTTCCTTCTTTTTCTCTCTTTCTCTCTTTCTTTCTTTTCTTTTTTTTGTTGTACCTTTCTTGACACAACATTGGATTATATCAGAATAAGCAATTTTTAAAAATCTGTTCTAACCCCCAATTCTAATGTGTCTATGAAGAAATATTACACTTTCCCATCTTTCTGTAATTAGAATAGTTTATGAAAGATTATCCTTTCAAAAGGGGACTGGAGAAGGAGAGTTAATTTATTGAGTACATACTAAAGGAGAAACACTGTGCTAGGGATTTTACATATTTTATTCCATTTATTTTTCATATCACCACTGTGAGATAGTTTTTATATCTTACTACCGGAAAAGCTCAAAAAGATTAAGGTAGTTTCTCATACCCACCCAATTAGTAAGTGGTGTAACAGAGATTTGATCCTATATCTGGCGACTCCTCAAACCCATTATCTTTTGATTAAACTAGTAAATGTTAAATATAAAAATATAAATATATTTAATAAATATATAATATATATCTACAATTATATAAGTATATAAATACACAAATTAAATATAAAACTATTAAACTGTCTTATTGACTCTCACATGAACTGAAAAATTATTTTTGAAAAAGCTTATGGCAAAATGAAAACATTATAGGCATGGACTCCTAAAGTGCATGAACGATGGGCAATTCAAGGTGAGTCTCATTTTTCCCAGTGCCGAAGTTCTCTCCCTTAGGGAAATGAACTAATTTAATCACCACACTGTTCTTGGGAGTGAGACCAAGGTGTCATACCTTCAAAGGGTTGTCTATTTTATTTTTCAAACCGTCCCTCTCTTATCATCCAAGAGAGAAGGAAGCTTCTGGAACTGTGCCTGCTTTGCAAGTCTATTCCCGTTTGATCTTATCCAAGAGTGCCTTCTTTGTAGAATGTCACCATGGAGACTTGATCAAACTCATGCTCATGCACTTAATCTTGCAATCTGTTGCTGAATGGCTGATATTCCTTCTTAGGCCAAAGAATGGCAAGCTCGTAAATGAATTTTTGAAGGAAACAGAGCTGCGGACAAAATATTTAACCCAAGTGTGAGACGTGGTGTTTTGATAATACACAAGATTATACCTATTGTTGCATCACACAACTCAGGATGTTTAAATTAAGGCTTTGAAAAGGAAAATGTACCATCAGGTGTGTTAACTATTCTGCTGCTTGTCAAATTTTCCAAGTTTGTTTCACTGAACCAATATTTACTGAGTTGGGTAAATATCTTGAATCATGACTATGGCTATGGAGATTTGAAGATGCCAAAGAGCTCAAAATTTGAGCTTACATGGAGAGGTAAGCGAACTATAGTATAATGTCTTATATACTGTAACAGAGCCATCTGGGGAAAAAAAACGAGAGGTAGGAACAACTAAGTCTTTCCAAATGAGGATAGAGAAGGTGAAGAGAGGGCATCATGGAAAGCTTCCTTGATGAAGTACAGCTCAAGATCGGTCTTAATGGGTGGATTCATAGGAATTCCAAAGCAGAGGAGGGGAAATGAAAAGAAAACAACACCTAACAAAGGTCTGGAAGAATCACAGGGACAAGGTAGTCAAGAAACACAGTGATCTAATGGGATCACTATGTAGACATTGGGGTCTGTAGGGCTTGGCAGCAATGGGGATAGAAAACTGAGCTGGATATAGGAAGGAAAGGCTCTGTGGGTCCTATCTGTGATGTTTACTCAATCTTGTGGCAGCGGCGAGGGTTGAGTCATAAGCAGAGTTCAGAATATGAATAGTTTTATTAGGACTTTGAACTTCAAATTGGGTATAATGAGGGTTCTTTGTTGGCCTTTTGGCAAGGAACTGACATGATCAGACTTGGATTGTAAAAAGCACATTTCCTTAGGGTGTGAAGAAGAATTTACTGCAGAACTGAGAGGTCCAGGCAAAACCAGAGGCAGGGATGCCAATCATGAGGCTCGTGTATAGGTAAGAGGCGGAAGGGATATAGAGGAGGAGCAAGGGGAAAAATTTTGATATAGAGAAAATTAGATCAGAATTGATTGAGATAGAATTAGCAGGTCTTAGTAAAGTTTGAATAGGAGGGGTGATGGATAACTAAGTTCTAGTCAATGGGGATGTTTTTCAGAAGACACACATGACCATTCTGCTTGGCGGAAACTGGAGTCAGGTGCATGTTTAGGAGCACGGGAGGCTGGGAAAGGTAATCTTTTATTCTGGGCAGCCGCATGAGAGTTGAAATAGGTTTGCACCCGTAATGGGGGTACAATAGCAATCTTTACTACCCACACCTGCTATACTATTTCCCCGCCCTGAGACTGTGAACTCAAAAACAGGATCACTTCTTATTATTGCGTGTGTGTTTTAAGGTTTTATTTGTTTATTTAACACAGCGAGAGAGGGAACACAAGCAGGGGGCGTGGGAGAGGGAGAAGCAGGCCTCCCTCTGAGAAGGAGCCCAATGCGGAGCTCGATGCGGAGCTTGATCCCAGGACCCTGGGATCATGACCTGAGCCAAAGGCAGATGCTTAAATAACTACCGAGCCACCCAGGCGCCCCCTTATTATTGTTTTTGCAGTACCTGACACATAATAGATACTTGGTACATGTTGCAGTGAAACAATCTTGCTGTTGCTTAGACAGGTTTCATGCTCTTCTGCCCCCTGAGCTGATTCTTCAGCTGATTCTTGTACCTTCTGCCTGCTCACATCTATTCCTGTCATTCCTGCCATTCCGTCACAAGGATCAACTCAGGATGTTGGCTATAAAGCAGTCACTACTCAGAATGTGGGCAACTGCTATTTTCGTTATAAAAACTGAGTACTTACATTTTTGAAAGTTGAAAGTTTATTAGAACTGCCCAAAGTGTGCAAGATAAATAAAAGTATAAGGAAAAACTGGAGGCAAGATGGTAATTTTGGTGATTTCTCCAGTGTCCAAATATGTAATAAGGATTTAGTTAGAAAGAGAGAAAATGGACAAGTTGGAAAATAGAATAAGCAGATTGTCTGGAAATGCGTTAAGGGAGGGAAAGGAATCAACAATGATTTTGAAACCAGAAGACTAGGAGAAACGTATAGCACTGGCAGAAAATTTTTAAAAAGCCCAAAGCTGGAATGCATGTAAGGAGATGCAGGCTGGAGAGTGATATAATGGCGAAGATATGACAAAGCTAATCTTTATGGGGGCGCCTGGGTGGCTCAGTGGGTTAAAGCCTCTGCCTTCGGCTCAGATCATGATCTCAGGGTCCTGGGATCGAGCCCCACATCAGGCTCTCTGCTCAGCAGGGAGCCTGCTTCCCCCTCTCTCTCTGCCTGCCTCTCTGCCTACTTGTGATCTCTCTCTCTTTGCCAAATAAATAAATAAAATCTTTAAAAAAAAAGCGCTAATCTTTGTGGATTATTGGATTTCTATCCTTTCCCAGAAAATAAACATGTCTAAGTGACCATTACTGAAAATGTGTCAATGAGTTAATCAATAGTTGAGGAATTTTTACAAAATGAAATAAAAACATCTTTATATTTTAATTCAAAGTAATAAAGTTTCACACCTTGATAGATTCAAATTATTCATAATCCATATATGACTCGTAGAGAGGGACATTTACTTAAGTGTTAGTGGTAAATAGGATTGAGGGAATTTTTCATCCCTCGAAATGGATAGTCAGTTTCACCTTGATGTGATCAGTGCTATGCCAGGAAATGACAAAATCCCCAAGTGGTGAAAGCTCACTTCAAACTTCTTTTAGGTTTTAGGGAGAGAGATATTTAAGAAAGGACCCCCTCATGCCTGCATAATAACCCTTGAAATTTGCTACCTTCATGGAGCACATCAGATCCAACTTTAAGTAGGTTTGGTTGTAAGGAGTTAAATGAACTCGCTAACACACAACTGCTTTCACCCTCCACCTCCCCCTTTTTTTACATCTATGTAGCCTCTTAAGAAACATGATGATATTGACCAGCCACTTGAATTTTTAAAGAAATAATTGAAACTATTATATATGGAGACCCAATAAATCACCTTCACTCTTTTGAACTCCTGGTAGTAGCTAGAGACATTCAAGTCCAAACATTACCGTCTTCCCAAAGCTACATATTTAGTGATATTTTTTAGAACTTCCTTGGATTTCACCAGAGGTTATATATTATGGTTTTCCCACACCCCCAATATTTATGGATAATCCTTTTCTTTACTAATAGACGTTCGAAATAAGACATTGGAAAGAATTTTCACATTTTTTAATTATCTTCAAAGTATGCACAGAACAAAGACCAAAGCAAATATATTCAGCAGAAAATGAATAGTTCACACTCGTATTTTATAGAAGGTTATCTTCAGGAGTACTGGGTAGTGAGTCTTGAAGCAGGTAATTGAGAAATTGTGTTTATATTGAAATAGAAGGGGTCGAGGAAAGCTGGAATAAGCCCCGCACCACCAGGGCTCACAAATGACTGGTGAGCTGACATGGTGAAAGTGGTAATTTCCATATAGCATACTGTGAACTGTCAGTAGCTAGATGATGGACACCACTATCCCAGACATGGTGGTCACAGTCAGGGGACTGACTCCCTGCAGGTGAAACTAAGAAAGGGATGCCAGGTCCTAGCTCACATTCGGAAATGTAGGAGATGTCAACCAGCCAGGATAATGCTCTGGTTGTTCTTACTTCCCAAGCAGAAGCGTGCAAACGTCCTTTCCACCCATCCACAACCCACAAAGGCATTTGAAACTCAACTCAAAAATTTTAACACTTTTTGGGGGGAAGAATTTCTTTTTTTTAATCTCTGTGATAATTGGATTCAAAACACTGGATCCTTAATTAGGAAGATGCACCTGCCCATACATTTCAAGGATTTCCAAGGCCTCTGGAAGACCACCCACGGACCCAATTCCAAGGCCTCTAAATTTGGAACTCTCAGTCTGGATTTCCTTAACTGCATTCATTAGCCTAGAAGTTTTCAAACTTCGCCCTATATTAAAAATCACCTGGAGAACCTTTAAAAATCCCAATGCTCAGGCCACACCCCATTTTTTATTAAATCAGAATCTCTGGGGTGGACCATTCATACGTACATATGTTTTCAACCCTCTAGGTTATTCAAAAGTGCAGCCAGGTTTGAGAACCAAGTCACTGGTATATTTTTGGCACGCAGTTGATCTAAGTGTTCCATGGTCATCGGCTGTTTTTAATCACTGTCGTCAAAAACAGCAGAACGGCGCCTGGCACAGAAATAATTTACTGAGACTCATGTTAGAAAAAATAAGTAAATTTGGGTCAGGGGTGTGCATACCTCCGCCCCTGCTTCCCTGGGTCAATAAGCAGCTGCAATTTCTTCAGCCAACGCCAAGGGGCACTCTCTCCTTCCTCGCGCTACCTGGAACGCCTTCTCAGTTCGATCGCACAAAGAGCCCGGCCTCCTCCCGGGTGACATCACAAAGGGCCGATCCCCCGCCCCTTCGGCGCCACCACGTGTGTCCCCGCGCCCGGCGGCCACCCGACTCAGTCCCTCGCCGGCCGGTCTGGGCAGCGGTAGAGGGTGGTTGGCAGTGGCTGGAGGCTTCGCTATGGGAAGTTGTTCCTTTGCTCTCCCGCGCCCAGCCCTCCTCCCTGGTTCTCCGCAGCCGCTGTCGGAGGAGAGCACGGGGAGGCGCGGGCTGCAGCGGCCGCTGCCTCTCCCCGCCCGGGCGGCCGTGCCGCTGGGCAGGTGCTGAGCGCCCCCGGAGCCTCCCTCGCCGCCTCCCTCCTCTGCCCGGCTGCCCGGCTGCCGCAGTGCACATGGGGTGTTGGAGGTAGATGGGCTCCCGGCCCGGGAGGCGGCGGTGGATGCGGCGCTGGGCAGAAGCAGTCGCCGACTCCAGCTGCCAGGGGGCCACGCGCCTCGGGCGCCCCTGCGAGCCCCGGGCTCAGCCATGGGGACCTCCGCGAGCAGCAGCACCGCCCTCGCCTCCTGCAGCCGCGTCGCCGGAGCTACGATGATCGCGGGCTCGCTTCTCCTGGTGAGCGCGCTGGGGGCCCGGGGGCGGCGGCCGCGCCAGAGCCGAAGGCGCCGCTCTCCCGGAGCGGGGCGGGTCCCCGGGCCTGGGCTGCGGGAGGCGCGGGGTCGACCTGGCTGGGCTGGGAGGTGGAAGGGGGCTTGCAAGCTGGGGAAGGTACCCGGGTCCTTTGCGGGAGCCACCGGGCTCAGCCGGGACTCTGGAACGAAGGCGAACTGTTTTCCTCGCAGTCTGGCTGCGCTGGAGGAGGCGCTAGAGGTGGCCAGCCGGCTTCCTGCGCATTTCAGGGCTTTCCCCCTACCCGGACCCCTGGTGCCCCCACGCCCCCCGCCACATCCCCCCACAGCCACCCGCCGCTGCCCACTCCGCGTGGTGCGGGGCCAGGGCTGCGGCCCGGGGCGGCTAGGGCTGGCGGCGGCCGCCGCTTTGTTGCAGCTGCAGTGTCATGTCGGGATGCTACCGCAGTGGGAGAGTGGTACCGGTGCGCGCCGGCCGCCTGGGACCCGGGAGCGCCCGCGCTGTGCGTTCCCGAGCAGGGCGCACAGCCCCTCCCCCACCTCACCTCCTTGGCTCGGGTGGGTCCCAGTTTCTGCACGCCAAGAAAAGAACCCTTAGACCCACTCTCAGGCGCCTCCAAAGCGCCGGCTCCCAGCCAGCCAGCACGCTGGCACTGGAGTGGGGGGAGGGGGAGAGGGCTCTACATAAAGGAAGATGAATTTCTCCTGTCTTTCCTATCCCTCGTTTACCTGTGACCAGGCAGGTGACCCTGCAAAGTGGAGCAGGTTCCTTCTTCAGCACCCAAGGTGCATTCAGTTCCAAGGCGTGCCCTCTACCTCGTCCTCCCTCACTTACCTGGTCAAAGCCTGAAACCACTCTTGACCCAAAACTTATCTCCAACTTCCCCCAGATCCCTTCCCCTTTCCAAAAGTTAGAGGAGAGGGGCCGAGTTAGGTGGAAGAATATTCATATGAGATCAAACCCTTGAGCCACCATAAGCTTCCCATGCCTATCTTTTTTGTCTCTGCAGGGAGGACAGAGATTCTTAGCTGAAACCCAAACAAAAACAAAAAACAAGAGCCTATTTTCACGGCAGGACTGTGTAAGGGAGAGGCCGGCTTGCTGTCTCCTTCCCAAAAAGGGCTTAACGCCTGATCAGCCAAGATCTCTTAGATCCCAGGGCATTGCAGTTGCTATGGCCTGGGAATTCATCCTACAGACGCTCTGGTTCCCTGTGTGAGTGTGGGTTTTAAGGGGGAAAGAGAGACTAAAGAAAAGTTTGGTGCTGTTAGCATTTATAATGAGGCTAGTCCCAGTCTCCTTTCAGAGAGTCTTTTTTGCCCATTTATAGTAATGGCAAAGTCAAGATCTGTATCCTTGAAACAAGTGTGGGGGCTACTGAGCAGTAAGGGGGGAGTCTCTTCCAATATTGAACCTTGGATTGACAGTGTTGGTGTGAAGAAACCCATTTCAGTCCATGGAACGCTGACCCTAACATCAGTGGAGTTAAATCAATCCTTGAGTTTCCTCCTTTGATCTGCTATTCTACCTGCACCCCCCTATGCCTATCCAGTTCCTCCAAATACCTGATTATTACATGTCCTGTAGAGCCCACTCCTAGATTAAATCTTAAGTCAGTGTGATATTTCATCCATTTTACAATTAAGCATGAGATAGATAGGTGTTTCAAAGTAAGGTCTCCATGTAAGAAACTGTAGATTGCTTTAACCAACTGAGAAAGAGCTCAGTTCTTTTTCTTAAATCATTAAACTCAGTTTATCTAAAAATTGTGCACTGGATTTGCAACTAAAGACCTGGGAATTTAAATTTGGCTGTCTTTTTTAAAAAAATGAAGCAATCTCATGTTGTTAACTAAAATAAGAGTCCTTCTTCTCCTGGTAACTAGTAGAAAGGCTCTACTTCTGTCCATGGAATGGCTTGGGGTCGACCCTGTTGTCCTGAAGGGTGATGGAGAGGGTGCACCAAGGATCACCAGGGATTTTGCTGTAACCCTGAACCAGGGTGGGGAGGAAATGTCTTTTTTCTTTTTTCCATCCCCAGTCTACAAGCTCCAGTCCTCAGGATAGACATTGCTCGTGTATAAAATGATGCTGATGATATTGGTATAAGGATTATTTATCCCACTGGGATTCTTAGCCCTGTGAAAATGATAGACACTAGGCACTGGAGCTCAGCTAAACATGGCAAGTGCTCAGAACACTACGCCGGGGGGGCGGGGGGGTGGAATAATAGGGAAGTTAGTGCCCTACCCATATATTACAGTTAGATTAAAAAAATAAACTCAGCAAAATGTCCTGCTTATTACGGCTTTCAGTTACCATAGTTTTTCAAATATCTCCTTTTTTGTGACAATATTTGTTATTGTCATAATTTTTGACATTTTTTTCTTGTGATGACCAGCTAACTGTATGAAAGAGAACTTTCATATGGCTTTAATAAGCTTTAAAAAAATATATGATATCTAACATATAATGCCATATATATATATATATTACTGCGTGTCAGCCTATAACTATGCTTTATAGACAGTATCTCATTTACTCCCAACATCTCTGTGAAGCAGGAAGGTATTATCTCCATTTTACAGATGAGACAATGTAGGCTGGGCAAACTTCATTGACTTGTCCCTGGCCACAGCTCGCCAGTGATGACGCTCGGGCCGTGAGCCGGGAGCACCGGACTCTTCAGCTCATGCCCTTGCTCCCTCCTGTACCACACTCCCTATTTCACAACTCCACATTGCTAGACGATGAAATGTAGCAGCAGAGAAGGCTCGCTCACTGGAGCAAAGTTGAGACTGGTGGCTTGGTTCGTGGCCGAATATTAATGGGAATTACGTGAGTGCTTTCGGAAGAAGGTGTTCTTGCTCCTTGTACTTCTGTTTCTGATGAGTTGGGGTGTCTGCATGATACTGGAAAGTAAACCACAAACGGGAAGATAAAAACTTATGTGTTCCAGGCCAAAAGTCTGGAGGGAAGATAAGGGAAGCCTTTAAGTTTGTGCCAGTGTTCAGAAATGCCCTAGAAAGGCTTATCCAGAACGACAGGACACTCAGATATCTCTTGCCCTTAGGGGGCTTGCCTTGCCTGGACCCACAGACTGTTGGCAGTGAGGCAGACAGAAGAGAAGGGGACCATAAGGGATAAAGTTCCATGTTCGCAAACCTACACTGAGCACCTGCTCCGACAGGGGCACTGTACTAGGCAGTTGGAACCCAGGGATGAATTAGGATTTGCATCTTGCCCCACAGGCACAGTTTTTTATGGCATGTGAAACATACCTGGCTATCAAGGGTGATGGTTGGGTTTCATGAGCTGATATAGAATCAGTGGATGAATCTATTCAAAGTAATACACAAAATGTAGTTGATGTTCAAATCTTTAAACTACGTAAAGTAACTTTGGGCTAGTTTAGTTCGTTTACTTCTTCAGCAGAAGAAAAACCTTCCCGAGTCTCAGAATAACATGCATTAGCATTGGTAGGGAAAAGCCACTTATACTCAGAATAACGAGGGCTGACATGTACTGGAATGCAGGATTTCTGACTTATGCCATGAATCTCCCATCCCTGTTGTCAAAATGCAGAGGATCGAGGTTTCTTGATCTGAACTGTTTCTTTAAAATGGGAGACCTGTGCCTTTTTTTTTTTTTTAAGATTTTTTTAATTTGACAGGGAGAGACATAGCAAGAGAAGGAACACAAGCAGGGGGAGTGGGAGAGAGAGAAACAGGCTCCACACTGAGCAGGGAGCCCAATGTGGGGCTTGATCCCAGGACCCTGGGATCATGACCTGAGCCAAAGGCAGATGCTTAACAACTGAGCCACCCAGGTGCCCCTCGATCTGAACTGTTTCTAAAGGCAGATGGCTGAATCTGCTTTAGGTTCAGCTCCAAACCGACAGACCTCCAGTATAAGTAAGCAAACCAAATCAGCAAGAAAAAAAAATCCTTATGATGGAATGTATACCATACTACCTTACATTGAGGAAAAAACCCGAGACTGGATAGACGTAGGTCCACTAACCAGCTAAAGGACATATTTTAGTGTGGCCACATTTGCACAAAGGCTACCAAGCTGGATGTGGTCCGAAGCGTTACTGCCCTGTTTTCAGGACCGGGTGCAGATGGCGCCTGCTCCAGGTGTGCCTGATTGGATAGAGGCAAGGAGGCGTGGCCTAAGTAACAGGTGGGCTGTGTCTTTAGTCTGCCGTAGATCAGAATGTGGAGACATCACACTTGAACTGTACCTTTGACTGCATCTGCGACGATGAGGGGTAAAGCTTCTTTGGTGACTCCGTAGACAAGCTGCAAATTGGTTTTGTACTCCTTTATAAAGCATAATCGGCTTAAGAAAACTTGGTTGATTGATTGATTAGTTCTGGGAAACGGTCAGATGTGTCGCCAGGGTATTCAGGAGTCAGTATGAATTGAGTGACTTTTTACTGCATAAGTGGCAATGTCTGTTTTCCAGTAAGCCCTCAACGCTGTTGGTCTTCTTCCCCCAAGTAGGCCTGGCAAATTCCGGGGAGGCCAGGTCACCGGCAACTTCCTGGAAAACTCAGATGCTTGCTCTGCTGTGACAGAAGGAGCCCAGAGTATGTCATCATCTTTGGGCATGTGCCCGATGACCATTTGAAGCCGATTCAGTCTGGACCATCAGGCGCAGATTTGTGTGTTTGATAGAATGAAAATTGAAGCCTTAATAGGAGTCAACTTGTTCCCCAAAATCCCCGTTTGGGATGAGGACACTGGGCTTTGCTGCTGCTGGGCTAGTGGCTATTGAGCTTTGATTTTTTTTTTTTTTTTTTTAGGAAGAGGGTGCAAATCATGAATAAATACGGGCCTTGTCCCAGTGTTTGTATTTGTCAAATACCAAAAAATAAACAAGAATCCTAAATTGGCTTTTGTGCTGCCATCTGGCTTTCCCACCAGCTCCCATTTCCAGGCCGAGTCCAGGGGCGAGGAGCCGGGCAGAGGTTGGAACCAGGGAGGCACCTGGCAGGTGTCAGGGAGCGTGTGCTCACCTTGGTGCTGCAGGGAGGTGGGGTGCGCTCATATTCAGGCTGTTGATTCAAGGCTGTGGTTTTGCTGATACTAAGGCTGTTGACCTCATTCTTGAAAGGTGGAAAGGCCGCCAGGAATGGTCCAGTCTTCCTGGATTCTGGCTATCTGGATTCTGTCCCCCCATCCCCCAGATGTCAGCACATGGCCTTGTGTAGGCGGATGCTTGCAGTGGTGGGAAGGTTTGCTCAGAGGGACCTCAGGCAGGGTGGGGCTGGGCTTGGTGGAGGTGAGGAGTCAGGCCACTGAGCCATATGGAGCCCCATCTCCTCCTTAGAAGATTTGAAAATTACGTTGAAGGCTTTGTTCTAAACTAAAGAACAAAACCAAAACCACAGAAAAGGAGAGGGGGCTCCGTAAGTGAAGTCATAGCAAGGCTCATTCTCTGATCTTTACAGAATTTTCCTGTTGCCCTTTTGCCAGCGGAAGGGCTTGGCGGATCAGCTGCTTGGAGCTGTATGCGGATCCGTTTTGGGAGAAGAAACGCAAGTTTAATGGATTTAGGAGGGAGGGGAGGAGTGAGACCGTGAGTCCTGGGATCATGCAAGAGCTGCCGTGGATTCAAGAGGGCTTCAGCACTGAGACCCCAGAGGAGAGGGATATTAATGGCTGTTAATATTAATCATTTACACTGAATTACTGAGCTCCTATTTACTGAGTACTTACCACTGACATTGTGTTGAATACCTTCTACAAAGGATCTCAGTAAATCTTTCAAGTCCATGATGTAGTGGTATTCACGCCATTTTATAGGTGAGGGTTTGAGGTGTAAGAGGAGTTACAGTTGAGCAATCAGCAGCTTCCAGTGAGAGGATTCACATCTAGGTCCGAGGGGCTTGATACACACTGCTTTTTTTGTGCCAGGTTGTGGGAGGGGACAAATAACCTTAATTTACTGGAATTTTGTTTCTTTTCTTTTTTTTTTAGATTTTATTTATTTATTTGAGAGAGAGCTAGAGAGAGCACAAGTAGGGGGAGGGGCAGAGGGAGAGGGGGAAGCAGTCTCCCCACTGAGCAGGGAGCCTGATGCGGGGCTCGATCCCAGGACCCTGGGATCATGACCTGAGCTGAAGGCAGACGCTTAACCGACTGAGCCACCCAGGTGCCCCTGCAATTTTACTTCCTGTTAAGGGACTTGATTTCACCTGAGAGCTGAACATTCCCTTTCTCCCTGGGACGCAGTTTTCCTCCATGATGGTACTTGGAAGTGTAGCCAGAGGAGCCGATTCTATAAGAGAGAGCAGCCTGCATGTGCGGATGGAAAGCCGAGGGTGTGGGGTCACTGGCAAGCATTTTCCTGTGGTGTGACTCTGACGGGCAGTGGTGCCATGGTTAAGATGGAAAGATACTCTTGCAAATTAAAAGGTTAAAAATAGGGAATGGATGCTTTGCTTTCCTGCTAGTCGGGTCATTCTGAAAAATATTTGCTTAGTGAGTAACAGTGTGACACGGGGTCTGCTTAGCAAGGAGTTTTCACTCACTTCTCCTGAGAACTTGAGGACCGGGGTAGGGTTTTCTTTGCTGCCCGCCTGATTATTTGTATAGGATTAGTGCGTGGGTTTGTCTCATCTGTTATTAGTATTTACTTTGTTAACATTTTGGGTCTCACAGAAACTGGTCTAACATACCGATGTGCATGGTCCCATAAGTCACGTTTTTGTGTGTGGTTTATCCCACGCACTTTTTAGCGTTCCTGTAAGCAGGCTTTTAAACTTGTCTCTTCCTAGATTGCAGATGCTGAGTAGACTAAAGAAAGGCAAAGAGTGAGAAGTTTAATCATTGGTTCTGGGAAATAGGATGGAATTCTACTTTCCCAAAGAATTCATGAGATGAGACCATTATTCGACTTCATTCAGGTCAGCGTAACCAGGATTAAGAGAAATGGGGGGCGGGAGGTGGAGAAGATTCAAAGGCACATGGTGACAGGTTTCCAGAATAATTTAACTGGTTATTATTCATTCCTTGCTCTTCCTTTATTTCTGGGAGTCCATGGCTCCTCTCTCCTCTTTGGTTTGACTGCTGTGTATCTGGTCTAGAGAAAAATACCAAATTAGACAAGGTTTGGGTGTGCTTCATTCCTCATTTGGAATGCTCAAGGCCAATGTTGTTATCCCCATTTCAGCTTCTTAAAGACAACATACAATGTGCTATTCATCTTCGTGCTTTTGGCTTGATGCCCTGACACATAGTAGTTAAGCACTAAATAAATGATTGTTGAATGAATCCCAGAAGGATCTTGATCTAAACTAACTGTTCATTCATTCTAGACAGGTTAAAGGTAGTTGGATCTTGAGCTACATCTCAATACTTCGAGCTACAACTGAAGGGTATTTGTGTTATTAACAAAGAACATTTTATTTTATTTTATTTTTGTTCATGAATATTTATTTATTTTTTTCCCCAAATACTTTTATTTTATTTTTTCAGTGTTACAAGATTCATTGTTCATGTACCACACCCAGTGCTCCATGCAATACGTGCCCTCCTCAATACCCACCACCAGGCTCACCCATCCCCCCACCTCCTCCCCTCCAAAACCCTCAGTCCCTTGCTCTGAGCTCACAGTCTCTCATGGTTCTTCACCCCTCCAAAGAACATTTTAAACTCAAGCACACTGGCAACTAGAAGAACCTAGTGGATATGGATTTCTCTTCCCAATTCATTTTTATTCTTTGACATTATACAAACATTTGTGTATGGTTAAAACTAATGTGTACGTGCTTGCTTGTGTGCTGCTTTTTTTTATGTAGCTATTTTATCTTACAGAGATATATTTATATTTTTCATTCGGTTTGATAAATATTTCTGGTGCATTGCTAAATTACATTGCAAAATGTCAGGCATTGCTAGACTTTGGGTATATGATAGTAAAAGGCCACTCGTGGTCCTTCCCTTTTGGAGTTAATAGTTTATCAGGGATGAGAGGAAGGGTGATGTTCTAGAAGAGCAGAAGGAAGAGTACGCCAGTGAGAAGGAACAGCATGTACAGTAGGCCAGAGGTAGGAAAGAGCCTACGTGCTCAGAGAGTGGAAAGAAGGCCATTGCGGTTGGAGCTCAGCAAATAGGGGCAAAGGGAGTGTGGATTGAAGTTGCGCAGCAGGCAGGGGCCAGATCGGACAAGCCCTTTAAAGGTCTGAACATGTCAGGATGTTGCTGGGTGTACCATTGTAGGCAAGGTTATAATATGATTTTATTTTTATTTTTAAAGATTTTATTTATTTATTTGACAGAGAGAGAGAGAGAGCACAAGCAGGGGGAGCAGCAGGCAGAAGGAGAAGCAGGCTCTCTGCTGAGCAAGGAGCCGGATGCGGGACTCAATCCCATGACCCTGGGATCGTGACCTGAGCCGAAGGCAGAGTCTTCACTGCCTGAGCCACCCAGGCGCCCCTATAATATGGTTTTAATGAGATTTTTTTTTTTAAAGATCTCTCTGGCAGTTCTGTGGGGAATGGATTTGAAAGAAGGAGTAGAGATGCAGGAGGCCAATTGGATTCTTGTGCTGTTAGCTCAGCGTGGGGGGAGATGATGGTTCTGTGAGGGGAGTGGCAGTGAAGGTGGGGACTACTAGATAGATTTTAAAGGTTTCGAAGAAGGTCGACTGCTGGTGAGACGTGAGAGGGCAGGAGTGGAGGGAAAGCATGACCACTTTCCCTCTGTAGTCAAGGCTGACTCCCTGGTTCCTGAGCTGGTGGTCTGATTCCTATGAAGGGCAAAGCTGGGGGAAGGGTGGGTGGGGTTGGGGACCCCGGAGTTGGCGCGTGTGGTAGTAATCTGAGGTGCCTGTGATTCCTGCAGTTCAAGCTTCAGGCCTGCCGCGCCCTCTTCCCTGGGTTGGTGGTGTGTGGAGCCATCCTGCTCTTGTGAGACGCTTGGGTTGCTGTCATTGTTCGGCAGCCAGCAGCACTGATGAAGCTGTCTCTGCACAGATCAATTGCTCTTTTGCCTTTTGGGTTGTTCCCAGAAGTGAGGTATATTGGGGTGTATTGCCCAAAGCGGATTGCTGGGTCACGGGAAATGAATGAATGGGTTTATGGCTCTAGCAGCACACTGCCAGATTGTCTTTAGAAAGACTGAATTAATTTAGAGTGCCACCAGGAACCGTAAATGTGCCTTCTACCCCACAAGGCTGCCAACATTGGAGTTTATCATTTTCATTTATTTAGGCTGCTTTAATATAGACAGGTAAGGGTCCTTGGTTGTGCACATGGACATTTCAGGAGTTACTAGGGATGTCCTAAGTTTATCCATGTGATAATTACCTTTGCAATTACTCATGTCGCCCTCTGTCTCGACTATTGAGTGGAATTTAGGTTAATCTCCTTTACATGAATCTTTACATTTTTGGTACTAAGCTTTTATTAGCTGTGTATGACATTCATTTTTTTTTAAGTAGGTTCTGATCTTTTTAATGTTGGGTTCTTCTGGACGTCAGCATCGTGTTGGTGGTGGAAACTGCGTCCGTGTGTCTGCAGGATGTTCATACATCTTGCATGAGTAAAGGATTGTGTGGCCAAATATGTCTGGGAGATGCCGGATTCAACAAAGTCACTGTTTTCTGCAGCTCCCCTGCTGGGCCTCCTGGAGCCCTCAGCCCAATAATATTAATTGTGCCTCTGTGAGGGCTGCCATCAGAAGCATTTCCTCAATTTACAGGCCAGGCCTTGGTAGAGTTTATTTGTAAAGAGTTAGATAGTATTTTTCGCTTTGTGGGCCATGTGATCTCTGTGGAAACTGCTCACATCCACATTTGTACTTTGAATGCAGCACTGGGCAGTACCTAAAAGAAGGGGCGTGGCTGTGTTCCAATAAAACTTTATTTGTGGACCCCGAAATCTGAATTTTAGATTTCCACGTGTCCCCAGATTTTATTCTTCGTTTGATTCCCGCCGCCTGCTGCAACTGTTTAAAATGTGAAAGTCATTCTTCGCTTGAGGGGTATAAAAAAGCAGGCAACTGGCGGGAGTGCATTCGTTCGCCAGTGTTTCATACCTGGGGTCCTCAGCATCCTGTGGGACTCGGTCAGGGAAACTCACTCCGGAAAGTGCTTGCTGAGACTCTGCTCCATTTGTCTAAAGTGTACTTTATCAGTAGGAAATCCTTTCTTCTCTCTTGTGCTTTCTCATTTGCTACATGTTGTTTATATATTAAGCCTTTCTTGAAGATTTTATTTATTTCTTTGAGAGAAAGAGAGATGCAGAGAGCGGAACAAAGGGAGAAGGACAAGCACACACCACACTGAGTGCAGAGCTGGCACGGGGCTTGATCCCATGACCCTGAGATCACGACCTGAGCCGAAATCCAGAGTCAGTTGCTTGACTGCCACCCAGGCGCCCTTGTTAAGCCTTTCTTGAAGTGTTGGTTGGCCCTTGTTTGTCTTTTAACTCATCACCATGCAGTCTGTATTTTGTTTGTATTTTTTGTTTTTTAGAATGCTCCAAGTCTAGTAGGGGATATTTCAGGACGACAGCTTTTGAAAATCTGGAGTCCCTGATACACTTCTCAGGAACTGGACATTGGCATTTTCATTGGGGTGTTTTAAAAGATTGCCTAATCCCGGGCATCTGCGTGGCTCAGTCGGTTAAGGGTCTGCCTTGGGCTCAGGTCATGATCCCAGGGTCCTGGGATCGAGACAGTTGGGTTCCCTGTTCAGTGGGGAGTCTGCTTCTCTCTCTCTCACTCTCTCTCAAATAAAAAAAACTAATCTTTAAAAAAAAAATTGTCTAGTCCCAAGGGAATGAAGCTAAACAACAGTAATATGCCAAGTAGAAGGGAGTGATCATTGAAATAACTAAACTATATGGGGGACTTGTGTCACACATGTCCCACGTGCTTCGTCTATCTTAATAATTCTGAAAACAATCACAGGAGGGTGGGTATTACCATTATCTACACTCTACTGATGAGGAAACAGAGACACGGGTTAGGTCACTCGCCAAGATCGCCCAGCTAGGACCTGGTAGGGCAGAACTGCTGCGCTGGCTGGTGGTGATAGTTTTGCCTTGGTTTATATGCAGATTCTATAAATTCCTAGTGAGCACAGAAGAGTATTTCCCCCTAAACCTATATCAGTGCCTCGTTTATAACGTGGCTTCTCCATGTGGGTGGGAGGTCTTAGCTTACAGAAGTAGCCGTGGGCACGGACGGGAGGAGACGAAGTCTGTGGTCCCAGGACTCAGTGCCGAGTGCGCATGCTCCTCTGCATTGCGGGTTCCCGGGAAGACAGCATCTGGGTTAAGTCGTGCCTGTTTTTTTTCCTTTTCCCAGTGTGCCCTGAGCTTGCCTCCTTCCAGTCCTGGAGTCAGCACATTCTAGCCTTGGCGTTCTTTATATTCTCCGGCATTAACAGCAGTCCCTGCTTTTGCCTTAGCAACAGAAGACTTTTTTAAGTCAGGAAAAATAATAGGAAATGCAAGAGCTGACCAAATTTATATAACATATCTAGGAACAGCTCTGTCTGTGTTTTGTGGAAGCTTTTACCCTTGGAGTTTTCCTTTTTGTACCCTTCTTTTTTTCCCTTCGAATCTGGAGAACTCCCAGCAGTCAGGGTCTTACTGTAAATGTAATGTGATTCTCATAATACAACGGTCAGAAATTCTGGGGGTGCTTCGCTCTGCCTGGCTTTTGCCTTTTGATCATCAGTTGGCATATTTTATGGTCACTGTCTCAGGAATAATTTGTTTGCCTTATCTTTGTTATAATATCACAGTAACTGAGATCCCTCCTAAAATACTAGTTTTATGCACCATTAAACATTTTCTATAGCAAACCCACACTCAGTCTTCCTGCCTTTATAGGTGGTCATTCTAGAGCTACCTATTCTTTCTTTTGAAATTTGCTTTGTCCTGGGGTTTACCTTTTGATGACTCAACAAGTATTTATAGCCCTCCTACATCCTGTACAGTTTGGGATGGCACACTGAGATTTGGTGGTTTATCCACTGTTGTTGGTGAAATCTGTGTCCTGGATAAATGAAAATTTCCAAATAACTGAGGTTTAAACCAGGACAGAACATAAATGATTTCTGAAGAAGAATCTTAATATACTTCTCACAATTCCAAGTATCAAGTTAGTGTCATTTCTTATAGAACGAAGGGGGATGTTTCAAATTCTTCGTTACATGTGCTTGTCATCATAGGCACCCTGCGGAGCATAATTCTTGTAAACCAGTTATG
>CM052886.1:93166034-93206492 GCA_028534135.1 Potos flavus
GTGCTCCAGCAGCCTCTTCTACTGTCAGCCTTAATTTGTTGCTTCTGATTATTTATGGTCTGAAAACCCATTCATTCAGGCAAGAAACACTTGTCAGGTATATCATGAGTTGGGTACTGGCTGTGGGGGCTTTAATAGTATCATTACGTAAAATAGTCTCTCTCCTTGCCCTCACGGAGCTTGCGGTCCAGATGGGAAGACACACCACACCGATAATGTACAACTACAAAATTATGGTAGACATATAGGAAGGCAAGGGAGGGGAGAATGTGAAACCTGTTTCAAGTTAGGAAGAGGAGGGCAGGGAGGATCTTTCCCTGGAAGAGTTTGCATTTCATCCTAAGTCCTATGCGAAGCCAATGAGTTTTAAGCAGGGGATAAAAGGATCAGATTCAGTGTGTGAGTTGGAATGCCAATAAAGGAAGCCAAGAACTCAATACTCATTGCTAGACTCTAGAGGAGGTCTGAGGGTTCCTGTGAGTGGGCTCCTGGTCCGGGAACTTTATGACCTTTCTTTGGACTGCTCAGAGCAGGTATTGGCTGGCTTTTTTTTTTTTTTCTGTAAAGGGCCAGATAATAAGTATTTTATATCTGTGGATATCTCTCTTTTGCAACTATCCAGCTCTGCCATTGTAGTGTGAAAGCTGCTATAGGCGATACCTAAATGAATGGCTGCATTCCAATAAAACTTATTTACAAGAATAACTGGCATGTGAAATTTCGTTTGGTG
Source organism: Potos flavus (assembly GCA_028534135.1). Lineage (NCBI taxonomy): Eukaryota > Metazoa > Chordata > Mammalia > Carnivora > Procyonidae > Potos > Potos flavus. The sequence goes on from CM052886.1 coordinate 93,166,765, forward strand.
ACTCCTGGCTCAGAGGCTGCTTTGTTTACGATTTCCATGTCTTCATTATTGAGGTGGTTGGGCAAGGAAGGAAATGCCATCTACATGGTTGTCCCTGGCCTTGAGCGGCTTGTAGTCATTATGGGAAGATAAATATATGCACCTGTGAGGCCATCCACAAACATTACAAGCAAGATGTAATTAGACACCAAAGTGAAGACTAGAAATGAACTGTGAGGAAGAGTTTGCTCATCTGCTTGGAATCTGGGTTTCTAGGAGTAATTGTAAAGCCTTCATGAGGAGGTAGAACTGGACCGATACTCACAGACAGCTTGAAGGTTAGAGTTCAGGATGACCTAGTTCAACACACTAATTTTACACGCGAGTAAGACAAGGTCCAACTGATCTTAAGGCAGAGCTTGGACAAAGCTACGTCTTCTGTTTTCTAAATCTTTGCCCAATATTCTTTCTTATTCAGGTCTGGTCCTCCCAGAGGCTGAGAACATTAATAATAATAATAGTATTCGTATTAATAGGGAGGAGGGGTGTGAGCGAGAGCTTCCAAGTTATAGGTTATATAGAGGCTTCTTTGGTCCTTGAAGGAAGTGATTCTTGAAAGACTGAGAGCAGCATGGTGGTCTCTGTTATTTGGGATGGGAAAGACAGAAAAGGGAAATTGGGGCGTGGAGTGGGAAGGCAAGGAGAGGAATATGGAATGCAGAAGAATGCATGGATATCCTGACATATGGATAAGGAGGCTACTCACATGTCCTCAGTGGGAAAAAATCTCTACATTAAGACTGTCCATCCTGTTGAAGAGAACTGGGGCCATTATAAGGAATAAAATAGTCTTCGTGTTCTGATAGGGAAAGATTCCAGTGATAAAAGCAAACCACAGAACAGTTTATATGGCCTGTTCCTTTTCGGTATGTGAGACAAAACAAACCCAAAAGTAATGGAAATGGCCAACTTGAAGTTCATGGGTATGTATTATGTGTGAAAGCTCAGAAAAGGGTCTGGGAAGATACGCACCGAAATTACCTGAGTTTCTCTGAGGAGGAGTGGGTTTAGGTAGAGACATAAACATTTTACTCTATTTTGTAATTGTTGAAATTGTTCTAAGAAGGTTGGCTTTTGTTGTAAAACAATAAAAAGTAGCAGGTTGGGTAGGAGGCAGAAGGAGGGACTCTGACATTGGAACTGGGGGTTCTCCAGAGGAGTTCTCAGAATCAGGGAAGATTAGAGCCAGAGGGGTCCTGCCTTAGTTCATGGGGGCCAAAACTTGGCCAGGGCATCAGAATCACTTAGAAAGCCTAGAAACAAAATACATTCCTGGCTCTATTGCAGACCCACAGTAGTCTCAGATGATGGGACTGGGGATACGGATTTTTTTAAAAAAGCTTCCCAGGTAACTGCTTTGAATCCTGTGTTTGAAGCCTGAGGCTTTGGAGTGAACTTCTGATTTAGTTTTTCTGCCTCTGTGCAGATGAGACGATTAAGATCTTGATCTGGTGGAACCAGCCTCAACGGCTCTGCTTCTGTTTCTCGAAGTTTTCAATGACGGTGTCTCCTGATTCAGGAGTTTTCTTAACATTCACTTTTAGGTATCATCTATACTTGTTTTTATATTTTGTAGGGAACATTTTTAAAAAAAGATTTTTATTTATTTATTTGAGAGAGAGAGCAAGAGCAGGGGGAGGAGCAGAGGGAGAGGAACAAGCAGATTCTGCGCTGATGGGGGGCTCGATCTCACAACTCTGAGATCGTGACCTGAGCCGAAATCAATAGTTGGACACTTAGCCAGCTGAGCCACTCAGGCACCCTGCGAACATTCTTAAATATTGTTTTTTGAACTTGATTTACCCCCTCTCCACTGTCCATTGCTTCACCCCCAGAACTGTCTTTGGGGATGAGGTTTACATCCTTTATACAAAGCTGGAGGACCCACTAGTGGGAAAAGTTCTAGTTTTAGACCAGTCTTCAGGCAACTAAAAGCCTTTAGGAAAATAACTTCTCAGGTGCCACCCATGTCTCTGTTAAGAGAAAGGAATGTTGCCACCTCTTCCCTTCAGGAGGATTTCGGCGATCATGAAGAGCCTAAGGAGCCGGTCCTCCCGCTTTGTAGCTCAGATGAGTTTGCCGTTGACTTTGGAATTGGGGGAGATCTTAGAGGTCCCTCAAGCGCCGTGATTTTCAAACTTCTTTTAGTAATAATCCTTCCTTCAAATGAATTCTTACTTGCCCGCCTCACCCCTCTTTAGCAAATTGGAGCTGTTGTGTTTGAGGCAGAAGTGGGGAGTTCGGAGCCCCTGTCTCCTGGCCCTGGCATGGGCCCACAGGTGCATCCTCCCGGCTGGAGAACGATGTTCCATCCTGGGCTCTCTTGAGTCCAATTTGCAGATGATTGATTTTTTTTTCCTCTTTCTCCTTCCATAGGTAATCATTCACCAAATCTGGCTGCCCTGACCTCTCAAATCTGTTGCTGTTTTTTCTTTCCATGGACCCCCGTAATCCAAGCCACCCCTGACTTTCACCTTCTGAGTGGAGTTTTCCATCCCCTCTCCCCCCAACCACTCCACCTTCTGCTCTGCTGCCAGTTAACTTTTTTATTCACAAATGTGTTTATATGTCTCTTCCCCTCCACCCCTCAATATAAACGAAGAGTGACTTCTCATTGCATTTTGGATTAGGATCAAAACGCGGAGCCTCTCCGAATTTAACTATGGCCGCTGTGTTGCCTTTGAGGGAGAGCAACGTAAACTTTTTAGTTCCTGAGCTGAGCTTCATTCTGCTTCAGATTTTTGCCGTGGGGCTCCCTCTGCCTAATCCGCTGTCCCTTCCCCCTGCCCAGAATTACATTCTGCTTCTCTGTCCTTCAGAGCGAGTCTACACACTTCTGTAACATCCCTCAGCTGGGAAGTACCTGCTAACCTCCCCCTCACAGGACTCCTGTGTTTCTCCTGAGCAGTAATCTCAGTTCTAATTAAGTAATTCCTGATGTAATTAGGTGTTTCCGTCTGTCCTGCTTTAGAAGGTGTACTCCGGGGGGCTGGAATAGAGTTCGCAAGGTTCTGTAGTCAGCCTGTGGCATAGTGCCTTGTACACACGTAGTAGGTCTTCAACAAATAGTTGTCCAGTGCATTCGTCATGCCTAGTGTTTGCACAGATCTCCTTTCTAGTGTTCAGTCCAGGTGAGATCCCGAGACATCATTGTTAACTCTGTGTGTAGGAGCTGGAATTGCCGCCCGTAGCCTGTGCTAATGAAAGGTCCATTGACAGAGCCACCTTGTCTAAAGTGGGTTACTTCATATGATGCCCCGGGCTTTGCTTTTGTTAGAAACTTGATTGGTTATTTTAAATGAACCAGGAACTGAAAAATCTTACTAATGAGTGGGGAAGAGTGTGGGTGCTGTGGGATTTGGAGGCGGGTTTTGTGTGCTGCTGGGGGGACCTCTGGTAATTCGCTAGTCAGGGGGGCTGATGGATCCCCAACAAATGTGTGCCCTGGGAGAGACATGAAGCTGTAGGAAGACAAGCCCCAACCTTATGCCTGGGCGCGTGCGCGCGCACACACACGCGCACACGCACACAGAGAGTGCTGTTCACCACCACCCTGTGCTTGGGCATGTGCCTGGCTGACTGCCCAGCCTCCCTGCACATGTAGGGGGCCAGAGCCCACAGGGGTTTGTCCCCGCCCCCCGCCCTCTGGCAGGATCTCCCGTTACCTTCTCTGCTTTTAACTCGTTTGCACAAGTGCAATAACCTGCCATTTAGGTTATTTATACATCTTTCAAATTCCAGAACCCTGTGGCCATCTAAAAGTGCTTTTGCACGTAGAAACTAGACGGAAAGGTATTCAGAGAAATACGGAGCAGAGGCGCTTTTGCGACCTCCTGGGTGGGTCCTTAGCATCAAGGAGACTGGGAGGAGATTTGTCCTCAGGTGCTTGCTAAATGGAACCTGGGCTCCGCATGACGGCGATGGCTTTCCGCTGTCCATCTAGGACACCTGCCAGGTGCAGAAGAGGGTGGCTGGGCTCATTTTGCAAATTGAGGGACCAAGAACAGGAAAGAAAGCCAGAAAGCGAAAAGGGGAGATAGTGCAAAATTTACCATTATCAAGCAAGAGATTTTTTTTTCTTCAGTCCATGATGCCATTAAGTTTCTTACTGAGAAAAATCAACCACTAGCCCTTTTTTGTGTGTCTCATATTAAGGAAAAGATGAATAGATTCTCACAAGTCAGAAATTTGTTTCCGGTATTGTTGTTTAACTGGAGACAGGTCTGGGGCAGGGTAGGGGACTTCAAGGGAGATACTTTTGATTCAAATTGTTAAATTTTGAGGTGGAGGGGAACTGAATCTTGGGTTAACTTTCAAGGTGCTAACAAGACGGGAACTCTGATCAATATTTGAAGAGATTCTTGTTTTATTCTGTTAGTTTCTGGTACTAATTTAGGAGCTTGCCCTGACGGGCATCTGATCATCTGGGGCGGCCACTATTTTCTTGACACATAACCGTTCTCCGTTTTGTAGAAGCCCATGGAAACTTCCCCATTGGAACCTCTCGATCTTCATTCATGCAGAAAAACTCTCTCTCAATATTCATTTCTTAAGTATTTTCCCCCTGCCCTCAGAAGGACCTCAGGATTTACTACCACAAATATAATTTCCTATCTCCCAAGTTTTCAGTGGGGAAGGTAGTATAGAATCCTGTCTAGCTGGGTGAAGTTTCTGTCCTATGAATTAAATTCTGTGGAGTCCCTGCTGGGCCCAGCTTCATGCCCGGACCTCCTAGGTGTCTGCAGGTCCGTGCTCCAGTGTGACCGTGGCCTTTAGAGGCTGAGCGAACAGGATATACTTCTAGAAGCAACAACTCTGTTGTTTAAAGAAAATTAAGAATGCCAAGGGCCTGCCTCTGTTTTGCAAGTAAAACAAAACCAAAACCAAAAGATGTTTGGCTTTGCATAGACAAAACCTTTGAAAAACTCTAACATTATCAGTGAACCCCATGTGGGTAATCTGGTGCTCCAGCAGAAGCATCTTGAATGTATTCCATCCCGCTTCTCCGTTGCTTTGTCATTTACTAAGAAATGACAGCATTTGCGTCATGGGAAGGAAGACAGCTATTCAGCAAGTTATTTTCTTCTTGCATTAGGATTTTTCACTTCTATGCAGCAATTTAAAAATTTTTTTAAATTTGAAAAAAAAAATTTTTTTTTTTTTAAGTAAGCTCTATGTCCCCAACATGGGGCTTGAACTCATGACCCAGAGATCAAGGGTCGCATCCTCTACCAACTGATCCAGGCAGGCCCCTCTATGTAGCATTTTGAAAATGAACAACAAAGTGCTTACATGCTCATATTCTCAGTTGATTTTTATAATCAATTTGAGCAGTATTGTCAGCTTCATTTAATAGACAGAAAAGAAGGAAGTTGAGGCAAAGGTCATGGAACAAAACCAAAGCTTCGTAGCTAGTAGATCAGGCCCCAGGATGGAATTGGAGTCTTTCTCTCCTTCTACTGTGTCACTCTGGTAGTGTTAGGAGGCTGCAGGACTGGTTAGATCTTGAATGGGAATGATGGTGGTGGTGTTGGGATTGTTCCATCCTTTGTTCTCCTCTGTTCCTGTGTAACTCCTTGGTTTTTGTTCCTTTTCCCTCCCCTTTTATTTCTTGCAGCTCGGATTCCTTAGCACCACCACCGCTCAGCCAGACCCGAAGGCCCCAAATCTCATTGGCAAATATCGCCATGTTGACCGTGCCACCGGCCAGGTGCTAACCTGTGACAAGTGTCCGGCAGGAACCTATGTGTCTGAGCACTGTACCAACACGAGCCTGCGTGTCTGTAGCAGTTGCCCTGTGGGGACCTTTACCAGGCATGAGAATGGCATAGAGAAATGCCATGACTGTAGTCAGCCATGCCCATGGCCAATGGTTGAGAAATTACCTTGTGCTGCCTTGACTGACCGAGAATGTGCTTGCCCACCTGGCATGTTCCAGTTTAATGGTACCTGCGCCCCCCATACGGTGTGTCCTGTGGGTTGGGGTGTGCGGAAGAAAGGGACAGAGACCGAGGACGTGCGGTGTAAGCAGTGTGCTCGGGGTACCTTCTCTGATGTGCCTTCTAGTGTGATGAAATGCAAAGCATACACAGACTGTCTGAGTCAGAACCTGGTGGTGATCAAGCCGGGGACCAAGGAAGCAGACAATGTCTGTGGCGCACTTCCGTCCTCCAGCACGACCTCACCTGCCCCTGACACAGCCATCTTTTCACATCCGGAGCACATGGAATCCCATGAAGTCCCTTCCTCCACTTATGTTCCCAAAGGTAACCTAACCTCATGCGTTATTTATTTGAAAAAGTCTTTGAGCCCAATGGAACTACCAAAAATGGGCTTTTACCAAGGATGTTTTCTCCATTTTGTATAATCCAAAGTCACCCCATGTAGAAGGGGCCTCCATTTTGTGGCTAATTTAATCTGTCTTCTTTGGATGTATTAGAAACTTTTAGACTCAGATTTTCTGTTCGGGGGGATCAGATATCTAAAAACTAGGTCACTTCAACTTTAAAAAGAAGGAACTGAGAGAAGTAAGGACAGTACGTGGCCTTATGTAAGTCACTTCTTCAGGCCTTGGTTTCAAACTTGTCAAATACATGAATGATTTAGATGTTCAAGTTTCCTTCCAAATTCAAAGCTTTCCAACATGGAATCAATCCTGGATAGACACGGCCAGAAGGAAAGAAGGAAGGAGAAGAGGAGAAAATACCATGATGCCTGGAAGGGAGGGATAAATATTGGAACAAAGTGGGGCAAAAAAGGGGGAAGAAAGTTAGAAGCTTTGGGAAACAAACAAGTCTATAGCCTATTGAAGATAACTAGCATTCACATCTGGAAAATAATAAGTTTAATTTTTTCGAATGATTTCAATTTTATGCCCTTCATTGAGTATCCTAGTTGTCCTCAGGATTTTGGGTCTCAGGCAGAATACAAAATTTATTCTTTATTTTCAAATCCTTTTTGATTAATTTTCTTGAGGTGATAGCCAATTTGAGTTGTGCTTTCTAGCATACTCTTCATGTGTGATTACATTGGACCTTCATGATAACTCTGTAAGGAAGGCCTTACGACCACCATTTTGAAATGAAGAAACAGGCTCAGAGAGCTCGAATGACTGCGGGTTTTCTCAGGGACTGATGCAGTCAAGGTCCTGTCCCTTGGGACTTGAAATCCCTGGCTCTTACACTCCTTAGTGAAGACAACTGTGGAAGGCTTCTCTGAAGGAAGTCCACTAAACTGCCAGCCCAAAACTTAACTCTTAATAATAGATCCTAAGAAAGCCCTGCTTTGTTTTATTCACTGATTGGTCTCACCAGAGCTTTCACTGGTCAGATTTGGATTTGAGTTTGAGCTTTTTTCCCCATCTTAGTCACATTCTCAGTTTTACCGTTGTATCTTGAAATGGCCAAAAAGCAGGAGAGGAGGAATAAAGGGATTAAATTTGAACTAGTTTTGTGAATAATCGACCCAATTTTAAGAGTTGACTAGAACTCTGAACATACATGAGTCTGCTCTGTATGTGGAGCAAAGAGGAAGCTGCCATGAAACTCAGATGGTGGATCCCTGAGGATGCTGTTGGCTTTGCCATGGAAGCGAGTTTAGCTGTGGCGTTTAGTTCTTACCTTCCACATAAAGGTGCTATTAGAGTCTTTACGAAAGCGTGCAGTATAATTTATTCTTAAGCTCCAAAGTTCATCTCTTCTTTCATTATCTGGCCTGGCTTGGAGATGAGCAGGAAGAGGAGGCATATACAGATCCCCAAATATAGAAAAGCTCTCCCCCCTCCTTTTTTTCTAGGCATGAACTCAACAGAATCCAACTCTTCTGCCTCTGTTAGACCAAAGGTACCGAGTGGCATCCAGGAAGGGACAGTCCCTGACAACACAAGCTCAGCGAGGGGTGAGGAAGGCGTGAACAAGACCCTCCCAAACCTCCAGGTAGTCAACCACCAGCAAGGCCCCCACCACAGACACATCCTGAAGCTGCTGCCGTCCATGGAGGCCACTGGGGGTGAGAAGTCCAGCACGCCCATCAAAGGCCTCAAGAGGGGTCACCCTAGACAGAACTTACACAAGCATTTTGACATCAATGAACACTTGCCCTGGATGATTGTGCTTTTCCTGCTGCTGGTGCTTGTGGTGATAGTGGTATGCAGTATCCGGAAAAGCTCAAGGACTCTGAAAAAGGGGCCCCGGCAGGATCCCAGCGCCATTGTGGAAAAGGCAGGGCTGAAGAAATCCACGACCCCAACCCAGAACCGGGAGAAGTGGATCTACTACTGCAATGGCCACGGTGAGCCTTCTTTTCTCCTTGCTCACACATCCCCCTGCCTTTCCTTTCTCAGTCCTTGCTGCCCGAAAGAGTGGGAAATGCAAAGCTTCTAGAAGCTCCTATCTACCAAGTGCCATTTGATCTAGTTGTGTTATGAAAGATGAGGTGGTCAGCATTGACTATAATACATTCAGAGAAATTAACTACTCTGCCCCTTTCTCCCCTTGGCACATTTAAAGGAGAATGTGGACACACCAGAGACCTAGGGACTTTGTTCAACCATGTCATTTAACAAGCGAGGAGGTAGTGAGGTAGTGTTCGGGGAGGTTTGGTAGCGTCCTTGACCCAGGCTGGTTGTTTGTTCGGGACAAACAGGACTGACTCCACGTCTCCTCTGACTGTTGAGTGGCTTGCTTCTACAATACCGGACTACTGAAAAGTTAGAGGGCAGAAAACCCAACTTGTCTTAATTAAGTCCATCTTTTTGAATCGGAACCTTGCTTATAGATTTCTATCACTTTCTTTCTTTTTCTTTTTTTTAAGATTTTATTCATTTATTTGACAGGGAGAGATCACAAGTAGGCAGAGAGGCAGGCAGAGAGGGGGAAGCAGGATCCCTGCTGAGCAGAGAGTCCATTGCGGGGCTCAATGCGAGGCCCCTGAGATTGTGACCTGAGCCGAAGGGAGAGGCTTAACCCAGTGAGGCACCCAGGTGCCCCTCTATCACTTTCTTACCTGTGCTTTTCCCCTCCTTGGATTTTTAGGATCCCATTTCTATCAGGAGGATAGAAAGTTCTTTTAGATTTTAGACACCCTAAGCTTAATATACTGGTTATCATCTGAGGCCAGACCCTACATCTTCTACCGAGCAGCCAGCCTTGATACAGGCTAGGATATTTCAGTTTTTCCTTTTCTGAAAACAAACAACAGCTTACAGAACTTGTCCCAGCAGCGAAATTTGGTCTGAAGACGGCAGGTTTGAGCTTGAGGCAATAACTTCCCTTTCTTTAAATCCTCCATGAGATACCAGCCCCAAGTTTTGATAATCCCCTTCAGGTGTCTCCTTTTTCCTTAAAGATAAAGGCATCAGCCTCATTTTCTAAAAAAGTCATTTGATCTTTCTTTGCATTGAGTCTTAAAAATGTTTATACCCTTTGCCCCAGTAACTTAATTTTTGTGACTCTGTCATAAAGGTATAAACCAGAAATACTAAAAACAAGATTTAAGCACAAAGGTCTTAAACTTTTAAGTCAGCATTATGTGTAATAAATAAAAATTGGAAATAATCAAAGGTCCAGTTTTAGGGAAATGAATAAGTAAATTATGGCATATCCATATAGTGGAATACTGTGTTGACATTGAAGATTGAATCAAGTTTTTTTTCTTTTTTACCCATGACATAGGAAAATGTTAATACTAGGTTAAAGGAAAAACAACAAAACCAAACCAGGCTACACACTTTATACAATATAATCCCAGTTCTCAAAACTTTGGGAAAAAGACTAAAGAGAAATATGCCAAAATAAAAATAATGTTTCTTCCAGTTTGGTGGGATATGGTGGAATTTATGTATGTTTCTTTTTCTTTATTAGTTTTCTGTTCTTTTCCCCAAATTTTCTATAATAAGCCCATGCAATTTTTATAATCAGATATTTAGAGAAAGTTAAAAAAAAAAAAAAAACAACCTTCATTTTGCTTCCTTTTGCTAGTCTGTGTAAACCACCAAACCAAGTGAAAATCAGACTGAGGCCAACATCCTACCTGGAAGAGACCCTGCATAGACTTGAAAAAGACATCTCTTTGCTGGCAACCCAGCTGGGGAAGGAAGCCTTCAATTCTCCCCTCCTTTTTCATAAAATATATTTGTAATTGGATGTAACTTCAGACTTCAGAAAAATTTGTAATAGTACAAAGAATACCAATATATCTGTGCCCAGATTGAATTATTGTTAAATTCTGCCCTTTTGCTTTATTATTTTGCTCTTTTTACATTAAAATACATACAGACTTTATATTATCACATATGCATAATATAGACTAATTTGTTACATATAATGTTATGTAGTATGTATAATATATATGTATTTTTTAAGATTTTATTTATTTATTTGAGAGAGAGCATGACCAAAGAGGGAGAGGGAGAGGCAGCCTTCCCACTCAGTGTGGAGCCCAATGTGGGACTTGATCCCAGGACCCTGGGATCATGACCTGAGCCGAAGGCAGACGCCCAACCAACTGGGCCACCCAGGCGCCCCTAATGGTTTATAATATACAATATATAGTATATATATGTAGACTGTCCCTGACTTAATGATGGTTCAACTTAAGATTTGTTAATATTACGATGATGCCAAAACGATATGCCTTCAGTAGAAATCGTACTTCAAATTATGAGTTTTGACCTTTTCCTGGGCTAGCGATATGCAGTATAATCCTCTTTCATGAGGCTGGACAACAGCAGCTCCCAATCAGCCACGCGATCCCACGGGTGAACAACCAGTACACTTAGAACCATTATGGACCCTAATAACCGTTCTGTTTTTCACTTTCGGTAGAGCATTCAGTAAATTACATGAGATAGTCAACCTTTATTTTAAAATAGACTTTGTGTTCGATGATTTTGCCCAGTGTAGGCTAATAGGAGTGTTCTGAGCATGGTTAAGGCAGGCTAGGCTAAGCTGTGATGCTTCATAGATGAGGTGTATTTTTTTTAATCAAGCATAAGGGGTTAGATGTATTAAATGCATTCACGACTTACTGTATTAAATGATATTTTCAGCCTGCGCTGTGTTTATCAGGATGTTGCCCCATCATAAGGCATTATTATACATATGTACAGTAATTTTTCTAAATCATTGCATGGCATTTTATGCCTGGATACTTCAGTATGTATTTCCTAACAATAAGGAAAGTCTCTTTAAAAAAAAAAAGTGGTCGGGGCGCCTGGGTGGCTCGGTGGGTTAAACCCTCTGCCTTCCACTCAGGTCATGATCTCAGAGTTCTGGGATCGAGCCCCGCATCGGGCTCTCTGCTCAGCAGGGAGCCTGCTTCCCCCTCTCCCTCTGCCTGCCTCTCTGCCTACTTGTGATCTCTCTCTCTCTGTCAAATAAATAAATAAAATCTTTAAAAATAAAAAATAAAAAAAAGTAAAAAGTGGTCATTTTCAACCTCAATCAATTTAACATGGATACAATATTTTAATTCACCGTCCATATTCCATTGTTGCCAGTTGACCCAGTAAAGCCCTTGATTGATAGCATCCCTTCTTCCTCTGGTCTAGGATCTGTCTAGGATCAGGTATTTCATTGAATTGCCCTTTAAGTGGCCGCTCAGAACACTCATTCTGATCTGTTCGATTAGGAGAAAATTAGCAGAGAACATCCGACTGGATTGGTAAATGCCTGGAACTCTCCTCCCACTTTATTAAAGAAGTCAGTCCATTCCTCTAGTGGTAGCACTTCTGGATTAGATCTCCGTCAGCTGTATTTCTAAATGCTTTTTTGTAGCCTAGTTGTCAGAATTCTTGAGAAGCCCAGGAGCTGTAGAAGTAAAACTGGGTCTGGCAGCGGAGAGCAGCCTAATGCAGTGACCTTAGACATTCCTATGACCACTGTCACCTTGTAAACTTCCGTGCCTGTGTCCTTGAAACAATATCCTGTTTCGTAAAAAGAATAGCCGTGCCAAATCAAACAAAGCCCGACCCCCCCCTCCTACGATAGCAGGACCTGGGCTGAGATGCTTTCCCCGCTAAATCACAGTAGCCTCGTTCAGCTGCGACCTCTTCCCATAGTTTATAACCTTTCCCCCCAGGTTTTTGCATTGCGATGTTTCTATTTAAGATGTTTTTTGTGGTTTTTTGTTTGTTTGTATTTTCCTAAGGAAGGTCTCCTCTTTCCAAATTGCTATCCTCTAAGGTACAACCAGATAAAATCCCATATAAAGAGAGGTTCTGTTTCATACAGACCATCCCAGGGGCTCAGAGAGGCCTCTGGAAACACTACCTGTTCGATCTGATCACCGTGAGTTTTGGGCAGCCGATGATCCTGTTTAATAAGGTCTTCCTGTGGTCCTCATCCTTTTCCCACTGAATCCTTCGTGAGGATGGGAGTGGGGATACAATCGCCTAGCTCTGGGGCGTGCTCCATAAGAGGGCGTGCAGGACCTCTCTTACCTTACCCCCTGCCTACCTTCAGCAGACCTGGCTGGGATCCTGAGTGCCTTATAGACCGTCCGCACTCGGAAACTGGGCTCTTGGTTCCCATCTTTGTCTTCTCTGCTAGGCCCCACTCACCCCTCTCTACCTACTGTGGACTTAGGATTTTTTAAAGTTGAACTCTACAAAACTGCAACCCCACTTTCACGGAATGCGAGTGTTGGAAACACCGGGTGAGACACTATTTTGCCAGGAGGATCGAGGCGCCAAGGTGCCACGGTACCATGCTTCCTTGGTACCATGCTTCCTTCCTTTCTGATGTCATAGCAGAGTTACGTCTCGTAAGTTGGGACTGTACTGTGGTTCCCTATGATATGTCTCCTGCAGCAACAGAATTAGAAGTCCCTGCAGAATTTTTAGACAGAGGAGTCTGTGTGAGAGTTTATTACCAGGTCCGAGTGTCATCAAGATGTACGTCTATTGTTAACGCTCCATTGCCATGTTTCTGTCACTTTTAAAAAACTTTAGCTCTCTCTGTAGTAAAAGCCCAACACAATGAGGCAAGTGGTGGGTCCAAAGTGGCCCATTTGAAGTTAAGAATGAGTGTGGCTTCACATTTATTGGGAGGTTACATTTAACAGTAGTAGTAGTAGAAACAGTAGTTTTTGTTTTGTTTGTTTTGGCACAAAAAGCACAAAAGCGAAGATAGTGAAACTTGGTCTGTACCTAACAGGCCATACGTTGCAATGCGAGAGGCTCAAATGATCTCGAATAGTCGTTTGCCATTCACTTCCTGGTAACCACGGAAGATGGAGAACTGTGGTCCAGGCCCCCTTGAGAATGGAGATCCTGAGGACGGCCATCAGCTGATGCCCTCTCCTCACTGTTCCTTTATGGGCCATTTCTATTTACCTTTCCTTCCCTTTTCCCTCTCCTCTCTCACTTCCCTACCTGTCTCTCTTCCTCCTTCCTTTATTCCCCCTTCTCTTCGACTATTTGCAGAAGGTGTGAAGTTGGCTTCCTGGCCAACCCGTTGGCCTAGGGCTTTGGAGGGCAAGGTCGAGGAGTAGAAATCCCCCTGAAAATGCTTGTGCAGACGAGAGGAACATCCAGAGAGGAGGACCCTGCAAAGTGACAAAAGGAGCAAGAAATGGACAGTATTTCTCCCTGATCATTTTTTCTTTTTCTCTCAGACTTCAGGCTATGAAGAGAAAATCAAATGAGACAAACAGGCATTGGATTTATCTCATTTACGCTGAGCTTAGTTCCTGATTAGCACATTCTTAGTCCCTTGTCTTGGGGAGATAGTAAGCATTTGACAGGGGCAGCGATCCCTTTGGGTGTAGCTACTTCAAGCACAGGACATCTAAGGACCGGGGCATCTCCTACAAATGGACCGCAAAAGCAATAGTGCTAGCGCGGAAGTGTGTGCTCTTTCTCCAGCCGACTGTTTTGTAACCCCAGTAGCAAAAGGATAAAGGACTCTTTCTGTAGAACCAGGTTCTAAGATGCTATTTCTTAATTCCCGTAGCTCTTATTGTCTGTCACTGTTGCACTGTGTGTGTGTATGTGGTTTGTGTCCCGACATTGCTTTGAAGTCCTTGGAGAGTAGACACTGGGTTTTATTGTGTCACCCATTGCCTGGTCAATAGCACGGGGTCTTGGGAGGGGTGGTCTGGAGCCCGGCTGGCCCATATGGTAGCCACCCGCGCTGTGTAATTTAAAGGTAAAATGAACTAAAAGAAAAAATTCAGTACCTCAGTTGTACCAGCCACGTTCAAAGGCTCGATAGCCGCATATAATGACCATATTGGACAGGACAGATAGAAAACATTTCCATCACAGAAAGTTCTACCCATGAACTAATTAATCTACCTAATCCTTTTCGAGATTGGTTTGTTTTCAACCCATTGAACTATTGGATTTTTTCCTTTTGAGTTATAATAATATTTGGTGTTAGGGATTTAACATTAAAGTCTAAAGGTGGGTTCTTGACACGAGATTGCCGTAGATACCAAGAATTAGTATTCAGAGCTAAAGGAGGCTTCCATGATAGCTGTGCTCTAAAATATGCAAAAAATAGCTACAAAAAACTGCTGGTATTCCTCCATCTGATTTGCTTCTTCAAAGTGGAACCCTTTGGCCCGCGGACACTGGGAAGCTGGATGACGTGAAGAGAGAGAAAACCGCTAATTCGCGAATGCTCCAATGCTCATGTTTAAGCAGAATGGAGAGGGCTTGGTCTGGTAGGGAGACCTTCAGCAGGGATGCATATGGGAGTCCTATGGTTGGGTCTGAGGTGAGAGATAAGAGGACCTGGGGAGGAAAGCACTCTCAAAAACTAGAAATGACAGCAATAAAGCTGGGTTCTCAAATTCTAGATTTTCCATTCCCTGTTCATTTCAATGAAGACCTTTTACTCTCGGGGCTTGTTTAGAAGGTTAGGAAAAAAAGAACAGTGTTATCATATGCGCCGAAGAACAAAGACTCTGGAATCTGGTTCCACTTACTAGCTATGTGATCAAGGTCCCATTGCCCTGTTACTCATTTTCCTTATGGATAAATTGGGAATCATAATAGCACATGGTTTGTTGCGGGAGCGAACTGAGTGTGTACCTCGCATGCGGTATGTTGGTGGCCGCAGGGCCAATGGTCCAAAAGTCCTAGTAGTGATGAGGGTGCTGGTGATGGCAGAGACACTCATCAGGACCTCCGTCCCCTCTGATAATCTCTCTGTTTGTTTCCTGATTCACTCCCAGAAGGAGTGACCGTGAAAAAGGCCAAAGTATTTTCCTTTATCATGCACGCAGCTTGTACTTAAGGAAGCAGTCTGGTTCTTCCTGGAGAAATTCTTGAGTTCTAGCCACTAGTGTTCCACCTTATATTTATATTAATTAATATTAATTAATTAATATGATTATTTGTTTATTTATTTATTTATTATATTTATATTAGACTGTTGCCTGGTCTGCAGACTGCTGAAGAGAGGCCCTGTTACAAAACAGGACCCTACAGGGCATCTGAGTGGCTCAGTAGGTTAAAGCCTCTGCCTTCGGCTCAGGTCATGATCTCAGGGTCCTGGAATCGAGTCTCACATCGGGCTCTCTTCTACCTCTGCCTGCTTCTCCCTCTCCCTCTGCCTGCTGCTCCTCCTGCTTGTGCTCTCTCACTATCTGTCAAATAAATTTTTTTTTAAAAAAGAAGTTCTTAAATTACACATTTACCACAGATCCATGTATCTTTGTAATTTGTTGGGACTTGATGCTTGAACTTTCACAAGATAATCTAACAGGAATCCTTGAGGATGGGGGAAAATGTCACTCATATGAGAGTGGAAGGCTGGGGTGAGAGAAAGAATTGATTTCACTGTCCATAGGATTTGTCTTTAGCCAAGACAAACATGAATTTCTCCAGGGAAAAATGCCATGAGAGATATTAGACTGGAGAGGAGCTATTCTCCATTTTGGTTACATTTTTCTCCCTCTCTTTTTGGTCTTTTGCTGTATTATCTCCTGTTTAAGAGTTGTTGTCCAGATGTTGAATTGTTTTCCTAAAGAAAAACTCACTGGTCAATCTGCCTGATTCTTTGGCTAAAGTAGGGGACTATAGGATCTGAAGTAAACTTTTCCTGTTTGTAACCGGGTTCACCTTTAAGGAATACCACGGCACAAAAAAAAAAGAAAAGAGAAGATTAGGAAATTTCAAACATGACTCATTATTAAACTGCTTAACCTCTGTTATTTTTCATTTAATTACATGTATGTGAACACCAAGTTCAAGGTACTGTCCTAGGACTCGGCTTTAGTGTAATATAAAGGGTATTTGTTTTAGTTTTCTTTGGGGAGAGCTTCAAGTTGGAGCGCAAGCTGGAGATCATGGGGAATTGTGTGTGTGTGTGTTTTGTGTGTGTATGTGTCTAATCCATCGTTTTACAGAAGCTGAAACTGAGTCGCAGGGACAAGCAGTGCCTTGCCCAGGGCTGCGTGGCCATAACCTGACTCCTGCAACGGTGCTTTTTATATTTCCCATGTTGCCTCTCTGCTCAGGAGACTACAGGGTTCTGCTCAGTACAGAGGCTATCATGGTTTGAAAGCCATTACTCCAGTTTCTTGAACGACCAAATGGAGAGGCTGTTTGCCTGTGAGGCTACTGAAGGCTGCGGCTGCGGGACCAAAGATCTTAGCCCTTTGGCCTCAGGGACTCAGGAGTGGATGAGGGAGAGAGAGATGGAGACATGTTTCGGAGGGGGACATCCTCTGGCTTGTTTCTCCCTGGATTGCCTTCATGGGAATGCTGATGGTCCCTAGGTGGTCATTCAGTGGGAGCTGGAAGTGGTGGTGGTGTTCGGCATAATTAATCATCTTAATTGGGTGATTTCAGAGTAGGAGAGGTGAAGGAGCTGATGGCTGGAGATGAATTAGATCTGGGCTGCAGGTGAAAGTAAAGAAATGCTGAAAGCCTCTTACAGTCTACATGGAACATTCCCACCTTGACCTTGAAGAGGCAAAATCATCCCCCTTTCATTTATCCTTTCTTTTACACCCTCTTAGCCTGTCTCTCAGGCACTCGAGCGCCTTTCTGGTTGCTCTTGACATTCTCTGACTTGAACTCAGTTTTACTTGTCCAGGATTATTCTATAAGCAATTGCTCCAAGGGAAACTGTGTAAGGCCTTATTATTGACACACTGGTTTGGGGGAAGAGGGAGAAATAATACTAAATGGTTATTAAATTCTTAGTGTGTTCCAAGCACTATTCTGTGGGATTTATAGGTACTTTCTTATTTAATTCCTAGAACAACCTTCTAATGTCAGGATCATACCCATTTTACACATTAAGAATGTAGAAGGCACCGAAGGGTTGCGTGACCTGACAAAGATCACACCTCAAGTCCATGGTGAGCCAGGACTGGCACTCAGGGAGTCGGCCTTGGATTCTGGGCTGGTAACTAATGTGCAACACCGCTGCTCACTTGTGTCCTCCAATGTTTGGAGGAGGGAGGATGGAGTGTGGGCAGACAGTTGAAATCTAGACTATCGCAAATGTATCGTTGTAACAGATTTGTCCATTATTTCCATTTGTCTCCTTTTCTTTGATGCCACGAAGGGAAGCAGGGGTTGGCAGAAGACATTTTCAAAAGATTTAAGTTCAAAGAAGCAACCAAGACTCAAGAAAGACGGGGTTGGTAGTGCCATGCTTAGTCCCAGGAGGCAGCATGGTACGTGAGGGATGAGGGCCGATGGGTCGGACTGACCTGGGTTTTGACTCTCAGCCCTCACTAGGCCAAACTCCTGAACCTCTCCTCAGTTTTTCTATCTGGAATGTGGACATAACTCCCATCTCTTGGGGTTGTTTCTGAAGATCGAATGAGATCATAGGTAATATCGATCAAACTGCCCTCTCAGCTGTTTTTTCTTTCTCTCTTTCCTCGCGGGATGGTTAGGAAGTTGAGCTGTACTAAGCGTTCGTGGAGAGCTGAGGTCAGGGTGGAAGGACAGTTGTATCTGATGTTCAACACAAGTAGAACTCCATTAAGGGTGAGACTTAATGAGTCATGGGGGCCAGGAAAAATGGCTGCCGAGAAAACATCTATGCTAAGACTGTTGGCCATAACACGCCTCAAGGCCTGATCGAGCCACACAAGAAGAGCTTGAAGGGAACTGACGGTGTGGCACATGGCGTCTGGTTCTCAGCCTTCTCCAGGGTGAGACGAAGGGCTTTTGCTCACCCAGCCTGCTCCCGTGGCGTGAGGAGCACTGCTAAGGCTATAGTGAGGCCTGGGGCCGTGGGGGGGGGGAGCACCCCATGCCCAGGGGACAGATGCAGTGGGGCAGCGTTGGCTGCGAGGGAAGCTGTGCCAAGGGACGGAGCTTGTGGGGCCTGGTGGTGCTCACTGCTGTGACGAAGGACTTGGATTCAAGTATCTCTAACGTCTTCCATTCTAAAGTCCTATCCTTCAGTGTTGCCGAAACTGAACGGTGAAGTTAAACACAATCCACGGCCAAACCGCTTCCGTATCTCAGGCTTGAAACCCCAAGATGAAGTTCAAGTGCGGACTAGCTGGCTTGGTGATTAAACCTCTTATTTGCGTAACTTGATTGCATAACTTTATTTGTATAAGATTGGTATCCCAGTCTGGATGTAAAGACTGTTCTTTGGGGAGACAGTGCTGCTTCAGAACCGGGACGTAATTTGCTTGTGTTGTTATTTAAAAAAGTTCAGATATAGTCCTTGAACCGCGCTGCGTTTTAGGTATGGAGAGTTTCTGGTAATATAGTTTTTGTTTCTTCCATCGTGTCCCCTGTCCACAACCCACTGCTCAAGCAAAGCAATATGTGGCATTGTCCCATGTTACCTAGCAAGCAAGCAAAACCTGTCCCTTCTCATCTGCATTGTCTTTAGGTTTTACTCAGGAACAGCATTCTTGGTTCTAGGTCCTTAGGAATCCCAACTTAGGGATTAGTGTTAGGAAATGTGTTTCCTTCCTTCCCAAACTGTGGTTCCTCCTTTAGGATGGGTCAGGTGTGGGAGAATTGGTCTTTATGGGGGTCGTGAAGGAAAGCCTTCTCTTGGATTCCCAGCTCTGCAGCCTTCCTCCTCTTTCCAGGGACGCAGTCGAATCAGGATGGTGTTCCTGGCATGAATCTTTCCCCAAGGTTGCAGTGCCTGGTTAGGGGACAGATGTTGAGTAACTGGAAGCTATGTCCCATATGTATTTGAACAGTATCAATAGTCTCTTCGATCAGGTTTCAGAAATGACTTAAAACATTTCAACTGAATTATGAAAACTACTTTATGCAGCGTTCAGAGAAGAACAAATGAAGCGTATTAGGAATTTGATAATAAGTACTTCGGTGTTTCTTAGTATTGACGTAGGCAAGATCACGAAGTGATTCTGGGATGCAAAGATGAGCTCTTACACTGCGATTACGAAATCTGTTTTTCTAACCTTATAAGAAAGGTCTCTCTTTTGCTGCCATTAAGTCTTGTTTACTTTTCTTCAACAAAGACTTATCTCATGCTGACTGAGCACCATATCCTGCTCTAAGTATTTTCTAAGTATTGACCTAATTTCTATAACCCTGGGAGGTAGGCCACTATCATCCCCATTTTACAGATGGGGAAACTGAGGTGGAGGGAATAACTCGCTCCAGGTCACGCCGCTAGGAAGTGGCAAAGCTAGGTTTTAAACTTGGACACCAGTCTCACTCCAGACACTGCCCTGTGATTCTTACAGTCTGGATTTCCCAGGAATCACCTGAGGCTGGAGATGTCTAGGTTTCTCCGGTTGATATTTTTCTTTTTCCAATCATGCGCCATTAAGAAAATGTTATTGCCCTTAGCAAAGCCCAGCTTGTTCTGAAGGAAAACAACTACAGAATTGTCATCAGTAAGGAGTTGTCCTTTGTAGAAGTCACGCTGATTTCCTGCTTTTCACCTTTTTTCTTCGAGTGCTTGAAAGGGGAAAATTCGAAAGCCAGATACCCAATGGGCTCACGGCTCCGAGGGTTCTTGGAATAAATAAAGGCTGTGACCGGGAAGTCAGAGGTGCTTTGGTAATCAGAAGTCACATCTGTTGAACTTGGCTTTTCTTAGCCCCCGACAGCAGACAGCTGCGGGCAGAGAAACCTTCCTTCTTTGCCTGAAGGCTCCTTGACGAAAATTTCAGACGGTCACCTCGCTGTCGGCCCACATTTCCTATGGGAAGTAGACTTGAAGGGTAAACCCCAGGAAGCTGGGCTGAAGGCAGCACGATGTCTCACTGAAGAGGCCGCTGTGTCCTTTGCCCCCTCCCCGGGGCTGCCCCACCACAGTGATTTTCCATCGGCTGGAAGAGGCTCTTTTCCCCATGAACCCCTCACCCCACTGCCTTTTCCACCTTTGCGTCCAGTGATGCCACTTCCGGCAGACAGCACCTTTCTGTTTAACCTCTGAGGATGTCTGATGATTATATAGCAGACAAAACTGTTGCAAAAGAAAAGCCTCCTCTTATCGCTGTAGCCTAAAAAGCATTATCTCACACACAAAGTGGCCAGAGAGGGGCTTTTGCCCTCTGGTGTCACAGGCTGCTGTTCCCCCACCCCCAAGGCTTACCCACTGATGACATCTTCCTCTAGGCTTTAGGGGGAAGGTATTTAATTTTTAAATGCATATTTTATTTTGTAACTTACCTAACTCACAGCTTTTGAATTTAAGCTGTTTGGGATATCGAAAGACGAATGAGCGTTTTCCCCACGTAGGACTAAAATACAAACAGGAACAAAAATTCCTTAAAAATGAGTGCCCTTGAATCAGCCTGGCCAGGTGTCATGTAAGCAGATTTTGCCGAGGAGGAGGAATTTCTAGATTTCTGTTGATCGTTCTTCACAAGTAACTGGTTGTTAACATCGCAAGCTATGCACAGAATTGGACACATTAAGTGTGTTGATGGTATGTCGACTTTTAAAACATAGTTGGGCTCCAGTTTATATGTTAAAAAAATAATGACTCTTACTATGTTTTATCAGATCTAAGACACCACTGATGGTGACATATTTTTTTATATTCCACTAAGGAAGAAAACTCACTGTAACCAAGCTATGGAAAGGCATTGATTCAAATACACATTCAGATGTCTTAGAATCCGTGAAATATGGCAAGATCTTAGCCACAATCTTGCATCTTTTCCATAGAGTCAGACAACATGATTCTAACCGAACTGTTTTTAGTTTCCTGCGCTTGGCCTGTCAGCAGCATTTAACACGCTTGATTCCCTTCTCCCCGAAACACTTCCTTCCCTTGGCCTCCAGGACACTGTTCTCTGGGGTCCTCCTCCCACCTCTCTGGCTACTCCTTCTCCATCTCCTTGGCTGGCTCCTCCTCTTTCACTTGACTGTGAACAGTGGATAGCCCCAGGGCTGAGGACTGGCACCTCTTTTCTGGCTGCACACTCTCCCTCCCGCGGTGACCCAGACCTTTAAAGATTGTCCATCTGCTGGTGATTCCCAGGTGCACAGATCCAGCCTGTTCTTGTATCTGGACGCAACACGCGAGTATCCTCTCCCTTGCGTAACCGACCCAGATGTCTAGATGCTCGACACCTAAGATGTCTAAATCAAATCCCAAAGCACACCCTCGTGTCAGTCACCCATTGCAGAAAGAGGCCCCTCCAGCCTTCCAGTTGCTCAGGCCAGAACATTAGAGAGTGCCTCCTTCCCTTCTCTCGCACCCCGTAGTTAGCAAACCGGGTAGCAAATCCCATCAGCTCTTCCTTCAAAATATATACAGAAGTTGACCATTTCCTATCATTCCCACTGTGGCCCCTCTGGCCCAAATGAAGTCAGTCCCCTCCCTTGGAGGAGGGCTGTGGGCTCCTCTGCCCGTGCTCATTTCATGTACTCCTGATATAGCAGTCAGATGGTGCCCTTCAAGATTGAGACATTGAGACTTTATTTAAAAGTCTCCAGTGACTTTTTGTTGCACAAAGAGTAGCAGCCTAAAGACCCAGAGCAATCCATACCCCCATTTGTCTCTCAGCCTGTGACCCCTGTCACCCTCCCCCTTGCCCACTCGCTTCCGCCACTCTAGCCTCCCTGCTCCTCCTTGTGTATGCCAACCCCCGTCCTTCCCCCAGACCCTCTGTTCCCTCTGCCTAGGAGTCCATTCCCTCACATACCTGCATGACTTGCTGTCTTACCACCTTTAGGTTTTGATTTAAATGTTACCTCAGCGAAGCCTTCTTTTAGCTCTGAGGGAGAAGGCCCCAATTCTAAAATGGCAGTCCTGCCCTCCCATCCCTGGTCCCTGATCTGTTTTTCTCTTTAGCATGCCTCACTATCTATCACTAAATATTATATTACTTCCTGTGTCCCCCAGGAGAATGCAGGCTTCACGAGGAAAGGCTTTGGTTTTGCTGTGTGTCCCGCCATGCCCCCAGAGCCTAGAATAGTGTCAGGGGTGGAGTCATTGCTCTGTACATTTTTGTTAGATAAATAAGTGAATAGCTTCAGACACAGACTAAGACCGGGAGGAAGAAGGCATTTTTGACTTTGTTCTTTTTGTTTTCCCCCATGGAATGAAATAAAAGGTTTTTGGTTTTCCTCACAGCATCAGTGGTATCTGTTTTTTCCATCTGGAGAATTGTCTACTGTTTTGATAGAACTTGTCATCGGTAAAGAGTCCATCATTAGCTTTATGAGACCTTTGCACAGTGTTTTTTTTTTTTAGTAGCTTCTGGGTTTCATATGAGCTTATGATGATTGCCCGTTGAACCTTCAATAAGATAGTGATTAATTCTGCTTCAGAAGTCACTTTTTGGGTTAGAATGAAGTCTAAGCAGTTCCTCTAACATTTGTATTTCAATGAGGGAAGGAATATTTTTAACTTGGGGCATTCTAAGCTCCCAAGCCCTGATAAAGCAGTTTCCTGTGTGATGCATTGGGAGTGATCCCTGTTGATAGCCCATTTTTAAATTATCCTACAATATACTAGTCACTACAAAACGCATGCACGTGTTTTGGGTTTGTTGCTTTTAGAAGCACTTACTGTGTAATCGGGCCAGACAGACCTTGGCCTAGACAGCTCCTCTCTACAGGGGCAGAACCCAGGAGACTTTTCCTCTGGTGCCTGACGTGGATGTGGTGGGCCGCCCTGAGGGGGAAGAGGGCACCCCCAGAGGGAGAGGCTCTTGCACAAGAACTGGTTCCTGTGCCAGGAAGCCCAGCTTCCACCCATCGGGGACCACATGAGATCTGGCATGGCTTTACAACAAGGGCGTGTTGGCATGTGGCCCCCCAGGTTCTCAATGACTGCAAGTTATAGAGATTAATGAGATGATAAAAGGTGGTGTAGGTGGGGCACCTGGGTGGCTCAGTGCATTAAAGCCTCTGCCTTCGGCTCAGGTCATGATCTCAGGGTCCTGGGATCGAGCCCCGCATCGGGCTCTCTGCTCAGCAGGGAGCCTGCTTCCCCCTCTCTCTCTGCCTGCTTCTCTGCCTACTTGTGATCTCTCTCTCTCTGTCAAATAAATAAATTAAAAAAAAAATCTTAAAAAAAAAGGTGGTGTAGGGGATCAGGAAAGAGGGGAAGCTGACAAAAAAAAAAAGGCATTCTTTCATCCATCCATCCATCCATCCATCCACCCATCCAAGATGTTACTGTATTCCTAGTATGTGCTAGGCTCTGGGAGGTGCTGGAGATATTGGTAGTCAAAGTCGACTATGAGGGTGGTCGGAAAAGTCATCAATGAGGACATTACCATTGTATTGGGAAGAACATCAGTTCTAGGAAGGCTAAAGCCATGCTCGCATTCAGATTTCGAACTTGACATAGTTGCTCTGTATATACATTGAACGTGCTGCCCCCGTACCTGCAGTTACAAGCCTGAAGTCACAGCATGTGCTAATAAAGAGCAATGTCTGGGGGGCAGGAATTAGGGTGATGGTAGAAGGGACGGAATCTTGAGCTCATTGTCTCCTGTTTTTTGTGTACCTCACAGGAGACTGCTGTGTGTGTAGAGAAAACAGCATGGGGATAACTCTGGAGTCATCTGTCCTGGGAGGACGTTGTATATTAATTGCCTCGATGGGAATTTTCTCATTATCGGTCCCTCTATCTCTCTTTCTAGAAGAATAACGAGAACTGACGTTACGTTTCACAAGTATGGGAGGTGCCGTGGGAATGTGCGAATCTTTTAAATGATGAGAATTTGGTACCATCACAGAGTTTATAACCTACTCATCTCTCCCATGCACTCGTTCTGTGCGAAGCCAGGCGTGGAGCGTGGACCGGGGTCCTGTGTTGTGCGTTACAGACGGCCTTTGTTTCCTCTGGCTCCGTCATTCCTGGTCTTCATCCCTCATCCAGCGAGGCTTTAATGTGGGTTCTTAAGGAAGGACTCATTTCAGATATTTATCTCTAAAAGGAAAGAGCTTTAATACCCTATCTGATGATAAAGGTCAATTCAGGTTTTTATGAAAAGAGGTGGAACTCTTTTTTTTTTTTTTTTTTTTTGCATACTGGAGCTGACATGGCGCTTAAAAAAAATGAGCCTCAAGTTAATGTTGTCACCCAGATGCTATCTAATTCAGGATTTTAGAATGCACGAGAAAATGCCTTTTCATCCGCAATAGCCCGGTCAATGACCTCATGCCTCTGTTCTTGCGTTCCCTGACGGGGGATCTGGGCAGTGTCAGCAGCGAGTACTGATGGGACACCCTGCATGTGTTTTTCTTGGACTTTTGCCTTTCTCTGAATGGGGCCCTTCTGTGTGGTGGTTCCTCTTCTGAAATGTACTGGTGAGGTTCCAGAAAGCACAGGAAGCCAGGATTGTGGCGCTTGCCTTCATCGTTCAGTACCTACAGTCCTGGCGCTAAAACCCAAGTCTCTGCAAAACTCCTGCCACTTTTTAGGTCCATTGCCCCGATGAGTTGTCCGTGCAGAGATGGCGGGGAGGGAGGAAGTAAAACCAATGTGCACTTAGGCTCTTGGCTTCCCGGTTTTACTACCCGATCCCATAAATCACCTTACCTACCCTACGAGAAGAGAGGTGGTGGTGTCCTTTTATCGATGTGGATGCCGAAATCTTAGAGATCATAAAAAAAAAATCTTAGAGATCATGACTAACAGGTCATGGTATTTGAAACCGTATCTCATGATGGCCAAGTTCATGATCTTTCCACGACCAGCAACTTACAATTCAAAAGCTCCGTCCTGGGGCCAGGGCCACCTTCTCAGGCTCAGCTCCTGGCGAGAACATTGGAGGATGAGGGCTTGCTTGACTCCTGTGATGATTTCTTTAGAAGCTTCATTCTCGGAGCTCTAGGACCTGACATCACAGGAAAAGCAAAGTTAAGCTCCACACCCCTGTCCGCACTTGGGTGGGTTGAGGGATGTGTTGTTTTTCAACCCAAGAAAAAAGAGACTTGGCATCACTTTCAACTAAAGGAGTCAGATGGATTCAACACATCTGTCTCCAGTCTTGATGAGAACTTGAAGCTCTGATGGGACAGGTGACAGGGGTGCTCTGGCAGCCAGAGAGTTGGTCTCCATTTCCCTCACCCTCATGTCACATTCATAATTGGGGACGGAGCTTGCATTATCTTGTGTGTGTGTGTGGAGGGGTGTTTCTTTTAACAAAAAGCTTTTCTAAGTCTTTATGCTGTTTGATAATTTAGCGACTGTCCCTTAAATTTGCAACAGTTTCAGGGGTTGGTGAACTATAGCCATGGGCCATCTCGTGTTGCAGGAGGAATCGCAAGAGACCTCCCTGTACTCAAAACCTAATATGCTTACTGTTACCCTTTACAGAAAAAGTTTGTTGACCTCTCTCTCTTTTTTCCCCCCTAAGGGTACCGTGCCGTAATTTTAAAGAAAAGAAATAAACTTTTTAGCTCCAGAGAAAACTTTCCCAACGTCTGCTTGGTCAGTGATAACAGGCCAGGAAGAAGCATACACACCATATCCAACCCCAAATGCATTTATAATTCCGGCGTGTAATAAAGCTCCTCACTACACCGCATTTCCTCTGTAAACCGCCAACAGAGGTACCATTAACTAGCTAGCTGACCTCGAACCAATAATAAAATAATAAGATAAAAAGGAAGACCCATTTCCCCAGCATCCAGTTTAGCAAATAGAACCTCGTGACTACCTTTGAAATCCCTTCTCTTTCTTTACCCAGTAACCTCCACCTCCCGCCCCCAGCCCCCAGGTAACTATCTTAATTTGGTTTAATTATCTTCCTGCCTTTCTTTGTAGTTGTATTCTTTAGTTTTGCCTAAAACTTTTTTCTGAACAAAGAACACTTTCAGAGCCCAACAAATTTTCTGTTTCATTGGCATTACTTGATTTTCTTGGGGATAAATTCTTTCTGCATTAAAATTTTGTAAGGGTTATCAGTCCAGCAAACCCAGTAACCCACAGTGACTGCTCAACAAATATTCTTGAAATACCCTGCAAGCTTTTCTTTCTCCTTGGGTGGAGTGGGGACAAGGGGCAGCACACTCAGGGGCCCCTCCCCTGCTGCGGTGTTGGGACCCCGCGCCATGTTGGAAGGCTGCTGCCTCCAGCTGTTCTGTCAGCCATCTTTGGATTTATCAACTGTGCCATGAGAGGGGGCTGTAGAGAAGAACACTGCTGACCCAGGGGCAGTTCCCGCGCATTGATTCTGTGTTTTCATAGTAAAAAAATAAGATGAGACCTGATTTGTAGGCCTTAAATTTAGCTTCCAGTCAGTGGAAGATCTTATTGTATCCATTCTTCGCGTGATCTTGATGGAAGATCTTACTGTATCTTATTGATTATTGATGGAAGAGCTTATTGTATCCATTCTTCGCGTTTTTCTTTTTTCCTCTTTTTTCTTTATTTTGTGGCTGAAAAGAAAGTATAAATACCGGGTTTTGGAAGAGGGAACTGTTGTTATGTTTGAGCCTTTTAAACTCTGTAATTACTCTATAAAGGCTGGGTATTTGCATCAGAAATGTATTTAGTCTTAAGTTTTAGTGTTCAGTATAGGGAACATTTATAATGATGGGGTACTTCCAAAAATAAATCAACTCTATAGAAAATGTTAATCAGCTCATCCCCAGGGACTGTAGTGAGTATGTCCATTGTACAAATGAGTTAATGGCCATGACAGTTAGTGGTTTGCCCAAAGCCACACTGTCATCGGCATTATGAAGATTTAAGCAAAGGTCCACGTACAAGAAAATGCAGACATGTTTTCATGTCAGGCACTGTGGGCCTTCGTCAAGTTAACCTAAATTAAGATTCGGGGACTAACGTATGCCTTTGGTATTTGGAAGAACCTACCACATCAGTCACAAAGAGCTGGTTTGCTCCTTAACGTTACCCGCGGGGTTTCAAATAGGACATGGAATTTTTTTTTTTTTTTTTTTTTTTTTAAGGAGTCTGTTGCTTGAAATCAAAAGCTCTGTATCTGGCTAAACATTGCCCTGAAAATTGAAAAGCAGCTGGTTCAAGTGTATTTCACACTGCCAGGGAAAATCATGTGAAAAGTGTACCAGTGCTTCCCTCTGTGGCATTCTGCTCTTAAAGTTGACAAGGAAGCAGCCTTCTCCTAGGAACTTATTTTTCAAAAGCCATGTGTGGGCGGTTGATTCAGGATGTGTATGCACTGTTGTATGGCAGAGTGAGGATTTATGTTGAGGAAGCACCTCTACGTTGGCCTCTACACGTTGGCATGGCAGAGTGAGGATTTATGTTGAGGAAGCACCAGGTCCTCCATTTCCAAAGAAACTTCTGGAATTAGCATTGCTCTTTTCTTAGGCAAAAATCGAGAGCTAATTTTGTCGATATTTTCCCCAACAACTGATGGGAGCAAAAAAAGATTGTTTTCCCCTGGTTCACCTCTAGTTAATTGAAAAATTTAGTTCTTTGTAATATGAAGCTTCTCTTTATTCTTTATTTTTTTTTCCCCTACTTCACTTGGAAACTTGACTTTTTTTTCTCTTTTTTTTTTTAGTTGTTAGTGTTTTTAAAGACATTGTTAACTATTATAGCTCTGGTATCTAGGCATGTGGGTATGCCTTCATTCAAAGACACGATATTGGCTGAGAGGACTCCCCCCTACCCCCCGCCCCATGTGGTAAACTGCCACATCCTATACGGCGAGGTTCTCTATGACCCCATGTAGGCATAGCCAGTGTTTAAATGCAGAGAAAAGGTGCTGTGAAGAGGAGGACACCAGAGCGTGCTGCTCAGGGAAAGCCTCACCTCACGGAGGGTCAGTGCCAAGGGCTCATCTTGAGCTTGCAGCTTTGAGTTTGAACTTGGCATTGCACACCGTACCCATCAGATTTGCGTGCTGCAGACCCACACCGACCCAGTTTGCAAGTGACTAAGAAGCCAGAATGACAATAGAATACACCGTCCAGTGAGTTGGGTTCAGTTCCCACCCAGTTCCCTTTGTGATATTGGGCAAATCACAAGTTTTCTACGTGTTATTGTCTTATCCGTACACTTGGAATGTTAGTGCTTTATAAAGATGTTCCAAGAGCCAACGCCTTATCGTAAAACCCGGGAGACTCTAGTGATTGTTATTATTCTGTCATTTGGGTTGTTGTCTCCATTATAACTGTACAGGTCAGCTTACGAGACTGAATACTAGATCGGAAAGTTGCTTGCTGAGCATAGGATTAGAGCACCAGGAGCCAGAAGTCCTTCGGGAGTGCCTCCCTGGGGCTGGAATGGCTGGGTGCTGTCGGTTGACATAAAGGACATTATTGCTAGAATCTGAAGACCCTTTACCTAGACAATGTTGGATCAATTCCATGTCAGTTTTAATTCGTAGTTTACTTTTTCCTTAATTTCATGAAGTCACTACTTTTTTGGTCTGGGGGCCTTTTTTGGGTTACACTTGTTTTTAGCCGTAACAAAGGAATCACTGATTATTTTGTTCGGGTTCGGCTTTCCAAACAGCTTTTTCAGGGGCTGTATATTGTCTTTCCAGGATTGCTCCCTCTTCTCGCTCCACATTCAGGAAGTGAAATTTGCAGGAGGGAGCCCAGTTCGTCCCCAGGAGAGACTGCGGGAGCTGAGAGCTTAGAGAAGGCAGTCTATTCCTTTGACGGATAACAATGAGAGAGCATGCTTCTTTTTCGAGTTCCTTAGAACGGAGTAGCTATATATAAAGACCTTCCCTCCTGTGCCTGGGTTTGTCTTGAATTTTATTTTCTCTCTGGTTTAGGGATTGACATCCTGAAACTCGTCGCAGCCCAGGTTGGAAGCCAGTGGAAGGACATCTACCAGTTTCTGTGCAATGCCAGTGAGAGAGAAGTGGCTGCTTTCTCTAACGGGTACACGGCCGACCACGAGCGGGCCTACGCCGCCCTGCAGCACTGGACCATCCGGGGGCCCGAGGCCAGCCTCGCGCAGCTCATCAGCGCCCTGCGCCAGCACCGGCGGAACGATGTGGTGGAGAAGATTCGGGGACTGATGGAAGATACGGCCCAGGTATTGTATCTGGGTTGTTGGTCTTTCCAACTAACCTTTTGCTCCCTGATACATAATAAGGAAAAATACAGGTGTTAGGTGTTTTGATTCACACACATTCCCCTTTGAAGGCTGTGGTTCTCAATGGTTGTCCATTACAATCATCTAGAAACTTTATTATTATTTTTTTAACTTGGATTTGTTTAAAGATTTTACTTTTTTATTGAGACAGTGAGAGAGAGAGAGAGGGTGCACAGGCGGTGGGAGGGGCAGAGAAAGACAGAGGGAGACGCAGACTCTCCTGATGTGGGGCTTGATCCCAGTTCCCCCGGGATCATGACCTGAGCAGAAGGCAGATGCTTAACTGACTGAGTCACCCAGGCACCCCCCCATCTAGAAACTTTAAAAAAATTCTGATACTTGGACCCCGATATAGACCAGTCAGATCAGAATTTCGAGGGGGAGGACCACAAATCAGCATTTGAAAAAGTTCCCTTGCTGATGTGCCAAGTTGAGAATCATCCTGTTTGGGGTATGTTCTAGCATCGGACTATACAGTCAGATCTGCATCTTGTTATCCTGTGTACGATCTCATTTTGCATAACACACTTGAAACAAATCCAAGAAGGAAGATTTTTTTTCCTATTCTCCCCTCTCCCTCACCACTGCCCCCAGGATACTTTTGTGATGGAGTTTAGCTCAGTCGTACCTTCTGAGGATGCTGGTGGTGGTGACAGCAGAGGGGAACAGGATTGATCGATCCTTCTTGGGCGTGTTCAATCTGCACATCAGATGGGAACTGAGGGGACCCAGGAGGGTGATTTACTAATAGTCACGGTCACTGAGCTTCTTTGGCTTTGGAGCCAGGCAGCACTGGATTTGAATCCTGGCTCTGACACTGATTAGCTCGGCGACCAAGGGCAAGTTACTTAACTTTCTCTGCTTCTGTTTTCTCATGTGTAAGCCAACCTTATAGGCTAATTAAGATTAGAAGTAAAGTACATGGGATGCCTGATGCATTGAAAGTGTTTTCAAATGGTAGTTATGATCATAACATAACTGATTTTTCTTAGCGTTTCCTTAATCCTAGTGTGCATCCCTGAAAGGCCATCAGTTAAGTACAAATTCGGGTATTGACTTATATGTCTCACAGACTTCGATTAAGGTTTCCGTATATATTCCCAAAGTAAAGGAAATGTTGCCACCGAGACCTGATAAAACCCACTTAAAATTTAAAAGGCCATTCTGTCACTGTTATTTTTCAGGGCTCTAAACTTATTACTTAAAGAGCTGGAGAGAGACTTTCTCCCATCAACTCTAATTCACGGCCATTCTGTACCAAATTTTGTATATCAAGGGACTCAATTTTATATATTTAAGAGGTGCAAGTGCTTTTATTTTTTCATACGTACAGGGTAGTCTTTCTTCACTATGGAAGTACGCATTCATCAGGTGGATCTTGTATTTAAGTAACTGGATAAAATTTCTAGGTGCTGATTGACGCCGAAAGTGGTCTTTAAACTCCTGGCGTATTTTTAACCTCTTTGAGATGTGGAATTTCAAAAAAAAATATTTATGAATAGATGGGGTGGTAAACAGTGAAAGACACACATCGGTGTCTTGTGACTTCTTGAGGACGGTATCAGAAGTATGGCACAAACATGAATGGGCTTCCTTGGAATGTTGACTTTTAAGTGGTAGGATGAGCAGCAGACCTGAAGAAGGATCGAGATACTGGAGAATAAGTCATTAGATCTTACTTAGATGATACTTACAAGAAAGGTAGAATGTGGTTGACGCAATGTTAGGATTTGGTTACGTGGAATACTTCGTAAAGTGGAAAGATGATCCTGATGAATTTTTAAGGGAACAGGAAGTTTCTCATTAGAAATATAACCACGAGAAAGCATAAACATGGGGAAATGAAAAAGCATAAACGTTCATATTCTATTACTAAATCCAGGTGGTACGATTAGAAGTGATTTTTCTTTTTTATTATATTCTGCAATGAAAACACAGTACTTTTGTGACTTAAATTATTCCTTCAAATGACTGAGCTGAAGGGGCACCTGAGAAAGGATAGGTATAGGGCTTTGTGCTAAATTGAGAGAGGGAGGCCCTCCTCACTTCGGTTTGGGGAGAGCAGATGGCAGGTTGTGTGACAATCCATTCTTCCTTGTTAGGATTTACTGAGGTTTGTGATGTTGGGTCAGATTTGCCAAAAGAAAAATTGCTAAGACTTACTTCGTTTCGGATTCTGCAAGTCTGTCTCATTTTTCTGTTGTACACTCAGCATTTAGAATTTGGTCCTAGTCTTTGGGGTTACTTCTCTTTTGGAGGGGATAATGATGGTGGTTAGAGTATTGACTGTAACAAATGACTTGTAGGTTTCTCTGATGATTCTGTTGAGGTCCATAAATGTCTCCTGAGCACCGGCTTTATTCCAGGCACTGTCATAGGTGCTGGGAAAGGTGGGCCCAAAGTCTCTGCGAGGGAGACTGCCTATCAAGGAGGGTGATTCATAACAAAAATCATGGAGTCAGTGAATGAGAAAACAAAACAAAATACATAGTCCCCAAGTGCCAAACTCTTGTACCCTTTAGTTCTTTCCTCTTATCTCGTCTATATCCAACAAGATTCTAATATCTATTTTGTTATTTATTTTTTAAGGGAGAGCGGCATCAATGCATCCTGTAGTTTTCTCTGTGGTTCTAGTGTAGACTGTGTGTGATGATGGAGGCTAGGAAGCCAATATTAAGCTTCTCGTTCCATGGTTTAATAATGCCCATCATTGTCTAGCAACATTGTGGACCCAGCTCTTGATTCCAATTTGAATAGCCAATGAGCATGGATTTCTGCCTGCCAGCTCTTATTAATCACACAGTATGTAATTGTCCGCGGGTTATCTCTGAGATTAGTTGAGTCAAACAAGACACAGAATGCGGGGGGCATAATCGAGACTTATTCTTCCCACTTGATGACGGATTTGTATTTTTTGTGTATTGTGGTACTAGGGGGACTTGAGACTTGGCCCTCGGAGTTAATGGAACCTTAATGTGTAAAAATGACTATGTGCGTATGTTTGAAAATGGTTAATGTTTTCTTCTATTCATGAACCAGAGAGCACCCACGTTCTGTTCCACTCAAAGGATTAGCCTGGTGTGCCTTTTAGCTACCTCTGTCAGGAACAGCTGGTCTGTTATTAGCCATGGTGGCCTATTAGCCATTTTTTAATTAAACGCATCCAGAGTCTGACTTTTCTTTTTTAAAAAAATGTCTTTATGTACTAAAAATATTATATAGTAATACTCACTTTTTGGTGTACTGTTGTCCTTTTTTTAAAAATTAAGTTTTTACGAGCAGTTCTAGGTTTAAAACAAAATTGAGAGGGAGCTACAGAGATTTCCCACATACCTTCTTCTCCAACATATGCATAGCCTCTCCCACCATCAATATCACTTCCCAGAACGGTACATTTTTTACCAAGGATGAACCTACACGGACGTATAATAATCACCCTAAGTCCATACCTTAGAGCTCAGTAAGTTGTATATTCTATAGGTTTGGACAAATGTATAATGACATATATCCATCGTTATACTATCAATACAGAATATTGAGACTGCCCTAAAAATCCTCTGTGCTGTGCCTGTTTATCTCTCCCTCCTAACCATCCCTGACAACCACTAATCTTTTTACTGTCTCCATGGTTTTGCCTTTTCCAGAATGTAATATGGTGGGAATATGCAGCCTGTAGCCTTTTCAGATTGGCTTCTTTCACTTAGTCATTTATTTATCCATTCACCTGCCGGACTCTTTCTTTATCGGAGGGATGAGTTGTATTTTTCGAGTTCAACCTCTGGAGCCTTCCAAAATCATATGCGTTCTTCCCATCCAGGGCATCAGCATTTGGTAGAAGCAGCAAAGCAGTGGGACAATAGTTGGAAGTTATTGGGACTTTGCCAAAACTATTTAAAAACCCTAATACAGCTTTACGAATTGTATGCTACCTCTTTTTTTTGCATCCTTTTACTTTGATTTTTTTTTTTCCCCTGAGGTTTTATTTAAAGAAGACTTGTAAGTAGCATATGTTTAAGGTTTCAAAAAAACCTAGTCTGGCAGTGTTTGTCATTTAATTAGAGAATTTCAGGTTACATTTCTCATGTAATTCTTCATATATTTGGGTTTAAATCTACCATCTTTTTTTTTTTTTTTTTTTTGTATTTGTCCTGTCTCTCTCTTTTTTTTCCTTTTCTTTCTTGCCTTCTTTTGGATTAATCAAGTATTTTTAATTTTTCCACTTTTCCTCCTCTTTCGGCTTGTTAGTTATAAATGTTTTACTTTACTTTTAATTGTTCCCATAGAGATTACAACTTGCACACTTAAATTATAGATGTTTCCTAGGTGTGTACTTCTATTTCCAAACAGCACAATGGCCTTAGGAGACTTTAATTCTATTTATCCTTCTCTTGCATTACGTTTTTTATTGTCACGAATTTTAACACCACACATTTCTTAACTCCCAAAAGGCATAATTATTATGGTTGTACATAGTCAGGATTCATGTGGATTTACCTGCATACTGGTGTTTTCTGTTATTCTTCATTCCTTTCTGAGGCTTCAACTTCTATGTGAGGTCATTTTTCTTTGGCCTCAAGAATACTTAGTGCAGGTTTCCAGCAATGAATTCTGTTTATCTGTGTCTGGAAAATGCCAACTAAATAAATAAATTGTGTTATTTGCACCCCCCCTTTTAAAAAATACTTTATTTACTCATTTGACAGAAAGAGAGCTCTGAGAGAGAGAGAGAGAAAGAGAGAGAGAGCATGAGCAGGGGGAGGGGCAGAGGGAGAGGGAGAAGCAGACTCCCCACTGATTAGGGAGCCCGATGCCAGACTCAATCCCAGGACCCTGAGATCATGACCTGAGCCCAAGGCAGATGCTTAATGACCGAGCCGCCCATGTGCCCCTCCCTTTTGTTTTCGAAGGCTAGCTGGAAAAGGGAATTTAGTTTGACTGCTATTTCCTTTCCATGTTTTCATATCTGGATTTAAGTTTCCCCTGCTCAAGAGCAAAGGGGATGGATGATGTGATTTTATGTTCATATCTGTATTACATACCAAATTAGGTGTACAGTATTATACCATCACGTTGGGTAAGTCAAAGATGAGTATAAGACAGGGTCAGTGCTGCCAAGGAAGCTTACGGTTGAATGGAAGAAACCTACATACTTACATAGTATAAGGGAATAAATCCACAAGGGTGGGAGGAGGGAAGGAGCTGGATGTACAGCATAATTGGCCATTATGACTCCAAGTAGGAACATGAGTGTGGAGATGTGTGCCAGGTTAAATTCCTGCCCTGGCAGCATATCCCTTGGGGAACATTCTGGTAAGTTACCTGGCCTTTCTGCCTCAGTTTGTTCCTGAGGAAATGGAAACACCATGAGTGCCTGTCCCATGAGCTATTGTGAGAATTAGCTGAGTGTGCCCCGCAGTAAGTACCTGGTGAATGTTTACTACTCATAGTTGCAATTATTTCCCGGCTCTAGAGGCAAGAGAGATGGAAGAACGTTTCTAAGTAGCCCCAGTGCATACACATAATGGGCCCTTTAAATCCTTGAACGCCGAAGGATTCTTCGTTACCGACGGTCTGGTGGGGAGGTAGTTCCAGTTGCAACACTGCTTAAAGTGGATGGCTGGGCATCGGGGTTGCCATCTGGGTTCAGTGCCTAAGAACTGGAAATTCCAGCTAATGGTAAATATTTATTTCTTACTGCCTGAGCAAATGTTCCTAGGCTGGGGATGTTTTCACTGGGACGAAACAAAGGTGATGGTGTGTGTGAAGATACCGGTCTGCTTTCTCACTGGCTGTCAGAAAAAGGGAAACAAAATTGAGCAACTGAATTTCTAGGTTTACTCTCGCCTTGCCTCGCCTTGCCTCGCCTCGCCTCGCCTCCCTTCCCCCTCATCCCCTCCCCTCCATCTCTTTTCTTCTTTTCTTTCCTGGACTCGGTATATTCAAATAAGCTTAACCAGTGCAATCTTTTTCTTTTCTTTTTTTCCACTGCTTGGAGGGGGCGGGCTTGTTTTCTTTCTCTATAGGAAACCTTGGGTAAATGATTTCTCATTTAGATTTTTCCATTTAACATGGGAAATCAAGTGGTTATCCAAATTAAATGAGGTACTTTTTTTTTTTTTTAAACTATGGGATATAAGAAAGCGAGGTAGTAAAGCAATGCTTACTGGCTAGGTTCGGCAGTAATCGTGATTTGAATTTCAGTATTCCTTTATTGTCTCATTTTGATAAGGGATGGAAAAAGGAATTTAATGTACATTAAAAAATGATAATCTTAGAAACAACCACAATAATTTAAGATAGTATAAAGTGTTACTGCAGCTGTCTGCTTCGACCAGAGATTCATAAATGTAAAGAACTGATGCTGGGAGGGGCACCTGGCTGGCTCAGTCAGTTAAGCGTCTGGACTCTTGGGTTTTGGCTCAGGTCATGATCTCAGGGTTGTGAGATGTAGCCACGCATTGGGCTCATTTGCTTGAAATTCTCTTTCCCTCTCCCTTTGCCCCTCCCCCATAAACAAACAAAATCTTATTTCTTATTTTTATTTTTTAAAGATTGTATTTATTTGGCAGAGAGAGACACAGCAAGAGAGGGAACACAAGCAGGGGGAGTGGGAGAGGGAGAAGCAGGCTTCCCACGGAGCAGGGAGTCCCATGTGGGGCTCGATCCCAGGACCCTGGGATCATGACCTGAGCCGAAGGCAGAGGCTTTAACCCACTGAGCCACCCAGGCACCCCTAGATGAACTCTTTAAAATAAAAAGGAATTGGGGCTCATCAGGCAGGGGAGTTGGGTATCTTATTGCTCCTTCCCTCCTTCCATTAGATTAGATAGAGTAAAACTCCATCATAATTTAACTAGGGGACCTAAAGCCAAGGTGATGGTCGTGGGCTGCTGTGTAGTAGAAAGATCCTTTGTCAGAGATTCTTGATCCCCTTCCAGAAACCACGCAGGAGACTCATGTCCCAGAGACCCAGTCCTACCCCCGCCCCCAACTAGAGTAGACGGTGTTTGGAGACTGGATGGCTTTGCTCTGTATAATCAACCGGGAGAATCTCGACAGTGCCGAGAGCACTGGGCATTCTGTTTTGGCAAGGACAGCACCACTGCTTCTAGAAACGCAGAGGGAACTACGGTTGCTGATTTTTTTGTTGTTCACCAGCTGCAGGATGCAGCTGTCCTTATCTACGGTCTGCCTGAGACCGGCTATTTTCAGAAATTTAATACAGTGAGGGCGAGCTGAGGCAAATACCAGCTGTACGTTTAACGGCTGGCTTTTTGGCTATTCAAATCTGTCTTTGTCTTTAATTTGCCAGTTGGTCATCTCTGAGAAAATGGGGATTCTTATCCCCAGGCCCTAAGTTGTGAGCTGAGCTCGCCCGAATCTTGCGCCTGCAGCGCCGAAGGTCATTTGAGGTCAAGTTACTTCCTTTGCAGGGCGTGAGCCCACTTCCTGTGGGCTCTGGGGAACTCCTGGTGTGGCAAGAAGGGGACTTTATAAAGGGATTGCTGCCACACGACAGGCCCAGGTCCATTCAGCGGTGCTTGTGCGGAAGGTGGTCATCGTGTGCAAAGAAGCGAGATCTGTGACTAAGCCTTTAGGTGTTGGATGTCATTTCAGGCCATTCTACTTATTATCATATTCTAAGGTTTCATCCAGTTAGTCAACAATCTTCTGTGAGCACCAGCTGCGTGTCTGGTACTATGTAAAGAAGGAAGGTGGTCTCCGGGACTTTAGTAGCTCAGTCACCGAGAGGAAGACAATTAATGACAACTCAGTGTTATGAGCCCGTGTTAGATAGAAGGGTACACAGGACATTATCAGGTCGTAGCGGGAGGCAGGGGTACTGACCCACCAAAAAACACATAGGAAACATTAGCAGACATGTATTTGTCCATTTGAAAGTCATTTTTTATTTTTATTTTTTTAAGATTTTATTTATTTATTTGACAGAGAGAGGGATCACAAGTAGGCAGAGAGGCAGGCAGAGAGAGAGGGGGAAGCAGGCTCCCCGCTGAGCAGAGAACCCGATGCGGGGCTTGATCCCAGGACCCTGAGACCATGACCTGAGCCGAAGGCAGAGGCTTTAACCCACTGAGCCACTCAGGTGCCCCTGAAAGTCATTTTTTAAAGAAAAAAACCTGACCGTAGATTCTTTCAAGACCGGGTTTTGGTCCTCATCCCTGAGATTTTCCATCTCAGGGAAAGGAGGAGGTTCTGCCTTCGGAAGAAGCCTTTGACTCTGCAAAGAACACTTGTTTTACTGAGAACCTTGTGTTTTGCTCGGTTGCAGGCTTTTCAGAAAGCTTTCGCTGTTGTGCAATATGAAAAGTACAGGAATAAAGGTGCAATGTCTCACTTGAAAGGCTGGAGTTTGAACTTTGAATCTCTAAGAACTAGGAGAAGGGACTGGTGGATCCAACAATTTGACTTTCCACTTCTTAAATTCATAGTTGGCCTGTAAGGATCTGGGGAGGATTAGAGACAGAGTGTAGATACCAGAGATCACGAGTATAAATACCTAGTCCTGCACTTGACATTGAGTAGGGGCTCAGTGCATGTTTGCTGCTATCTTCTGTGTTGAAATTTGAATTCTACATTCTCCTTTTTTGACTCAAGAGCAAATGATACCACTCTGCACATTAAGGAGAAAGGGAACCAACATTTGCCGAGTATCTGCTGTGTCCCAAACACTGTCCGGGTGCTTGACACCTGTGATTACCTAGCAAGCTTTCACAGTCCTGAGAGGTTTAGGTCGCCATTGGAATTCAGACATATTTCTGTACTGTGTTGAAGGCCATGTTCAGTGTGTGAAGCACCACTCTACACAAGACTAAGGAAGGTACTAAAATATTACCATTTATAGTTGTAAGATAGATCCCTATTTGAGAGATGTTAAAATTTGAAAAAATTTACATCATAGAATTGATCAAATATGATGTAGTTGAACTTGAGTGTACAGTTTATAAGGAGAAGTCTAGAAGCAGATTCTTGGGGTCTTGAGAGCGATATACTCTCTTTCCTAACATGTATTCATACATGCTTTTTTTTTTTTAAAGATTATATTTATTTATTTGACAGAGATAGAGAGAGAGGGAGCACAAGTAGGCAGAGGGAGAGGGAGAAGCAAGCTCTCTACTGAGCAGGGAGCCCAATGCAGGGCTCTATCCTAGGATCCTGGGATCGTGACCTGAGCCGAAGGCTGATGCTTAACCGACTGAGCCACCCAGGCACCCCTTTTATTTTTCCCCTTTTTAAAATTGCCTTTAAGGATAAGATGGATTAACATAAGCAACTTACTGGAACACCCAATATGTTTCGAGCCCTGTGTCAGACACTGGAGATCCTAAATGAAAACATAACCATAACAAACACGCACAAAACAAAACACAAAAACAGGAAATCCTCCCTGAAAATGCTCAGTTTTGTGGGAGGGATGGGTATGTGAACCATAATTTAGAAGATGTTCTGTGAACTTCAAGTGGGCTTTTATTTTTTTCCTGAGACACAGTGTCTCCGTGTTCAGAAAAGGCCAAATTTATTAGTTGCTGACACTTTCCACCCCTTAATCCACACCCTTACTGGCTTTCTCAAAAAAGCCACTGAGAGGAAATCAAAATCAATATTTGTGAAAACAAGCTTATTTTCTCCATCGACTACCAGTGCTGGGTATCATATTTTTATTTATTTTTGAGGCCAAAACTCATATCTGGATAAAGCTTCATAGCTCCCAGTTTGGGCCTCGCTTCTCCATCCTATGTTTACGAGACTGTCCCTTGATCTGTTATAACTCATGTGCCAATAACAGATACAGTTGATAATGAGAGATTGCATCATGGTCAACAGTAGGTTTTATGATACACGAGTTGATTTCGACATTTGAAACACATATTCCTCATATTCTTTGGGAGCGTCAGCTGTCACTCCTGATTTTCAAATTACATTTTTTTTCCTTCCACAGAGAACCTTTGATTTATTCATAGTTGGGCTTTGTCAGGGGACAGTCTGCAATGACCAACCATTAAAATGACTTGTCACCAAAAAAAGAACTAGAAAAAAACATGGGGAAATTCTTCTTTGTTTTTATTCTCACAGCAGGAGGTAAGTCTCTTCTGACAATGATAGAAAACACTGAAGTCAAACAAGAAAGAATCAACTACTTAACAATAAATGTACAAGCCAGAAAGCATCATAGGCAAAATCAAAAGGCAGAATAATGACTGGGAGAAGTTGTTTGCGAGGTAGGGTTAATAGCCTTAA
>CM052886.1:93206992-93224723 GCA_028534135.1 Potos flavus
TCACCAGCAGCAGGGGAACTGAGTAGCTGAGGGAGAAGTATTTTTCACAGTAGCCCTTTCGTACTTGTGGAATTATATACCAGGTATGTTCTAATTCTAATGGCATGCATCCAACTAATGATTTTATTAAATAATGCTAATTTAATCAAATCGAGCAAGTTCAAAAACACTTTTGAGTCACTGAGATAAGCTTGAGCCTTCTTACCTCAAGGTCATGAGTTTCCTATGAAAGTTACTTTCTATCTTCCACAGCGCCTTAAGGCAAGCTTGTAAGATTCATGCAACTTCTTTTCATGGTTAGAATCGTTCAAAAGCTGTTTTGTGGGAAAGGCTTCCTCAGGGGTTCTCAGTGAGTGAAATTTAGGGAAGCCCACGTCATTTCTAACAGCATGATCTCCTCACGTGTCCATGGGGCTGAGCTCTTGTAAGGCTCAGCAGGATGTTTGAATGTGAGCGAGCTCTAGCTCTGAACCGAGAGAGCGCACTTACTCTCTTTATCACGGCTTCCTTTTTCGAGAAAGCTAGTCAGTGAGTCAGCTCTGGGCTGCAACCTTACTGTTGATGTCAGCAGCCTGGACGGTTTGCAGACACAGCGCCAGCGGCTAGGCGGGGCTCACCCTCCCTTCCTTCGCCCTCCAGAGCCAGCTGGTTCTTACCAGCTCTGGCAGCTTCGGACAGCACTACTTGTGGCTTCCTGTGGCTTTTCCCCTCTGCACCCAGGAGAGGAACGGATCCCTTGTTTAGGGCAGCGATTAGCCACCTTCACTTAAATGTGAGTGGATTCGTAGCCTTTGGGATTCAATTTTGAAGTTAACTCTTAGGAATAAACAGGATTGTTGGATGACATACACATACAAGACTAGCGACTACCTTGACTTGGGCTTGGGGTAGTTAAGGGAGAAACACACTCTGGCCAGCTAACCTGGGATAAAATTTAAATATAGCCTTAAGTGAGGCTGCAGTTGAGTTGATGCACAATACTTCCATTACGCTATGCTTGGATAGATCTAGGGTGGGCGTGAGGTGTCTTTTAAAATAATTTCCCAGTGGCTTTGCCATTTTTTGGCCAAGTTAATCCTCTGAGCCTCCCGAGGGTGAGTTCCTTCTTTCTGCAGGCTCCGATGGGGCTCCCAGCTCTCGGGGGCTCAGCGTCTACTTAGCTCCGCTACCGCCGTGGTCTGACACAGAGCTTCCCAGGGAAGCTGAGCCCGGCTTCTTGGCATGGCGCTCCTCTTCCTGCTTGCATCCCGTGACCTCCAGTGGCCCAGGGGGGATCTAGACCACATAAGGTCAGCAATGTCCATTGGCAACTGATGATTTCAATTTAAATGTTAGCCCCGTTCCCTGCTTATGCAATGGAAGCACCTCCTTTTCTCCCTCTCCTGTGGCAGGGGCTGGGCAAGAGAAGAAAGATGGAAAGACAGCAGACTAAAGAATCAGAAACCTAGAAAGTTTGGGGAATTTTTGTCTTCTAGTTATTTGGCTCTTAGCCCTTTTGTAAAATTATTTTCCAAACTAAAAAATAAGGCTTACGAAACAAAGTTGAAAACACAGTAAACACTGATAAACTTACCCTCTAGATTTAACAGTTAATTCACATTTAACATCTTTGCTTTATCTATATACATGCATGTATATTTCTAGTTCATATTTCCATTTCTAAGACTTCCCTCCAAATTTCTTCAAACTGGTATCACTTCTACTAAGGGCTAAGGAATCAGCATCTTCCCATGTCCTTCTTTTTTTCTTTTCACTTGCAAAAAATTTTTCTATGCAAATTTAGATTATTCTTGCCAAGATCTCTTACCCTGAGTTGAATTTAATAAGAATTCACACTAGAAGGGTAAAGTCATTGTCTCCTACCCTTTTTTACCTTTTATTAAGTTGGGGGCCACCACTGTATTTATTCCTTTTTTTTTTTAAGGGAGAAATCATTGTGGGCGCCTGGGTGGCTCAGTGGGTTAAAGCCTCTGCCTTCGGCTCAGGTCATGATCTCAGGGTCCTGGGATCGAGCCCCACATCGGGCTCTCTGCTCAGCAGGGAGCCTGCCTCCCCCTCTCTCGATGCCTGCCCCTCTGCCTACTTGTAATCTCTCTCTCTCTCTCTGTCAAATAAACAAAAAAAAATCTTTTTTTTAAAAAAAAGGGAGAAATCATTGTATAGCTCAAGTATTATTCACTATCTGAACTTAGGGATTGAATAGATTCAGGTAATTTTTTGAGAAACAGTTGGTAACTGTCATTGTCTGAACCCTCATTTATATCTGAAATCCTGGAAGTACATAGATTTAGATAACAACGCTCTCCTTATTATCTGCATTGCTGTTCTCTAAACATAGGGACTACATAGACTGAGATATCTAGATACTCATGGCAAGGGAGATAGCCCGCTTTTATCAGAGCCTGTTCTTATATACCTACTAGACCTATAAGAGGTCATGAAATCTAATTTGATTTTGACTACATGAGCACGTGGGAGAGCAGGGGAAACAAGCCTGAGATACTATCATCATCCTTAAATAACCTTAGTTATATATTTATCTGTGACTGTAATTCCTTTGAGATGAAACTTTAGTGGCAATTGAATGTCTTTGTTTTTTTAAACAGTCACTGGTCTGTTGGGATTTGGAATCTTTTCAAAGACAAAACCAAGTTATTGGGCCACAGTTGAGGTGTCTGATATTTGCAAAATCTCTCATCTTTATCTCAGGTCCAGAGTGTAGGCTCACCATTGAGTTACAAATCCTTGTGGACCCTGCCTTTTGCCCACTCCCTCAGAAGCCAGAGCAGCTCCTTGTGGTCATGTGACTGCTTGTATTGGGCTTATGGGGCATTGACATTTCCTGTACATGTCTAGTGGGTCCAGACAGAGAAGTGACATAGCTCAGCAAAGAGGATCGCTTGGAAACTAGATGGACCTGATCTTGAATCCTCGCTTTGTGACCTGGGGCAAGTTATGCAAACCTCTTAGAGGCTCAGTTTTCTCATCTGTCAGATGAAGCTCATAAAAGCTACCTTCACAGTAAATGGATTACTTATATTTCATGCTGAATCATTTTGCACAGTGCTGGTAATGGTTTATTTCTTAAAATCCCCGTTGTTTACTGGATCTGAGCAGCAAGCTGGTCAGCTCAGATGGAATAGCAATTAGTTTTCATTGAATTTAGCAAATGGGCTTTTAAAAACCATTATTAAAGTGATGGGAAATTTCACAAACATGGCATAGGATATTCCCTTCTTTCTAAGTGTTGGATGAGGTCTGGAGGGAAAGTTGAGTGGAAAGGGTAACTTTTGACTATAAGGAAGCTTCTTCTTGAGTCTATCAGGCATATCTGCCTATAGAGGGCAGAGAGCGGGCCTTGTAGAATCCAGCTGGGTAGTGCCAGGAGCCAAGGGGTTAAGTTGAACCACTTTAGCAGATTGGCAAGGAGCATCTAGGCTGGGTAATTAATGCTTCATTTCAGGGGGTCATTGATGCATCAAAGTTGTTAATTAGTTTTATGAAAACAGATTGTGCAACCACAGGGAGAATGTAATTGGGTAGTAATTGAAAATAACTCAGTGGTAAACCTTAGTTGAGTGAACCAGTTGGGGGTAACTTGGAAGGAGAGAGGGAGCTGGGGTGGGTGGGTTGGGCGCGGGGAGAATGACATAGCAGGGCTGACAATAAATAAAACATAAGTTGAACAGAGAAGACCTGGTCTAATCTTTTTTGTTCAGAAATGAGGAAACAGGTCTAAGGAGGGAAGGGATTTTTCTAAGACCACACAGCTAGTTAGAGGTCTACTTCCTTTCTTCCCTTGCAGTGAAATCCCAGGATATTAATGACTTTGATGTTTAGGAGTTGACTGTGAGGAACATCCAATGCACGCTGGAAAGACTGGTCCTGAGCATCTACTTAGGAAAGCTTCTAGATCACAGGAGGGAAGAAAAGTAGTCTTAGAACCTCGTTTCATTTAATAAATCACTTTTGCCATGACCAAGACCTGCAAGGATATTCCTTTACCATCCATTACTGGACCATCCCCCAGGACTAGAAAACTCTTCAGCCTTCCACAGTGTATCCTCTTAGGAAGGGCCAGTCGACGGGGAAAGTGCTTTTTGGTTTGATATTAAAAGAGAAGACTTATTTTTGAACTTCAGTTTCAGGTTG
The DNA here is from genome assembly GCA_028534135.1 of Potos flavus. NCBI lineage: Eukaryota > Metazoa > Chordata > Mammalia > Carnivora > Procyonidae > Potos > Potos flavus. The sequence goes on from CM052886.1 coordinate 93,211,145, forward strand.
TAATTCAGCTGAGCACCCGGAGTGGGCACTTTGCTTTGGAACCTGTAGGAGCCATGGGTTGCCGGGTCACAGCTGGAAATGGCTCATTCCAGTGCAGCCCAAATACAAGTTCGATCACCGTTCTCACAAATGCTGCTACGAACCTCTGTAGCCCAGGGGTGTTCGAGCCCCTAAATTTCAATCAGTACCTTGTTGACCTCATCCATTTGGCTGGTTCCTTGTACCCAGTGGTTCTGGTAATCAGAAAGGAAAACAGTCAGGTCAACAGAGGAACTCTAGGTGTGACTCAGCCGTGGAGTTGAGGTGAACCGTTTTTCTCTCTTCCTCTATCACTTGGGACTAATAAATACAATATTTGGAAGAACTAAGTATACTTGCATGGAGACCAATCAGGAGGACATTTAGGGGCTCATTGGGCCAAAATGAATTGCACGCTCTTGAAGTTCACACAATAGAGCCACCAGTCTGATTTTGGTCCCCTGGGGAGCTCTGCCCTCATTATCCCTGCTTTCTGTGTGTCTTACCGTCTCTGCCTCATTTCCCCAGTGAGGCTTTCTGTGTGTCTTACCGTCCCTGCCTCATTTCCCCAGTGAGGCTTCCAAGTGAGCAGGATGAGCTCATGGCTGGAAGGCAAAAAGAATTGTATTTTTTAAGTTCTTGCAAAGGGACGTTGATTATCTGGTGGATAGATGGCCCCCACTGGCCAAGTTTCCCGAGAGGCCTTTCTCTTAAGGCTTAATATCTACCTCACTGCAATAAGTTGGGCGGGTAGTGTTGCCCTTTTGGGCCTGTGAACTCTTAACAAAAGTCTAGAGAGGCCCTCGGCCAAGTAGGTGATCTTCCAACTCTCCTGTTCTTTGGCTACCAATGTAAATAGGATCCACAGCAGCCATAACATTTTCAAGTTAGCACAAGGAAAACATACTTATCAGTGGTAACTGCTTTTTAAAATAACATGTATTGTTTTTATAATTATAAAAGTTAATATTTCCCTGTAGAGAACTTGGAAGGCCCGAAGATGCATAAGGAATAAATTAAGTCATTCGTAATCTATTTTGTGAATGTTTGGATAAGTTTATGCTTACGGCTTTTGCAAGAGGATGAGACCCTTTCCTGGCTTTCTTGTTTAGAATATTTGTCTTTCAGTATCTAAATCTTATTAGAGGTATTCTTTATTTGCTGTGAACTCAACAATGAACTTTCTGAATCAATAAAGAATTAATTTATTCCACATATCCTGATGACTTCACTTCCAATTAGAGCTATCATAGGTCATACAATGCTTGCGTCGCTGTGTTGCAATGCAATTTTGATGGATATTATAAATAGTAAGGTCAAGGGAGGAAAGAACTTAAATTTCTAGGAGCCAGGTTTTCTTTTCTTATAGGAAAAAACTGCAAATAACTAGAGAAATCTGGAGTGCAACTGGCTGCTGTGTATCCCGGCTAAAGCAGAGGATACCTATACTTAGTAGCTGAATAGATTTTCTGGAAAGATGATTGTCACATGATCTCGGGCCTTGGCTATGGTTGTTAGCCCCACTGTGGTGACGCTAAAACCATTCTTAGGGGCATTTTCATGTTCACTTGACTCATTGTTAATTACAAGAGCATTATGCAACACTCTGTCTTTCTGAATGATGCTGGAAATCATGTACTTAATTTCCATGGATAGGGTCCTTTGGCAAAAGTGGGGGGAAAAATTAAATATTTAAAGTTTTGAACTGAGTTCAGGAAATGGGTGGGTGGACTCCTTAGTCTGTTGGCATGTGATTTGTGGGCAGGAATTTCTCTTTTTAAGCAAGAACAGTGCACTATATTGATGGACCATGTTGTCCAACGTAATGTTGTCCCTGAGAACCAAAGTGTAGACAAGTGCTCTTTGTCTAATTGAGTGAATAAAAAATGTGTATTGGCATGAATGACCATGTGCGTTTCAGGGAGGAGGGGCACATGCCAGGGTCTTATTGAATTAAAAAATTTAAAAGCACCTACATAAAACTTTGTGGCTTGGAAAGGGGCAGCTGGGAATGCATTACCCAAGTCTTAAACTTGCACTAGAGGCAGAAGCAGGGTATGGGTGGTTGTACAGAGGACAAATGCTGTCAGAACGGTAGACATGGGCAGTAATCGGTGGTCTTTGGAATCTGAAGTCAGTTGCAAGAATTTCTCAGGCCTTACAGGTTGTTAAAGAGTGTTTGCTTTGTGCTTTTTATAACTCTTCAACCTAATACTTTGAAATGAGGGTCAATGTCTTCACGATTGAGGAACTCGAAAATGTTTTGCTTGTCATGTGTGAGTGAAGTCATGAGGGTTCTAATGAGTGGGGATCAACACTCTCTGAACTCTGCCCCGTGGGATCTGGCCACCTGGCTCCCAGATTTGCATCCCTGCCAGAAGAGCCAATAAAAAGATTAAGGTCAACGGACTTGGAAGATGCCACAAGTGCCTGCCAGAGTTCGAAAGCCTAGTGGCAGATGACAAATCAAGTAGAGGTATCAAGCAGACCTGAGTTGAGCACTCACCTTGTCCCCATGGCTGTGTGCCCTCTTTGGGCCTTAGTGGTTTCACCTGTAAAATGGGGGGATATCACCTATCATTTCCCCACTCCACACCCGGGTGTAAGCTGTGGTTTTTACCTCCCCCAGCCACGGTAGCAGCATCCTAGCTGGTCTCTCTACTTTTGTTTCTTACCTCCCTAAAATCCATTCTCCACATACCAGCCGATGGTCATGAAGCTCATCATCTCCTTCTGAAACCTTCTTGTTTGTTTGCTTCCTTGTTATTGTCTTTCTGACCCTCCTCTCCAGAACGCGAGCTTCAGGAAGGTCTCCATTAAATCCTTGGGAGCTGTACCCTGGCTCCCAGGGCTGGTCCTCGCTCTCTCCATCAGATGCTTTTGCCTCTGGTGTTCTCCCGAGCTGCTCTGAAGTGAAAGTCAGGAAGCCTAGGGTCTAGCCTTAGTTCTGCCCCTTACTGGGCAGGAGCCCGTCATTAAAGTCACATCATTTCTCTAGACCTGTTTCCTTACTTGTAAAGAGAGGGTGCGTTAGTTTGCTTGGGCTACCATGATGAAGTACCACAGACTGGAAGCCGAAACAGCAGAAACTGATTTTGTCACAATTCTGGAGGCTAGAAATTTGAAATAAAGGTGTCCTCAGGCTTCTCTCCTTGGCTTGTAGAAGATGGTAGCCTTCAGCCTCTGTCTTCACATGGTCATCCCACTGTGTGGGTCTGTGTCCTAATGGCTTCTCATAAGGACACCGGTCATATTGGAGTAAGACCCCACTATCCCCTAATCACTTCTTTTTAAAGTTCCTTAGGTGGCCCTGTCTCCACGTACAGTCACATTTTGAGGCTCAGGAAGTTTTGACTTCAACATATGAATTTGGGGGGATATAACTCAACCCATACAGAGGAGAATGTACTAGGTATTATCTAAGACTATTTCCAGCTCTATCAAATTATATTTTAAGTTGGAGATCTTCCTCTTCATTCCCTTGTCCCGTTCCACTCCTGTGAGGTGACAGCTTGGTGCATATACTTTCTAATTTTTTTTGGTAAGATTTTATTTGAGAGAGAGAGAGAGAGAGAGAGCACGAGCGGGGAGGAGCAGAGGGAGAAGACTCCCCACTGAGAGCAAGGAGCCCAATCTGGGGCTCGATCCCATGACCCTGGGATCATGACCTGAGCCAAAGGCAGACACTTAACCCACTGAGCCACCCAGGTGCCCCTGCTTCCTAATTTTTAATGCTTACACATAGCTCCACATCTGTTTTTGAAAGGTTTAAAAAGTGTGTGTGTGTGTGTGTGTGTGTGTGTGTGTGTGTGTGTGTATTTAGCAATAATGTAAGTTATGGACTGTCAAAACAGCAGAATTTATATATAAAAAAAATGCAACAAAAAGAACACCTGAGGGGTTTTCAGTTTCAGTTTTTTTCTCTATATTTTTTGAAGGATGTAATAAAAACATATTTGTTTGTTTCCTCCCCAGCTGGAAACTGACAAGCTGGCTCTCCCGATGAACCCCAGCCCGCTTAGCCCGAGCCCCATCCCCAGCCCCAACACGAAACTGGAGAATTCCACTCTGCTGACGGTGGAGCCTTCCCCGCTGGATAAGAACAAGGGCTTCTTCGTGGATGAGTCGGAGCCCCTTCTTCGCTGTGACTCCACATCCAGTGGCTCCTCGGCGCTGAGCAGGACTGGCTCCTTTATTACCAAAGGTGCAGACATTAGCAGGACCTTTACAGGGCGTATTCATTTTGTAAGCCTCCCCCAGAGGAGCCCCTGGGGCTTCTCCCCCGCCAGTTGCACAATCCAGTGGTAGTTGAGTCATTTGGGTGACCTGCCCGGGAAGACCTATGGTAGACCCAGGATGAGGCTGGCCTGAGAGAAACCACGTCACCCGCCAGCCGGGACCCACCCAGAAGGTCTTTACAGCTCTGATTATCTGGCTGAGAGTCTGCATTGGTCGCCCTTTATCCTCATGATGCTATCGAAGGTGTTTCGGGAAGGTCTGATAAAATGTAGTCTGGCAGGTTTTGTTGAAAATTATTTACCAGGTTTGTAGCATCCAAGGATTTAAAGTATAACCTATCTTGAGAGTCAGAAGTGTAGGTTTCAGTAACTCAAATTAAAATTCATCCCCTTAAGAATCGTTGCAAATAGCAATGTTCTAAACATCGTGGGTTAGTGTTTTGGTAAATAATTTGCCATTTGCAGTTTTTAATAGCACGATAGGGATTGGCATGCACGCTGTATTGATGGCAAATTTTTGTTCGAAATTTCCCGGTTTGGGGATTCCAATTTTCGTGAAAGGGTTATATTTTATGTTTATAAAATATGTTCTATTTTCTATACCTTCCTTATTTAGATGATCTATTTTATATTTATATGAAAGATTTATATTTTAGTTTGTATCTTATGTTCCATGTTATATTTTGGAGGAAACTTTTTTATAATAGTAATAAAAGTTATAATCCTTCACCTCGTTGTGGAAGGTGTGACCCAAGAAGCAGCATTTTCTTATTTATGTGCTTTTGCTCTTAGCAGTTTAGTTTTAAAATTTGGCAGTGTAATTAGAAGTCAGATGAGCAGATTACATTGAGTTGGAATTTTTGAGAGCCGAGGGTGGACTGCTGTCTTTGTTTAGTAAACACATTGCAGATGGGGAGAGGGTTTTTTTTATTTGTTTTGTTTTATTTACGTTTCTGTAAGTATTTCAGCATTCTTCTGAGTTTGAGAAGAATCTAGATGTCTTTTAAGTCTGGGCAAAGTCATGCTAATGACAATCAACAACCCATTCTAGTGGTTCCTTGTCTGATCTCCAGGAGTCAAATCTTCTTTGTTATCTTAAGTGCAAGGCACATAAAAAGTACTGGGCTGTTTCAGATGTGCCAGAGGTTCCCTTACTCACCTTGGGGGTGGGGGTGGGACAACCTTCGGGGTGGGGAGCTGACCCTCCTAGCTCTCCTCCTCTCCTCGGTTTCCCCACTACTGTCCCTTACCTCTGTCCCTTTCCCTCCCCTCTCCTCCCTGCAGAAAAGAAGGACACAGTGTTGCGGCAGGTACGCCTGGACCCCTGTGACTTGCAGCCTATTTTTGACGACATGCTCCACATTCTGAATCCTGAGGAGCTTCGGGTGATTGAAGAGATTCCTCAGGCTGAGGACAAGCTGGACCGGCTGTTTGAGATTATCGGAGTCAAGAGCCAGGAAGCCAGTCAGACCCTCTTGGACTCTGTGTATAGCCATCTTCCTGACCTGTTGTAGAACCTGAGGGATACTGCGCTCTGGAAGTGACTCAGTTTAGTGGCAGGGTGGTTTCTCGTTGCTTTTGTTTTTGTTTTTCTAGTTTTTTGGGGGTGTGTGTGTGTGTGTGTGTGTGTGTGTGTGTAACAGGGTATCTGGCCAGTGTTTTGAGTTCGTGCTTTCTTTTTTTAACCCTTCTAGGACGTTAGTTTATAAGCCTTCTCGAGGTGTAACTGTTGAAAAATACCCACCACTAAAGTTTTTTAAGTTCCATATTTTCTCCGTTTTTGGCTTCTTTTGTATTTTCCGAATTGTTCTGTGCACTTTAAATTCACTTAATGTACCACAAACGCAGTGTGGCTTTCCCTGCACACTGGATGGTGAGGCTCTTAACCTCTTAAAAGTATCATGGCATCTTGTGAATTCCCTAAGCAGTCTTCATGTCTCAACATCCACGTCTGCTTTTTTTTTTTTAATGATGACTATTTTTATTATTATTTGTAATTTACAGATTTTCTTAAGGGTTGAAGAAATGTAATACCCCGTCGAGTTACTGTAATACAGTTAGACTTCGAGTTCTCTTTTTCATACGCCTTGGGGTACAGTTCATATTCATGGCTGAAACTTGACCACACTGTTGCTGATTGTATGGTTTTCCCTTGAGCACCGTGTAGAATGCTTGATTACCTGTGCCCCTCTTACGCTAATATGCTCTGGGCTGGGGACATGAAATCCTCAAGCCATCGGAACTTGCTATTTATAAGTGGCTTGACAACTGGGCCACCAAAGAACTTAAACTTCATCTTTTTAGGAATTGAGCTGTTCTGGAACATACTGCTGCACTTTGGAAAAGTCACAACTGGGAGCCAGTGGCACCTTTTTCCATAGGGAATTTGCCCAGCTTTGCTTTAAAAGATGTCTTCTTTTTTATACACACCTAGCCGGTAGGTCCAGTCCGCCTCAAGGCCTAGTCTTGGTGGGTCTCCTTCGTCCTTCAATCACTTTAATTAAAAATGGCTGCAGCTGTAAGAACTCTTGTCTGATATATTTGCAACTCTGCTCCCATTTATAAACCCGCGCTCTCTCTGATGCTCGGTTGGCAGACTCGAATGCAAAGGTGGTGTGGACTCCCTTTGTGTGGGCGGGGCTTGTGGGTCGTGGTGAGGGACTGATATCAGAAAAATGCCTTCAAGTGTACTAATTTATTAATAAATATTAGGTGTTTGTTACTGGAGTAGTTTGAGTGTATTTACTGCTTGCCTTATACATGTGCCCAAGTTGTAACCCTTTGATGAGTCTCTTGGAAAAGAGTATGTGTATTCTGAAAATCTCAGCATTTCTGATCTATAAATCGTACAAATTAGCAAAGCTTTGTGTCTGAGAGAGTATATGGAGGTACGTAGAAAAGGATGACCAAGCGTTAAAGGTGACTAAGCATTTCCTGGTCTTTTGAGGGTAAATCGGAGGCTCCTAGGTTTGGAGTTCGTCCCTATTTTAAGAAATGAGGACCAGGCCCTGGAGTATATTCTTATTTGTGTCCATCTAGGAAGTTTACCACTTGTGGGATATCTAGACCAGTTCACAGGCTTCTGTGTGAATCTTCTTTGTCCCTGAGTACCTTTGGGGGGCTTTCTTGGCCATAAGGCAAGGTAAAGTCTTATGTTGATGGGATATATTACCTCACCTTATATGTATTGTTTTATATTACACTGTATCTTGTATTTGATCACATAACCGCCGTAGCCTGGGAAACCCCAGCTCTACAGAATTCCAATGGCCAGGACATCAGCAATTTTGAGTTCCTCTTTCAGTGGGAAAGTAGAAGTAGATGGCCTGTCTGAACACTTTGACTCCCGTGTCAGTGACATTAAAGGGCTTTTCTGCTTTCATCCACTTCCACGTGGCTGGTTTCTAGAGAACCCTTCTGGCGTTTGGTTTTATGGTTCTCAGGCCAGGTTTCCCTTCCTCTTTTGTCAACAGAAGACAGAAACTTTATAAACAAAAAGTAAACGAGAATGGGTTAGAGATAGTAGGGGGAGAGACAGAGTGTGTTTTTCAGACGATTTCAAGACTGCCACTTCTTTTTGTGGGAGTTGAAAACAGAAATAAATCAGTGTGGTGGTTATTAAGTTTGTAAGTTATTCATAGCTTGGGGATTATTTCTTAACCATTTATGCAGCTTTATACTCTACAGAGTGTTTTTTACAGTATCTCATTGAAACCTCATAACTAACTTACAGGTACTATTATTGTACTCATTCTGTAGATGAAAAATAGGCTTATAAAGGCTTAGGAGCTTGCTTACAGCAGAGTTGTACAGACCAGCCTTGAATCTGAGTCCCAGGCTGTCAACTCAGGACTGATAACCAGAACTACTGTCAGGCTGAGCCAGGGGACACAGAGACCACAGCGATGAAATTTATTTGGCTTATAAGGAAAGCCTGATACTTAAAATTCAATAAATAATTGTGAAAGTGTAGAAGTGGGGCAGCATCTCTTGATGATCCAAGGGAAAGGGACAGAGAAGTTGTGGTTAAACAGAAGCTAAATATTGAATTAACATAATGTAAGCCACCCCAAGCTGCATTACTAAATATATATTATATTATAATAATAAAAATATTATATATATAATGTTTGGGTCAGAGTTTACAACAGTCTGATTTATATATTTTCGTGGCTCACTTTGGAGGTTTTCTCTGGTTTGAGCTGCCTGACTTCAAGGGCTATGCTGAACTAGAAGGTTCCCAATGTGGGGGTTGGAGGGATCACCAGAAGAATAAGAAACAGAATCAGGAGCAATTGTTGAGAAATATAAACCTCAGGACAAAGATCATTTGGGTGGGAGAAAGGCTATCTTCAGTTATTTGCAGAGCTAAGGAAGAGACAATTTCCTTTTCTTTAGAGAGTAATACTGTTTCCTCTAGGCCAATTTAGGTTAAATGCAGAGAAGCTCCTAAACAATTAGATCAGGCTGCTTTTCAAAGGAGAAAATGACTCCTACTCTGGGGAGAAGTTGGACGTGCTTCAGTGGTTCTCAACCTTGCATGGATAATCACCTGGGAATGAGCAGTCTTATAAAGGCAGGTTCCCAGAGAGTTCGATTCAGAAGGTTTACAGTGAAGGAGAGAGCCAGGATCTCACACCTTTTTTTTTTTCTGGAAACTCCTGTTGGGCTAAGGGCTTGAGATCTTTGCCACTGTGGACCGCCACAGAGCCTGGGAGCTTGTTACAATGCATACATAATTTGAGGCCACTTTGCTAAGCTCCTTAAACTTTAATGAGCAAATGAAACACTCACACTCGGGGATCTTGTTAAAATGCAGATTGTTTCAGTTGTTGAGGGGGATGGGTACCTAGGCGATGTGGATGCTACTGGTCTCTAGATCACACCCAAGAGCCCGCGACTGTGCCTCGGATTTATGCAGAGTAATGCCCATATGGAAGATTACACCAATTCCAAAGGAGAGAAGTAAACAATTTATGACGATCCGAAGAGATTTCCAGAGTCAGGCAGTCCTGGTCAAGATCTGCGGCAGTGGTTTTTGATCCTGGTTGCCCGTGGAAATCAGCAGGGGAGCGTCGGGAAATCCAGTGCCCAGGGCTAAACTCCAAACCAGTTATGCCAGAGTCTAAGGGCCTGGGATCCAAGCACGAGCATTTTTTAAAGGTCCCCAGCAGATGCCAATGTGTCGTCAGCTTGGACAACCACTGATATCAGAGTCTGTGAAGAGAGTACTTCTCAATCCTCACCCCAGATCTGATGGATAAATCTTAACAGGGAGTTAACCTGGAAATCTGTAATCGTGATTTTGCTACACCTAGTCCCACTCAACTCTGCAGACTTGCTTTGGGACCCCTAACCCTACTGTAAAATTCTATGTAACGGTTAAGAATTGCTACGCTAGCAAGCATGGATGGGGCAACATCTTGGAGCTTCATTGCACTGATGAACAATTAATTGATGCAACTGATCAATTCTTTATGGCTTTGAGCATTATGTATAAGGTTTGATTAACCAAGAACATTTGGGATGTGACGTTATTCTGATTTGTGTTTCTATATATATTGGATTGCAGGTTTGCCAATTTTCAAAAAATAAAGTAAGATCTGATGAGTCATAAACTGCACTGACTGTATCATAGAATCTCAGACCGTTGTAGCCCCGGGCTCTGGGAGCATTGATCTTATTGTACGGTCCTGTAGGTGCATCAGGCACCTTTCTTAAACTTGGATTTGAGCAAAGGAACTGTGATCCATCTCCTGGTTGGCAGAATTTGTGGCCCTTACCTTCGTAAGGAAACTTGACCATTGGGGAGAAATCGTGTGGTTTTCAGGTGGGAAGTGAGGCTCATTTCCACTACGTAATGGCAGAGTCCAGTACCTTAGTCCCTGCCAGCACTCTTTCACTGTTCCAAGATACTTATTTTGCCTCTTTTCTTGAAAGGAAGTAGAAAATGAAGTTAACGATTTGAACAGAAATTATTCGAATTAGAAATCCAAAACAGTTTTTACCCTAGTTGACTTCAGGTAACTATGTGAAGCATGTGGATGCCAGTGTCTTTATTATTTCCAAAATACAGATATTCATAAAATACCTTACAAAGATATATCAAAAACACGGCAGCGGATACCTCCAGGGAGAGGAACAGGCCGCCCAGGAGACAGGAAGAGGAAAGGAAGGACATGTTCTTTTCATGATTTGTTCTTTGCAGCCTTTTGAGGTTTGCACCATGTGCATATGTTGTGGAATTCGAAAAACTATAAATAAAAATTATTTTTAGAATATTTCTGAGGCATCCAGGGAATGTACCCTCGCGAAGACCTAGGTAAGAGTCACGTGAACCAGACTTAATATGTCAGTAATAGTTTTGTAAGGGGCATTTTTGTAAAATCTGCAAAGGGAGACGGCGTCCGGCTCTGCTCACCACCAACCCCAACCTTTGTGATTTCAGATTCTTTTCCTAGACTTGGCTCCCAAACAGACGTAATTAATGCAAAATTGAAATGAGAGATTTCAAATTTAGAAATTTAGAGACGTGGAACATTGCAGCACTTTTCTGGCCCATCTTCTTATATTTCCCAGTATAGGAATCACTTGTAATTAATAGCTTCAGGAGGAAAAAGGTCAGAGATTTCTTAAGAGTCTTTGGGTGGTTCTTCATCCCTACAGAGGAGACTCTCCTGTTCTGCACCAGCTTCATCTGGTTTTCACTCCTCTCTAGCTGTATCCATAGCCAGAAGCCAAAATGGAAATCTCATGAGGGAGGTGGAAGAGGCAAAAAGGTAGCTCATTTCCAATAGTCCCATGACAATTGTTTCTTATTCCCTTTAGAAATTAGAAGAGCTGGAGCGCCTGGGTGGCTCAGTTGTTAAGCGTCTGCCTTTGGCTCAGATTGTGGTCCTAGGGTCCTGGGATCTAGTCCCAGGTCAGGCTCCCAGCTCAGCAGGGAATCTGCTTCTTCCTCTCTACTTGTGCTTTCTCTGGCTTTGTCTCTCCCTCAAATGAATGAACAAAATCGTAAAAGAAAAAAAAAGGAAAGAAATTAGAAGAGTCGATTTCACACTCAGGTTTGGCTCATTTTGTTTAAATATAGGGTCCCCGCCAACAGAAATGTTCATTTTATCACTCCACTCCTCCATCCATGAAACATTTGAGCACCCATGGCAGGTCAGGCGCTATGCCGGAAGCTAAGAATGCAAAGAATTCCACACACAAGACAGTAACTACCATCCATACCAGGGCTCTTGTTCACTGCTGTACCTTCGGCATCTAGAACAGCGCCTGGAACGTGGTAGGTGCTCCGTTATCATATGCTGAATAAATGAAAGCATGCAGGCCTGGAACTCAAGTTCACATGTCAGAAAGGAAACAGACCTATGGACATTATAATCCAATGTATCTAAATGAAATGATAGAAATACAAAGAGGGTATTAGGAGAGTTAGAAACTGAATATGAATTAAGGAAAAAGATCATGAAGTTTTTTAGTGGAAGCCTTTTTTTCTTTTAAGATTTTATTTATTTATTTGACAGAGACAGTGAGAGAGGGAACACAAGCACGGGGAGCGGGAGAGGGAGAAGCAGGCTTCCCGCCGAGCAGGGAGCCCTGTGCAGGGCTCGATCCCAGGATTCTGGGATCATGACCTGAGCTGAAGCCAGAAGCTTAACCCACTGAGCCACCCAGGCGCCCCAGAAGTCTTCCTTCATATTAATTTCAAAGAAAACTGTGCCAAAAATAAAGGGCTGACAGTTGCAGTTTCATATATTTCAAAGCTCTGGGAAGTGAAATAGTTTGAAAAGGGGAAGCGATCCAGAAGGAAAACCTAGGTGTTGCAGGCATTATTATACAAGCAAGGAGTTCATATTGTTTCTACACTGGCTGACGATCATGATGAGACAGGAGGCCAGTCTGGTGACTGCTTTGCACATATCACATCTTCAGAGGACAGAACGTATGGAACTCTTCCTCCTCCCATAAAGTATCCAAAGCACTTAGTATAATTCACTGCAATCTTAACCTGGATCTCATGATGCTGGAGCTGTTAGAACTTCCCTTCTGCTGATGGGTAAACTGATGAACAGATAGATCCTGACTTATCCCCACGTCACACAGCTAGCAAGTGGTGGAGCCAAGACAGCTGTCGTAGAACTGCGTGAGCCAGGCGTAGTCTTAAGTGACAAAGAAGGTGGACTGAATGCCTCCCCTTCTAGAGCCTCTCATCTGGACTCAACCAGAGTCAAATTGCTTTTTTTTTCCTTCTTTTTTTCTTTTTTGGCTTTTTCCCTGTTACTTTTCTTTCTTTCTTTCTTTCTTTCTTTCTTTCTTTCTTTCTTTCTTTCTTTCTTTCTTTCTTTCTTTCTCTCTTTCTCCTTCCTTCCTTCCTTCCTTCTTTCTTTTTCTTTTCTCTTTTCTTTTTCTTTCTTTCTCTCTTTCTTTCTCTGTCTCTCTCTTTCTCCCTTCCTTTATTTTCTTTTCACTTTGGAATAATTTAAGATACACAAGAAGTTCCAAAGTGATATAGGGAGCTCCTATCCACCCTTTGCCTAGCTTCCCCAGGATAACATCTTTAATAGCCATAGTTTTACCCAAACCAGGAAATTGACATTCACACAGTTTTATTAACTAAGCTATAGACCTTACTCAGTTCACACCAGTGTTACATGCACTTTGGTGGGTTGTTTGCTGTCTGTCGGTTTATTTATTTATTTATTTATTTATTTATTTATTTATTTATTTGGTGTGTGTATGGTATTATGCAATTTTATCACATATGTGGATTCATGAAACCACAACCATAATCAGAATACAGAACTACTTTTTTTTTTTTTTTAAGATTTTATTTAATTATTTGAGAGAGAGAGAGAGCGTGTGTGAGCAGGGCAATGGAGGAAGGAGAGGGAGAGAGAGATTCTCAAGCAGACTCCACACCTAGCACAGAGCCTGTCAGGGGGCTGGATCTCACAACACTGAGATCATGACCTGAGTCAAAACCAAGAGTCAGAAGCTCAACTGACTGAGCCCCCAGGTGCCCCAGGAACTGCTATATCACCACAAAGAAACTCCCTCCTGCTGTCTCTTTATAATGACACCTTCCCCTCCACCCTAAATCCTGACTACGGTTTTCCATCACGAGTTTGTCATTTAGAAAGTGTATCAATGGAACCATGCAGGATGTAACCTGAGATAGGCTTGTTTTCACAGCATAATTCCATTGCCATCTAATCAAATTGTTACATCTGTGAGCACTTTGTTCCTTTTCACTGCTGAGTAGTATTCTGTGGTAAGGATGTACCACAGGGCATGTAATCATTCATGCACTGGAAAAC
>CM052886.1:93225223-93256283 GCA_028534135.1 Potos flavus
GGGGGGACACAATTGAGCTTAAAGGTGAGGGTGAAGGGTGGGTGAACAGAAGCCCAGGGAGAAAACAGGGCATTGAAAACCATGGGCCACAAATGAGGAAACTAGGCAAGTGAGCCCTTGACTCAAATGGGGGACAAATGAGTGGAAGTGAAGTCATATCTGGATGCAGGGGACCTGGCATTGCCCTGGAACAAGGACTAGATCTCAACAGGGTCCAACTCTCCCCGACTCACCTGCCTGAAGTTTGGTTAACTTTATTTTAGAAGAAAATGATTATAACCGTAGTAACCTCAGATATCTGCGGCCCAAGGACAGGGGGTTATGTAAATGTAAGGAACATTAGAGGTCACTTAATCACACTTCTCACTCCAGAACTCCCTATCTCATACTTCACTGCCATTCAAATTCATGTCCTCTGAAACTTACAAACATCCCTCCAGCCCTCGAGCTCTGAAACCAGTCAAGGGCAACCACTCAAATGCAAAGTGTGGGATTTTCAACTGCCAAGCAAATTGGGGCAGTGACGATAGCCAGAATAGATAATTCCATAGCAATGATTATCTACGCGCCACAATTCAACTGCCAAATGGCAATTCTGGATTTCATTCTGAGCTCTACGAATCTTGCTCAAAGTCTCAGCTCCGTGAGTAAATAGCTCTTCTAAATATACTTCCACAGGTGCAATTGCAGATACAGTGAACCTAGTAACAAGCACTGTAAAAACAATTGATCTGCATTACCACCGTTTCGTTCCAATTGGCGGTTGTTTTGTTGCATCAAGTGAAACAAATATATGAAAATAATAAGGTCTGGTCTGCTTTCTGTTTTGCCAACATTTTCAGAGAAAAACAAATGTTTGCAAACTACGTAAATGTGCATGCTTGTATCCTGTGCCTAGTCCGGCACGTGGGTTCTATATCAAGGAAGCATCTTCGGGGGATGCATTAGTCTTTAGTAAACTATCCAAGAGATATATGCTAGTCCCGGGAGGCCATGTTCTCACAGAAGATGTTGCAGAAGGTGAAAAGTGCGCCACGGTGAATCCAGGAGCTTAGAGAGAGCATCATGGCTGTGTCTCCATTCTACTAGGACTCCTCTCTCCTGCCAGCCCAACTCCAACCAGCTCTCTTCCAGATCCAATCAGTACTGTCCTCCACGGACTGGACTGTGCATAATTCTACATTTTCAACCCTCATTCTTCTCCCCTCTTTATCCACTCAAATTTATTGGTCCAGCCCAATGATAAATTTTGCAGTCCCCCATATAGCCCCCAAATTTCCTTCATCGACCCTTGTCAGGGCTGCTTCCTCTGCCTAGAATGCCCTTCCTGCACCCTCAACTGCCTCCAACCTCCTCCTTTGTGGGCTAATTCATCCTTCTCCAGCAAGACTTAGCTGCATTCCCAGCTTCCTGCTACCTCTCAGACTCCAGCAGTCCACCAGCTGTTTCCATCTTATTTTTGTCGGCTGTATGGCAGGACCTGTGCCCAGTAAATTCCAGTTGATGGAATTAATAAGAGGAAGTTTAGGAGTCACTAGGAGGTTAGGAGGAAGACAGAACATTAAGAAGGAAAGGAGGTAGGTAGGCCAGATGTCATATGGAGCACCAGAGCATATGACATTAAATTCAGTGAGAAGAAAATGTGGATCTTGCTAGCAGGTGTTTCCAATTTAATTGCAGTTGGTGAGGCAAACCCAAGTGAGACTATTAAAGCTACAAATTACAGGACAGCATATATAACAACAATGATAAAGAATAAATGGAATAAATGCGTGGTGGAGAAGCAATTAAAATGGTGTAGAATTAGTCACTTTCTGCCCATCCTGACAACTGGGTGTCTTGCTTTCCTCTTTGCCATCCTCATCCCTTGTTTCAGGAAAAGTAAACTTTATGTAAAAAATATGTGTCCCGGGCACCTGGGTGGCTCAGTAGGTTAAGCGTCTGCCTTCAGCCGAGATCATGATCCCAGGGCGCTGGGATTGAGTCCCACTAGGCTCTCTGCTCAGCAGGGAGTCTACATCTGCCTGCCACTCTGCCTGCTTGTGCTCTTTCTCCCTCTCTCTGGGTCAAATAAATAAATAAAATATTTTTTTAAAAAAGATTTTACTTATTTATTTGACCGAGAGAGAGAGTACAAGAAGGCAGAGCATCAGGCAGAGGGAGAGGGAGAAGCAGGCTCCCCACTGAGCAGGGAGCCCAATGTGGGGCTCGATCCCAGGACCCTGGGATCATGACCTGAGCCGAAGACAGCTGCTTAACTGACTGAGCCACCCAGGCGCCCCAAATAAATAAAATCTTAAAAAAAAAAGTATGCGTCCCTTCTCCCTTTCCTTTCTCTTAAAAATATTCTCATCGTGAAATGATATGGTGTTTGGGATTTCTTTCAAAATAGTTTGGGTTTGGGCAGGGAGAGAGTGGGACATACATGAAACATGCCTGGCCATGAGCTGATTATTCTCGAAGCCGGGTGACGGGTACACTGGGGCTTATTAAACTTTTCCAGTTCTGTGTAAATTATTCATAATAAAAAATACAAAATAAATTCTCATCAGGAACCATGAGTTCTGCTCTAGTTAAATAATTCAGCAGACTACATTAAATACCAATTGGATGTTTATACATGCCTTCAACAAAATTTCACGTACACGTGAAATGTGTCAGATATGTGATGAGGTACAAGATACTTACTGTGATGAATGCAAATGTCCCTATGTTTCCTGCTTCCTCCTCAACCTGAATCCTGGTTTTCCCCAGACCCTCGGTTCAAGGATGATTTTGGGGGAGATGGTAAGGGTTATCAATGGCCTCATAGCTGAGAAAAGGGTGTAGTTTTCTCCTGTCATTGGGTACCACCAAGGGCCTCTTACATAGTAAATATACACAAAATAGGGGAACACTTACCGCTGGCATACTATATCTCTTATGTGGTTTCATCTACTATCCTTAGATAAGGAAATTAAGGCACAGAGAGGTTAAGTAACTTGCCCAATGTCAAGTAAAGGGCGGATAGAGGAATTGAACTTTAGGGTATTAGACCCTAAAGTCAATTCATCTAATCACTAAGAAATGCCCAAGTCAGCCTTACATTCTTAAATGTGCTGATTTCTGTATCTACTTCATTTGGTCTCATACCTTCCCACGCTCAAATACTGCCTTTAGGGAAAACTTTCTCACTCCCTTTCCCCCATTTTAGAGGATAATTTTCTCTCTCTCCCCCCATACTGCCCCCCCCATATACCTGATGCCTAGATTGCCTTAGGCTAAATATGACTACTCTAGACCTCAGATATAATTTTTCACCACAGCTAAATTATTTTTTGGTTCCGGGGCCTTTGAAATTGCCAGTTATAAGATGTGGTGCTATGATGGCAAAGGACAAAGAGGGGAAGGAAGGAGATGTAGCTGCTGTCTTACTGATGCCCCTTCTTCTTGTAAGAGACAGCTCACTGAAGAGGTAGAGGAGAATAATGTAACAGCCAACATTTAGTGACCGCTCAATGGATTCTAATGCCTAGCCCTTTATAGCATCTACACTTAGCTCTTAGAACAACCCAGTGGGGTAGGCACAATGCTCTCCATTTTACAAGTGAGGGGCTGAGGCTGATAGAAGTTAAGGACTTGCCTCAGGTCACGCAGCTAGCGGACAGCAGGAGAGGGATTTGCACCGGGGCTGCTGGATACCTTTGCGCAGGTCTTTCTGATGGGCACACAGGTGCAGTGCAGATTAGTGGAAGCCCTTGTGAACCTGGGCGCAGCGGACGTGGCATTTGGAGCTTCGAGTCTTGATCCCCTCCAGGAGTAAGCCTGAACTTTCTACAGAGCTTTGACATTGCCTGGGGTACACTGGATTTTGCAAGGACATTTTGAGAAGGGAGAGATCAATGTGGACTGATAGAGAAGTATTCCTGGAGGAAGAAAGCCTAAGCCACACGTGGATGGAGAGGCAGATCATTTCTAGACGGGGGAGAAGACAGGATTTCCCCAGGTAGGAGAGGAGGGAAAGCAGCAAGAGAGAAACTCACACGGAAAGCATGACTGAAGTGGGCATGCAGGTGGGGGGGGGGGGGGCGGTGTCAAGAATGGGGAGGGAGGCAGGGCTGGACCGGGGCAGAGCAGTTTAGACTTGAAGCAGGAGGCAGTATAGAGCCAGGGGAGTGCTCTGATCCGGGGAGGGGTGAGATGAAAGCATTTTTAGGAGGATTAAGCTGGCTGAGGCATAAGATGACTTGGTCTTGGGCAGGTTCAGACCAAGGGTTGACAAGAAGTCCCGAAGAAACTACCTTATTCTGAGGTTTAGCCCGGCTTTGGTCTCCCAGTAGTGGTGATGGCAGTCTTCGTAAGAAGGCTGGAACGATCTAGGGGACCTCCTTGTGTGTCTCTGGGTCTTGTCCTCCCACCAGCTAGCCTCTCACCTGACATTTCTAGCTGATGTAGACCAGAGCACTCAGCAGGCTGGGTTTTCAAAGGCAGCTCCCTGAACTTGCCTGCTCTGGCTTTCCTCCCCCGCAGAGAGGAGAAAACACATTGATCAACTGGACCAGGGGCCTGGGCAGTCATGTGGCCGCAGCTGCCCTGGTCTTCTCTTTGGCTCACCTCATATTCCCGTCTCCTCTTATGTGGCACTTTCTCCCACCTGTTCATTCACTGGACTTATTTAAGCCTTCTCTAACCCTCTGGAGGCTCTGAGGAGAAATCGTGCTGCCAGCTCCAGCAGCAAGGTTTAGAAAGACGCTGTGTCCCGCCAAGCCTAGGATGGGGACTTAATGAGAGGTGAGTCTCATTACTCCCACTCTTCCTCACTGGCAGTGGTTTATGGGTGACAGAGAGGGCTCCTGGCGGGCATTTGTGCCCCACCCCAAGGCAGGTCGGGAACGGATCTGAGTTACAGCTCTTGCTCAGCCCTAACCTGATCCAAGCTCTGCACGATCTCCAGGTCCCACTTCTCCATCGGTGCTACAGGGGGGCTCAGGATCCCGAGCCTTCAGGATTCCCTGTGCACCCTCCCATTCTCAGTGTGTTAGCTGGGTAGAATCCTGGCTTCGCCTGGGGCTGTGGCTGCCCAGTGTGGGTACACGAAAGTGACCACCATGTAGAAACCGCTCCTACAAGCAACAGTCACATACATGCTCACACTGACCAACACATGCACACGCTTTGCTTCCTGTGAACTCTGACTCCTCTCTCTCCGGGAAGGATGAATGTGAATAACATTTTCCCCAAGAAGCTTCAGTGAACGAATTACCTGGCCCTTGTCACTAATTGTCCTGCATGTGTTAAGACCCTTGGCTGAGACAAAGCTAAGGGAAATTCGCTGTTGAATTTGCCTGTGTGATCCCTAAGTCACACCACTGCCCGGTCTCTCTGTTCTGCCCTGTTTCCTTGAATTGCCAGATTCTTCTCTGCTGTTCTTAGCACACTGCCACACCAGTCAACAGGAGATGCCTATCCACAGTGCTGTCTCAGAGGTGTGCAAGCCAGGGTTTCAGGCAGAAGGAAGATTTCAGTCTGGTTAAGGAAGACGACCAGCCCTCAACTCTACATAGAGGTTTCTGTGGTAAATCCCCGGGAAGGAGAGAGGCCACAAGAGTCCTCCTTCTAGCTGAGGAGCAGATAGGCTCCAGGAAGGTTTCCAGAGGATGCACCTGTAGTGAAGGATGTGAAGGATTGGGAAGATTTGGTAATGGAGTATTCATAGGGAGATTTCCCAGAAGAAAAGGAGCCAGTGCACATGTCAGAAAGAGGAGGTCTGTGACAAGCCTGGCTTGTTGGTTTGAGGCAGTTTCATGGGGAGTGGGAGATGATGTTGGAGAGAGAAGAGGCATCTGTCAAGGACACTGGGCATGAGCTGAACAGCCTGCCTCTGGAAAGGTGTGCATGTGTTGCTACTAAGGTTCTCATGGGACAGTCAGTCAATTGCAGAGACTTGGTTATCAGTTAGCATTGCTAAGAAATCCCAAGATGACAGCTTTGAGGCAATGAGCATTGACAAGAGGTCAGTTTGTTTCTCCAGCCGATATCTTGCCTTGGAGCACGGTTGACCTTCCCTTGTCCATTCCAGTCACTGCAATTGCTTAAAGTGATGCCTCACAGATTTTGAACATGGGTTTCCTGTGGGCAGGACAAATTTCTAGCAATATTAGGTGTGTGTGTGTGTGTGTGTGTGTGTGTGTGCATGTGAGAGAGAGAGAGAGAGAGAGAGAGAGAGAGAGAGACTGATAGATAACACACTGAGGTTGAGAAGGGAGGAAAGAAAAAAGTGTAGTGTCTTACCACTGATGGTCTGTAGATTTCAGTGCTTAATAAATGCTGTTGTGTTGAACTCAAGAACACAGCAGAATTAAAGAGCTGTGCTGGGACCACCATATTCCTTTTCTTGTTCGGTGGACTCTTCCACTAACCAAGTCAGCCCCATGCAATCATGCCCATCGCAACAGAAATGCTGGCAATAGGAGGAAGCAACTTGGAAGCCAATGTCTTTGGAGATAATTTTGCTCTTTCTTGTCCCTAGGTTCTGTGGTTCTTCCTAGTCTTGGATTTATTAACTTTGCTTCACACCAAGGCTATTACCAGTACCCATAACCCTGGGCCAGCCACTTTCTAAATGCAGGGACCCCCGAAAGTATGATTGACTCCACATTAAACTGTCACCACTACTGAAGTCACACAAGGGTGTCCTGAGTTTGGGCCAACACAGCCATGGTCAGTAATGAATGGAAGGTGACATATGCCATCTTTCCCAAGGGGCTTGGGTCTTATTCCTGTTAAACAAGCAACCAATTAATCAAATAAGTACTAATTGAATGTCTTTTGTGCCACTCAATATTTGGAGGCAGCCTATCGTCCTTTGATACCTCGGGACTTTTAATTCTGACTTGAGCTTGGACCTGCTCTTGCTCCAGAATCACTTGATTTCTCTTAACTAAATTTGTTTCTTCATCTAGAAATCGAAGACCATAACTCTGACCTAAGTATTCACGGAACAGTAGAGAAATGGGATAGTTACAAATCGGTATAAGAAATTCTTCCGGTCATTGAGTTCTCCAGTAATTTTGGGCCACGTGGATATTTTTTCCCTCATTCTAAAGGTATGAAACATTTCACACCAAGGAAAAGACTAGCGAGTAACATTGCAATAATCTGGATATCCACTATCCAGTTTCGTTAGACTTTAATATTTTTCCATAGTTGCTTCAGAACTTTGTTTTTTGAAGAAATGGAGCTTTGTACCTAGTCCCAAATCTACGATGTGACTTAGGAATGAGTTGGTTATCTCTGTGCTGCTAAGTGCAGTGAAAGGTTGGGCTTTGAGGGGGAGGGAGGTGACTACAAGTTCCAGATTCTGTTGCAGAAGAATTATAAAATATGCTTAATAGAAATTCTAAAATACTTTTAATGGGGTCTATCAATTGTATTCATCAGAGTTTAAGTGGATCTTAATATCTCTAACCACTAAAATTTTTGAAAGATTTTCAAGTCTTTCCATCTACAAGATAACAAATTCATCTATCATTCTAACTATTGTCTTTGCCTTCCACAAATTAGCATGTCCAAATGATCATCAGGCACTTAGAATTTATGACTTATTCTTTTGGTTTCAGTCCTTAGAAAGGCAAAAGGTCAATATCACTTTTCTATTTTGGCTTGGTGTAACAGTTTCCTAGGTCGTTATTTGAAAAGAGAAATATTTATAAATAATAACTCAACCTCATTAATGAATGGCTACTTGAGTACTCTGAGCTGAAAAGTTGAGTGGGTTGTTTCACTTGAATCAGAAAGTTGGTTTGTATTCATTCATACAGAGAACCAAGCTGATAATGATTTATAGCATTTGGAATACGCAAAACATATGAATAATAGTGGACATATTTTGAGAGATCAAAGATAACCCTAGCAAATCCTAAGATTTTCCACTCTCATTATAGATACTATTAGAAATCATTGTCTCCAAGGACAAAGATCATGTTGTACATAGTATGTGCTTACATCAATGCAAGAGAGGGAACAGTCAGTTGAGTTCAATTTAGATGACAACAGTGCCCAATGCACTTAGTTGGAAACTATGAGAAGTTCAAAGATGACTAATACACAGCTATCTTGCCATCAGGTTATGTAGTCAGGGGAACAGGTGTGTGCAACTCAGCAGACCACAAGTTAGTAAGAAGCAAGTGCTGTAACAGATGTACAAGGGAAATTCCATGTGATTAGTGAACACACTTTGCTAATGCAGCAACAATTTATGTGGCGAGTACTGAGTAATACATTTGAACTGCCTGGAGTGTGGGGAAGCTGAAGATAAGATAGTATTTGATTTGGTCTTAAAAGATAGCCAGCATTTCAGTAGGAAGAGAATTGGGAATAACAGTATAGGCAAAATAGGGAAAGAGGCAGGACAGTAAGGGAACTGGTACAGAATGAGCAAATGGCATAAAGATGTAGTGAGTTTCGAATTTTCATAAAGATTTGTCTAGAATTCTAGTCTTCCGCGCCTTACCTTCCATACATTTCTCTCTCCACTGTGATCTGGCCTTGCCTCTATCACTTGCTCAAATGGCTCTTGGACAGGTTATTAGTAATTTTTCCACTCTAAAACCAATGGACACTCTAGTCCTCGTCTTATTTGACTTTTTGGCAACACTGTCGTCCACTTGCTTTCTCACTCATCCCTTGGCTTCTGCAACACCTTGTTTTTCCTCCTTTTACTCTGATCTCTATTCTCGTGTCCCTTTTCTCTGGCCATCCTTTTTGCCGTAAGTCCTTTTGCGTACTTTTTCTTCTGTATTAATAACAACCATCCCCTGTATTATATCTGAATAATTCTTATTTAGCTTCAGTTCTCTGCTCAGTTATTACTTCCTTTTCCTACCTCCCTATTCCCCAAATCTTGCCTCTGTGCAGTTAGGAACCTCCAGGTGATTGCCCATAGTACCCAGCTGTCCTCTTAGATTAGTACTTACCAGGCATTGTTTCACTGATTGTATCATCTAAATCTAAACACAGAAGTCATGTCCTCCATTATATTTCTAACACTTAGGACAGTGTTGGGCTAACACCAAGTGTTTAATAAATATTTCTTGAATGAATAAATGGTTTATTCAGGGGCCATCCAGAAAATTGGGCTGGTTAAAATAGGGTGTATATAAGAACAGGTGAGGGGAAAAATAGGTCGGGAGAGAATCTTGGACTTTAAACTAAAATGTTTTAACTCCATGTTATAGGCAAAATACTTGGAAGAGCCCTGAGCCTGAAAATGACACGGTCTAGCATTAACCTAGTAGTCTGTTTTGTTAGCTGGTGTAGCCCATGAGGTGAAGCATACAGGAGAGCCTGGTTGGGCAATTGTAAAATTGTAAAAACAGAATAGTGATTTATTGAAAGGGCATGGTGACCAAATGTATATTGGGATGATGAAAGAGAGAAAGGCATTGGAAATAACTCTGAGCATTCTCTTCTACATCACTACCTTTCACTGAGAGAAGGGGTGCAGAGGGAAAGCCAGAAGAAGGATGAATGCGTTCATTTTTTATTTGTTTGTTGGACCTGGTAGGATATTACGGGGATAGTGCAGAGATGTTTGGAAATTCCAGCTTGTAATTCTGAGAAGTTTTGGGCAAGAGATGCGGATTGGAGAGACATTTAAAAGAGGTAATGGTTGAAGCTGTGAAGTTCACCGGAGAGAGAAGACAAAAGGAAAAGAGCTAAGGGCTGCACATGGGACCTTGAAGAAATCCCACCTTTTTAATGGAGGGACACAAAGATAGCAAAGAACAAAGGAAGAGTTTTTCAAAAAAGAGAAGGTAGTCACATTCAAATATTGTTGAAATCGGAATCTTCAGAATGTGGAAAAATAACTTGAAAGTTGGTAGATAGCAGAGCAATGATGGAGAGAAGGTGATAATCTGATATGGGTTTCAAGAGAGGAGGGGGAGATAGTTAAGTTTAGAATGTGAAAAGCAATGCGAAGATGATACAGAGGCACAAGGGAGTAGAAGGCAATGAGAATGTGGCCCCTTCGCGACTTTGAGATAGAGGAGAAATGAGGAAGAAAGTTAACTCTACTCAAGAGGGTGAAAATCCAGGTTAAAGAGAGAGTTAGGTTTTCAGGAATGGAAGGAAGTGGAAGAAGGAGGAAAAGATGAAAGTGTTCAGGGCAAAGGTCCAAAGTGTAAAGGAATTTATTGACAATGGAATGAGAGTTCCTAAGGTTAGAGTAGCAAGGTTTAACCAGTCAATAAATTTCCATTGGGTCAAGTCAACCTGACATCATAGTGCATCTCATCAGCTATTTGCCCAGGTATGTAAATAATGGGTCTGTCAACTTTTATCGTAGTTAATTACATGCTTCATAAAGATAATATTTAGTCACCAGCATTCTACCTTCCTGATTCTTGTTTTTCTGGAGAACCATCCTCCTATTATTTTCTTTAAATGGACTTACTGTTTTCTTATCCTCATTCTAAACAGTAATATCAAAAACAAAAACAAAAACAAACAAACAAAAACAACCAGTAATATCCTTGAAATAACTGGTTCATACTTACATTTTTACACACTACAAATGAAATGCATAACTTAAAATACAAACTGTTTATACAGGTAGAGCATGGGATCTGGCACCCGACAACTTGCGTCAGATCTTATCTCCATCACTTACTAGCTGTGTGACTTTGGGTATCTCACTCAACCTTTCCATGCCTCAGTTTTCTTTTACATAACGTGAGAATGTTGGGTGCTCCAGCCCACTACGATCTTCTCCTTCTCTCAAACTTTTTAGTAGCTCTTCCTATCTTGTTTTCTGTACAACTTATTTGTCCCTTATTAAAGAACAAAAATTCAATGGAGTAAACTTGAAGATCTAATTGGCTTTATTAAGTGATTCATGAATCAGGCAGCAAGAAGAGAGATCTCCTAGGAGTTGTACAAAATGAAAGGTTTTTATAGGTCGGAGGGTAGGGCAAGGAAGCTATTAGCAAAATAAAATAAAATAAAATAAAATAAAATAAAATAAAATAAAATAAAATAAAATAATGAAATAAAATAAAATAAAATGACATTCCAGGCAAAGTCACCTTCCATTAAGGGGAAAGGCAGGGGGTCTTATCAGGTAGATTACCTCATCTTTCTTTTCCTGGGAGGACCCATACGACAGACGACTAATAGGGCTGATCAGAAAATTCCTGACTGACCAGTTAAGATTACATTCCTGGGGGAGGTTGAAACTGACATTAGGTTAGATATTAAGCCCCAGTCTGGTTACTTGGCCTAAGTGAAGCCATTTTGGGCCTGTGACTTTCTTTGTAACACCCCTGTCACATACTACCTTCACTCTTTTTCATCCCAAGAAAATTGCCGAGCGCATACGACATGCGTCACTGGGGGTACCTTCTCCGCATGCGCCGAATGTTTTTGTGCCCTGAGCAAGCCTTCTTGCCCGAAGACGCCACAGACTTCGAAAGCAGTCCCCTGTGCTCTCTCAGCAATTCAATCTCTGTTGAATTAAATTTGGGGAACCAAAAAGCACCTCATTTCCAGATCAAGCTCAAGGCAGGTACTGGCTTTTACACAAAGAAGGTTGAAACTCTTCTGGAATCTGTGGACTGCCTGGTTAGTCAGATAAAATCTTCTGAGGTAGAATTAAAAGGGAAGTTTCCAAGGGGATTTCAAAGTTTGTACTATAAGCAGCTGAGGAGCGTGTAACTGAGTCTGAACTTTGCTTTGACTGCTGGCCTTCAGGGCTGCCTTGGAATAAACACCAGCCACTTCTCTGACTTATCTCTGAAATACAAAGAGCCTGTTTGTACTTTAGGGTCTTCACTGCCTGAATTCTAGAAAAAAGAAAGTGAAAGTGATGAACACATCTTATAGCACTCAGGACCTGGATTTCAACATATAATGGAGTTATTATTTTTTTTTAAAGTCTGTATATCAGTACTGTACACCATCAATCTAAATCAATACTAGTCAACAATACTTAATTATGAACTGGATTTAAACTAAGATCTAACTAAGCATTACTGGACATTGGTAACAAACTGTCATTTCATACATGTCATCACATTTAATCATATTAATCTTTACCACAAACTATTGAGTTAGATATTATTAACCCTGTTCTAGAAATAAAGACACGGACACTCAAGGTCACTTAGCTAGTATCTTGCTCTATTTGTAACCTGAAGAAAATACTTTGTTTTAGAAGAAGATACCTTTTTCATATAGTGAAACTCAGGTATCATGAACAAATGCAGAAACATGTACCGAGTCGTATTTTTGAAGCTATAAATTAAGGGTAGTGAGATGAACTGTCACCTTCTTGAGCCCATAGGCTATTTCGTGTTTTGCTTTTTAACCCTAGATTCCAGTATGAAGAGAAGTTTTAATAAATGCTTGTGGCATGATGTGGGTAAATACTAATGATTTCCTTGGGCCTTGGGTAAATGTATACATTTGCCAGAAAAAATAGAATTCCAGAATTGGAAGGGATCTTAGAGCCATCTGCATCAGTGTTTCTCAAGCTTTAACATGTAGCTTTAGAATCCTCTGGAGAGTTCGTTAAAACACAGATTGCTGTGCCCCAGCCCCCCAGAGTTTCTGGTTCACAAGGTTTGGGATGTGACTGAAAATGGTGTGTTTCTAACAAGTTCCCAGATGAGGCTGATGCTGCCGGTTCACGGACCAAACGCTGAGAATCACTAAATATGCTACAACGATAACATTTATTAAGGGCTCATTATGTGCCAGGCACTGTGCTAAGTGCATTAATTACATTATGTCGTTTAATCCTTACAGTAAGTCTAAGGATGGTGATGTTATTAGGATCTCCATTTTATTTATAAGAAAAATGAGACACAGAGAGGTTGTCTTTTGTCCAACTTCACTCTTCCAACCAGTGGTGGAAGCAGGGTTAGGAACTCAGGGGGTCGGTCCGATGCTAGATCTGGCACCATCACATGATGGTGTAGGACCTCCCAGAGTGAACTGCTCCTTACATCAGTCCAGATAAGGACAGGTGCTTAGCTCAAAGTCATGCAATGAGTTGAAAGAAAACGTGAAGGAGGACACAGGCTTCCTAATCCAGCATCTTGTAGGCTACCTTCTTTTGACATAGAGCATGAGGATCAGGCAAAGACTCCACTCTCTCTGCCAATTTGGATTCCCAAGGTGGTCACCTTCTGATCCGTGTGAGTGGCACAGATGCCTTTATGGTGTTCTGATATTCTAATGGGTTCCCCCACTTACCCCCTCTTTCATCTGACTGAGGTAGGTCGTGGTTGCTGTGTAGGAGAGAATAGGGGGCGATGGATGCATCCCAAGGCTGGAAGCAAAGCTCCAGAAAGGAAAAGCGTTAATCAAATTGGAGAATGGCTAGAGTGGGTGGAAGGAAATGTCTTCGTGTGTCTTGGCAAGTCCTCAGTTATATCTCAACCAACACTTAGAAAATTCAGCTCTTAGGGACTTCAGGTCACTGTACTTTGACCTCCAAGTCTCCCCGGGATGCTGGGAAGGAAAATTAAGAATGTTTGGTTAGTGGAAGATTGGGCCCGGGAGGGCCCATAAATCTTAAAATCAGTCCCCCAGAGGCTCTGTCTGTCCTTAGCTGTGCTCTACTCATTGCCCCAGAGTGTGTCCTCATCTGGGCCAGCTGTCGGACAAATATCTACAAAAAGAGGCAGCGCACTGCACCGGGCAGAGCACTGGCCTTGGCCCAAGTGCCTCCTTGCCACTGACACCTTCGTGAACTTGAGCAGGACTGTTATCTTTCAGAGCTGGCTTCCTGGTTGGTAAAAAGGTGTGTTGTAAATAGAGTAATGACTTCCCCAAATGTCCACATCATAATCCCTGCAAGCTGTGAATATGCTACCTTATATGGCAAAAGGTGATTTTCAGATGTGATTAAGGGTCTTGAGATGGGTAGATTATCCTATGTTAACTAGGTGAACCCATTGTGATCACAAGGGTCTTTATAGGCGAAAGAGGAGCAGAGGAGTCTGTGTTAGAAGAGATGAGACCACAGAAGCTGAGGTTGGAGTGATAGGGTTGCTGGCTTTGAAGCTGGAGGGGACCACCAACCTGGGAATGCAGGTAGCCTAGGGATGCAAACTGGAAAAGTCAAGGAACTGATTCTCCCCTCCGAGCCTCCAGAAGACGCATAGCCCTGCTGATGCCTTGATTTAGTCCCTTAGGACCCATTTAAGAATTCTGACTTACAGATACTGTAAGATTATATAGATTTGCATTTTAAGCTGCTAAGTCTGTGATAGTAGCAGTGGGAAACTAATATAGGGGGTGAATGATGCTTTCCTTGTCTACTTCTTAGGGTTGCTGTGAGAGTCAAATGAAATAGTTTATGTGATGTCACTTTATTAAATATTGTAACCCACCATCCAAATACAGGTTTCCCTGCTACCCATAACTGGAACGTTCCTAGGAAATCTTTCATAATATGAAATGGCATAAAGGGAAGAAACAATCACCATTAATTTATACGCAAAAGTTCTTGAGGGTACCCAGACCCCCCAGATAATCTCTCTTAGGCCTTTCTGATACTTCAGGACACATCTTGCTAATGCATGGACAGGATAAGTGGAAATAAAGCACAGATGCTCCCAGACACAGTTCAAAGTTCTGTCAGCTTGGTGCTGGGATGTTGAGTGTAGTTCCTGGGGAAGGAGCTTGGCAGGGCCACTCTTCCGGCCCGGGTGCGCTGTCTTCATAACAGCTTGCTGAAAAAAACAAATGGTGAATGCTATTTTTGCATTTCTCCTTTTTTAGTAAATACAAAAATCCTCTTTGTATTTCTTTCAGTTAACAAAAACAAGGACTAATGTAGGTCTTGTGTAAAAGCCAAGTGGCCTAATGCAAACTTTTGCAAATTGGGGGCGATACCTATAGAAGGCCCTGTCATTCTCAGCATTAGAGTGATTACTTGAGACAGGAACCATGGATAGATGAGCAGAGTGGTGCGTTGGTAAAAATTTAATAATCAGCTCTTGGGACAAAGATTAGGTACTGATTTGTAGTACTTACCTATTACCACCTTATAAGTACTCCCATGATGGCTGAGTTCAGTCTACAACATGAAGTCGCTGAGCCAAGAGTTGGAGGAAGATGGACAGATCAGCTCTTACACCGCTACAGAAGCTCAGATTCTGCCCCCACCACAAAAAAGAATGCATGGAAAATGCTCATTCTGGGGGGTGGGAGTTCTCAAGGTAATCCTCACCCAGGAAGGCCAGAACATTACAGTGACCTAGTGGTACCATCCAGGAAATAACCTGCTTCCAGAATCTGCACTGGGTTGGAGTTTGTAATTTTCTGCATGGGAGTATCTCTGCCTTGAATAAGGGAAGATCAAAAGGGAATGTGGTCAAAAGGTAAAAATTTCTAGTTATAAGATAAATAGATCCTGGGGATGCAATGTACAACATAATGACTGTAGTTAACAATACTGTAGTGTATATTGAAACTTGCTGACAGAGTAGATCTTAAGGGTTCTCATCATAAGAAAAAGATTTTAACTATGTGAGGTGAGAGATGCTAACTAAACTTCTGGAGGTGATCATTTTCTATTACATAGATTTATTAAAAATTTATCAAGTCATTATATTGTATGCCTTGGACCAATATTAATACAATATTATAGGTTAATTATAGCTCAGTAAATCTGGAGGAAAAGAGTGAATAGAATCCTTACATAGCCTCAGGAAGAATTCAAGTTTGGTTGAAGGAAATTCTTAAATACAAAGTCTGTCTTTACCAGGTCAGGTTCCTACAGAAAAAACAAATTTGGGGACCTGGGAGATAGGTACTCTTGAAATGTGGCTCCTTGCTTGAGGTTGTAGGGAGATTCTGTCAGCACATATAAATTGGACACACACTGTGTTCCTGCACTGGGCTCATGAAAAGGTGTAACAACAATTAGACATGGTCCCTGTCCTCAAGGAGCTCACAGTCTAGTAAAGTCATCACTCAGGTCTCATACTTATGCCATCATCACACATAGACGCCATCGCTTGGGTCTCATATTTATGACATCATCACACTTAGCTGTCATCACTATAGTGTCTCATACTTAAATTTTTTGCATAATCATGGATCGCTGATACATTTTCGAGTTGAAAATTTTAAATATAAACTACAGAATTGGATTTGGCTGGATATAAAAGTAACTCAACTTCAGTGGCTTAACCCAACAGGAAATTGTTTTTCATGTAATAAAGAGACGACAATTAGAAAGTTGAAGACAAGGATAGCTGCTCAATGAAACAGCCTCTTTCTTCCTCCTTCCTCTCCCATGCGTAGTAGCTTCGTGGTCCAAGGTATCTATACCTCGTCTAGCCATTTCACCCGGCTTCCAGGCCAGAGATGGGGGGGATCCAAGAGAAGTGAACAGAAAAAACATCTGCCAACCATCTCACCCTTTTTATCAGGAAAACAATAGTTTCCCTTAAATTCTTATTCAGTAGGCTTTTGTTTACATCTTATTGGCCAAAACTGGATCATATACCACCCATAGCTATGAGGGAGTCTGGGGAGATGAATATTTTTTAACTGGGAATATTGTTACCTGAACAAAACTTGAGTTCTGTGAATAAAGGAAGAGGATGAGATAGTCAAAGCAAGTGGAAAAATCTGTCACCTGGTCAGTCTCATTTAAGAAATATCTGTATAATCATGTACTTATGGGCCAGCTTGGCTAACACATGTTAAAATACAAAACAGAGATTAAAACCTTAAATGCATAGCTATAAAGAATTTAAATAGCAAACGTAGGAAACCGGACTGCAACTACCAGAGGTTTTCTGGATTGCTTTGCGGGAATGTAGAATTTGCTGAGTTCCCTTCCCAGCCACAGGACTAGCCCAGGCTTCAGAGGAGAGATGATTTCCAAGGCATGTGGCAGGAACTGGCTCTGAGGTATAGGATCAGAAAGCAAGAATTAAAAAGTTTTTTTTTTAATTGAGGTATAATTATATACACTAAATTGCATAGATCGTAAATGTACTGTATGATGAGTTTTAACAAATGTATACTCTCTGAAACCAATACCTCAAATAAGACCTGATTATTTTCACCACCCCAGAAAACTACCTCATGAAATTTCTAGTCAACCTTTTCTCCACCCAGGTATAATAATATTCTGATTTGTGTCCCCATAAATTAGTTTTGCCAAACATGGGTCTTTGAGCCACATTCAGAGTGGTCAGGGTAAAAACAATTTTTTTTTTTTTTTAGAGAGAGAGAGAGAGAGCATGGGGAGGGGCAGAGGGAGAGAGAGAGTCTTTAAGCAGACTCGGTGCTGAGGGTGAAACCCAACACAGGGCTCCGTCTCACCACCCTGAGATCATGACCTGAGCCAAAACCAAGAGTCGGATGCTTAACGGACTGAGTCACCCAGGCACCCCCAGGGTAAAAACATTTTAAGGGAGTTTAACATCAGAACTAAAGAATTAAAGAAGAAACTGGCCCCCTTTTCAAAGATACACAGTACATGGCACCTAGAAGATACTGGCAAACAGTTTCTTTGGTTAGGTTGATAACCTGTACTGTCCTTTCTCTGG
The DNA here is from genome assembly GCA_028534135.1 of Potos flavus. Taxonomy (NCBI): domain Eukaryota; kingdom Metazoa; phylum Chordata; class Mammalia; order Carnivora; family Procyonidae; genus Potos; species Potos flavus. The sequence goes on from CM052886.1 coordinate 93,242,782, forward strand.
CCAGGAAGGGTTTCATTCAACACCCTGCCTACAAAGAGCCAATTTCCTAAAGGGTTCTCCTCCCCCCAGGGAACATCATGCACAAAGCTCTTCAATATTGAGATCACCAGCATGGTTTTTAATGGGACGATTTCCTAACTCCCTCCAGGGCTTCATATGGTTGAGTAACCAGGCTGATGCCTGTGTGGCAGGCAGGTTTGCTCTTCGGGATGAGAAACTCTGTGAACATGCATCCCCGAGCGCCCAGGTACTGTTAATGAGTCATTGGTAACGAGCAGACGAGACACCACGCACGATTTGTCCACTTTTCCTGCCCTGGGACCTCCCTTGGTCAACAACTCCACCAACCCCACCCTCCGCAGGTGGAACGACTGGGTAGAAAGACACATTTTTGCAACCAAGATAAGGTTAGAACGACTGTTGCTGTGACCCAGCTCTTCATCGGGAAAGCTTTTTCCGAGTCAGCCCAATCGTGGATGAGCTTGTGAAACTGCGTTTCTCTTTTTCTCTGACTTTACAATGGAGACGCACACTTTTACAGCTTTTTTGGGAAAAACCAGCACCAAGCAGATGTGGTGCCTGGAACACTGATGCCTCGCTGAAGTCGCATGCATCATTGGCCAATAAAATGCCATGGTCCTCTTTGGTTCCCAGCCACACTAAGTTACACGTGCTGCGGGTTTCCACCAGGGTATGGGGTCTGGAGGCGGTGGAGACAGCATTTGGCCAATTGACAAGCTTCATGACCCCTGCGGTGCTCTTCACCCCCAGCCCGCAGCGTTTCTGGAATCCCTCTGCTAGCTGTGGTTTGGGCATACAGTATCCTTGGAAGGTTGTATCTTTCCTTATAGTGAGTTATTTTTAATTAAGCCCACAGGACCCAGCCTGGTATTCTCGTCCCTGGACAGTCTGTTCCCAACCAACCGTTGTCACTGGCTTCTACCCTGAGCAGACCTCATTCTTCTCTAGCCAGTAGAATGTGGTAGATATGGACTCAGGAGACAGAAAACCCTGGGTTCTAATCCAGCTCTGTTCATTATTCCTAGCCGTATTGAGCTATAACTACTTTTCCCCACGTCCTTGCTTACATCATTATCTTGGCCTGAGATGCAATCTCTCTCTACTCCCTCTCACAGAGGCAAATCCTATTCACCTTCTAAGGTCAAACACAAATACCAGCTTTAGCCCTTCCTAACAACTAGGTTGAGACCTCTTCCTCTGAATTACCTGGGCCCCGTCTGTTTGCCTTTTCCATATCTTGATTTCAATTGTTCCTATAGCTTTTTCTCTTCTGCATTTCTACCTTGATTCTCTGTCATAGAACCTATTACACAGTAGGGTTACCAGATAAAATACAGGACACTCGGTGAAGTTTAAATTTCTGATAAACGATGAGTAAATTGGTTTAGTGTAAGTATGGCCCAAGCATTGCATGGGAAATACTTATATTAAAAATTTCTGTGATTTATCTGAAATCAAAATGTAACTGAACACCCTGTATCGCACACACACTAAATCTGGCAGCCCTTCACACCTGACTCTTTTTAGCGGATAGTTGGGCTCTTGCTTCTCTGGCTCCTTCACTGGGTCGCACATTATGTGACAGTAGCAATCTTGTCTCATTTGTCTTTGCATCCCCCAGTGTTTGTTCCTCCAAGCAGTTGCTGGGGAAATCTTCATTGATCAGTGTAAGGACTGTCACACCTGCACGTCTGAGCACAGAGTAGTTTCAAAGAGCCTCAGCTTTGGAATCAGATGGACCAGAACGTGTCATGTTTGCATCCCTAGACTAACTATGTGTGCCTTCACAAGTTACCCCATTCTCATATACGCTCCTCTGTAAGGTGGGAAGAAGAATATACCTATTCCGAAGGCATTACCTACCTCCCTTCTCAATATGCATATAGAGGGCTTAGCACAGTGTCTGGTCCATAGGAAAGGCTCATCCGTTGGTAGCTCTCGCTGTTGGAAATGATGAAACACATTCAGACCAGCTAGCTCAGCTTTAGCAGCAACTACTTTGCTACCAACAGTCAAGGCTGTATAAAAGAACTAATTGTATGGAGTTTGGAAACAAAATGCAGGATGGATCCTAGTCTTCCTTTGGCGAGAGTTCTTAACTCATTTGGTTTTCCTTTTCAGTTTCCTAGGCCAAGGGCATGTTCTGTTCCCTTGTGTGCCCTTCGAAGATGTCGGTTCATCTCTTGCTCTAAGCATGCCTTCCCCGGCATGCTGAGATGTCGTAGCTCCTCATCCAGCCCTTCGTGACTAGGTTTTACTTTCCCCTGGTCCTGGGGGCCTAGTTGCCCAACCAGAAATTCTTTGCAGCTTCCTTTGGATAGTATGGCTCTGTGTGTGTGTGTGTGTGTGTGTGTGTGTGTGTGCATAGATATGTGTGTATTGGAGAAGAAAAGGGTTGTTTTGGTGTCTCCTAATTCTCCAGGCACAGTTGGGTGAGTGGCCATTACCAAAATCACTAGCATCTGACAGGTATTTATTACTACTAGACTATGTGCACAGTCTCAGTGACTTTAATGGGGCCTCTGTCCTCCAGCAGGCATTATGGCAGATACTTCGCTTATATTGTCCCACTGAATAATCACAGCAGCTCTATGAGGTAGATGTTCTCATCTCAATTTTGTGAATGGGGAAACGGAATGAAAAAGATTAGTAACTTCCCTTAAGGCCACAAGGCAGGTAACTTCTAGCTGCAATTCAAACCCAGTTCCTTGACTCCAGCCCTCAGGCTCTTTCTCCAATGCCAATGGTTCTTTACCCCGGTTGCTCATTCGAATGAACCCAGGACCCAGAGAGCTTTTCCAATGCACTGATGTCTAGACCTTCTCCCCAGAAATTCTGATTTAATGATTTTTGAGAATCATTGCAATGCTATGGGTCCACCATCAACCCATATGCTGGGACATGAATTACATTGCATCCTAAAACTTTCCTATGATTTTTATTCAAAGATTTTTTGTCTCAATTATTGTAGATTGATGCCAGGTATATACATGCTCTGTATAACTATAGAAATGTGGGTATAACAGAAGTAGCAAAGTAGAAGCAATAGCCCATGTTGCTCTTCTGTTAGGTGAAAAGAATCTTTAAAAAAGTATTTTGATAATCCCTCCCAAGTTTATTTCACATTGCTTTTTTTGAGGAAACTTTGCTATAATTTATCCAGTTTCCAGAGATTCTTTTCTTTTTGGCCAAACTTTACTCCATGGGCTACCTCATCTTTCTTTAGGCCAGGGTGGAGCAGGCTAAGGCTAGATGATTTGTTTTCTGTGCTCAGTTGAATTTGTCTTCTCTTTTGTTTTTATTTTAGTCTAGGGATTTTTTTGATTGTAATCACTTTTACCATTTCTTTTGCTTTCAATATACCCTAGAAAGTCTTCGCCATCAAAAAGCTGTCATGTGGGGCTCCTCGGTGGCTCAATAGGTTGGGCGTCTGCCTATGGCTCCGGTCATGATCCTGGAGTCCTGGGATTCAGCCCCGAATCCGGCTCCCTGCTCAGCGGGGAATCTGCTTCTCCCTCTGCCCCTCACCCTGCTCATGCTCCCTCTCTCTCTCGCTCTCTCTTTTAAATAAATAAATAAAATCTTTTTAAAAATGCGTCATGTGCTATTTTCTCCCTCTCATGCTCTCTCTCAAATAAACAAAATCTTAAAAAAAAAAAGAAAGCTGTCATGTGCTATTAATGATCTACAGTGAAAGTTGCTCTTTGTTTCAATACCATTGGCCTACTAATTAGGAGTGTAATCTGGGGCCAGTTTTATTTTTGGTAATCTCAGTTTTGTTCATTGCTAAATCCGGGTTAATAAAAATCTACCACCCTTGATTTCCATGAAAATTCATTGAGCAAACAAAATCGGTGTGTTTACTTGTTTAATGCATCTCCACTACTGTATGCTCTTCTAGGCACCAAATCTGTTTTGATTTCCATTGTGTGTTTGGTGCCTAGAATTGTGGTGGGATTTAGGAGATGCTCAGGAAATACTGGTGGAATATTGACTATTGAGTGGACTTGGGAGCTAGACATGCTGAGTTCTGAGCTTTTGCTGCATCACTTACAAGCTGTGTGAACTTGAACAAGTTTTTTATTTTCTCTGTACCTTCATTTCTACATTTGTAAAATAATAATAATGGTAATAATACATTGAATATGGTTGTAGCAAAGATTGAATGATACATGCTCATAAAGAAATCGGTTCAGTGCATGGTTAATGATGTGTTAGTGAAGATGACCGTGTTACCTAGAAATATTGATTTCCACGATGTTATTGTTGGAAACCAGAAATATATTCCAAAATTAAGAGCTACTTACTTAAAAAAAAATAGCTATGAAGCTCCAATGAGGGAAAATGAAGTAGAATCTGCACACTTGCTTTTTGCCATATATTTTCATCCTACGGTGTGTTACTTCTCTTGGAGAGGAAAACAAAGAAGTAAATTCAGTTTATGCCCAAATATGAATGACTTCAGGAGTTATTCTGGGATGTGTGTGTGTGTGTGTGTGTGTGTGTGTGTGTGTAATTGTATATTAAAAGAAGACTCAAAGTAAGATCTGTGCATTTCACTGTATGTAAATAATACTTAAAAATCTCTGTACAAATATTGAACTATGATTAATTACACACATGCTGCAGGATTTGGGGATAAACTGTCCTGACGTCTGCAACTTTGAAATGCATTTAAAAATATGACGCATTGATGAACGGGGAGATGCTTAGATATATGATAAAGCAAATACAGTTGAGCCTGGAACAACACAGGACTTAGGGGGTGTCAACCCCCCATGTGGTCAAAGATCCATGCATAACTTATGACTTCCCCCACAACTTAACCACTGGTAGCCTACTTTTGACCAGAAGCCTTACTGATAACATAAACAGTTGATTAACACGTATTTTATATATTACATGTATTATGTACTGTATTCTTACAATGAGGTAAGCTAGAGGAAAGAAAATGTTACTAAGAAACTCACAAGGAAGACAAAATACATTTACAGTGCTCTACCACAAAAAAACCCACGTATGAGTGGACCCGTGCAGTTCAAGCCTGTGTTGTTCAAGTGTTAACTGGACAGTAAAATGCTCATTACAGAATCTACGGGTTAGTGACGTTCACTGCACCCTTTTATCAATACTTCCATATATTTGATATTTTTCATAATAAAATGTTGGGAGGAGGGGCACCTGGGTGGTTTAGTCATTAAGCATCTGCCTTTGGCTCAGGTCATGATACCAGGGTCATGGGATCGAGCCCAGCATTGGGCTCCCTGCTCGGCGGGGATCCTGCTTCTCCCTCTCCCACTCCCCCTGCCTGTGTTCCTGCTCTCGCTGTCTCTCTCTTGGTCAAATAAATAAATAAAATTTTTATTAAAAAAATGTTGGGAGAAAAAAGAAAGTTGGGGGACCCTGGGGAAAGGCAAGACCTAAGCCCAAGGAAGGTACGTTCATGCTGGATTTCAGGCATGTGGTACTTGTCAGTATCTATATTTTAGGAAGACTTCCTTGATTCTTTCTTAATCATAGCCCCTAGAAAACCTCCAACACTACTACGTCTTCATAATGCTGACCCACATGAAGGAAAGCAAGGTCTGAGTTGAAAAAAAGCAATGAAAACACATTAAGAATGGGAGACAGAAGCAGGCTATCCTTTGGCACTTTGGGGAACAACAAAATATTAGAATCCCAGGCATCCAGGATGGCTGAGAGAATTATGAGACTCTGATCTCTGGCTTTAGGCCTTCTATCATACATATTATTGACCACGTAGGTGAAAAACGTTAGAAATAATTGACCATTTCATAGAGGTACAAAGGTACATGCAGGCCATTTCTTTGGAAAAGTATCTATGATCTTAACTTGGGTTTTTGGAATGACAGTTTTTGTCTTGTTGTGGAAAGACATAATAAGAAAGGATTTGATAAATTTGAGAATATGCATCAACTTCCTATAAGAACATTTTGGAAATTTGGTGAAGATAAGTTTTAGGTTTATACACACATAAATAATCAGGAACATACCCTGGTAGTCAAAGGCAATACAAGTATCTTCTCTTGGCTATAGAGGAGGTCCTGATGGAGTACAGGAAGCCTTTAAGAAGAAGATGAGAAGGAGTGGCCATGCTATTGTACATCTGAACAAAAGGGCCATGGTTTTATCATGAGCTCATTCAAATGGCAGTTGTGAGGCCCATTTATTTGACTTTTTCTTCTGTTTACACAAATGGAAACACCCTGCAAGGTTTACTAAAAGCAGATGTATTAAATATCAACACTAAAAACTGGTTTAACCAGGAAACAATGAGCATTAAAACACACAAAAAGGAGAGAATGAACAAGAGTCAGGGGAGAGCAATGTGGCAACCCACAGGAATCCCAGGCAGGGCAAAAATATCCAAATCAAGGTCATAGCCAGTTACAATCAGTCACACTGGGAAGAGAGCAAATAATGCTCACTTCTTTACCATTTGCTCAAGACACAGAACCAATTTCCTGCCTGTCTTTGATGCCTCCTTGATGATCCCAAGACTCTTAACAGCAGAACCCATGGGCTTGTCCTTTAGGGAAGGTCGTAGTTGGTAAGACCATGACAGTCTGTAGTGTCAAGTGCTTAGGGCCCTACCAGCACGGTGACCACTGTATGTGGTCTGTATGTGTTACAGAAGGTGTCCTCTGGGTGGATGAATGACAATACATGACTTTTCCTCCGGGCTCGCACAAGATTTGGGGATGGGAGTGGTGGCTGGATTTCAGCCCCTGTCTACCTTTCAGCTTGATCCTTTCGTGAAGTGCAGACACTCTGTAATTGTACATGGCGGCCCTGGAAAACTTTTTATCTGCTCTACTGTAGGTGTACCCCCTTTTACCAATGAGGAAGCTAAGTCCTAGAAGACCAAAACATCTCATCTAAGGCTACAACATAAATAGCAATAGACTTTTCTTGGGAGAAAAGCCATTCCCAATGTGGGTCTTGGTCAGTATCATTGTATAAAGCACCTGCTGCACGCAAAGTACTCTGCCAGGTTCTAGGGGATGGTGGGCTGCATAGATGCCTAGATGTCTCCAACCTAACTCTAAAAGCCAGGCAGTGCTGCCTGAGCTGCATAGATGTCTAGATGTCTCCAACCTAACTCTAAAGCTAGGCAGTGTGTGCCGTGTGCTGCCTCATGTGGACCATGAGAGCCACAGGAGCTCCCAAGAAAGCATAATAATCACTCTCCTTTGCAACTGGAGAAGGTTGCACTGACATGAGACTTGAGTCAAATGAAGAATGGATAGGACTCAGAAAACCAGAGAAGACCAGGCAGGATTGTAAGGGGAGAAAGCAGTGTGCACAGTGGTGTGGGGAGAGGCTCCATGTTGCTGACCCCAGTCACTCCACGGCAGCATGTCACTCACTCTCATTCCCTGTTCCCTTTCTTAAGTGCAATCTTCACTCCAGACCACAACCCTCTTTTTGACAGAACTTACCCATCCCCTATCTTATGCACCCCAGGTCTGCTTTCTGAAGGGTGGTAGCTAGTTATATAAGAGAAACTGGGGTTAAGTATTTGTATATTAATCCACCCACATAAAAGAGAGGCATTGTAATGAGGAATTTCTGGATATATTGCCATAAAACATTTTTTTTTAAAGATTTTATTTATTTATTTGAGAGAGAGAAAGTGAGAGAGGGCATGGGAGAGGAGAAGGTCAGAGGGAGAAGCAGACTTCCCGTGGAGCTGGGAGCCTGATGTGGGACTCGATCCCAGGACTCCGGGATCATGACCTGAGCCGAAGGCAGTTGCTTAACCAACTGAGCCACCCATGTACCCACCATAAAACATTTCTAAAACTTTTGGGATTATAGGCAGAGAGAAAGAGTTTATATTTGATACCTACTTTAATGCAATAAATTCTCCTCTAAACTTAGCAACAACAAACATTTATCTCACACAGTTTCTTAGGGTCAGGAATTTAAGAACCATTCAGTGGGTAGATCTGGTTTAGGGTGTTTCATGAAGTTTCCATCAGGGTATTGGCCAGGGCTGTGTCATCTGAAGGCTTGACTGGGGCTGAAGGATTTGCCTATAAGCTCACTTACCTGGTTGTTGACAGGGGGCTTCAGTTTCATGTGTATTTCCATAAGAGAATATTCTCACAACTGGCCTGCACCAGAATGAGTGATCAAAGAAAGAAAGAACAAACAGACAGAGACAAACCTGGCAGAGTACTTTGTGTGCAGCAGGTGCTTTATACAATGATACTGACCAAGACTCACATTGGGAATGGCTTTTCTCCCAAGAAAAGTCTATTACTATTTATGTTGTAGCCTTAGATGAGATGTTTTGGTCTTCTAGGACTTAGCTTCCTCATTGGTAAAAGGGGGTACACCTACAGTAGAGCAGATAAAAAGTTTTCCAGGGCCGCCATGTACATGTGGCTTTTATGACCTAGCCTCAGACAAAGCATCACTTCTGCTGTATTTTACTGGTCATTCAGACCTCCCAGGATACAACATGGAAAGAAATTATATAAGGGGATAAATAAAGGTGGGGACCACTGGGGACCATCTCAAATATTCCAGTACTACTGAATCATATTTTGGGGGCACTAGAGCTTTCAAAACATATACCACAGGTAATATAATGCTCTGGATATCCTAAAAGTTTCCTTCTTTAAAATATCTAAATATTCTTTTTTTAAAAAAATGTATTTATTTATTTGAAAGAGAGAGCGCGTGCACGCACTAGCATGAGAACATGAGCAGGTGGGAGGGGCAGAAGGAGAAGCAGACTCCCCGCTGAGCAGGAAGCCTGTGGGGCTCAATCTTAGGATCCTGGGATCATGACCTGAACCGAAGGCAGCCACTCAATGACTGAGCCTCCCAGGCACCCTAAACACCTAAATATTCTTAATAAAAAACTTTTTAACAGTCTTTAAGAATGAACTGCTATGCTTACTGGAAAAGGAGAGGCAAAATAAACAAGTAAATGAGGAAGCATGAATCCAGAGATATAAACTAGTGTTTAAGCTGAAGGTTGCCCTAGGGGCATCCTCAGGAGACCCAAAGAGTGTGTTTAATGTCTGCATGGTAAGCATGAGACAAAGTCTAGGGGAACAGGAGAAGTCAGATCAGAGACCCTCTTATAAATTATCCTGGACCCCAAAAGATGTCTCCTCAGTGACAGTTTAATTTATTTTTTAAGTAGGCTCCACGCCCAGCATGGAGCCCAACACAGGGCTCGAACTCACAACCCCAAGATCAAGACCTGAGCCGAGATCAAAGGTTGGACGCTTAACTGATTGAACCACCCAGGTGCCCCTCTTCAGTGACAGTATAAACCAGGAATTTCTGGGACTCCATTTCCTCACTGAAGAGGCTAGAAAGGAAATTTGCCTGTCTTGACCCTGGCTCTAGAGAGCAGGCGGAAAAATCCGAGAATCTGTAACCGCACACTAACGTCTATGCAAGCTTCCAGCCAAGTTGACACTCTCAGTACAGTTTGAAAAACCCGAGATGATCATTTGTTTTCATGGGGCCCGGAGTTGGCAGCACTCTCAGTGTAGAAATAAATCAGATCCTCACTGAAGGCATCACCCTTATCAGAAGCCTCAAAGATTTCCAGATATAACATTCCATTGAACTGGGGTTCATGATTAAAATAAAAAAAATCACGGTGTACTCGAGGAATTGAGGCATCATTAGAGAGAACCAACAAAAACCACAGAGAGCAGATCAGGCTGACAAGCACTCCAGATATTTGACTATTGATTATGGAACACATTGGAGTTTATTTAATATGCTCGACAAAGAAAAGACACTATCAAATGGAAGAGTGAAAAATAAGAGACCACTGAATGACTAGTCCTATTTGATAACCAAATAGAATGTCCATAAGTGAAAATTAAATTTAATAAAAGTAAAAAAAGTCATTGCATTTTAAAGGGTTATCGAAGTGCCCACGTGATATCTTTGATTTTTGCCTCTTGGCTCATAGAGCCCAACCTATTTATAATCGGGCCCTTTACAGAGAAACTGGGCCAATCCCTGCGGTACTGAAACCTGTGTAGGAGACCCTCAGTCAGCCTGAGAGGTCATTCTAAGGTTGACGATAGAAGGAGTAGCCACAGAGGCAGGGCTGACCACTGAGGGGGTGGTGGGGAGGATGAGGGGGTGACTGAGGGAGGCCAGAAAGCCTCAGTGGGACACAGGTTTGGGTCTCAAAACAAAAGGGAGCCTAGTTTCGTGTGTCCATTAAGCATAGAGGGATGTATACCTTGAACAACCCCCGAGGAATGTGGGAACTTAGAAGCCTTGCTTTTTAACTTTTATATACAGCGTGGGGGAAATATGAGACTGATGCGCTGCCTACTGCACTAAGGAGGCAGGTAGGGTGGGGGAAATAAATCTTAGTCGCCCTGGAGCCTCAAGAATTTAACGCAAGTGTGTGGGGAAGTCTGGGGTAGAAAGATACTGGTCTGTGCATGTGTATGCTTAATAATTATTAAGCAATTATAGATGGCATTCTGCAAATAGAGCACATTAAGAAGGAAAGGGAGAAAAGGGATTTCGTTGCCTGAGTCATGCATCTGAAGCTGCATATCCTTAGGTGCTCTCTAATTGCCAAACACGGATCAAGACCAAGTGGTTCTTTTATGGCCATTGGGGACGCCGGGGATGGGCCTCAAAGCTGTTTCTAAACACCGAGTGCTGACATGTTTGCCCGGGAGGGGTGAGGGAGGGGCAGGATGCTGGCAGGAAGCTTGAGATGACCCCAGGGCAGTAGGAGCTGCAGGAAGCCAGTAAGGGAAGTGATTTGGGGAAAGGAAAGCAAGAGGCTCATCACACCCCAGGCTTCTCCTTTGAAGATGGACGCCACGCCCAGCCTGTCCAAATTTCCCCTAGCGTGCATGCTCATCTTTCCCTGGTTTTTCAGAATGAGCGAGCAAGGATGAAGTCGTAGAACATGGAACCTGGCTCGGAGCCGCTGTCTTCCGAGTCTCTTGTTACATGCCAGGTGCTTTCACATCAATGTCAGAGTCAATATCAGCCTTCCCATTTTGCAGATGAGGAAGCCAAGACGCGGATAGAAACCTTAAGAGCTGTGTCCAGGGCCACAGAGCAAGTTAGCGATGAATTCAGGTCTCACTCCAAAACTCAACTCTTTCTTCCCTAACGAGCAGATATAGCCAAGAGCCACATGAAGGGATTAACCCTCGTCCTCTGGCAAGAACAGGAAAAAAATCAGAAAATTAAGCCCAACTACCCTGACTCCCACATATGCCCTTGTCTGTCGTCCAGGATTACTCTGCTAAACAGAGAAATTTGCCCCCAAATGTCTCCAGTGACCTATCAGGGCTCTTTCTGTCCCGACATGTTAGCTCAACCCCTAGGGTAGCAAACGGACTCAAGAACCAAAAGAAGAAAAAGTTCCGTTATTAGGAATTTGCTGTGAAAATACTCACCTGCTGGGAGTGGAGAGTGCAGATGGTCTACCGAGACTTTCTGCTGCGAGAGATATACTAAGGAATTCGGCTGAGAAGAAGCCAGGAGAGCCTATCGCTGATGCTGGCAGGATTGCTGGCCAGCACAGAGGGCGAGGAAGAGTTTAGTGGGTACAGAGACTGGATCAACAGAACTCCTGAGTGAGGAGAGGAGGTCTGCGGCCAGTGTGTGGGGACAGACTTTATTCACCGGCTTCACGACTCTCTGGAAAGCTGGGGCTGGCTCCCACCTTCTACTGGAGGGGCCAAAACTACGACGAGCGCTCTAGCAAAGGATCGAGAGAAGGGAGAGAAAGAGCGATGAGATGGTTAATTTTTTGTGTCACTTTGATTGGGCCAGAGTTGCCCAGCTCTGTGGTTGGACATTATTCTGGGTCGGTCTGTGAGGGTGTTTCCAGATGACATGAACGTTTGAACTGATATACGGCGTAAAGCAGATTGTCCTTCCCAGTGTGGGTGGGCTTCATTCACTCCGTCGGGAACCTGAATGGGCACACAACCTGGGCCACAGACCCTGCCTGCGCTCAGGAGGGTCTGCACTTAGTACTTTGCTGGCGCAATCTTGAAATTCTTAAGTTTTGAATGCACCGCCCCCCCCCCCCCATTTTCATGTCGTTCAAATTATGTAGCTAGTTCTGAATGGACAGGTGTGGTTGTGTGCTTGGAGAAGTGTCAGTGACGGAGGGGGGAAGTGACAGAGTTAGCTCTTGCAGCATAAAAGCCCAGACGGTGTTCCCCCCACTGTCCCTTGGTTCCCCCACCCATGACTGACCTCAGGAGTCAGGGACTCAAGTGTCTGCTTTGAACAGGCCACATAAAGGAAGGAAGGAAAATGCTGATGACACAAAGCTAAAGAAGCTCCTCGGTGAAAATAGCACGGACTCTTTCTGGTCCCTCAGGCTGAGTTTCATAACCCTTTGTCACGTAAACGCTTTTCTCCAGGGCTCAGAAGTTGAGAAATGTGAACTGTCTGGCAAGCCCTTCCTCTTGCACAGAGAGAATAGGCACCTCTACTGGATGACCTCCCTAAGGCAGAAGGCAGTGAGTCAAGCCCATTTTGCTGGAAGGATCGTCAGAGCTGAGTGGGGAGGAGGTTCTCAGGCTCCAGGGCTGGGCTTGGCCAACCGCACAGGTCAGTACCAGACCTAGAGAAGCTTCCGATGGCTCATGACTTTCTTGGGAGACAATCTCAAGCACACCGTAGCCAGGATTCCAAGACTTTTCCAACTTTAGGTAATCCCATCCCCCTTACTCCAGGAAATCCAATCCTACAAATGACAAATCTTCCCACACTGCAGTTCAGACTTTTAGGTGGTTGGTGGAAGCCAGTGGCTAGTAAAGCCCAGCTTTAAACAGTGTCTTGGCTGCCTTTATTTAGATGTAAATACTGCTCCTGTAATTCTTTATGGCAGCGACTTAGATGGTTTTCGTGAACAGATTTTTCTTCTGCCCACTCGCGACACACAGGCATGCACAGGAACACATGCATACTAGCACACTCAGTATTTTTAGTTCTTTCTTATAAAAAGAGTGCCGTTTTTCTTTGGGAAGGTTTTCCTTCCCCAATCCCTGTGTTCTTTGTGGAATCAACGATGCTTGTGGCAGAATGTGATCCCAGTGCTCATTCCCCAAAGAGACCATCCATTAGTTCTGGTTACCAAGATCCCCAGAACTGCTTTCTCTTCTTCCTTCCTTCCTTTCTTTCTTTCTTCCTTTCTTTCTTTCTTTCTTTCTTCCTTTCTTTCTTTCTTTCTTTCTTTCTTTCTTTCTTTCTTTCTTTCTTTCTTTCTTTCTTTCTTTCCTTCTTTCCTTCTTTCCTTCTTTCCTTCTTTCTTCCTTCCTTCCTTCCTTCCTTCCTCCCTTTCTTCCTTCTTCCTTCCTTCCTCCTTCCTTCCTTCCTCCTTCCTTCCTTCCTCCCTTTCTTCCTTCTTCCTTCCTTCCTTCCTTCCTTCCTTCCTTCCTTCCTTCCTTCCTTTCTCCCTTTCTTCCTTTCTTCCTTCT
>CM052886.1:93256783-93313635 GCA_028534135.1 Potos flavus
CTTCCTTCCTTCCTTCCTTCCTTCCTTCCTTCCTTCCTTCCTTCCTTCCTTTTTTAAGACTTCATTTATTTTTTTGACAGAGACACAGCGAGAGAGGGAACACAAGCAGGGGAAGAGGGAGAGGGAGAAGCAGGCTCCCCACAGAGCAGGGAGCCTGATGCAGGGCTCGATCCCAGGACCTGGGATCATGACCCGAGCTGAAGGCAGTGGCTTCACCAACTGAGCCCCCCAGGCACCCCAGAGAACTGCTTTTTGTTCCATCCTTCTGTTTCAGCTTGTGAGCTATCCAGGACCTAGCACCGAACTTCTTCTTTGATGATGGTTTTCGAGATCAATCTCCCACATGATGTGGGAGGGTATATCATTTTGGACAGCCTGACCCTTCTCTACCCAATTTCCTTAAGAATAGTAACATCATGATCAGTTTCTTCAACAGGGGAAATATACTAGGTAGGATATTAAAATCTTACTGCAGTTAGTAATCATTTCTCTTGAGGAATTCAGGTCATAGAAGCAGCAAAACTTCTTTACTTGCTTCTTAACTTTCACTCATCTGGTTGGACAATAGAATAGATGGAACAGTTTGCAGCCTGAGTAGCTTTTGGGAGTTAGTGAAGCAAGAAGAGATGATCCAGGCCCTTGGGTCACTGCCAGCGGTGGCCGGATGAGTGGTAGGAATCACTATTAAGGTGAGCCAAGGGCACAGTCAGCTCAGAGGGAAGATGCTAGGAGGGAAGGATGGGGAAAACGGATGTTCACAAACAAATGGTAATTCTTTGGCATTGACTTGGAGACAATTCTATTCTCTACCATTATTAAGTAGGGAAAAACGAAAATTGCATTAATTAACTTTGAAAATAGTGAAGAACGAGATGCCGTGACCAATATTTAGGAAGACCAGTGTAAAATTTAAATTGTCTGGACTACCTGAGTGGTCTTATAGAAGCAAAGTGGTATTCCTTCAAAAGTAAGTTTCTTTCTTTCAAAAACTTAAAAGTATTTCAGGGGAATTAATCATTCATTAGTTAGGGAAGAAGCAAGGTATCTCATTGCAATTGAAAAGGTAGGACTTTAGAGCCAGACAGATCCGCATTCAAGACCAGTGTACTACTGTAACTACTGCTCTTACTGCTACTGGCCAATGGCATTGGTTAGGAGTGCTTAGGGCTACAAGTAACAGAAATTCCAACTAGCAATTGCTTTAACCATAAACAAACATTTGTTACCTCTCCTAACAAGAAGTCTGAAGGTATTTGGTTCCAACGTATGTGCAGTATGCAGTGCTTCAGTGACCACATATGAGAGGGTTTATTTCTGGGCTCTACAGTTTATCATTGATCTCTGATTTATTTGTTCCTTCCTTTTGCTACCTGCGGATTTAATTTGTTTTTCTTTCTCTATTTCCTTGAATTGTTAAGTTAGATTATAATTTGAAATCCTTCTTCTTTTTTAAATATACACCCTTATAGCTATAAAATTTCTCCTTAGTACAACTTTCTCCGGTCCCATAGGTCTTGGTGTGTTGTGTTTTCATTTGCATTCATTGTTAACTATTTTCCAATTTTCCTTGTGATTCCTTCTTTGATCTGTTGGTCGTTTAAGGGTATGCTGTTTAATTTCCTCAAGTTTGTGAATTTTCCAGTTTTACTTCTATTACTGATTTCTAACTTCAACTTGTTGTGGTTGGAGAAGATACTTTGTATGATATCTATCTTTTAAAATTTACTTAGATTACTTGTCATCTAACTTACGGTCTGTCCTGGAAAATGACCTATGTGTGCACTTAAGCAGAATGCATATGCTATAGTTGTTGTGTAGTGTGCTCTGTATGTCTGTTAGATCTAGCTAGTTTGTTGTGTTGGGTCTCTTGCCTTACTGGCCTCCTGTCTGGTTGTTCTATTCATTCTCGAGAGTGGGGTACTACGTTTGTAGAACTGCCTATTTCTCCTTTCAAATTCTATTCATTTTTGCTTCATATATTTTGATGGTCTGTTATTAGGGCCATAGATGTTTATAACTTTTATCTTGCTATATTTAACCTTTTAATTCATCATCTCCTTCTTTGTGTTTTTAATCTTTTTTGATTTGAAATCTATATTGCTTGATATTAGCATAGCCACCTCTGTTCTTTTTTGGTTACTATTTGTGTGGAATATCTTTCCCCATCATTTCAATTTCAATCTATTTGCTTTTTTAGATCTAAAGTGTGTCTCTTGTAGACAGCATATGGTTGGATCATGTTTTTGTTTTTTAAATCCATTTTGCCAACTGAAGAATTTAATCCATTTACATTTTAGGTTAATTACTAATAAGGAAGGACTTCCTTCTGTCATTTTGTAGTCAAATATTCTACCCCTGAGTTATACCCTCTTCTGTCATTTTGCAATTTGTTTTCTATATGCCTTACAGATTTTTATCCCTTATATTCTGCATTTCTTGATTCATTTAATTGATTGTGTTTAATTGATTTTTTGGTAGTGAAATGTTTAAATTTTTCCCCATTTCTTTTGTGTATATTCTATAGCTATTTTCTTTGTGGTTACCGTAGAGATTCAAAGTTATAACGTGAATATACATATACATATATAACGTGAACTTCTTTTGACTTAACTTGAATAACATACAAAAATTCTCCTCCTTTATAAGAACTCTGTTCCCACCTTTTTTGGTTGTTGGTGTCACAAAATTACATTTTTATACATTGTGTAACCAAAAATATAAATTAATAATTCTTTTAAATACATTAGTCTCTCAAATTAGGTAGAAAACAAAATGTGGAGTCACAAACTAAAATTACAATGGTACTAGCTTGTAGACCAGCAATTGTTATTTTTAGAAAATACATTAGTCTCAAGTCATGTAGAAAACAAAAAGTAGAGTTACGAGCCATTGTTTCAATGATACTAGCTTTTATAATTACTGATGGATTTACCTTAATTTAGATCCTTATTTCTTCATGCTGCTTTGAGTCACTGTCTAGTGTTCTTTTATTTCACTCTGCAAGTGTTCCTTGAGCATTTCTCACAGGACAGGTCTAGTGGTATCAAGCTTCCTCCCAGCGTTTGTTTATTTGGGAATGTCTTAATTTCTCCCTCACTGTCTTTGAAGGACAGTTTTGCCAATTAAAAGTCTTGGTTGACTGTTTTTCTTTCAGCCTCTTGAATATATTGACCCAATACTTTCTGTCCTCCAAAGTTTCTGATGAGAAATCTGCTGACATTCTTTCTGAGGATTGCTTGTAAATGACAAGTCGCTTCTCTCTTGCTGCTCTCAGGATTCTCTTTCTGTCTTTCACCTTTGAGAGTTTGATTATAATGTGTCTCAGTATGGGTCCCTGAGTTTGTCTTACTTGGAGTTGTTTGGGCTTCTTGGATGTTTATATTTATGTCTTTCACCAAACTTGTGAAGTTTTCCACCAATATTTCTTCAAATAGTCCCTCTACCCTTTTCTGTCACTCTTCTCCTTCTGGAACTATCACAGTGCATATATAGATCTGTTCAATGATGTCCCCAGGTCCTTGAGACTGTACTGACTTTTCTTCAACCCTGTTTCTTTCTGTTCCCTCAACTCAATAATTTCCATTGCCCTAGCTTCAACTTCACTAATTCTTTCTTTCGTCTTTTCAAATCTGTCTTTGGATCCCTCTAGTAAATTTTTTCATTTCAGCAATTATACTTTTCAGCTCCAGAATTTCTTTTTGGTTTCTTTTTTAATCTCTTTATTGATATTTCCATTTTGTTCATTTATCATTTTATTGACTTTCTCCACATCTTTCTTTAGTTTTCTGAGCATCTTTTAGACAGTTGTTTTAAAGTCTTTGTCCAGGAGATTTGTTATCAGGTCTTTTTCAAAGACAGTTTCTCTTGATTGATTGATTGATTTTTTTCTTTGAATGAACTATCTTTTCCTGTTTCTTTGTATGTCTTATAGTTTTTTATTTGACACTAGACATTTGAAACTAATAATGTGGTAATTCTGGAAGTCAGATTCTTCCTCTTCCTCAGAGTTTGATGTTTTTTGCTATTGTTTTTATTTATTGTGTTTTTGATTGTTGTAAGCCATCTCTGTCCCAAAGATTAGCCTGAGATGTAAACTTGGGTCTTTTCCGAGCCTGTGCCTTTCCTTGGGCATGTGTGGTCACTTTGTGGTTTTCCCTCTCTATAAAGTTACTTTTGAATGTCCTAGTCTTTACTCCCAAAAAGGGAAAAATTAAAAATGAAGAGGGCGGTAAAAAAGGCACCCATTAGGTCCCCTGGAAGTCAATTCGGCTGAAGGATAGGAGCTTGCAATAATACAGGAGGTATAACAACAGTTGGTGCCTATCTCTTTGAACCTCTGTGATGAGACGCAGCAATCACTGATTAGTGATTTCAAATTCTATTAGTTTTTGCTTCATATATTTTGATAGTCTGTTATTAGGGCCATAGATGTTTATAACTTTTATCTTGCTATATTTAACCTTTTAATTCATCATCTCTTTGTGTTTTTAATCTTTTTTGATTTGAAATCTTTATTGCCTGATATTAGCATAGCCACTTCTGTTCTTTTTTGGTTACTATTTGCGTGGAATATCTTTCCCTGATATCTGGAGGACAGAGTCCTTTTTGTCTACCCTGGATCCCACAAGGTATGTGCCAGCTGCTCTAGGAACATGTGCACAGCTGGGGTTGTGGAAGAGTTGGCTCCTCCTGGGCTAAGAGCTGAAATTGACTGAAATTAACCACAATATAACTTTCTAAGCCTTCCCTTAGAAGTTGCAAGCCTTCGATAGACTCCAGAGTTCCAAAATAGTTACATCAGACAGATTCTGTAGTTATTGTCTAGGTGGGGAGATAGATTCCTGGTGCTTCCTATTTCACCATCTTCCCAGAATCCTCCTAGGTTTATGTTATTAACATGATCCACATATAAAGGAATTTTCCCCCATGGAAATTTGTGCTCTTTTCTAGATTACTGTGTATTAGTGCTTTGAAAACCAGAAAGTGAAGAAGGTATCTGAGAATTTTTGTGAAACAGAATGTTAAGATGGTACTCCACTAGGAATACCAACCAAAAGGAATTTTCCAAGTTCCTCATATCATAAAAAGAGATGTTAGATTATCCAATCTACTGTTTCCTTCTGGACAATTTAATGGGGACAAATAGCTCTAAAGCAAATGGGTAAAATGTATTTTTTAATCATTGTGAAGGAAATATGTGGAAATAAGGAAATACATGGAGGACATTGTGAGAGAGAAGGGAGAGATGAATTGGCAGAAATCAGAGGGGCAAAGAACCATGAGAGACTGTGAACTCAGAGCAACGGACTAAGGGTTTTGGAGGGGTGTGGGGTGGGGGGATGGGCGAGCCTGGTGGTGGGTATTGAGGAGGGCACTTATTGCATGGAGCACTGGGTGTGGTACATAAACAATGAATCTTGTAACACTGAAAAATAAAATAAAAGTATTTGGGGAAAAAAATAAAAATAAAATAAATTATTAAAAAAAAGAAATATGTGATTATGATGGAAATACAGAAGAACAGAAGGAAAAAATATTTATAATTCCTTGCATCAGAGAAAACTGCCATTAATTGTTAAAAGCCAAGGCAGAATGATGAAGGAATTTTGCCCAGCGGAACACTGACCCTTTATTAATTTTGTTTTATTAAAATTTTATTATAGTACATTTTCACATTATTTTTAACCCTCAATATGGCAAGTATTTTGCATGTTATGATAAATAGTTGATTTAAATGAAAAGTTTTTTTCCCTTCCTTTCTATTTTTAGTCATTTAGGTATTTCCCCCATAGCCTCTCTTGATAATAAAGTAAAAAAACAAAAACAAAACAAAACAAAAAAACCCACCTTTGTATAAAAAGGATTTTCCATCCAAGCAGCAGCTCTATGACCTTGCACAAGTCCATTCACCTCTATGATGTAAGTTTTCCTACCTGCAAAATGAGCTGGTTAAATTAGACAGACTCCTAAGGTCACTTTCAGTTTTGAAATTCAATGATTCTAAGGCATGCATGATCTAATGTGTGACCCCTTTCCAACCCTCATTACCTGATTCTGGACTCCCACTCTTCTTACACACCTACCTCTCTTTTCTATTCTCTTCTTGACCCAGACCAGTTCATGCTATAGTTCCTGAGTGAGCAAGCTGTCTCCGGAGATGGTTATGAGACACCAATATTCCATTCCAAGCCCTTCTCTGGAAGCCTGTAAACAATATATCTGATCTTCCCAAGACACAGTCCTCTCATGGACCCTGGATGTTGACTTCTTTTGATAACCTCTGCCCGGTGGAGATAAAAATGAAAGACTGTGCTTGATGGTTCACATGATTAGTATGGTAACAACTTCATCTAAAGCTCAGATATGCTTTCCAGATCTTTCCTGGATTAGTGGGAATTCTAGTTGGTAAACCCCAGGGCCAATCGCACATGCAATAAATCCCAAAATAGCAACGTTTAATGCATGTTTGACCTTAACGCAAGAGGGCAGTTTCTAACAGTTCTCTGAAAGCTATAGGAAGGGAATTGATAATAAATTCAATAGAGGAACCTGCCTTTGATGATTGGGACAGCTATACAAAGTGGTAAAGAAATTTTGAATAGTTCATGAGGATAAAGAAAGAGATCAGGAAGAGCTATTCTGAGCATTGGTCAGTAAGATTCAAAGTGGCAGTGTGATTGAAGGGGAAGAAGGAGAGAGAAATGACTGATATACCTGGACAATTTATGAAGTCAGAGCTCTAAGGGGAGATGAGGCTCACTAAAGGGGACACAGGCACAGCTCCAAGGGGTTGCAGTCCAGATCTTCATTAGGTGTTGTAACGTCATGAGGAGGCAACATCAGAGTGGAGTTATCGTTCCAAAAGAAGGGAAAAAGTGATGTGACTCCTTTGAATAATAGGGATTTTGGACAGACCCAAGACTCACTTAAGTTTCATCTTTCACTATGGGGAACTACCAAGGGAAAGATTTGGATAAGTATGTTAGGAAAACAAATATCTGGGCCCCCAATCAAAATGAAAGGGAAATGAGCATATAACTATAATATTTGGCCTAGGAACCAAGAATACCTGAATTATGTATCAGACCACAGCTATATTTTTCTATAAGAGCACTGAAGGAAATACAATAATAATAAACATTCATATGTTACTTTGTGCTAGACATTGTTCTAAGCACTTTGGATTTATTAGCTTATTTAGTCTTCATAACAGATGTTAAATAAGGAGAAGCCTAGCATGTTGGGTGAATCATCCACTTGGGACTCAAAGCAAACCTAAATGGCAGCAGAGCATGAGGCAGAGAGAAAAATGGTGGGCCAGTAATCAAAATCCATAAATATGGAAAAGTCACTAGGAGACTGGTAAGTGACAAAAATGAACAGAGATAGAAAATACCTTAACTAATTCTCCGAGTGATTATTTGCTCATTAACATATTGAACATTTCTTGATATTTGTTATAGGATGTGTCAATGTTCAGCTTTAGCAAAAATACCAAGTTATTTTAAATGATGTTTGTACTTATCCTCTTACCAGTTGTAAAAGCCTATCGATGCTCATCACTCCAATGCTTGATCTTGATAGACTTCTAAATTTTTGACATTTCAAATAATTTTATATCTTATAATATCTTATTGTATCTTCATTTTTATTTCTCTCATCATTCTTGCAGATGCATGCTAATAGACATGTACAGGAATGTTTATAGCAGCACATTTCATAATAGTAAAAAAATACAAAAAAAATGGAAGCAATTCAAATGTCCATTGACAAGAAAGTGGATAATACAGTTTCAGCAGAGAAAATTAAAGAATTACTGTTATGCTTAGGAATAAAGATAAATTAGATTTTAAAAACTAAGTTCCAGAAGAATATATATAGTATGATATACTTTTTATAAAGTTTAAAAGCCAAAGCAATATATTGCCTCGGCCTAAATGTATATGATAAAACTGATTTTTTTTTAAGCAAGAAAATGAGAAACATGAAAATCAGGATGGAGGTTATCTCAGTGCTGGATTGTAGGAGAATGGGGTAAGGAATAAGCATTTAGAAATGAAGGTATTGACAATATTCTAATTATTCACCTCAGTGAGATGTTCATGGATATTCATTAGACAAATATTCCAAGTAACCAAATTCAAGAGAAGAGATAAAATGAAAGAGTGACCTGTGTGGATGATTACTGACACTGTTTCATGAACCAAAGATTACAAATGTTTTAATTTTGTGTGTCTAACTCAAGACAATGAAATGGAGTATTTATTAAGCTCCTAGTGGGAACTGAAACTATACTCTAGATTTATTCTGCAATAACAAGCATCTCTAAACTCTCAGTGAGTTACAGCTAGAGAGGGTCTCTGCTCAAGGACCCAGGCTGATAGAATCAACACTCTGAATGTTGGTGTTAACCATATGTTTCGATCCCTTTACCATTCAATAGATTCTCAGCTTTTTCTCTGATTTCTGTTCTTGACTCCAAGAACAGAGGTTCCATTGTCAGATTCTGATTACCTACTGATGACTACCAATTATTGTTCAATCACTTATTTAATAAGCATTTTCACTACTACTTTTCTAGAAATTGCACATATAAAACATAAAATTTACAGTAGCATGGCACTTAGTATGTGCTCAATAGATGTTAATGTCATTACTAACCACAACTGGGATTGTATTCAGAAATTATCACCACTAACCATTGTTACAAGGGATTTTACAAGCTTTCCCACTCCAGCATTGTTAATCGTTTACCCTTAAGTAGCAGAAATTGTGTAATAAAACAAAAGGAGTCACACAGAGTTCAGTTTGAGATTGGGACGACTGGGTAGGAAAAGGAAAAAGTCCTATGAGAATTTGTGGAAAATTAAGACCATCTCCTTTCTAATCCCTCTTCCTCATAAGTTTCCCACCTACTATAGACAGGTGGTGCTCCAGGAAAATGATCATCCACTGATGTGGATGGAGAAGTTCTAAAAAAGTCCTTACAGAAGTTGGAGGGGGTGGTTTTTCTGGCTGTCATAACCATTCCTTTTCTTTTGAAATATTGTCCGATCATCCTGCACATTAGTGGGCGTAAGATGTAAAAAGAAAATGCTCCTCAATCCCTTTGAAATAGACTTCCAGCTTGTGACAAAAGGAGCAAAATGTCTACTCTCCCTTTCCTACTTCAAAGGCTCCTATCTCAGGGACAAGGGCTTTGCCCAACTCCCCCCGCCCTGACCTAATTTGCAAACCCCTGGAGTACTCTTCTGCAACTTTCCCACGTGAAGTTATTTATCTTCCTTAATAGTCAACTCAGTCTGTTTAGGGAGAATGCTCCCCTAAGCTCTGTTGATAATCTATTCCAGTGCTGAGTTACTACTGTAATACAAAGTTTTAAAAATACCTTAGATTTCTCATGCAGCTGCGATCACCTTTCACTCTTCTTAAAACCCCCCTGTGTCTTCCCACAGCTCTTGAACTAAAGTCTGAAGTCTTTATTATCGCCTTGGAGACCCTGCATGATCTAGCTTCTGTCTGCCTCTCCAGCCTCATTCGGGTCCCCTTGCACTCTACCCCTGCTCAGCTCCTTCATTCTCAAGGCTCCAGTTTATTTCCTCTTCTTCCAACCAGCTCATTCTCTGCCCCAAACGTAATTCCTGTTCTTATGCGGTTTCATCTTGGTAAATTAACAAGGAGCGTAATGCTGGATCTTATGGCAGGAGTATGTTTAGTTTTATTGGAAACCACCAAACTGTCTTCCAAAGTGGCTGTACCATTGTGCATTTCCACCAGCAATGAATGAGAATTCCTGTTGCTCCATATTCCCCAAGCCAGCACTTGGTGTTGTCAGTGTTCTGAATTTATACCATTCTAGTAGGTGTGCAATTTCATTGTTGTTTTGATTTGCATTTTTAATTTTTTAATTTAATTTGCATTTTCCCCCGGTGACTGATGGAGTGCACCCTTTCATAAGCTCTTTTTTTTTTTTTTTTTTGGTATCTGTATATCTTCTTTGGTGAGGTCTGTGAAGATCTTTGGCCTACTTTTTAATTGAATTGTTTGTTTTCTTATTGGTCAGTTTTAAGAAGTCTTTGTATTTTTTGGATAGCAGTCCTTCATCGAATGTATTTTTTGCAAACATTTTCTCTCAGTCTGTGGCTTGTCTTCTCATTCTCTTGATATTGTCTTTCATAGAGCAAAAGCTTTTAATTTTAATGAGGTCCAGCTCATCAATGATTTCTTTCATGGATCGTGCCTTTCGTGTTGTTCTAAAAAGTCATTCCCATACCCCAGGTCATCCAGATTTTCTCCTGTGTTATCTTCTAGGTACCTCCTTCATTTTCAGATGATGAAACTGAGGGGGATAGAAGTGAAATGACTTTCCCAGTTACTAAGTAGCTGAGGAAGGAGAGGCCAAAATGGTTGTGTCCTGAATCTCCACACAGTACCTTTCCCACAACTTACCTCAATGTCTCCCTGACTCAGGAGCCTACCCTTGATTTATTTTTTGGAACTGAAGAGTCCTTTTCTGGGCACATGTCCTTCCAGTGTGAGCCAGCCAAAGTTGGTCCTGTAATGCCTCTTAGCCTATGTTAGTTATCCCATCTTCTTTCTTTCTTTTTTTTCCTTAAAGATTTTATTTATTTATTTGACACAGAGAGAGAGGGAGACTGCATGAGTGGGGGGAGGGGCAGAGGAAAGGGAATCTCAAGCAGACTCCCAGCTGAGTGAGGAGCCTGAAGCGAGGCTCAATCCTACGACCCTGACCCAAGCTGAAACCATGAGCCAGCTGCTTAACTGACTGAGCCACCGAGGCACCCCAGTCATCCCATCATCTTATACCACAAAGACAGCAGCTGCGGTGGGTGCTGCAGTGTGTTACCTTGGTCCCTCCAGAACAAAGGACTCTCTTTCCCTGGCTGCAAGGAGCATGGTCCACAGAGCCTTCAGCTGTCAATCCTCTTAGGAATTATTTAAAAAGGGTCATCTTATCCAAATTGAAGACCCTTTTCCTGAGTCAGCCTGTATCCAATGACTAGTTAATGTGGAGATGCAGTGCCTGGCCCCATGCCCCAATACTGCCTGCCCAACTCTATAGGTCATCTCGGATTCAGAGCTGCCCAAGGAGTTGACTGCGGCTTTGTCAAGACTACCTTGTAAGCTTTCCCTTTTCTCCCATAGGTATTAATCGCAAGAGCTATCTGTAATACAGTTCCTGCATGCTTCTCTCTGGCTCAGACTCTGCTTCCTGGGAACTCGGTCCATGACAACTGGTGCCAGAAATGGTTTGAGAAACCAGGGGTTAAGATGAGATTTTGGAGCTGGATCCCTTGTTGCTCAGTTGGCAGTGAGGACCTCCACCAACCACCAGAAAGCACCTGGCACGAGGTAGCAGTGCATTTATTAACACTTATACCAGAAGTAAACTGGAAAGGTATTCTTATGGAAGAGAATGTTCTAGCAGGTTTGAGAAATAGGGGAAAAATAACTCTAAGAATAGTGAAATGGGGTAGCTGTTGCTAAGCACAATGGACATTTGGGAAGGAGAAAATGAAAGATTGTGAGGGATTAATTGGCAATTAAAGGCTAAGTCTGCAAGTCAGAGGGCTTTCTTGGTAACATTAGGGAGGTGATGATAAGAGGTGCCCCAGAATTATTAAGAAGTTCAGTAGTGGTTATGGTGTGTAGGGTAGAGCTGATTATAAGAGATGCCATTATAGAACTGGGCTCCTTGACAGCAGCGGGGATAATAGGATCCAGAACAATAGCTGGAGGTGGTTTTACTTAACCTTTAGGAGCCAGGTGGATAGAATTTATCATAATGAAAGGCAAGGACAGAGGAGCAGCCAGGGAACTGACCCACAGAGAAGGATAGAATTAGTTAACACAACTTCGTATCAAAATAGATGAGCAGGAATCTACTCAATTTATATGATCAAAAGCTATCCGAGATGTATGATTAGGATGCTGAAGGCAGTTTCCCCAATAAAAAGTCACGACTTCTCATCCAGTTCCAGATGTGAGCCAATTTTCAAAACCAGAACCCACTGACTGAAGGAGGAAGGATTCTATAACAACACAGTAAGTCAACAGATAAGGATTCTTCCAGCACTTTTCCAAATGAATCTATAAACATTTGCTCAGGGAACCATATATTAGGGAAAAGGGAATATTCAACATTTGAGAGTATTGGACCCTTGGTCTGAGTTGATAACTGATGTAGGGAGATTCGAAGAACCAATTAGGGCCCTGTATTAGAGTAGGGCAAATGACATCTGGTGATCAATGGAGCTCAGGCCTAGGTCTGGATTATAGTGCAGAGAAGATATGTTTGGTAATGGGCACGCTCTTGATACTGGCTTCTTGGCTGGTGGGGTACGTGCTACTGTAGTGGAGAAGACTGGAGGGAAGCCTCCGAAATTGCACCTCTGCTCTCCTGCCAAGCTAGTATGTTAAAAAGAATATTACAACTTGGAGAAACGGAAGAAATTAGTACCATCCTTGAAATTCTTTCCCATCCTATCTTCTTTTAATTTATCAGTATGAGCCCTGAAGATGGATCTAGGATGGCCAAAGATATTTCAAGCTCAAAGTGACATCAGTTGCAGCTGTTGGCCCTGAGGTATCTCTTTTAGAGTAGATTACCATAGCCTCAGATTCCTGATAGGGGATCCCTGACCTGGCCAATCCATTCTTTTGTTATCTCTATTAGGAAAAGATATCTGGTAGACTTCAGATTCACTTGAGACAGAAAACTGTATACATTTACAGTCTTGGTCTAAGGCTATGTTAATTCTCAGAGACTTGAACATTCTACAGAACATCCACTTGTTCACTCTATCAATGGAATCATGCTAATTAGACTAGATGAAAAAGTAGTGGCTAGTTCATTGGAGCCCCATGTACTTTAGGATATAGAAAAAAAACTAGGAAAATTTAGGGGGGCCCATATTAGTAAAAATTTTGAGTGTTCAGTAGTCTGGGGGAGGTCAGATCATCTCCACAGGAAAGGGCAAATTATTTCATCTTGCACTTCCCAGCACAACGAAAGAAACTCAACATCCAGTAGACCTCTTGAGGTTCTAGAGGCGGCACGTTCCATATCTAGGAATCTTGTTGCAGCCCAAATACCTAGGAACACATGAGGTTGCCAGTATTGATTAGGGACTGAAGAAGGAAAGGGCTCTGCAGCAGATCAAGTTTTCTGTGCATTATTTGACCCTGGCATTTGGCTTAATGACCTAGTAGACCTATGATATTAGAAGTATCCCCAGTGGTGGGAAAAGACCCCCTGTAGAGATTATGCTAATCCCCAAAGATGAATCACAACACAGACTATATAATTCTGGAGCAAGACCACAGCAACTCTAATAAATAATTATACACCTCTTGAAAAATAGCTTCTGGCATGCTATTGAGCCATGGGAGAGGTGGAGTGACTGATCATGAGAAACCCAATGACCATGGAGTCACAACTGTCCATCATGAGCAGGGTCCTATCAGCAGGGTCCATCCAGTCACATAGTTGGGCAGATCCAGCAAGCATCTATTGTACGATGGAAGCAATACATAAAAAATGAAGCATGAGCAGGGCCAGAGGGCACAATCAAGTTATGTAAGCAAGTAGTCCAGACTCCCATGTCATCCATCACTGTTGCAATAGAATCTCTCTCTCAGTTCACACGTATGACCATATGGAGGATCCCTAACAACCAGCTGGTATATGGGGCAAAACCCTGAGCTGGATTCTAGGATGGGGTGGCTATATATTCAAGTTTAAGTCACACTTCTAGCAGGGGTAATTAACCTTGCTTATCAAGATGAAGAATGGCTTCCATTACACAATGGAGACAAGGAGAACCATGTATGTCACCTAAGTAACTCACTTGGGTTCCTCTTGATACTCCCTTGTCCAATGAGAAATTAGTGCAGCAACCACATAAAGGCAGGATGACCAGGGGAGATTCCTTGGGGATGATGATGTGAGTAATGCCACGAGGTGAGCCACCAGGACTCCAAATACTAGACAAGAGTGGGGAGCATCTACAACGGTTGAAGAGGAAGGAGATAATGGGTATCGACAGTTACCTTGAAACCAGCTGCAGTGCCCAGGGCTAACCTTCCTTTCTAAGTTTCCCTTGGGAGAATCTTTCCTCCCACCAAACTGACCCTAGAATACTAGAGGAGATGCTTCCAGAACTTAAAGTAGTAGATCCAAGCTGGATGAAGGGAAGACCAACGTAGGCTGTGGTCATTGCCTAGATTCCCTTTCAGTACTGAAGAGCTTCATTCCTCCACCTGCTGAGAATCCTGTGGGTAGGTACCCTCCACTGTCAGCCCTTTGTAATATTTGCCTTGGCTCAAGCTAGTTGCCTTGCCCAAGGCCACAGGCCTCCTTTCTGCAGCAGCCCACATCCAAAGACTGAAGGATAGTGTCATTGAAGAATATTGGTTTCTCAGTGATGGCTGTGTCCTCAAAACACAGGAAGTACTCTGCACGTGGTAGTTTATTAATACATTTCTGTTTATTTGAACTGGAAGCTAGTAAGGAATGAGTGTCTGAAGGCTTTAAGGGTAATAGCAAAGCAAGGTGCCAACTGGCTTGGCAGGGAAGCCTCTGGGTGTGGAGCTAGCCTCGGGGAAGGAGAGGTTGAGGCTAAGGAAGTTAACGAGCCTGGTTCTGCCTACCAGCAGCCTTCAGATCCATTCCTCTCGCCTGAGAAACCTTCCAGCTCTTTCAGTGCATGCTATAAAGTGTACTGATTTAATGTCATTCTATTTTGCTCACTCTCGTTTCATTTGTGATCATCTTTGTCCATACAAGCATATTACCTCTTTCAGGATAAGGTCTCGTTTTTAAACCTTTCTATTTTTGGCAGCACCTGGCATGGCACTGAGAACTTGGAACATGTATATTTGCTCATCAGCTGACCTCTAACCCAGCTAATGGGCACAGTATTTTCCCCTAATTTCCAGGTGGGGTGGCAAAGAAGGTTTCACTTTAATTTGCTGGGTATCTGTCACACGTAAGAATACTGGGGAGAAAGGTGCCACAGATGAAGAGGGTAAAACACAACATTCTGATCCTCAAGTCAGCCTGCTTTTCTCTTAGTCTCTATCTGCCTGTTTGAATTTCATCACCAGGAGTAATAGATTTCTTTGTTTCCGCTCTAGATCTGGAATGAATTAGCATTCATGTTTTTGTTTGTTTGTTTAGTTAGCAGAACTGTCTTCCATATTCTTGGAATCATAAGATCTTGGAAGAACATGCTCAACTGAAAGAAAAAAAAAAGTAAGGAAGACTTCCTCCTCTATTTGCTTCCCAGATTTTTGAAGTTGATCCAATGCATAATAATTTGGTGGTGGTGGTTGTTAAAATCCCTGGTGTAGGCAAATAGAGGTAATGAGAAACTTAGGGGACAAAACTCTAGAATTCCCTGTGTTCTCTGGTGGCAGGCTTTTCATTTATATAGTCCATTTAAAATTTGCATCAAAGACTATGGCCTGACGATGTGAGGATGTTGCCTCCTCCATTTTGCTCCACATTGTAAGGCCATCCTGTGCTGAATGTCATTTTCCTGTTGCATTTTGCTGGTGGTGTCACTGTAAGATATATTAAAATGAATGAGACATGGCTGTGCTTGAATCTCTAGGCTGGTCAGCCAAGGAAGTACTATTTACAAGTGATTAAATGAAATAAACTAATTTAAGGAAAAAACAACTAGCATCTACATTTCTCTAAATTCCCAAAGCAAAAACAAACACTTGGACCTTGGATTTTAAAGACAAAATCTTTATCTACATTTCGTTTTGCTATATACCTTTGAAAAAGCAAGCCTTGTTCTCAAATTTCATTTTGCTATGGTAGAAACTTTGGGATCCAAAATTCTGGCTTCAAGTCAAACTTCTATTATATACTACCTATGTAACTCTGGTTGTCTATTCCCTTATTGGCTCAGTTTTCTTATTTATGAAACCAAAACAAAAGAGATGATATTATAAGGTTGTTGTAAAAATTAAGTAAAGAACTTAATCATTGGTGCAGAGCATGGCACAGAGTGGGCACTTGGGAAATGTGGGCTGTTTATTTTCTACCTCTCTTTTTATAGATGCTATGAAGAACAAATCAGTAATAGTGATGATGGGATGACAGCTGTCTTAGCTTGGGCTGCAATGTATGACAAATATCACAGACTGAGTGGCTTAAACAGCAGACATCTATTTCTTACAGTTCTGGAGGCTGAGAAGTCCAAGGTCAAGGTGCGGGCAGATTCAGTTCCTGGTGAGTGCCCTCTTCCTGGCTTCTTGCTCTGTCCTCATGGGACAGAGAGAGAGAGAGAGTGGGGAGGGGTGCTCTGGTCTCTCTACCTCTTCCCATGGGACATTAATCTCATCATGGGGTCCCATCCTCTTGACCTCATCTAAACCTAATTATCTTGCAAAGATCGTACCTCTAAATACCATCACGCGGGGGACTAGGAATTCAAGATATAAATTTTGAGGGGCACAGACATTCAGTCTGTAACATCTGAGTGTCAGACAGTGATTTAGAATACTACACCATTCTCCGCTGCCGTTCCCAGCTGGTCTTGTGCTCACTAGTAGTGAAGATTCCAGAGACCAAGGACCCTGAGAGAGTGTCAGACTTCGAGGAGCACCAATCCCCAAATTTCCCAAGACTTGAGAGGGAAGAAGGATGATAGATGGAGGTAGGAGAGACAAAGTCTAGTGCACCCACCCCCTGATAAACAGCCTCATTTTCTGCAAGGGTGGGGATCCCAGTGCCTGTGGCCAGTGCCACTACGACTAGAACACAGGCCTCATGTCAGGCAATTGGAAACTGTTGTCAACTCCTCTTGCAATGCTCAGATGAGCAGGTCTTGTCTGTAGCTCTACCATGGGCTTGCGGCGGCAGCCTTGGTGCTCATCGTCATGAGGTTGATTACCCCATGGCTGACCGGAAGAGAGGCTTAAAGGAGACGGACTGAGGACAAGTTTTGAGATGACAAGTTTTTGAGCTTCTTTGGAGACAAGAAGGCTTGAGTGACTCAGGGAGGCTGCCCGCATGTGTGCACAAAGGGGTGCACACAAAGGGGGAGATGACAGTAAGCCACCAGTGCTATAGGAGAATGGATGCTCTAAGCACCCCACCCGTAGGCAAGATAGAGAGGAGGTACCTGCCAACAATAATCTCCCCCTTCCTTCCACAGCTTTGTACAGGCTGCACGGTGATTTCGAGATGTACATACTGAAACGTCGTAGTGTTTTCATTTCCATCAGACTTCAGTTGTATAAGCATGATAAGAAGAGAGGGGAGAAAAGCTAGTCGTGGTGTAACATAAACATTCCATAGGGTCCCAGCAGCTGGAAGGTCACACTAAGCAATAAGCAATGAAAAAGAATGATGTCCAAGTTAAGGATAGAAGGCTGGAGGCAGACAAATCAAAGAAATTCCAGTTCTAAATTCCTTTGGAGATAAGTAGTGGAATATGGTTGAAAGGCCATGCAATTGGAAAAAGAGATATGCTAACTCAGCTTTCCCATTTATTAGGCTTAGCCAACTGCTCATATTCTCCATTTTTCCATCTATGAAATGAGGTTAACCTACATGGTCATTCTGGGGATCGAATGAGATAGAACATGTTGTACAAGTTAGGATTCTTGGGTGCAGGCAACAGAATCCACTTGGGCCCAATTTAGGCTCGAAAAGAACTTATTGGAGAATGGATAGCCTATGGAATCTCCATTAGGGTTAGAAAATTGGGCTTAGAGGCTACATAGTCAGAGATGCCTAATATTGGATAGACGATCTGGGCTGGGGGCCAGAGGAATGGCCCGTCTCTCAGGGCGGGGATACCGGAAGCTGCTGATGGACTCCCCCATTGCTGCTGCCTTGGGAAACTGGACCTGGCCGCCATGATCCTCACCAAAATGAAATCTGCATGGTACCTCTTCCTTTAGGCCACTGGCTTCTAAAGCAAAGTCTGAAGCAGGTGGTTCTGATGGCAACAGCTAAGTCACATGCCAGGCCCTAGTCTTTGAAAGGTCTGGTGTCTCCAGTGAGGAATTTCCCAATCACAAGAAAGGTGTTGAAAAATGCTGAGAGACTGAACAAGAACAACCACACATGTCTGCTACCTTTGTGTAAGTCTGCAGCTTATAGTCGCTGGACAGGAAGATCTTCACCTTGGCAGTGGGGAAGGTGGAGGAGGAGGACCAAGGGGTCCCAGTCATGGTTTCCACTAACCCGCTAAAGATGGGGCCCAGCAATTAGGAATGTTGAGTTTGATTCATGTTGGTGGGATTTGTTTAACCTCAATGTTACTTTTCTTCTCCCGTGAGAGGTTGGCGAACGAGCTCTTAAGGGCAAGCAGAGGCAGCCGTGTGACTAAGTCTGCTAAATAATTCAGCTCGTTTTTTAGCATCAGCTTAGTTCTCACTTTCTATTCTTTCTGTGAACACTGCAGTATAATCCATTAGTGGTGCATTGGCATCCAAGTCTTGTTAGAGAAAAATGCTCATTCAGAACCTAGGCCCTTCCCTTGTCACCAACACCTGGTTAAAAAAACTGTTCTCCAGAAAAAAAAGCAAGAAAAAGAGAAAGAAAGAAAGAAAGAAAGACCGATCCAACACGCACCTGTAGCACCTTCTCAGTGAAAGCAAATATAGCTAGCTTTCTTCTTGCTCTTTCTTTTGTTACCATATAAATAAAGAGGCTACTGAGATTTCACAAGTTGGCCGAGCTCTGAAGTGAACAGAGAAACAAGCACAATTCCCATGGGCATAACTGAATGAGGTTTGTTTTTGTTTTTGTTGTTGTTTTTCCCCATCACTGTTGACTGAGACAATCAATGACTTTCGGCTCCTACTTAACCTCGAGTTTTCCTCTACCAACTCTTTGAAATTTCAGTTCAGATTCAATACCAGTGCCCTGCTTGAAAAGTCATGGGTCAGCATAATTCCGCTTTAGGATTTAGATCCAAAGTAGAATTTGTGTGGTCGGTGTTGCCACCGTACCTTTAGATCTGGGCTCTGTCCGGGCACGAAGCGGGCATTTGACACATGTCTAGAGCGAATGACAAGAAGCAGTGTGACCTAACGCTGCAATTCCCAGATGCTAGGCTGTCTCAGGGTACAGAAACTGGGTCACTCTTCCTGAGTTGGATGCCTTGGGGACACCTTGAATTTGCTCGGGGCCCTGGCAGGTGAGATAGTGGCTGAAATTGGGGAAGGGGAGAGAGAGGAGGCAGCTCTACCAGGTATGTGAACAAGGCAGCATCTCAGGGCTATGACAATCTCCCACACCCCTCAGTCGGGCAGACCCAGACAAGCTGACTGGCAGGACCCCACGTCCTATTCTTTCCAGGTACCCCACGGAGTGCATCGCTCTTCCCTGATTTCCGCGATTCTCTCTTCCCTGCCTACCACGCTCCTACCACGCTCTTTGAAACAGAGTTTTGGCAGCTAATTGTTAAAAAAAAAACCACATAAAAATGATTGATTCATGCTTCCCTGGGGTAACTGCCTCATTAGGGGCCCTCTTGTGGGATTTCCTTTATGGAGGATGGTGAGAATCCTCTCCAGTTCTCTGACATCCTTACAAGTACAAAGGGACAGGAAGTCTCTCTTTATACTCCTCTGTCCTCTCTATTCTCCAGGGGAGCAGAGAAAGCACATGCTGTTACTCACGGGCCCGGGGGCAAGGTTCTGAGGGACTATTTTTAAATCAGGGCAATAACATCCGCGAACAGAGTGGTAGCTGGGGCACAGCTGCGGACCGCAGACTCCCGGTAGCGACGTGGGGCCCTGTCCAAGAAGCGCTACTGAGACCGCGTTCACGGTTGCAGGAGAAGAGAGGCTGAGGCCACGGTCAAGGTAGGCTTAGAGGCCAGGCCTCGGGCACTGCTTCTCAAACCGTGCCGTGTACCACACTCATCTGGACGGCTTGTTCTGACACAGATGGCTCCCTGGGCCTCCCTGGCAGAGTTTCTGATTCACCAGGTCTGAGAATTTGCATTTCTAACACATTGTTGTCAAACCAGCTGATTGGCTCGTTGGAGGACCACACTTAGAGAACCTCTGGCCGGGGCATTGCTCCCCCCACCCCCACCTGCTGTTGGCTACAAAGTGTTATGGAACCACCGCGGGGGTTGGAACCACAGAGGCATGAGTTCGGAGCTTGTTTCTATTCCTTCTTACCTTGACCTTGAGGTCAAGCTTGTATGACCCTGAGCAAGTTCCTTAACCTTGCTCGGAATTAGCTTCCTCATTTGTGTGAATACACCAGCCTGTGAGGTAATTTATACAAAGCCCCTTTGCACAGTGCTTGGCAATTGGTAGGTGTTTACAGAATACTGCTCTCCTTCACCAAACCCTCCTTTTCTCTTGCTGCCTTACTTTTTTTTCCTAATTATTTTATTTTATTTTTTCAGTGTTCCAAGATTAATTGTTCATGCACCACACCCAGTGCTCCATGCAATATGTGACTTCCCAATACTAATAATACATTTTAGAAGTTACTGGAAGGGAAACACTATGCTAGACTGATGCTTCCAAATCCTGACAAGAGTCCTGGGGAAGTTTCACTTGATACATCGTCCTGTCCCAGTCTTAACCAACGTGTGGGCATGTGCCCTGCCCCTGGACATTCTCAGAGCTCTGTGGTGGGGGGTGGGGCGGGTGGGGGTTGGTGGAGGCGGTGAGGTGGTGGGGGATGGGTGCAGGGGGTGAGGAGTTGGAGGCACAGCCCTGCCTGCTCTCCAGTGTGTCTTACCACAGGATTTCTACCCACTGGACTCAGTGACTTCTTGTTTAGCCCTTCAAGGGGTTTCTAGCACTTTCCTGATGGGTCTTTGCACAAATCATGCCCTCTTCCTCTTAGGCTCTTTCCTCACCTTCTGTCTGACAAGCTCCTACTCTGCACTATCTTCAGATTTCAACTGTTATTATTTTCTCAGGATGTCTGACCATCAGACGAGGCCTGAATATCAAAAGCTCTCCTAGAACTGTGTACAGCTTTTTGATTAAATTTTGAGTAACAGCAGTATCTCTTTGTCACTATAAAGCTCCGTGAGGGTAAAGTTCACGCCTACTTTTTCCTTCTATCTGTGTGGTAGAGGTTTATCACGCATTGTGGCCGTCCAGTATTTTTGGACCACCTTCTTAAATCCAGCCAGTTTTCTTCATTATGAGTCCTGCCTCTTCAAGAAAGAACCAGAACTCATTCACATCTCTTCCCTTACTGCTGGAGTCCGGGCAGGTTGCTCAGGCTCGCCCAGTCACACCAGCCTGTGTGAGACCGATCGTGAAGCACTCTGGGAACAACCAGGTACCAGGAGGCTTCCATCATTGGCCAGGATGGCATCAGGGCATTAAGCTGTCAGAGGACAGCAGTGGGCTTCTGGCATCTGATCCCCAGCAACGCTGGGACGACCTGTCATGTTTATGCCCGCTGTGGGGCTGTGGGGGCTGCCAGGAGTTGGTCTGTGGTGTGACTGGGAATTGTTCACAGAACAGTAGGCTCCAAACCAAATTCTCTGGCCCTCCGCGGATTCTGGGAGACAGCTAAAACACATGAATAGTTCAGTTCTTCTGATTGAACTGGCTAGAATTTTTTTTTTTAAGATTTTATTTATTTATTTGACAGAGAGAGAGAGTACAAGTAGGCAGAGCAGTGGGCAGAGGGAGAGGGGGAAGCAGGTTTCCCTCTGAGCAGAGAGCCCGACGCGGGGCTTGATCCCAGGACCCTGGGATTATGACCTGAGCCGAAGGCAGCCAGCCGCTTAACCGACTGAGCCACCGAAGTGCCCCTAGAATGGGTTTGAAACTAAGAACCCAGGCACTTACACTCTATCTCTGATGCCTAGCATAGTACACAGCATATGGTGGGTATTCTGTAGTATTTGTTGAGTGGGATAATTTAGTAAGTCTTTACTACAGTTAAGCACATGCCCATAGGAAGTTATGTGGATTTAGCCTCATAAACTTATTAATATCATCTTCTCTTGCAGATTGCATAATCCCTCGAGATATTTGCTGTCCCTACTTGGGAGGATTAAATTTATCTGCTTCATTGATACAGGCTTAGCCATGTCTTGCTTCAGCCCGTGAAATCTGAGCAGAAGTGATGTGTATCACTTCTGAACAGAAGCTTTAAGTGCCAGCATGTGATCCTCTGGGCCCTTTTCTTTTCCCCCTCTGCTAAGAGTCTGGGAATATTCCAGAAAGAGGCTGCTTTGTTAGCTGGGGTCCTGGAGAGAATGTGACATAGAGACTAATGAGTCTGACCTGCAATAAACATGCAACATGTCGGAACTACAAATCGGAGGGATGTTGGTGCTCTTTGTTTCCATGGCATAACCTAGTCTGTCCTCTAACAGATACGCTCATTGACACATGAAGACACTAAGGACACAAGATAATTGAGACAGGATTTGAATCCAGGCACTTTTACCTCTCAGAGCCCATTATATCTTAACCATATGCTAACCCCTACCTGGCTTAATTGAGAAGACAAAAGAAAAAAGAAAAAATCATCACCCATTTTATATATAATTTTAAATGAGAAATCAAAAATAACCACACATTCTGAAGACATTTAAAGCATCATGAAGCAGCATCTTGCAAGACGATGTGGAAATGTACTTGGAGACTTGGGTGAGAGGATAATTTTCTAAGTAACAAAATTAACCTTAGGGGACATAAAGACACAAAACAGAACAACCACCCACAAAAGAAACTGAAAAGATGATTAAAAATCTATCCACCCACCTCCCTGACTCCTACACCTGCTGGCCACTGCTTAAAATATTAGGCCTAGATTGCTTCATGGGTGAATTGTTTCAATTTTTAAGTAACAGATAATTCTCTGCTATTTAAACTGTTCCAGAGGCTTCCTACAAAGCTTTCACATTATTTTTAGAAAGCCAAAGTAACATTGTACCAAGACCTTACAAAATAACACTAAAAAAGAAACCTAGCATCCAATCTCATTTAAGAATAAGAATGATATGTCCTTAAATTAAATATTGAAAATACATAATTCAGCAAAACAATAAAATACATCAAGTAGAATTCATTTTTGAAAATTAAGGATAGCTTAGTACTTGATATATGTTATGATCATACACTATCCTAATGTAGATCAAAGGGAAAATGATGTTTATCTCAGTTAATGGCCAAAAGGCCTTTAATGAAGCTCAATAATTAGTTTTTTAAAAAAGATATGTATGTATGTATGTATGTATTTATTTATTTATTTTAGAAGAGGGTTATTGGGGGAGGAGCAGAGGAAGAAGGAGAGAGAGAATCTCAAGCAGACCACCCCCGAGCAGAGAGCCTGATGCAGGGCTCGATCTCAGGGCTCCAAGATCATGACCTGAGCCAAAATCAAAAGTCAGATATTTAAGCAACTGAGCCACCCAGGCGCCCCCACAATTAGTTCTGATTTAAAAACATACACAAACAACTCAAACAAAAAGGAAAACTACAATAGATGGATACTTTCTTTACCAAACAATAAAAAAGATATTTCAGACCCTCAGTCAGCATCAGATTTAGGGTGAAAACCCTAGAAACTTTAAAAGCTACGGTTTCACACTCTCAGCACTGTCGTGAGACACTGTTTGCTGTGCACAGTCTATTACAGTTAGATGAGTATGAATAGGAGATATAAATATTACATCAGGAAAACTAAAAAAATAACTTGAAAAAACTATTAAAACGAGAGATCTCAACAATCGATATTTTTACAAAAGTAATAAGGACGCACACACACAGAACTTCTGTTTCTTCCTAAAATGGAATAGGAGGGACTAAACTTACCTTCCCAGCTGATATAACCAAACGCCGATATATGCAAAACACGAAACAGCAGTTTTTGAAACAACGGACATTAGGCAACAAAGGACATTGATTCCCTAGGGACAGAAAACAAATGTTCTAAGTCCTGTGACTGCTCCAGCTTCTGCCTTTAGAGAGTTTCCAGGCTGTGGTGGAGGAAAGGGAAGCAGGCAGAGCTAGCTGACCACCTGAGTTGAGACTGCTTATGCAAACAGAGATAATTCAGGGAATAGTAGAAAACTTTAAATGTGGGTAATTAAAATCTTCAAAGAGTTAAGAGAAGTTACAGTATCCATTGATAAAGGCCGACATTCCAGTGAAATAAGGCCAACATTTCCAGTTACAGGAAAGAATTCTTGGGAGTTTAAAATATGAGAGAAGGAAAATGAAGGGGGATTGGAGGATAACATTGGAGAAATCTTCTTGGATATAGAAAAAAAAAAGACAAGAAACCCCCAACGACCCTGAAAAGTAGACGGAAAAAAAAAAAAAAAGAAACTTAGAGAATCAATCTAGTGGATAATAAAATTCCAGAAATAGAAACCAAAAAGCAAACCAAACCGAAACCAAACCCAAAACAGAAAACAGAAAACAAAACAAAACTGAGAAAAGGGAGAAGAGGGAGAAAAGTATTACAATGATACAAGGAGTGGGGGGGGGGAGAAGAAAAAAATAACACAAGTAAACACCTTACAACACAAGAAATTGAATTTTCTGAATCTACCGAGGACCTAGTACAATGAAAGGAAAAAGACTCATACCAATGAGCTTCATCATGAAATAACTATAAACTGGGAATAAAGAGAAAAATCCTCAGTTTCTGGGAGGAAAAATAGACCATTCATAGAATGAGAAAAAGAATGGTATTGTCTTCTCAATGAAAATGGAAAGGAAAAAGACAATGAAGAAACATATTTACAATTCCAAAGAAATAATAATAATAATAATTATTATTATTATTAATTTATTTTGTGTGGAGGGGGAGCTGAATTCTATACCAACCAAACCAGCAAAACAGGGGTAAGGGTAGAATAAGGATATATGTTAAGACTGGAAATGTCTCAAAAAATTGATTTCTTGTAAACTTTTTTTCAAATGCTACTGTAGAATGTGCTTCTCAAAAACAAGGGATGGAATGACCAGAGGGTAACACGGGACTGGACTAGAGATGGAAGGGAGTCCCAGAGCTGCAATGGAGCAAGCAATTCTCAGTAGAGGAGGAGGAAGGATGGCTCAGGTGAGATTTCTTTGGGGAGAAAAAAAAAAATTGAACCAGTAGATTCTCTGAGGCAAGTGACTACACGGAAACAGAGCTCAGAGACATTTACAGTTCTTTTGGAGGGCTTGATAGGAATTATCATTGGTAAATGTATCCACTTAAATGCAATATGTAAATCTTGCTCTATTTCTTTTCATTCTCTTAAGTGCAGAATTAGTGATCGATAATTATTATACAGCTGACCCTTGATCAGCGCAGGGGCTAGAGGTGTCAAAAGTTGAAGATCTGT
The DNA here is from genome assembly GCA_028534135.1 of Potos flavus. Lineage (NCBI taxonomy): Eukaryota > Metazoa > Chordata > Mammalia > Carnivora > Procyonidae > Potos > Potos flavus. The sequence continues at coordinate 93,282,118 of CM052886.1, forward strand.
GTGTAATTTTTTACTCTCCCAAAACTTTACTACTAATAGGCTACTGTCAACTAGAAGTCTTACCAATAACCTAAACAGTTGCTTAACATGCATTTGATATCTTATATGCATTATATACTGTATTGTTTCAATAAACTAAGCTAGAAAAGACAATGTTAGTAAGGAAATCATTAAGAAAAAGAAAATACATTTACAGTGTTGTATTGTGAAAAACAACGTACCATTCTTCACATATAAATGGATTTGAGCAGTTTAAGTCTGTGTTGTTCAAGAGTCCACTGTGCTTTTCCAGTGTTAAAGGGAATTTTTCAAAATGGTGACATTATGACTCTCACAGAAATACGAAGTGAAGACACGTCACAGATTTCATTTAAGCCATCAGTTATGGAGGAAACCAGTAAGGTGTTACAACCAGTTCAAAGGACAATCCACAGGACAGACGTATGAAGAGGCAATAAGTAATACTGAATAAATTTCCTAATAAATTCAAAACCATCCCCTTCTGCTAGGGAGAAGGCAGTTGAATTTCCACAGGACACAATTCACTTCCATCTTTGTGGAAAATATTCATTTGTAATACTATCAGTTTTCTACAATTCCTGAAGTTATAAAATGGCTCAAAGACAATGAAAGGCACAGATCCTATAGAATCAGACAACTCGGAAAGGTCCACGAGATTATGCCTAAATATTCCATTGAAAGAATATCCAGTAATTTTTCTGCCTGTTTCAAAGTTTTTTACATTTGTTTCTGGTACATTATTTAAATTTTAAATTCTGTTTTTGTTTAAAAGTATAATGGAGGAAAATGTGTGCTATTAGCCAAATTAAAGGGATATATCGGTGTTTTGATAATTGAACAGGGTTGTGCTAGTAAATCTTAGAGCATTTTACCCAAACTGCAGCAGAGCTCCATGAGGGACAGATTTTTGAGGTATACTTTAACATTCCTAAGTCTTTATGATGAGAAGCCTGTTGTAGTTAACCTTTATTGCATATTCTTTTTTTAATAAAGATTTTACTTATTTATTTATTTAGATTGAGAGCGTGAGTGGGGGGAAGGGCAGAGGGAGAGAGAGAATCTCAAGCAGACTCTGCAGTGAGCCCAAAGCCCGATGTGGGACCCTGAGAGCATGACCTGAGCCGAAATCCTTATTGCATATTCTAAATGCATCTTCTAGAACCTTTAGGTCAAACATTTTAGTTCATAGTGACACCCATGTTTTCCAGGGTAGCTATAGTTAGGGTAGTAACAGGAGGAAGAAGACAAGTGCCAGAACACTCAGGGTACAAAGGCTAGTTCTTTGTCCGCAAATCTGGTGTATGGGACATGAACCCTCAATGCACTGCTTACTACATTTAAGATGAGTATGTAGCCAGATATTTGACTTTCACCTTGGAGTTTTCTTTTTCCTCCACTGTCTCCCTTTCATCTGGCCTTTAGGTTCTGTGCATGGAGACAAATAAGAATACAGAGTTGGTGGAGAATCCCAAGTGTCTGGAAGAGAATGCATTTTAAAAGCATCACTATTTTGAGAAGTAGGAAGGGAGAAAGTTGTCCTAAGACTTGGAGGAGGAGTTGTTGTGATTCACCTCCAAGAAATGACCAGAGCCAATAGCAATTATTAGACTAAGTAGAATATGGGAGTAAGGAAGGAGAGTGACCACAGCTGTGCAAAACTTAACTTGCTAACAGCAGTCTTATTGGTGGATTGCTAGCTTCGGCAACAAAGGATGTCCTCCTTTCCAGGTATGTGTAAAATGCCTGTTTTCTCTATTACTCCCAACAATGGATTCCCTTAAAGGACCCAACCTAGAAGATGTTCCCCCTATTGATTCAGAGGCCTTTTACAGCTCTACTCTTCCCTCTCCTAAGGACAGTTTATGGAACGGATTTATAGATCAAGTTAAACAAAGGCGTATGGTGAATGTCCTTTTTCCTCCCAGCTTATCCCAGCAGTGTGTGTGTGTGTGTGTGTGTGTGTGTGTGTGTGTGTAAGAATCTGGAGGTCAGGGGAAGGGACAAACTTGTGTGAAGATCTCACCATGTGTCAGGATCATTGGTAGGTGTCTTACCTTATGAGATAGGGATTTTTATCCCAATTTTACAAATGGGAACATCAAGCATTGCACTGCGCCCAATACAAGACAGCTGGTCATCTTATTCAAGGTTGTTTGGATTGCAAACTCACTCTTTCTGCTGTATCAGACTGTCTTGCTGGAGGTGTGGTGGTTGGTCTTGTGCGAATCTAGTTCCCAGCGATCCTCTTTTGGAACTCTCCTCCCTGTTTCAAGTTTTGTCTTCCTGTGTTGTCCGACTTCAGCCTCTAGCTAATAACTACCTTCTGAGACCTTTCTTGGCCTGGCTCCCACCTTCCCCTTTTGCATTGTCTGTGCCATTTGCAACAGGCTACTTGGGCCCCTCTCTCAGGGCAGCTCTGAACCTCCTCAAAGGTCTTCTTCCCCTTCTGACCTCTTGTGGCACTTAGAATCTGCTCTGTGTTTCATTTGGCATTTATGTCTGCCTTCTGTTAAGTGTTACCTTTCCTACAGTTCGTATCTTAGATCCCGAACTAGACTGTAAGAACCTGAGGGTAGGGATGTTGTTTTAAGCCTCTTTGAAGTCTTTACTTCAAGTACAGGACTTTGCACAGAGTAGGTGCTCAATAAATAGTTGTTAAACACCTTCATGAATGAAGCATTTGCAAGCATTTCCCTATCTCCCTCTTTTCACCGTTAATATGAAAACAACTGTACCTATTTCATCAGAATTCCTGCAAAAGGGGTAACTTCTGGTAAATAAAATTTTCCCAAGACATGAATGAGTAATCAAGGCTTAATTTATTCCAATATTCCTAAGAACAGCTGATTCGCTTTTCCACAGGGGTCTGCGTGTTTGCTGTTAAGGAAATATGTGGGGATTTCAGAATAGGCTGAAGGGGGAACTGTCTTATTCAGAGCTGTGTCCACTCGCCTTGTTGGGAAGGCTGACAAGGACCAATCCTGGGCATAGCGGGACTATCACAACCGAAGCCACCACTCTTAGTAGCTTCTCCTGCCCTTTGTTCCCTTCTTCTTGGTTTCTCAGTACCACTCTGTTCTTCCTACCTCCAACCCTTGTTTCTCTCTGTCCCTGCAAACTGAGGCCCTGTGGGGCTGGCCTGATCCCAGCACCCTCCCTACCCCTTTCCAGAGTGTTCCCAGAAGAGGACATTCACAACCAATCCTGCCTTTTCCTCTGCGTGCCTCCAATAATGACTGGCTTGGCTCAGTCACTTCCTGGGTAGTTTCCCACAACAGAAATCTTTAGGGTAACCCCGTAAAACCCAGGTCAGCTTCTGTAACTGAGACAATTCACTTCATTAACTTTCATTATGTTCCCATCATTTCCAATAAAATTCTTTCCAAAATACCACTTATAAGACACATAGCTGCCTATCAGTGTAAAACATTTTTTTTCATCTATTTGGTTCCAGGAATTGAATTTCCTCATAGGAGTCATTGCCCAATTTCATGTGGATACGATTTAAGACAAAGCTCTCCAATCTAACATGACAGGCTTTAGGAGAATAGGTCCCAGTTTTCCACGCAAAGAATCAGAGATGCCTGGATCATGCTCTTTTTTTTTTTTTTTTTTGCCTCCTACAGAATGGGAAAATTAGTGATTGAGCTTCAGGGCCCACTCCTCCAGGCTCAGCATCCGCCCCCCCTCCCCCCAGTGGCTTTGTAAATTAGGCAGACTTATTTGCATTTTTTACAGTCTCAAACCATTCATAGAAAAATCCCATTTTGCGTTCTAAAAGCCAAGTAATAACGTTAGAATCATTTGGCAGTGAGATGTCATTCAGCTCTCTGATTTAAATAAGGGAGGAAGGAAAACCATTCGTCTCACGTCCATCCTTGGAGGGGAGAGAGAAGTGCATCTTTAAGAAATCATAGGAGAGAGTCGTTGTTCCCTTTAGAAATCATTCAAATTTCTTTCTGAGATGTTGTGCTTAATATCAGTTATCCATTTTCCTTTCTCTTTGTGCCATCCCCAGAATTCTCCCTGAGAAGCTAACATTAATCTTCTGCTTTGTTTCAAGGCCTGTATTTGATTAACCTTTTTTTTTCTTTCATTTGGGAATGACTGATTAGCAAGCCAAAATTAAATTTGAAAATGAAATTTCTCTGTACAGTGGGTTTTCTCAAGCCCGCTAGACTTTGCTAGCAATATGAATGGGATCGCCTGTAAATCCTTCTCTTCTTTCTGTATTGTGGCCACGGGAAAGAGAAAATGCATTTGGGACCATATCTTGAATCAGAGAAACCAGTTGCTGTAAATCTACTCTTCCATCCCCGCAGGGTGAGATTTTCGTGTTCTCGAAGTTCAGGGTCTTGGAAGGAGGAGGAGAAATTTTTAAAGTCCCACGGGCAAAGGAATTTGATAGGAAATAGAGATAATTGTCAACCTCAAGCCTAGAGGTGTCCAGGTATAGAATTTAACACCGTTATTTTAAAGATTAAGAAAACAAGACGTAAAGGTAATATTATTGGTGAAGTCTGGAGGTATCTACAGGTCTGGTTAAGTTTCCCTGTTAGAGATACTTTGTCTAACGCACTGTCTTCTGGATACACTCATTGGAACGTAGGTCCGGTCTCATTCAGCCTGTTCTGAATTTTAATGAATTGCTCCTTCTTACGAGGCATTCCCTCAAGTGCCCCCGAATAGCACAGTTCATTCCTTCCTGACCTCTGTTTTCTTTGTTCTTCCTTTTTCTCCTGTCTTCAAGTTTCTTTCTCTCTGATTACTTACTGAAAGCACCGATATGTTGTTCAGGCAAAGGCCGGAATCAAGAGCAAGGTAACCGACTTTAAGGTCACAATAAAGATGATGATGTTGATAATGGTAACAATACCTTGCATTGCCATTGTTCTTTCCAGCATGCAGAGCTCTTACCATTTCATTTTCTCATCCCATCATTCCAACCCTGGGGATGAGTTTGGTCCATATCATCTTTGCCATCTTCTATGGAAACCAAGGCTTGGGTAAGTTAACTGATGTGCCTAAGGACCCAATCCAGGAAAGGAGATGAAATCAAGGTCCAAGCCTATGTTTTAGAACTCTTGAGTCCAGGACCATACGGCTTCTCTGGAATGTAGTCTGATCAGAGGGTGCATCAAAAGGTATCTTGCTGCCAGGTGGTACAGGATGATTAAACCACCACAAAGATTTTGGATAAACAGAGGGGGAAAACAAATGTTGACAGGTCAATAAAACATGGGAATAGTTCACTAAGGGAGATTGTGTAATCTCTCCCTTAATAGAGGGTTTACCTGAAGCAACAGTTCCTACTTATTCCGTCAAACATTCTGAAGTGTGTTTCCAGAAGACAGTATGTATCCAAAACACTAAAAGACATGACTAATGGTAACCTGAGGCAAATTACTCAGTATCTTCAAAGTCAGGTTCTTCGTCTATGAATAAGAGGGTTTGGGGGAGGATTACATAAAGTAATGTAAGTACCCTGGCACAGAGAGGGCATTCAGTACACACTGCCAATGTTTAATGATGGTAATATTCTCACTTGTATGAGGAAATAACAAGCACAAAGATTTGGCAATAAGGACATACTTAGCTGTGTTTTTATAAATAGTAGTGAGAAGTTGGAAACAACCTAATATCCAGAAATAGAGAAGGGGTTGTCAGGAGAGCCTGCTGGTATAGCTACATCCTAGACTATTAGACAGTCACTTAAAAGACTAGAAAATACATTATTACATGGTGAGATGTTTGCAATTTATTGTATTTTAAAAGCAAGCTATAAAAGATTAAGGACAGTGTGATGTTTTTTGGCTAAAGTGTGTATATATATATATATATATATACATATATATAATATAGATATAGGTAAAAATCTGGATTGGTTTACCTTACTATGGTTAACAATACATGGGGAGAAAATTATGAATGCTTATAATGTTCTTATTTTGCCTACCTGTTTTAAATTTTTTCCAACAATGAACATATTTTTCAAGTGCCAGGCTTTGTTGTCTCCCCTTATCTTCCTTAATTCAGCAGGCCTGTGCTGCAGACAACATTCACTAAACCCTCAGTTAACAAGGGTTTTTTGAGTATCCACTATACGACAGGCACTGTTCTAGGCACTGGATGTAGATAGAGGTGAATGAGATGGACAAAGCTCTTCTCAAAGAGCTTATGTTTTGGTGGAAGGAAGATCCAAGATAGACACATAAAGACGGTGGGCTGGACCCCATTTCCAGGTGAGATGTATATTTCTGGGGAAGCCACTCCTTCTAGTAACATTCATTCTCCACTCTCTCAAGCACCCTGCAATCTGAGGTCCAACGTCATTTATTGGGATAAAGGCTGCTTATCTCTTGTTCAAGTGCACGATGCCCTTAGGGGTCAGGGCTGTGTCAACACTGGTAATGTATACCTCAGTATGAGTCATTTCCTGAAAGTAGATTATCTGACCTTGAAGGGGTGAGGGGGAGCAGTGAAAGAATATTGAGGAAGAACTGGGGGGGTCACAGCTTTGCCACTTTCAGAAAAGCAGAGGACGTGAAGGTGGATCAGGTAGGCCCTGGGTGTGCAGGAAACACTGAAGTGCAGAGTGAGTGTGCCAGAGTGAGCGTCCAACCTCACGTCCTTTTTTTTTTTTTTTAAAGATTTTATTTATTTATTTGACAGAGAGGGAGATCACAAGTAGGCAGAGAGGCAGGCAGAGAGAGCGGGGGAAGCAGGCTCCCTGCTGAGCAGAGAGGCCGATGCGGGGCTCAATCCCAGGACCCTGAGATCATGACCTGAGCAGAAGGCAGAGGCTTAACCCACTGAGCCACCCAGGCGCCCATCCTCACGTCCTTTTTGAAGTTTCTGTGAAGTGATCTTGGTTGTAGCAGCTTTCCCATAGATATGAAAACAAGGGTCACTTTCTCTTCTCTTTCCCTCTCCCAATGCTTCCCTGTCCATTGTTCAAAAAAAAGAAATTTTTTTCATTTTTTTCCCAGGTGTAGCAAAACTGTCATTGGTGCCATAAGGCGTGGCTCTCTGGATTCCCTGACACTACTTTATCAGATGACATCTCTCCTTGTTTCTCCTATGAAATGGTTAGAGATTTTTTATGATTGTGTTATAGTTATACGTGTAGGCACTCCACTTCTCTTATAAAAATAGATGATCGTTAAGGACAAAATTTATGTCTATGGATCAATATGGTTCAATAACAACTTTCAACGGATACAAAAATAGTGTCCTCGTGATGGCAGTTTCTGTACATATCAGGTGTTTGATAAGTCACTTATGGCATGAAATGAATGTAAAATATGCTACATTACGGGCATCAACCAACCGTCCACACTGGGATTTCACTCAACAGCGAGTTGCCACAGCAACAGTCAGATGGGATCCCCTGCCTTTCCCACACTCACCTCTGGGCCACAACACGGAGGAAGAGGTAAAGCCTGGATCTGAAAGTATTTGAGCCAGGGGCTGGCATTTAGCCACATGGCGAGAGGAAAGATCTAGCAGCCAATCTGACTGGCTCAATAGGGTCAGTACTTTGGTAATTTTTCCAGAATCTTGTGTAGATAAAAGGGATCTTTCATTTTTTTGTGGGTAGGGGAGAGTCAGGAGGAAGACAAATATACTTGAATGGCAGGAAAATTTCAAATACCACCTAAGTGGACGACAACTGAGTTGAATTTCATAGGTTTCAGTTGAAATGCCTGCCAGGAGATTTCCCCCTCGGCCAGACTTTTAAGGCCCTTGAACTCCATGTAGAGTGGGTCAAACCTTTGGCATTTTTACAGACCATTAAGGATATGAGACAATCTCAGTAATTCCTGGAGGTAAATCTCACCCTCTCATAACCCAAACCAACTTCACCCAGCAGCGCGGATATTCTAAACCCTTCTTCACCCCAGCACTTTATTGTTTCCCTAGCAACCTGACAGCTTGGGGAGCAGGACGGGGAGGTCACAGTAAACAAAGTGAATTACAGCAGCGAGTGTGTGGCTGGCAGAACGGGCACAGAGGGTGGAGGGACTTGATCTTGCACGCCAAGGACAGCATCTACGCCGGAGACGCGGCGAAGTCCAGCCCTGTGAGCGGGTTTGCAGGAAGGAAAGAGGCAGCCAGACAAATGAGGAGAAGGAAAAAGATCTCAAATTCCCCCTGCTCTGAGAAGGGGTCTTGAGCATTTATGGGATTTTAGGGAGAGCATGGGTGAATGGGATTGGAAGCTAGAACCGGTGATTCAAGGTCAAGGACTTGTTGATCTACGCAGGCGCAGTGCATTGTCATGCTTTTTCATCCGTCGCCTGTTCAAAGATGGGGTATTGACATGATCAGGGGATGGAGATTTCAGTCTCCTCCACGTCAAAAGGTCACTTGGGGACATTTGCGCAGGCCCGGTAAGAAGGTCTCGACCCGTCTGAACTGGGTGGCTGTGGGCCTCTTATTTCCTGGAGAACAACTGAAGCAAGTATCTCGTGACTTGCACCTCAGGGAGCTTTCGTCCTAGAAGCAGTTGTCCATCCTTACGATGCGTGCCGCGAGCTGCCTGCTGTTTGGAAGCAGGCGGTTCGAGAGTTCATTGTTTCAAAAAACAGGCCTTGGGTTTTCGTTTACTTTCCTGTAGCTTACCCTAAACATAAGGCAACAAACATTTAGCCTTGCTTTAGGTAGATTAAAAGTAAAACTTTAATCGTAAAGCACCGGTTTCGATCTTACACACCATCTTTTTTTCTTTTTTTCTATTTCTTTCTTTCGTTTGTTTTTTGTTTGTTTGTTTGTTCGTTTTTTTTTATTTCTCGTCTCTTTCCCTCCTAATAGGCTTGGCTGTGTTCGTTCTTCTATCTGTGCCGGGCAGTCAGCTGAGCGTTGGTCAGTTCCAATTTTTGGAAAGATGGCTCAGGAGCGCCTGGGTGGCGCAGTGGGTTAAGCCTAGGACTCTTGATTTCGGCTCAGGTCTTGATCTCAGAGTCATGGGATGGGCTGTGAGCTCAACGGGCAGTCTGCTTGAGATTCCCTCTCCCTCTGCCCTGCCTCAAACAAATAAATAAAAATCTTAAAAAAAAAAAAGATAACTCCAAGAAAAGCAAAGGGTGAAGAGTCACTTTCCCTAAATCACGAGGTTTGACCGTGATTATTTTTACAAACTTGGTATTTTTATTCCGTTATTATTATTTGTTTCCAGTATTCCACTGATGCCAGTGATACCACTGGTAGCAGGCAACACACATAGGAGTGCTGTACAGATGTTTTAAAAGATGAGTCTTAATCTATGATCGTGTTGAGGCATCTGGTCCTGCTTTCTATAATTTCCTCCTTCCACGCCGCCTGTCATACTTTTCTTCCTGGTCAAGGTCCTTCTTTTTTTGTTGTTATTTCCCCATCCGGAGTGAATAAATTCTAGAATCCACTCCCATGCGGTGTCGTGCAATAATTTTCAACAGTGATGCGAAAGTAATTTTCCTTCATTGTTCGATGTTTACTGTGCAAGGACTGTGTGATCTAAGCCTTCGAAATAGAGAATGAACAGATGAAAACCTTGCATACATTCTCGCTGGGGGAGAAACAATCACGACGGCACATGATACATTAAGAAAGTGACGTAACTATGTTAGACGGTCATAAGTGCTAGGAACAAAGTAACAAGATGAGGGCGAGGTAAAGTGAGGCATGGTGTCTTAGTTCCAAAATTGGTTTGTAGGGTGTGCCACACTGAGAAGGTGACAATTGACCAAAAGTTTGAAGAAAATGAGGGACAAAGTCATTTTGAAATCCGGGCAAAGACATTCTGAACAGAGGAGGTCAGCTTTGGCAAAGGCCCTTGCTTGGGGCAGTGTGGCTGGTGTGTTTGAAGAACAGCAGCAGGGAACTGGGGCTCAGGATGGACCACAGATTGCACTGGAAAAAGGGTAGGAGGTAGGGGCTCAGATGAGGCAGTGGGGGAAGGCTCGTGGGGTGGGATTAGTACGTTGACTTTGAGGCAAATGAAACTGTTTAGAGGACTTCGGCAGAGAAGGAACAGGCATCTTTTTTTTTTTTTTTAATATCCTAAAGAAAGCAGGAAGACCACTTAGGAGGACACTATGAGAATCCAGGCCAGGGATGAGGCTTCTCAGACTTGGGTGGTCATGGTAAAGGGGGTCAGTGGTCAGATTCTGGATGTACTATTACTAATAGATCTTCCTGAAAGATTGTGTGTGGAGTTAAAAAAAAAAACAAAAAACTCACTACAACATGCATAGGTATGCTTGCTTGGTTCTACTGGAACATGGTAGATAGAATAATACCAAACTGAATAATAGTTACCTGGAGGGCTGGCAACGGTGGGGGCGGGGGGGGGGGGGTGAAGCGTTTCGACCTCACAGTTGTACATTTCAGCTTTGTTTGGCCTGTTGCAAATCACACTGTTGCTTTTTGTGGTATGAAATAAAAAATCAGTAACTTCTTTGTAAAAAGATTGATCTCTGATGCTCCTTTGACATGCCCTCCCCTGTGTTTAGATGTTGGTGGGGCTCACAGAGCAGTTTGTCCCTGGCTTATTCCCCAGTCCCCAAAGCAGGGCTTTGGCTGTCGAGTCGGTTTTTTTCACCATCTGCCAAAGTGCTTGGCATGGCAGGGAAAATGCATACCCTTTGGCCTCACATATATTGAACACAAAGAGAAGAGACCATCTCTGAACGCTTTTGCTGTCTATGGTGGCACTGGGGTCTATGAAGGAACGCCCCAAGCAATTTGGGTGCTTTGTGCCTTTGACTACACAGCTTTTTCTGAATATCTGGGGTCATTAACACAGGGGAAAAAATGAAGCGTGATGCGCTCAGCCTCTCAACCAAGAGGTGGGGGGGAGGTGGTGGAAGGAAGATGGTTTCCCAGTGTTTCCTCTTGAAATTTCTTTCTTATTTTTCCTTTCCTCCGTCTCTTTTTTTGCAAGTCTGATGAAACCAAGATGACAATCAGAGGAGACAGCCGTAGCTTTGTCCTGTGACCTCCTTCCAGAAACATCCTGCCTGGTTCATAAAATGATCCTTACGGGGAAAGGAAGGAATGCTTTCTAAAGTGCAAGGACTTACGGAGCCTTTGTTTATCCTATTCCATAGGTGGGGGCAGGGTGTCGTCCACATTCTGCATAAAAGTATGTCCAATGTGCTTCAAAATATTTGTCACCCACACAGCGAAACCCGCAACTCCTCACTGTGCGGCCTTGGAGAAGAGAGTAGGACCATGTCTGCTGAGGGCTTGCCTTAACCTGTGACTCCCAGTAGTACTTCTAGAGAGTGAAGGTCATTGTCTCCTAGGCCCAGAGCTTGGCTTTCTGCCTTTTTGCATCAGATTTTACTCTGTGTTCTGCTTACTCTGCTAAAGGGAAACTTGAATGAAGCATATCACCCACTTCCCCACGAACCCGAGGTTCTTTAGGACATGGGGGGCACGTCATGGCTAGAGGACTGTTCCGAACACTCTGGTCAGGTGTGGCCTGGTCTCCATCAAATTTGCCTAAACCTCCCAGGTGCCACTGTGTCGACGTCATTGTTCGGTCTCTGCAGAGGACTTGCGTGCAACATCCCGTTTGGCCTGCTGGTACGCGCCTCACCATTTCAAAGAACAGATATATGGGCAATGAGGTGGATGGAACTAGAGGGTATCATGCTAAGCGAAATAAGTCAATCAGAGAAAGACAGTTATCATATGATCGCGCCGATATGTGAAATTTGAGAAGCAAGGCAGAGGACCGTGGGGGAAGAGAGGAAAAAATACAATGGGACGAAACCAGAGAGGGAGACAAACCATAAGAGACTCTTAATCTCAGAGAACAAACTGAGGGCTGCTGGAGGGGAGGGGAGGGGGGTGGGGGGATGGGGAGGCTGGGGGATGGACACTGGGGAGGGTGTGTGTTGTGGTGAGCGCTGTGTATTGTGTAAGACTGATGATTCACAGAACTGTACCCCTGAAACAAATAATACATTATATGTTAATTAAAAAAATAAAAAATAAAAAAAAGAAGAGATATGGGAAAATTATCCATTATCACCCCCAACATAAAAAAGAAGAGATATGGGCAAATTACCCATTATCGCCCCCAACATTAGGTTATTGTCAACTCGTTACTCCTTTTTTTACAATATTGATAAGGATAGCATTAAGTAATTATAAGTTTATTTATAATCATTTCTGAAAAACTGTACAAAGTAATTTAAACAGAAGATTATTTCTCCAATTTTAGAGACCACGAAAAATCTGAAATAAAAATTCTGAAAATAGTCTTACCTGAAACTTTTGTAAATTTCTAGCAAATAAAAGCCATAAGTAAAGTTATTAAGTACATGGGCCCTGAAGTCTGGCTATGCCCTTGGGTGACCTTGGAAGAGTTGCTTCATGGCTGTTTTGTCATCTGTAAAGCCAGTATGATAATAATAGGTAACTCACAAGGCAGTTGAGAGGCTCTACCAACAATCATTGTTTCCTGAGCAGGTCCTGAACGCTTCCGGACACCCCAAGAGGCTTACCCTTAGAAGTCAATTAAGCCATGCGTATAGAGCCCTTAAGACTGCCTGGCCACAGCAAGACTCAATCAAGGCCACATAGCATTTTGTGTCCCCACAGAGGGTGTAAAGTGACATCAGCATAACTTTGAAGCGAAATAATTTCACAGGAGGAAGGTTATTTCAATACGAAACAAACTCTGTGAATAATACTTAGGAAGTGAGTTCATTTGAATTTGTCAATAAGGTTCTGCTAAATGAAAACAGCTGGAGAGCTATCACTTAAGGCTATAATTAAAGGGAGAATTAAAAACAGTGCCTGCAGGTTAGGTGGTGCAGAGAGGCCTCGCAGAGTGCCAGGCCTACTCGCTTTTGCTTCTCATCTTCTCAATGGGACTTGAGAGCGCAGTGGCTTTCGCGTGCTGGGAAAGCAGTCCTGTGGGGCGGTGGCGGTGGCGAGCGTGTCCTGCAGGTTGGATGAAAAGGAAAACGATGAAGGGGCGTTAAAATGACTTAGAACAGTGATTTTTAAACTTTTAAATTTCAGGACCCCTATACACTTTAAAGAAACTGCTGAGAACCTTCAGGAGTTTTGTATACGTGTGCTGTCTGATTCATATTGAGCTTATTGGATATTAAAGCTGGAAACACTTAAACATATATACGTATTAATTCACTTCAAATGAAAAAAATCTATTTCTTGATAGCATAACATCATTTCTAATGAAAAATACCTAGATTTAAAAAAAATATGAAGAAGAATGCTATTGTTTTACATTTTTGCAAACGTTTGATGTTTTAGTAAATCGCTGGATTTCTTCATTCTGCCTGTTGTGATGTATCATTTTGATTGAGAATCTCACTTGTCACACTTGTATTAGTTGAAAAAGGGGAGTATTTTAATAGCCTTTCAGGAAATTATGGATATTCTTCTTTAATAATATACCAAAATTTGACAGGTGTTTGATTCTTAAAGATGAGCTGTAATGTGAAATTTCAAACTGTATCAGTAAGCTTTTCGTACTCTGTACGCATGTGTGAAACGTGAGTGGAAAGAGAAAAGGATGTCTTCTTCTCTTTCTCCCCTTCTTCCTCTTCCTCTTCTGGTTCCTCTTCTGCTTCCTTTTCTTCTTCTTCCTCTCCTCTCCTTAAAGTAGTTTTGACCTCAAAGACATTCTGAAAAAGTCTTAAGACTCCCTAGGGATTCCTAGAACACACTATGAGAACCATTGTCCTAGGTAAATAATCTCCTCCCTCCCAACCCCCACTCTTTTTTTTTTTTAAATTTAAATTCAAGTTAGTTAACATATAATGTATTATTAGTTTCAGGGGGAGAGTTTAGTGATTCACCAGTTGCATACAACACCCAGTGCTCTCTACATCTAGCGGCCTCCTTAATGCCCCTCACCCAGTTATCCCATTCCCCCCCCCCCCCACTTCCCTTACCCTCCTCTCTTTCCCCTTCTCGGCTGTGTGGTTGCAGAGAATAAAGACTTCCTCAGGTTATCTCCAGAAAAGGCAGCTTTAGTTTATAGCTACAAGTGGCCTGAACTTGACCTGTGTAAGTCTCCCTGGCTCAATTTCATGGGCTACATCTTCGCTTTCCCATGACACCTACCCATCACCATTCTTTTTCCCCCTTAACTCACACTTCTGCTCCCTCAATTTCAAACTTACTCACACCTTCTCTAGCCTCCCTCTCAAACTCAAGACATTTTAGCTTAAGCTCCTGTGGATAACTGCCCATTCTCTCGATGTTTTCAAGCTCACATGTGTAAGAGAAGAGCCCTACTTGGTCATATTTTTGTGCCGGTCATGGCATATTCACTGGAGACAGTATGGTCCACTGCCCTTGGTCCCGGTGCCCCTCTGAGCCGATCAGCTGGGAATGGTGGACTGGGTCACCTGGTGCAGAGGGTACTTCTGTGTTCTTGCTAAGGTGGCTGAGAGTTTACTGTACTTCAATTGAACTTGCACTTTCTTTTGAAACTTCCACGTATTCACAGTGTTCTTCGGGGGCTTTCCCCCTAAGATCCCAATCTACTATGAAGTGTGATACAGCCATGAAACAAGTAGGCTGAGGAGACACCTGCCCGAATAGGATAAGACTTGAATCCTATCTTGGTCACTGGCTCCCTGTGTGACTTTGAATAAATTATTTAACTTGAGCTCAGTGGGAAACATCATTTTAAGAGGGAAGTGATATTTTAAATGGCTTCTTTTTATTACTCTATTTATGTCAAGTCCTAGGGTGATTCATGTGCCTATGCAACCATAAAATGTCCAGGAATGTCATTTAGTGATTGTGATGTCACCAAACTGCTGAGGTTTGAGTAGTGACCTCTTCCATCCATTGTCAACATCCATTTTATGTATTCTCAATTCTCCTTGGACGCAATCTGTCATCTAGAGCTAGAAAGTCATTATATCATGAACTCAAATGAGAACCTCAAGTTAAATATTTTTTTCTGTATTCTAATTTAATAACATATTTTTTTTCTTATAATGGAACAGCTTCTCATTTCCGTAATCCTATGAAGCTCATCAAACAGGCAGCATAAAAATAGCTTATAAAATTTTCAATTACTTATATAATGTAATGGCTCATTTTGTAAGTAAGTGAAACATACATTAATAATAGGATCCTGAAGAAAACAGTTGAGAAGGAGGAAAATGATCTCAAAAGCCACAGTGATCTTGGTTCCTCTCTCCCCCAGTTCAACAATTTTATCAAACATTCGAGAGAAATCTTAAGTGGCTTGATTATTAATTTGAGAATGGCACAAAGTTAGGGAGGATAGCTAATGAGAAGTCCAAATCCAGATTTAAAGGGTTCTCAATAAGTTAAATTAGCAAGCATCTAAAATCTATATAATTTAACAGGGGCAAATTTTTGCCTTTTGTTAGACAAAAACAAAACAAAATAGAGCAACCCAAATGACTGCAAAAAATCCAAAGTGACATTTGGTTGCATTAGGGGGAAACTGGTGAGCACGAGATGGGTAATAGGTCTCTTAATTTTCCTAGATCATATTGCACTTAGAGACTTTTCTAAAATTCTAGATGCTATATTTTTCAGAGGCACATTGACAAACTAAAATGTATTCAGAGGAGAGTGAGTGTTGAGGATTCTGGAAAGAATCATGCATGAAGAATATTTGTTGGAACTGGAGCTGTTTTGCTAAAAAAATGAAACAGGCTTTTGGGAGATGAGAACTATTCTAGAATACTGAGATTGGCTGAGAATTCAGGGATGACTTTGGGATGGGAGCATCATTAGCTTCCCCATAATCTCCCCTATAGTCTCCCTTTTCCTTGGATGTTATAATGGAAATGAAAGGTTTTTTTTTTTTATTATATGTATAATGTCAAGTAAGTGTGAGTGTTATCTTGTAACATCTCCTTCTGATTCTAGCTACTTCCTGTGACAAATAGTCACGTCCGTGGCAGAGCGATCCCTCCCACCTCAGAAATAGTTTTATTTATCTAATCAGATGTATCCTTTCTGGATTCAGAATGAAGGTCAAAATGCCCTCTAAAATGACTCCATGCCAGAGAAACCCACAAATCTGCTCTCTTGTCATCTCCACACCCTCAACGTTCTTGGGCTTCTTGACTTGCTTATTCTATCAGAGACCATGCCTCAGTCGTCTGAGCTCCAAACCACAGAGCCACCTTTAACTCATCTTCTCCCTCATCCCTGAGATCTCATGAAGCTCCAAGTCTTGAGCTGCAACCAGATTTTGTCCATCACACAGTGGCCTGGTCCAACCTGGGGACACTGACTGGAAACCCATGGCAGTGGTATGTGTGTTATCAGAGGCTCCTGTTAAGTGCCAATCAGAGCTTCTGAACATGGGAGCGAGGCTGGGGAAAAACTGGGAAGCAGCTCCTTTATGATTCTGTGTCAGAATGTCCAACCCTGTTATATATGAAAGCTTCATTCTTCGAAGGGTCTGGAAGATGTTTAAGGGAAGTCAAAATCATAAAGCCATGAGTGTGTCTCACAATTTGAGTGCAGCTCCTAAGAGGCAGCAGATCATCCCTAGAGTCCTTCCTAGCCTGAGAGATGTGACTGTGTGCCTTGTGAAGCCGTGACAGAGAGAACAACTACAGATCTGACAGGAAATTCTCGTAAATGGGAATTCAGCATGGGGCAGAATGTCTTGTTTTGCTGCTCTCAGCCTCCTGGGTCTCCAGGGCTCAGGGCTCAAATGTTGGAGGTTAAGAAATGCAGAGGAATGTTATGACATGTGTCTGCAGGTCATTTCTTCAGATCAAGGCTTAGACAATCAGTTTCTAACATCTGTATTGTGAAAATTTTTCCTAGACTAATCCTGTGGGTTGAGAGAATAGCCAGAGGTCAACATTTACTTCATTGCTCCCTTTAAAGGCTGAGCTACAGTGCACTTAAAAGAGTAGGGATCTGGCCTCAGGGATATCCAAAGGTCTCTCCCTCCCCATTATAGATGGTCTATCTTGAGCATCCCAGCCAAGAAGTTGTCTTTTCAAGAGACATGGTGAACTTGGAGCCAGCCTTCAAACCTCCTTAAGGGCCCGCAAAGAGTTCCCATCCCCTAGGAAGCCTGGCAAGAAACTCTGGGAGATGGGGACACATGTGACCCCCTGTTCTCTCAGCTTGTGGCTCTAGGACGTAAGGTCAAAGTTGTGGAGTCTGGGGAGATCTGGGTAATGTTATGAAACACAAGCTGTAGCCTGTCCTCCTCATCCTGCCTCAGATTATCTGCCTCTGATAACCGTGTTGTGGGAATCTCTCCCAAACCAATGGGGGAATCTTCGGGAAAGCTCTTTCACTCAGCCTCATTCCAGCATGGACAGTGTGCTTTTCAGGGATTGTCCAGAAGAGCTGGTGAACTCCGAGGACCCTTTGGCCCAGGGGAGTCTGTTTGGAGCATAGGCTAGTCACATCTGAAGGTTTAGAAGATCCTTTAGGCAACATTTGCTTGGTCACATCATTTTGGAGGTCTTTCCCATAGCTTCTGGCCACAGGACTAGTTGCTCACTGGTGGAAAACTCTTGGTGGGACTAGATATGAAGTTTTACCTCTGTTATGCTGCTGGAATCTTTTTTCTATCCAAAATTATGGGCTCTGGCTTTTACGAGATATTTTGTTTGTTTGTTGCCATTTCTACTCTTTAATTAGAAATTCTTTTTAAACATTTATTAATAGTGTTGTTTAGTTTCTAACAGAGACAGATACTATTGGTGCCTCCTCCGTATTTCCATGCACGCCAGTCCAACTTTATTTTTTAGCAGCTTTATCGAAATATAATTGATATTTTACCAACTGCACATTTTCTATGTATAGTTTTATGGGTTTCAGCATAGACACTCATCTATGAAACCATCACCACAATCAAGATAAAAAGCATTTCTATCACCTTCCAAAGTTTTTTTCTGTAAGGGCTATGGTGGAAGAGAACTTTTATGGCAACAATAACAATAACAACAACAAATACAATACTACTACTACTATTTATTGTGTACTTGCCTGGGTCCCCTGAGTGTTATATACTATTATTCGCCTCATTTTCCTGATACAAAAGCTGAGGCTTAGGCAGGGCAAGGGACCTTCCTAGGGCCACACAGCCACAAAATAACAAAGGGAAGATGAACCCAGGTCATCTTCCCTTTAATAATTACTCTACATAAAATTGTCCTGTTTTTCTGACCTTGCCTTTGATACTGAGCTATGAACACTGCAACTATGATAAGTTCTCCTACACAAGCTCCTGAACATTTTAAGAGGGAGAAGAGTATAATTTTTTCTTAAGTAATTTTTTTTATATCTCTCACCTCATAATCAGTTGAAGAGAAGGGAAGAAATTCAGCAAATTACAAGAAAGAAAGAAAGAAAGAAAGAAAGAAAGAAAGAAAGAAAGAGAGAGAGAGAGAAGAAAGAGAAAAGGAAGAGAGAGAAAGAAAGAGAGAGAAAGAAAATGAGAAAAGAAAAGAAAGAAAATGAAAAAAGAAAGAGAAGGAGGGAGTCGACCCCATACTACTAATATTTTGAGATTTTTTTTCTGGAGTATTTATCTAAGGCATAATGTATGAAGCGTAAAGACTCAAGTAAAAATGTCAAAACTTGAAACTTTACTTGAAACTCAAGTAGCTTCTCTAACCTGGCTGAGCATGTAGAGCTTGTTCAGAAATTCCAATGGAGGTGAAGGTCAAAAGGTTACAGGACTAAGGTTAGAACATGTGTGTGAAATAGAAAGAAAATGAGGTCTTGGAATTTGGAATTCTGCACGCTGGTCTCATCTGGCTCGGGACTGTGGGCAGTTGAAGGTGCTGAAAACACAAGAGTCGTTCTGGAATGCAGGTGAGTCCCAGAGCTGGAGGGTGCTTCAGTCTTGGAGTCTCTGCCTAGGATCTTCTTGGTCTGACAGTTCTGATCAGGTCACCTAGGCAAAACCAGTGGCTACTGATCATGTCTCCTTCAGTGACAGACGGAATCAGAATTTAGAAAGTTTGAAAGAGTACCGTTAGGAGGAGAAGAGGACAGAATATCTTAACCTACTTGATGAGAAGTCATTAGCATCCAGCCCTTTAGCAATTGCCATTAACGACATGGTTGTGGGGGCAGGTGGAGAGATAGGAACTAGGAGGACTGGCCATTTTTTTCTTACATATTTTCCTCAATCTCTCTTCTTTTACATCCTGGTGTAGACCTTTTTAGACAGACAATTGTGGCATCTGATTATCTTCTACAATTTGTGTTAAGAAATTTCCTGTGAAAGATAGGACAGTTTCTTTAAATTTAAATTAGAAATTCAATTACACCTGACAAACAATTTTTGAGAAGTCTTTTGTTTCTACCACTATGATAGAAAACCATGCATGATTCTAAGAAAACTTTATTTTGACTTCCCGAAGATATATTAAGGATGCAAGAAATAGAAACATAGAACAAATAATAAGGGAAGATGTTACAGGTCTCAAAATTGTAAAGAATGGTTGTGTTGAAGATAAGAGACATCTATTCCTCAGGACATTCCATTTCATGGCCCTATGGTGCATGGATTTCAAACTGGAGGTCTCAACTTTCTAGTGGGTTGCAAAATTTAATTAAGTTGATTACATTAACCATTTTAAAAATACAGTGGAAAATATCAAGTGTCAGGTCAGAAGGTTGAGCATTACTTCATGGACTTCCCTCCCCTCCCCCAGTTATAAACATACAAATACATGCACAAGTGTATGTCATGGGTTTCTCTATAAAATGTTTTTCTTAGCATAGATTTAATCAGACAAGTTTCAGAGATGCTCCATGAGCCAAAGTAATTCCCAAACTAGATCTTTGTTGCTACCATTTATTAAATGCCTGAAAATTTCTAGGGCCATTAATAATGATGTTTAAAAAAACTTTTTAGGAAATTACAATAACAACATGCCCAGTGCATGAGTCAGCCAGAGGACAGTCTTCCTAACAGCTAGCATTTCCTGAGGGCTGTTCATGTGTTGGACATCGTGCTAAATATTTTTCATACATTATCTAATCTACTTCTCGTCATGATGCTCTGAGGAGGCTACTATTATTACTCTTTTTTTTTTTTTTTTAGGAGGCTACTATTATTATTCTTATTTTTCAGATGATAAGCTGAGGTTTCAAGAGGTAGAGTAAGTTGCCCCTGGTCACTCAGCTAGAACTCAATCCCACGCCTATCTGGGCTCCAGAGACAAAGCATGTCACAACCATACTACGTCATTTTCCAAGAACAAATCCTTCATGGAAAGCTTTGTGATTTGAAAAACTTCCTTTTGCTGTTTCCTTTGAAATGTTCTTCAGTTAGCACTAGGATCATTCAACTCCTTTTGATCATTACAGAAGACCGAAAAGTGGTATTTCTGTGGTTATAGGTTTGTAGGGCGGGGTGCTGATGGGGGAAGTTGATTCCTGCTCTGATTCTACAGAATCTGTTTCCTCCTCCTACAGACTCTGTCCTGACAAGGCCCAAAAGTCTCAGATTCTGAGGTAAGCCTGCCTAGCCCCTCTGAATGAATGGAAGTTAAGCTATATTGCTAAACTGCTCTCCCTCAAGAAGGAAACATGGAGACTCTGGGACGAAGATCTGGGTGTGGAGGGGCTGGTGCCAAGGGATTTGAAGTTGGGCAGAGTGTTGAGAGGGAGGCTGAAGAGTAGAGACACTTTTATCCCCACTGAGTGGGGATAAAGATGGTGAGAGCTGTGGGCGAGCAAGATGAAGAAGGACTCTCTCCCATCTCCTCTTTGGAATCTTCAGGAACATCCTCAGCCTAATGCATTGTAGGGCTGAGTCTCGGTATTCTGAGTATATAAAGAAACAAGTTAATACAGTGTAAACACAGATCTCCTCACCATGAGACAGTCAATATGTATTCTCTCCCTTCCTCCTTCTCCCACTTTCCCTCCCTTCTCCCTCCCTTAATCCGTCTTTTCTCCCTCCCTCCCAGCCTTCTTCCTTCTCTCTCCCCCCTCCTCCTTCTCTCCACCTTCCTCCTCTCTCTCTCCCATACTCACCTATTCACAATACATTGTATATATTTATTGAAACATTTCCCTTACATAGGTATATAATGTATGACAAAACATACCAAAGTCTTAACAGCTTTTAGCTCTTCTTAGTAGGATTACCAATCATTTTTATTTTTAATGTTTTTTTTTTTTTTGTATTTTCTAAACTTTGTATAAGGAACATGTATTAAATTTATCTCCAGAAAAAGTGAAATCAAATATTTCTTTATCGGGACGCCTGGGTGGCTCAGTTGGTTGGGCGTCTGCCTTCCGCCCAGGTGGTGGTCCCAGGGTCCTGGGATCAAGTCTCACATCGGGCTTCCTGCTCGGCAGGGAGCCTGCTTCTCCCCCTCCCTCTGCTGCTCCCTCTACTTATGCTCTTTCTCTCTGTCAAATAAATAAATAAAGTCTTTTAAAAATTTTTAAAAAATAGCTCTTATCAGTTATTTTCCTCTTAGAGTTTTAGAGGGAGGAGGAAGGGAGAAAGATTTGTGAGGACAGAGAGTATTTGAGAGCTAACTGGGGGTACTAGCTGGGAAACAGGGGCTCCAAAATCTTCCCATAGTCCACTGTCACTGAAGGATGATTGGTTAAGGGCATTAGAAAAGCATAAATATAGCATTGCATTTCCTTCCCAAAATCCCTCAAGGGAAAGAGCAGAGAGTGGGAGTGCAAGTGTTGGGGCAATGAGACGCTTTCCCATGTTTTGTGTTCAGAAGGAGAAAAGAGGTTGCTTTAAAGATTAGAAGGTGGGGAAATGGATATTGAACACAAGCTGCTCCTGCACTTTTGTTTTACTTTATTTTAAAATACTATTATCATACTCGTGGGTGTGCCCTCCACCCCATCACCTGTACTGATTTCCGAGGGTCTGATTCTCTAAATCTCAAACTGACATTTTATAGAGGGCTTGTTTCATGGATGGGTTTGTGTTTTCGGTTTGGGGGGGTTTCTTTTGAAGAGAGGTGAAGATGTTAAAGGAAGGGAAACGAGGAGTAAAGGAGAGGAGAGAAAGAAGGTCTGGGGTCCTTCATCCAGTTCAAGGAACATTTAGAATTGCTCACTCAAGACAAGCCTTTGTTCAGGGTGACCACAGATCAAAGAAGAAGCAGACACCCTACCTGTCAGGAGCATAGCCCACTACAGTGTGCATCATCCCAGCAACATGTTAGAATCACCTGGGCCTTTTGAAAAACACTGATGTCAGAGCCGTACCCCAGTCCCCTTGATCAGAATCTCCAGGGTAGAGTCTGAATATCAGTATTCTTTTAGTAAGGTTTTAATTTTAATTCGAATATAGTTAACAGACAGTGTGATATTAGGTGTACAATATAGTGATTCAACACTTCCATACATCACCCAGTGCTCATCACAAGTGCCCTCCTTCATCCCCATCTCCTGTTTCCCCATTTCCCCCAACCCACCACTCACCTCCCCTCTGGTAACCACCAGTTTGTTCTCTGTAGTTAAGAGTCTGTTTCTCGGTGTCTCTCTCTCTCTCATTTCCCTTTGCTCATTTGTTTTGTTTCTTAAATTCCACATGTAGGTGAAATCATAGGGTATTCATTTTTCTCTGACTGACCATCTTTTTTTTTTTAAAAAAAAAGATTTTCTTTATTTATTTGACAGAGAGAGACAGAGAGAGAGCACAAGCAAGGCGGTGGGGGGAGAGGGAGAAGCAGGCTCCGAGCTGAGCAGGGAGCCCGATACGGGGTTCCATTCGGGGCTCAATCCCAGGACTCCAGGATCATGACCTGCATTGAAGGCAGATGCTTAACCAACTGAGCCATCCAGGCACCCCTGACTGACCAGTATTTTTCAGAATCACTTGAAGGGACTGTAGTATGCAGCAAAGATTGAGAACAACAGTCTAAAAGCAAATGGAGAGCTGGCAGATGGTTGCAGCTCTGTGTGCTGTGAGCTAGGAGAGGAACGTGTGAGTTCCGCTTGGTCAGGACCGAGGTGGAAGAGATCGGTTTGGGCTTGGGACACGAAGCCTCCTGAAAGAGTCACAGAAGAAGGAAGACTTAAGCTAAATATGGAAGGACTAGGAGTTGACCAAATCAGACAAAGGGGGTGGGGTGTAAAAAACTCAGCCAGTGCCGACACCTGGAGGCCCGCATTGCCACTGCACACCCTGCAGCTGCGTGGGGAGGGACAGGCAGCGTATGAGTTTGCTAGCGCTGCTGTAACAAAACACCACAGATTGGGTGGCTTCAATGAACAGAGATTTATTGTCTCGTGTGCAATGAGCATGCAGCACGGAGCATGAAGAGGTGGTGACTTGTCCTTCTAGCGCTGGGGGCCTGAGATGGGACAATACGAGAAGGCCTTCACACAGACCCAGGGAGTCTTGCTAAGACTTGGGGGCCAACTGATGTGCCAGCTGGGAATGGGAAAGGGCAATTGGATCAAAAAGAAACTCGGGCGTAACTGGGAGGCTGGTAGTGTGTTTAAACAGAAACGGAGAGGTCCATCTTTCATGGTGAGAGTGAGTTGAGGGTTAGGTTTGGTGGGAATGAGAGGGTAGAGGACCTCCAGCGGAGACCTTCAGCAAACCCCCAGAGACACAGAACTGCAGCTGCAGACAAGTTGGGGTTGGGGATCTGGAGAGGAGGCCCACCATGGGGAGCAGAGTTGAAACTCTGAGCTGTTTCTGGCCTGGAGACAATAGCAACACCAACAAAAAGGGGCAGCAGGGAGCTCCTCCTTCTCCCTGTCCTTGTATGCTAATCCTCTCCGGCCCCCCAGAGCACAGGAGCTAGGTCTGGAGGACAAAGTTAAATGGTGTCTTGGCTTCTTCTCTAGGGCCAGCTAGAATGGCTGTGACCTCTAAGGTGCTGGCTCTCTCAAAGGCTGCCATGGGCTGTAGAAAGCACTGGAAACCAGTATCTTAGAACTGGCAGGTGGGTTGTCCTGGGAGGATTGGAAACCTGAACTGCCATCAAATGCATAGCCATTTAGTTTACCCTAACAGATATGTCAACATTCTGCTAGGCCTCTCAGAAGAGAAAAATACGGCCTCCAGAGGTACTGGAGACTTCCATGGGTTCAGAATGACTCTGAGGCTTCCTTGGGAGGTCCCTCTAAAAGTTGGCTTTCCACTGCTCCCCTCCTTTCCACAAGCAGATCCAACCTAAAACAGTTTGGGCCACTAGGCCAGGAAAATTCCTTGAATGGTACATGGAAAGAGGACTGGATTAATGGTTAGGAGACCTGAGTGCTCAGTTGCTTTCTTTCTTCTTTTTTAAAGGTTTTTTTTTTTTCTTTCTTTATTTGAGAGGGGGAAGGAGGGGCAGAGGGAGAGAAAGAGAGTCTTAAGCAGACTCCGGGCTGAGCACAGAGCCTGATGCAGGGCTGATCCTGAGATCAGCTGATCACAGTCCTGAGATCATGACCCTGAGATCACGACCCTGAGATCATGACTTGAGCTGACATCAAGAGTCGGACGCTTAACTGACTGTGCCCCCCAGGCCCTACTAAGTGCTCAGTTTCTAAGATACTCAGCAAATTGCTTTGGAGACTCAGGGTATATTTCTTCATCTCTAGAATGAGAGAGGTAGACTATCTAATCTCTAAGCTCCTTGAAGCTCCAGAGTTCCATGCTTTGTATGTCCTAACTGGAGCTCGGACCAAGGATCTACCTGAAATGGGCAGGTCAGTCTGAAATGGGTAGATTTGTGAGAATGGATTCTCTTCATGCTGTTTTGCCTTCTTTGGCCCCACTGGTGGCTTCCTTCTCTGTTGTCCTCTGTCACCTGATATTTACTTGGAGAACTATAATCAACAAACACTGCTAAATGCAAGCAAGTTTTGGCTAGGTTGACTTCTGGGCAATTAAACCAAACAATTGCTCTGAGAATATATTTGCCCTTTTTCAGCCACAAGGGCACCACAGACACACTTCTCCCACGGCAGGGAGCCCCATTGGCCAACTCACGCAGGTAACAAGCAGGCTTTTTCCGTGGTCATGGAAGTTTTCCTGCCGTGGCATGAAAGGAAGGCATTGTCAGTTTTATTATTATTTTTGAATGAAAATGTTTTGAATCATTTGTTTGATGACTCTTCCTCTAGAACTGGGCTGAATGGTGTCTAAGTTCAGGGAGGGCCTTACAGGGCAAGACAGGCCTCCTGGTGGTTATGGGAGGACATTTTTTCTTGAACTGCTAATACCTTACTTGACTAATTCCAGGTGGCCAAGGGACGGCCATTGCATGTTCTACTGCTTAAATTTTGGCTCTTGAGATATAAATGTGAAATCAGAGAATAATAGACCCACGTTTCATTGGGGAAAGGAAAACACTGATGCTTCTTCATATGTAAACATACACATTTGGTGTCTTAAGGAGGATACTGGGTAAGGGCTAACCTCTGGTTTTCCACATGGTCTCCTACCTAATACTTCAGATTTCCCCATTTTATAATGCAGAAGACTGTCTCAGATGCTGCTAGAGACTGGTCCTGGGCTGAGTTAGGATGTTTTGGGGCACATGTACTTCCAAAGACCAGAAATAATATTATATTTTAAAAATCTTAAAAAAATAAAATAAAATAAAAAATAAAATAAAAATCTTGAATTCCGCTTCTTCTATTTGTTTTTCTTTTCTTTTTCTTTCTTTTTTTTTTTTTTTTTTTTTAGCTGAAGGAAGGAATTTTATTTTGTTTTATTTTTTGTAATACTGCAACAAAAAACCAAGCTATTAAAGAGATTAGGCATAGTTTTGAACCCATGGACAACATACCTTAAATGGGTATAAAGTCCTAGGAGGACCATGGGGAAATGATGTTTCTAAATTCTGAGGTTAGAAAGACATTGGAGAAGCCATAGTGTCTGTCCCCCTCTCCTGCTGCCCCACACACTTTGTTCCTCAGGCGGGGTCCATGTAGACTTAGGAAGCCATGCTTGCTGGAAGGACTGCAAGGCAGGTTGATTCTGTAACTCCCTTTGGAAGGACATTTCAAGCCCCCTTCCTACTCATTTTCTTTCTTTCTCCATTCTGCCTCCTTTTCTCTAATTAGAGTTGCATATGCTCCAAAAAGTAACAACTTTTTGAAAAGCAAGATCTAATCATTCATCAGACTTATTTTCTAAGTTAAATAGCACCAATTTCTTAATCTTTGCTTCAAGTCTTTAAAAATATTTTTAGACGTCTGATGAATTGTCGGTTTATTGCTAATTCCTAGAACTTTCTCATTTCACGATGTCTCTCAAATTGTGAAGATTCGTCTCCGATCAGCTCCGGCATAACTCAGAGCAGAAATACACATTTGTCTAAAAGCCCCGAGTGACCCCTCACCCGCCCAGAGAGTTCTTTTTTGGCAGCTTCAACTTAGGAGCAGCAATCCTGAGGACAGCAAGCCATCTTCAGCAATGGAGGTGAGAGAAGAGCTGTGGAGAGCAAACAAGAGACCGGCCAAATGCATCAGGCTGGGGCCAGTTATAAAAAGATCAAGTAGCTCTATACATCTTCTCGGCTCCTAGGCTGTCAATGGGTTTTAAATACCTTAAAATCAATAATTGATTTTTATCCTAATGACTGTGCATCATTTTGAAAAGATGCTGCTCACAGAGGGTATGAGCAGTAAATCCATTTCAAGAGGCGGAGAAGTGTGTTTCTTAGTCCAGAATGCTTTCCAACCAAGTTTATTCAAGCAAATTTAGTTCTGGCACGAAAAGAGGTCAAGGAGCTAGCAATTTTGCTGATACGACTTGTCAGAAAAATGTCAGCCAAGAGATTTTTTTGTTAGCAATGCAAAAAAGATAGGGAAAGTGGGGGAAAAAAGAGGCAGGACAAGTCTCCTTGGGCAATTAGAAATAGGTAGAGGACTGGGTCGAATGAGGTAAGGGGTAGGAAGGATGTTCCTGCCTCTGGGTTTTTATTCTACTCAGACATTTACTTTGAACACTCAATTTGAAAATGTACAGCAACCTCCAGGTTAAAAATGGAACCACGAGTCCTCTGAATGTATCTAATAGTGTAGAGTAGGAGAAAGTAAAATTGGGGTTCACCTCAAAAGTCCCTCCCCATAGTAGCTTCCTGGCCTTTAACATAAGCCACCCTGTCTAGTGAAATGTGCATCAGGCTTCCAAGATGCAGGAAAATTCTAGAAAAGCCCCTAGTTTGAAACTATACGTAGATGCAGCAACACACTCGGCTTTGATGACAAGTTCTTCTTTCTCTATCAAGATCACTTTTTGTTTGTTTGAATCCTTATCAAATACGGAGCTTAGGTCGCGTCCCCCTCGAGGTCATCAACTTGAAATAATCTAAGCCCTGTAGAGTTCTGCGAATATTCTCAATTAATTATTCATTGAACATTCACATAACAAATATTTATTGAGCGCCAACTATGTGCTAGGCAGGTTCTAGACCTGAAAGAAATCGACCAAAATGCCCACCCTAACGGAGATCACCTTTCTGGAGGATAGACATAGTTTTTGATGTGCTGTATTTTTTGTTTGTTTGTCTTGAACCAAAATGAAATCAAAGAGAGTGAAATGTGAAGCAAGAACAAAAACACTGATGAAGAGAAAGAGTCCAGCTGCACCAGGGGCCAAAGGGGCAAACTCTTTCCAGATCTGGCTAAGCAGCAGGATTGGCAGGGAAGCTGCTGGAAGTACAGTGTGAGGCCTTACCCAAACCTCCTCTGACTCGGTACTCCATGTGCGAGATCCAGGAATCTATATTCTCAAAAGCTCCCTAAGTAACTCTGATGTCACTAATCCAGAGCGGTGCCCAAACTTGTGTTTGGAAATCACTAAGCTAGTTGTTTTCCTGATGTTTGTATCTGTCAGCATTCTAGCAGGAAACAAAAAACACATTCAGTTGGATAAATAATGTACAAACGTGTGCTCAGGCTATTGGGAAACCCCAAATGATGGCGTGGAGCCCCGAGGCTGGTCAAGGGGGCAACCATTAACATCTCCAAGCCAGAAGGAGTGGGAGGAGCAGGGAGGCAAAAACCTGGAGGCAGTGAGGGCTGGGTGGAGAGGGCCTCTGGACAGGAACTGTGACCTTCAGTTGCTAGAAGCGTTCAACTGGTTTGAGCCAAGTCCTAGGGCCAGAAGTCCACTGGGGTCGGCCACAGAGGCCAGTCTCCAGGGCGCAAAGAAGGATGGAGAAAAAGGTGGACAGTGGACCTGGATGGGCAAATAAAGGTATTGAGCTCAAGGCTCTTTTCAGCTGTAGGAATATATGAAAATAGAGTAGCCAAATTAATCTAAAGCTATATTCCTCATACGTCATGACAAAATCGTTTTCATGAATGATCTAATTTTAGCCCATTACTAACTTTACGTGGTACCCCAGAGACAATAAAATGGTAGGTCTTTGTTCTTCCTCTTGTTTTTTTTGCGAGCAGTTAATATTTATTGAGTAATCATCATTTTTTATGTATTATGATCATCTTATTTTAATTTATAAAATGGGACTTTTAGGTAGGGATTATTTTACAGAAAAGGAGATTAATGAATAGAGAAGTTTAAAATTTACCTTGGCTCGCACAGTGTATAAGTGG
The DNA here is from genome assembly GCA_028534135.1 of Potos flavus. Taxonomy (NCBI): domain Eukaryota; kingdom Metazoa; phylum Chordata; class Mammalia; order Carnivora; family Procyonidae; genus Potos; species Potos flavus. The sequence continues at coordinate 93,310,645 of CM052886.1, forward strand.
AAAGCCATGATTCAAGGTCAGATTTGTCTTCTATCCATGATCATGCTGTTAACCTGTACGTTAATTTTTTAAGCCTCTCCAGGAAAATGTAAACCCGGTCTCTTTCAGTGACTTGGGAGGCTATGTTCTAGGCCATTTTCAAGACCAAGAAACCACAATTTCTTGCATTTTTTAATATGGTCTCGTATTCATTCGGTACTTACCAATTTTTGTGTTTGTTAAATATTACATATCTCCATGTTCACTCTCAGGAAGCAATTTGGGCCTTGTGGATTAACCATTTATTACTTTATGCATTCGTGGCTCAAAGCTTAAGCACCAGGTTGGTACATTTTCTCTCTACTTCTGTGTTTGGAACACAATTAGGCTGACCAACTGTTTCCATGTGTCCCGACTGAGGGGTTTCCTAGGACATGGAACTTTTAGTGTGAAAACTGGAATAGTCCCAGAAAAACCAGGATGGTTGGTAAAGGCCAGTGTTCTGTTCGTTTGTTTGTTTTTAAGATGGCTTCAGTTTTGTCATTGAGAGCCTCATAATAAATTCTAAAAACATTTAAAAATTTTTTTAATATTTTTTGTAAGATTTTATTTATTTATTTGACAGAGAGAGAGAGAGAGAGATCACAAGTAGGCAGAGAAGCAAGCAGAGAGAGAGGGGGAAGCAGGCTCGCTGCTGAGCAGAGAGCCCGATGCAGGGCTTGATCCCAGGACCCTGAGATCATGACCCGAGCCAAAGGCAGAGGCTTTAACCCACTGAGCCACCCAGGTGCCCCCAAAAACATTAAAAACATTAAAAAAAAAATTTTAAAGTCTAATTTTCTTCACATTTTCCCTCTATTTAGGCCCTGGTTAGGTCGATCCCTATAGGATTCTAAGTCTAGTTTCTGGTCCTTATTTAAGACAGATGTCACATGATAGGATAGGGACAGAGAACTCAAAGAAGGTTCAGCCCAGACAAGTTATCTTGGTGGCCAAAGTTGGGATGGCAAGTGATGAAGGACTCAGGTCGTCCTTAATACAGCTCAGATCCCCATCTCCTGTGATGTCTGTCCTAAACATGTGGTACTTGGCTCCAAATGCAGAGCTTAGTACATGATGCTATCATTGTGTGTTTATTGCTTGTCTCCCTTGGTAGACAAAGATCATTGAGGACAAGGGCCCAGCCATCTCAGGATTTAAACTGGGCCCATCCCATGGCAGAAGCCCAGTGACTTGTTGGGTAATATCCGGGACACGAGGGAGGTACATTTACTCAAGATTCATTCCTGTATTTTCTCTACTCATCATGGAACTTGACTTTGGTATCATCTTCGAAATATATAAGGCACTTGAGATGGGGAGGGGGGAGCAGAGTGCCTCATGTTATAGGAGGATTTTCTGCTAAGTAAATTTCCAATCTCATTCCCCAAAGATTGATGTGTCCTGGGGACTCTGCCAACTTACCCCAACTCCACAAGAGTCAGGGTACAAAAATGAAGACAGCCCCAGGGCCTCTAGATTAGCTAGCTTTCTGACTTTCACATGGCCTTCGCCCTTCCTTGTTGCTTGGGGGATGCCAGACTAATGAGAAGAAGTTTCTTCTTAAGGGGGTAAAGATTGGGTTCAAGTAAGTGCCTGAAGCTTCTGTAGGAAAACTGGCAGGAATCCGTCCATCCTGTGTGGTCTTACTATAGATAGAGAGAAGGATGGTGAAGAAGGAACCAATACTTACAAAGCCCTTATTCTGTGCTAGGTACAGTGCTCATGTTTTATATGTCCAAATGCATTTATTCCATACCAAACTATTATGAGACTAATTCTCATTTCTACTTACAAGAAAGACTGAGATGTGGTTATATAACTTATCCAAAGCCAGATAGCTAGCAAGAGGCAGAGGTAGGATCTGAAACCAGGTGTGTTAAATTCCAAAACCTCCATCCTTGTTCGCTAACTCATAGATGTGAAGCATCGCAGCTGTCTCTTGGTGGCCCCGAAAAATCTCTGAATTCTGTTGTCACCCAGATAGGAAGCATGACCAATGAATGTTGAATATTTCCAGAGAAAGCCTACTAGATGCATGGAACTAATAGAGGGGAGGTGAGGGAATCTCTCTAAGAGGAAGACCTGAAGGATGGCAGAAACCATGGCTTTGGGACTTCTTCATATTATCAGGGGGAAGAAATTCCATTTATAAGTTCTAATGAAGCTCTGGTTCATGTTCACCAGTATCAATTATTCACAGAGAATTAACAACTGCTGAGGATCCCTCCACCCAGTAGGGCCAACAGTTGGCATTCTGTAGTGCCCAGCCTTGGTGTTTGAGTTTAGTCTTTTGAAGATCAGTGACTTCTGGAGGTTGAAGTCAGAGAAGCAAATGCAAGAGAGAAAAGGGACCAAGAGTTTTCTGGCTCTGCTCCTTATGTGAGTCCCTGCCTTGAAGTACCTTAGAACAAAGGCTAGGCGACTTCGGAGGAACGTTTTTTTCTGGTATGACCCGAGTGTGAAATACCATGGAACCACTGGGTTAGTCCTGGGGGAATCAGGTGGCTCCTCAAATCCAAGCCCCAGGCGCTGGTTTGTTTCCCATGCTGGATCTTCCCACGTGCTCTATCCTATTTGCCTGTCTCCAGCTAATGAGGCCTCAGGAGTGACCCTCCCCCAAGGCAGATTCCCAGTGAAAAAGCAATACCACTACACATGGAGGACTCAGTGCCAGTGTTGGGTATTTTTTTTTTGTTAAGAAACAAGAAGGGTGGGGCACCTGGGTGGCTCAGTTGGTTAAGCGTCTGCCTTTGGTTCAGGTCATGATCTCAGGGTCCTGGGATTGAGCCCGGCGTCGGGCTCCTTTCTCAGCAAGGAGTCTGCTTCTCCCTCTCCCACTCCCCCTGCTTGTGTTCCCTTTCTCTCTGTCTCTCTCTGTCAAATAAATAAATAAAATCTTAGGAAAGAAAGAAAGAAAGAAAGGAAGGAAGGAAGGAAGGAAGGAAGGAAGGAAGGAAGGAAGGAAGGAAG